>CM042088.1:49244078-50444078 GCA_023512835.1 Taxillus chinensis | reverse complement strand
ATTGTCCTATCCGAAGGTTTTCCTTATTGACAATTTAATTAATATTTGCAGCTATTTGTGGAGACTCAATTGTTCAATGTTCTATCTGACACTCGTCTGTCTGTATATGAGAATGGGAACCTCTAATTCTAGCTACAAGTTCAATATATTGAAGGGCAAAGATGGTAAATTTTGTATATTTAACTTCTGTTACAAATTTAACAACAGACCTGCCTTGCGACGGTGAAAATAAATATATATATATATGTATATATATACAAGAGGACACAAAGCTGGCTTGGCAGATCCCATCATCTCACATTACTTAAGAGGCGTCAGCCAATACCCAGGTCTGAAATTTTGTACCGCCAAGTTAGAGTTGTGTTGAAATGCTACCAAGTAAATTATATTTGTACTATTGCCTGACTTATGGTTGACATAACTGTGGCCAAAAAGATTGGTATAACAATCTTTTTCAGGTATATGGCATTGGGTTAACGAATGTGCAGCCTTCATTTTGATGCATGTAATGACCCAATAGAAGAGGTCAGCAATACTGTGTGTGCCCGTGGCCGCCCCTGTATATACACTTGGGATTGGCTGCTGCTTTGCGGACAAGAAGTGCAACATTTAATTTGTCCAACTCAGGCAAGTCATATGTTGTAATGTAATTTCTACGGTTGGCTTCATTGTATTTTGCACAATACCTTTGGACTTGCAATTTCTCCCAATATTGGTCGCTATAATATTATCATTTTGTTTTCTTAACAATAAATATGTGCCCTTTAGTTTGGGAATTGTATTCTTATATTTTGCTCTCACCAGATGGGGTTGGTAATGGTTATAACAGCTGAGAAAATGAAGAAGGCACATCATCTGTACATTTTACATCTTTTACACCATTTTCGGACCCAAGGAGTACGCATGGCCCAAACTGAGTTTCATCAACCGCGAAGACACATAGAATAAGGACGGTTTACTATGAATTTTAGTTTTTATATTATATTTTTAAAATTTTATTAAAATTCATGTTAAATTATAATTTAAAAATAATTTCTGATGACTCAAGTAAAACGGGTGATATGATAATATTTCAACGAAAATCAAGAAATGTTGTTGTTTTCGGGTTGTTAAAAAAAATGACTCATCGTCTTGTATTTTGAGAATGCCCGTAAAATTATATTTATTTCCGTATAGGCATGCTACTTATTTCAATCTATAAATGGGTTTGAAAGATAAAACAGTTGTTCACGTTAATTGCCCTTGGAAATGGCATACTGGCATGAAGATTCGTATGATTCTCCCAATTCATTAGTAATCTCAATTATAAATGCGTATGATTAAAACCACACAAGCTTTTTGCTCTTTGGATCATTCACGTGATCACATGAACCTAGTTTTCTAATCGAAACATTTGGAAAGCATAATTTATTTTTCTATTTGGCAGATAAATAGAAATGAGATATTATTAATTATTGTAATTTTAAAAATGATTTTTATGTGGATACTTGTACCCTCGTTTGAATGTATGGTGTTAAAAAATAAAAATAAAAATCATAACCTCACCTTTAAACATGTTATAAAATCGAACTTTTTAAATATATATTACAATGTTTTTATTATATTACTAATATAATAAACTTACACATGTTGTCTATACATATAATCAATATATGATTCTCAAATCAAATATATTTAGTCGATTTTTAAATTTACTTAATAAAAATTTAACTAAATTTAGTTAAATTTAACATATAGAAGCAATCTAATTTTGTCTTTGTGGTTTTTTATTTTGTGTTTGCTTCTCTTTCCTTTTGTTTTTTCATTTTTAAATTTAACTAAATTTAAGTTAAATTTCTTAATTTTAAGCTTATTTTTAATTGTTTTAATGATTCAAGTGTAATGTCCTTTCTTTTTTCTTTTAAAGGTAAATGAATGTTTCTCAAAATTCAACATATTATATAGTTTATTAAAAATAATCTCGAAGTATATCAATTGTTATAAAACCAAATATTGATGTAAAATCAACATAAATTTTGGAATGAAGAAAATTTTCAAAAGAATATTAAAAAAAACTTTTTTACTAGATCTAGTTAACTAAATAACTTGAAAATCAAGTTCAGGTCAAACCGATTTAAGCAACTAAATAAGTTTAGCACAGAGAGTAGGCTGTCTATATAATAATTTTAGAATCAATATGAAATTAATCATGAACAACAATCAATACATATATAGGTCTAGTTTTAAAATTATTCCACATATTAGCTTATGGGTTAAAATGAGGATAGATAACTCATAGCGATCTAAGCACGATCCAAATTCAAAGTTTAACTCAGACATTAGGTTATATGATAATTCTAAAATGAACATAATATCACAAATGAATGAATATTTGATCTATCTCATAATACATATCATAATATATGACCCAAAATTATATAAAATATGAGATTGAACTATTATTGATTTTACCGTCAAAGATTTATGCTCCATCCGAGTTACAAAACAAATTAATAAAACCAAGAAAATTTAAAATTTAAAAAAAACAATTAACCTTAACCGGACAAACCAAGGAACATGGAGGCGGCAACGCCGAGGGCGTAAGCTAAGATCAGCGTCCCACAATCTCCTTCCCCAACCGCAACACCCAGTCGAACCACTAGATTCCGGCGATCACAACCGGAACACGCCGGAGCACCGCCTTTCCAGCGTTGTCAACGACGGCGTCAGTGAACAGCTCCACGGCGAACTCCTTGAACTGGGCCAACTCGATAACAGCCCGGTGCTGACTCGGTTTAGCGGAGACAACCCGGTAGGCCCGATCGACCTGGTGCGGCGCCGGAGGGTCGCGGATCCACCTGGAGATGGGAGGGTGAGGCAGGCCAGAGTCGTCGCCGGAGAGGGTAAGGTGGAGGCTATGGGCGGCAGAGAGGAGTTGGTATGGGAGGACGCCGGAGAAGGCGTGTTGGGTTAGAGGCTTAGAGCGAGACAGTGTTGGAATTCGGAGGCGACGGCTCCATTGAATTGTTGGGATTGTCGGGCCGATCCAGAAACCCTCTTGTTGCCGATTGCCCCATTTTTTTCCCTTCAACCGAAAAACAATAAATCGATTTAATTTCATAATCCGATTTGGACGAATTGATTCAACTTTCAATTGAAAATCCAATAAATTAATTAAATAAGGTAAAAAATCGACAATACTAAGATTAAGTAGGAAACCGTTAATCTGATTCAGGCTTTATTTGGTAAGCCTAAATAAGCTAGCTGAAAACCGTTAAGTTGTTTTAGCTTGAAAAATTAAATTATTTTAAAAATAATTAGGTGAATATTTGATAAAATATAATTTTAAAATTACTTAAATGTTTAAAAGCAGCTGATAACGATTTGGTAAATTAAAACGATCACATGCTAAGATCTAAAAGATTAAATTGGTATTTAAAAAATTTTAATCTGCTTCCTAAAAAAAGCAGCTTGAAGAAGCAACCTTTAAATTTCTTTTAGGCAAAAAAAACAAAAATTTATTTTATAAGCACTTTTTTAAAATTTATCAAACAGTTTTTAATAAATTAGCCCTTAATCTAATAAACTGGTCAACTGAAAATCAAATAAATTAAAAATTAAATAAACTGATTCGAGCCAATTTTATTAATCGACTAAAAATTAAAAATTTAATTTAGTAAATCCAATGGTCAATCACTCATAATTCAAGCTCTTTGGAATCAAATAGATGCATTAAATTATCACATTAAAAGTTGGTGTAACTTTTTCAAAAACATATTAAATATATATGACAATTTATATGGTCACGGTGAGGATGTGCATTCCATATAGGAAAATTTTAGAGATACAAAGGATAGAGTCTAGGAGATATTATTGTAAAAAAATAAAAAATAAAAAATAAAACAACCTACATTGGTTTTAAATTATCACTTCTAATATAATGTCATTAGTCTTTAAATAGTCGAATTTTTTAGGTTTCTCAAAACACCCTTACTAAACATTATATTAATATCGGTTAATAATTTAAATGAAATTCCTCGGTTTCTTAAATTTTTATTAACTACTTTGGAAATTGCCTTTACTCATAATGAATTTACAAACCACCTCTTAACACATTAATATAGTGGCAATTAAAATGTTCACCATTAATATACCATTTAAAAACTTTAAATGGTATTATATAGTGGCAATTAAAATGTTCACCATTAATTATGAAATTGACATTTTACTTTCACATTAAATCTTCTTTTGCCTTTTTTTCTTTATTTTATTATATTTTTAATCTATTTTAGTTTTTGCATTATTGAATCGCATGGCACACAATTAAATTAACCTTGTTAGATCCTATGATGAACATAGGATAAAGTCTCTTAAGAGCCCACAAATCATTGTCCAATAGCCAACCATATAAGCAACAAGAATTACAATGGAATGCACAATAACATAAAAATACTCAAATAGGCGAAACATATCTAGTTGGTCGCGGCCTATCCTTACTATATTGATCAGCCACGACCGATTTCATCAAACACTAAATTTAGCTTTTTGTTGGCTGTAGTGGACCGGAGGCCTGGCTGTGGCCAAACCTTACTCCTTCACCACGCTCCTTATGTCATCCACGGCGGGTGAGATTCCGATCGTGGCCAGCCATCTGTTTTTGTATCTATAGTCTGCCTCTCAACTTGTAATGCAATTCAACAATCCCCCGGCCCTCGAGATTTGACTTTTAACACTAAAACAACCCTCTAAACCTTTGACTAACATGTTATACATATATTGTAACAAGAATTGTGAGGACATGCATGTATCCTTGGTCACTCGAATGAACCTCGTTATAAAGTGAGAATTTAGATAAATCAATATTAGCATGAAGTTGAACTCAAAAAATAAGAAAGATTTACTATACTTGAGCTCATTTTAAAATTCATAGCACCGTGGGTCTATTTGAGTGGTCTTGGGTGACTTGGTAATTTAAATAGTTAAATAATAATGAAGGATATAAATTGTTTTAATAATAAGAATAAATAAAAAGAGAAAGAAAGGAGGATAGAGGGGATAGTGTACAAGAGAGAGAGAGAGAGAGAGAGAGAGAGAGAGAGAGAGAGAGAGAGAGAGAGAAGAGCCCTTGGAGCAAGAACTTGAAGATGAAGGCTTCTATTCTAATTTCGGTGAAAGAAATAGGTGGTTCTGTCTTTCTGTGTTCATCAAGAGATGTGGTGGTGAAACCTAACTTTGTCCCTATGACATAGAATTAGGTGAATGATTGTGTTGTACTCATATATATTTGTTTGTATGTAAAGACATGTTGAGGGGTGATGTTTGTGGCCTGGAAATCCCATGTGGGGTGTTAGAGAGTTATTTTATTGTTAAAGATTTTTTTTCCATATAGAAAGTCATTTTTTTTACTTAAAGTAAGGAGTTAATAGAAATGATGAGTGAGAAAAAAATAATATAATATTATTTAAAGAGTAAATATAACAATCATAAAAAATAGAGATGCCATGTTATTGGAATGAAGAGTGAATTGAGGACATTTTTTTGGGCTTTAACTATATTTGTGAAAAATAAAGTGTCTATTGAATATATTCTTATATTTTAGGCCATGTTATTGGAATGATTAGTCTAACAAATACAATATTTTTTAAATATATAATAACACAAATAATTTGATTAGCATATTAAATTATCAGTTAAATTATTTACTAGTCATTTCTATTTATTAGAGGGCTATTTTTTAATTTATAAAATATTTAATCATTAATTTATTTTAAAAACTAATAACTATTTTAATTTGTAAACTATTTATATTATGCATATTATTTAATAGATAAATTATTTAAAAAATAATTTATAGTTCAATTAATAAATAATTTGTATTAAGTAAATTAGTTAAATAATTAATAAATAATTTTATTTGCAACTTATTTAAAAAGAGAAATTTTCAATTACAAAATAAATATCGAAGTCGACAACAAACATTATGGTCTTTTTTTTAGATTTAAAATAAATTTTTAGATTTATTTTACGGACACGTGAAGAGTTATATAATATAAATTCCGGTTTTGAATGACGAATCGTGAAGAGTTCTTGGTTTTATTTATTTATTTTTTTAGTCTTATTATTATTTGATAATGCGAGGGCAGCTCTATAAATATTTTTCGGAATGTTTAGTTTTTATTATCAAATTATAAAAAATTTAAATTCTAAATATTCATATATTTTAAAATTTCTTAGATTAAAATCCTAATAACTTAAATTCTAATTAAAATTATTAACGTATCAAATTATCAAAAGTTTACAAAAGCAATAACTAAAATTGAAAAAAAGAAAGAAAAGTGCATAGGCAGAGTGACGGATCCGACACCGTCCAAGGGAAGGCGGCGGGCGGCAACAGAGGCAAAGGGGCTAATCTGGCACGGCCAGCGTAGTCCATAGGTGGGTGATAGGCGGGTGGCGAGCACGAGACGGGAGTAGAGCGGCAGATCGACACCGGCCCAAGGGCCGGTGTAGGTGGGAGACAATGGTTGGCATTTGGCCCTCTAAGTTTGGTATCGGATATAAGAGATACGCAGTTAGGTGGGCATCAAACCGAGGTTAGGCAGATGTCGGATTGAGTGCGCCTCAACGGCCTCCCTCCTCTCGAGCTGCTAGTAAGGCGGTTATGAGCAGGGTCACAAAAAGATGCATTATTCTACCGGCATGAACTTCATATTTTTGTACCACCTTATATGAACTCGACTGCCACTCATAGAGTATGTGACATACAAAGCTAGCAAGGATCCATTCTACGAACCAAGGGCTTTTCCTAGTATACATTTCCTGCAGATGAATCAGAGTGTACAACGATGAAGTGGGTGGATATATCTATTTTTTTTCCAATATTTAATTTATGTAAAAAAAAAAATAGTAAGGGGCGGCCAGGGGTCTGCACACCCTCAGCCAAACGTAGCGCCGCCTCATCATGTTGTGTTTTTTTTCGTTTCAAAAGGAAACTTTGTCTTATATTAGTTTATGATGGAAAAAATTGACAACGGGTAAAATGGGACGCGAGTTGGTTGCAAATAGACACGAAAACGCCGACCGTGCGGCGTTTACATTTTTGGTTAACTTTTTGTTGTTTAGAAATATCAGTTAATAATTTATAATTATATAAAATTTTTAAATTTTTTATAATTATATTTGTGCAAAATTTAACTGTTAGATTGCTATAAAATATGCACTACATGATCACATGCACTACATTTGTGCACTACATGATTTTTTAAACAAAACAAAAAGTTAACCAAAAATGCAAACGCCGCACGGTGCGCTGCAGCCAACTCGCGTCCCGTAAAATGATTATATAAAACTATTTATTTCACGACGATTGCGCAAAATTAGTGTTGGAACACAAATCTAACTTCAAATTCATTCCGGATTATTTTACATAGCGCGCGGATTATTTTACATACTCGCGCGAATCCATCCTTACATTACATTGATATTACATAGGCATGCCGCATGCAGGGAGGCCAAAAAGGGACAACCTTCCCGGCCAGATACGTACAATGGCATGCATTATTGAATAACAACAAGTACTTGAAATCGAATACATGATGAGGCCGCCATCGGCCATGCTTTTATTACTCCAATTCCCGCCTTTTATAAAAGGAAGGAATTGTCACACACCGAAGAAGAAAAGTTGGTTTTATAATTACTACTAATTGCAACAGCGCCGGCTGCAAGTTATTATGCTTGCTGCATAACCAATATATGATTATTAGGCAGCTTGGACTGTCATGATTCCTTCGTAGATAGGGTCGTTAGGAGAATTTCCAATGGTAGCAGATGAAACGCACCCATTCCACGAGTCATCACTGTCCTTCTCTGCTTTCTTCAGAATTTCATGGGTACGATCCCAGTTGTCTGGGAAGTAGTCAATTTCCTCTATCTTTGTATATGTCTGCACACAAATTTTATTTATTAGTTATTCCCAAAAACTTATAGATGTATGTATGTATGTATGTATGTATATCAAGTCCCCAAAAACAGATGGGATGCATACAGCAGATCATCAGAGTTCACGGGGTATGTATATGTGCATATATATATATATGTAACCATATTGTTAATTAATTAATGACTTTTACCCGATTAAAATCATCCTTATGAGTCCATGGGTTGTACCAGCAAAGCAACCAGTCGCAGGTAGTCCCTTTGTCGTTGAGGCCGCGATAGACAATGCCAGCAGTGGATCCAATTTCGGTGGGGTTGACGACGGCGGGGTTTCTTCTGACATGGAGAAAAGCACCCCACTGGCCATTGGCTATGGTGAGGGGGAAGGGAGCCGGGCCCATTTTGCCACTCCAGTCTTTGTGGTGTTGGTACGTGACAGTGTCGCCGGTGGCATTGTAGATCAGACAAAGCACGGACGCCCCTTCGGTTCCCCACGTTTTTTTAAGGTTCTTAACGTACTTCCGGGCATTCCCTAGCTTGTTGTCCGCGTCCTTCTTCAACATTGCCTCACGGGCCCTTTGCTCCCGGGTTATGTTCTTTCCCTTGTAGTCTTTCATGCCCTCTAGAGTCGAATTCGTGATGGGGCTGCCGAACACATTGGATGCCATTTTTCGATATGGTCTGAATCTCTACGTGTTTGTTTTGTTTTGTGGAACCGTTTGGAAATGGGGCTCAGTATATATACACCTTCGGGAGGCCAACAGCGGGCCCTCTAAAACATTTCGTTAGTTATCTAGAACATAGCATAGAAACAGTTTAATAAAAATGTATAAAAATTATACGTTAAAACTGTAAAATATTATTTAATTTTTTTATAATATATTTTTAATTTAAAATTAATAAATAATATTGATGTTTCACTTCAAATTTATGTTAGAAATGTGTATTCATCAGATTTTAATTTAAAATTATGATTAATATTTATCCGATTTTTCTTTTATGTTACTAAACTTTAAAATTTATTAAGAATTTATGTTAGAAATACATATTAAAAATAAATAGTATTATATTATAAGCTTAATTTTAATGTATTAATTTAAAATATTTATTTTTATTGATATATATTTGTATATAATTATTAATTATATGGCTGATTCGACAACTGATCCGACAATTAAACCAATGACCTAATCACCCGGTGTCTTAACCGGATTAATGTCCGATGACTCCGATCTGATTTAATAACTATAATAAAAAGTATATTGTTAAAATAAAAAAAGTAGTAATGAATGCTCTTATATGTCATTGATTTGGATCACAATGTGTTTTTCTAAAAGATTTGATTCACGCATTTCAAATGATAATTGCAAATTCAAAATTTTGAGTTATATAGAACAAAAACTTATTTCAAATGATAAAGTGCACCTTTGTTCTGAGCAATCGCCGCTTAAGCTATTTTTTTAAATCCAAACTGAATTTATTACGTCTAATTCTCGTCTTCACCCTCTCCTTCATTATCTTTCTTCTCTGCCTTACTTTATTTATGTAAAACTAAAATAATGTAATAAATATATTTCTTAAACAAACTGTGATTTTAGTAAACTTTTCCTTTATTACAATTTAAAATTTAAATTAAGATTCGAATTTCAAAATGTTATCAAAATCCAAAAAACAAAAAAAACAAACATGGAAAAGCCGGATCGACAAA
The DNA here is from genome assembly GCA_023512835.1 of Taxillus chinensis. NCBI lineage: Eukaryota > Viridiplantae > Streptophyta > Magnoliopsida > Santalales > Loranthaceae > Taxillus > Taxillus chinensis. The sequence continues at coordinate 50,434,456 of CM042088.1, read as the reverse complement.
AAATCATCAGCACACATCGTACGAAGAAGCCCCATGGACCAAATATTTAAATAACATATGGGGCCTATGTTTGGTAGACAGGATATTCAGCATACTGTTTTAAAAACGGATCTAAAATAATAAAAGTAATACTGTTTTATTTTAATTTAAAATTAATAAAAATTTTAAACTGTTTATATTTTTAAATTTAAATTTACTGGGAGATTTTTTTTTTCATATATTTTGTTACTTGAAATAATTATTTTGTAAATTTTTTATTGCATTCAATTTTAAAGAATACATGTTTTTTAAAACATATTTCATTATCTTCTGCAAATAGAAATTATTTTTAAATTACAATTCAATATAAACTTCAACAAAATATAAAATAAAAAAATTAAAACTTGTACCATGCAGAATTACAGACTAATCCATTAGCCACCTTTATAAATCAATCCATCAATCACAAGATGCATTCACAAATTATATATCTTATTATAAAAAAAAAAGTTTAGATTTGTTAGTGATCAAGCCCGGCTTATCATCGTAGTGATCTGGGTAATTTCAAGACTTAAGTTGATATTTGTTTTAAAAATCAAATGTGAGTTTGAAATTCATATGTTATGTATTATTTATAAATTTTTACAATGATTTAATGATTAATTTCTACGCAAATTTAATTAGAAAATATTTAAATTAAAATATATTTAAATTATTGAGCAAAAATTAACTGTTATATCATTATGAAATGTTACAAACATGAGATATAATATATGAATATTCAATCTAATCTATTTTTGAAACAAATATTAACTTAGAGCCAAATCACCACCATAGTGAGCTAGATTTGATCACCAACAAATCTAGCAAATGGGGACTCGTAATAAAAGTGCTAGTTTATAAAATTAAATTATTTAATAATATCTTTTTTAAAAAATTTATATATCATAATTATCCTTAAATAAAGCATATTTAAAGTTTATATATCTTTAAAGTTCGTTATTTTCTTATAATTGAAATCTGAAATAAAATTGTAATGTTTTATTGAAAATACCATTCAAATTATTTCATTTTAAATTTATGACTATACATATTATAAAATAAAATATAGAAATATTAAAACACAAATCCTATCCTGAATTAAATAAAATATACCTCGAAAGCATATTACACGCTATTATTTTTATTCGTGATTCTATTAAATTATTTATATATTTATGTTTGATTGTATTTAAGATTAGCTTTCAAATTAAACCAAATTATATTATATATTCGTAATCGTATTCAATTATTTTTATTTTTACGTGTTATTGTGTTTAAGTTTTTTTAAAAATTGTGATTGTATTATAATAAACCAGAACGCGAGAGTCCACCCATTTAAACATAATTTCTCGTAAAAGCATAAAAACTTTCACAATGTTATGTCAAATTTAAAAGATAATCACTTTTTAAATTATATTTCTCAAAACTTAAGTAAATGAATATTATAAATAATTTCAAAACTCAAAATAGTTAGGTTATTACCGGGGTGACCCAAAGCAAGGGTGAGGTGAGTGATTACTATTGAGATTATTACTTATTTACAAAGATATTTTATTAATTGATAATATTTTATTAATTGATAGATATCAATTAGTATTATTTACTTATGTAAAAGATTATATGAGATTAATATACTGATTTGTTGAAATTTGATTAGATTCTAATTATTTTTATTTATATTTTATATTTTATTAGCCTAAATGAATAAGAAATTTTATATTTTCTACAATCGCTCGGCCTCACCTTAAAATAGGAAATCATCTAATAAAAATTTTTTAAGGCCTTCATAATTCTAAAAGGCCTAAATAAAATGAAGATTAAAATAGGCCTAAAAAATTGTAATCCTATATGCCTATAAAAAAATGTTGGATCAAGCCCAGAATTTAGATAATGCAGGTAAAACCCTATGTAATTTGATTTGAGACATTGCATGTTTATTCTTGAATTGTTGCAAAAGATATGATCTTAATCCGGACGACCACTCATGAGAGCAAAGCTGAAAATAGGATACATAATCCTGATCCGGACAAATGTGAGTGTCGTCAAACACTTAGTAAATAACCAAGTTTATATTTTATACGAATAAGGATCATTTGTGCGGTCTAAACAGTTAAAGCTACGGACTAAGGATTCTTGCATCTTACGATTTAAATGAACTAAGTTAAATAGATGCAGAATAAGAATCTTAGTCTACATCTAGCACGGAGTAAGAGAAAGTTATCGCGGAATAAAAGAGCTAAGTCTTCCACTCAAGCGGATTAAGGACAAAAAGACACAGAGTAAGGAATTCGAGTATTTTATACATGCGAGTAAAGAACGACTTATGCGAATAAGGACCCAAGTCCTTTATTCACACGGAGTTAGGAAAATAGATGCGAGTAGGAATCCAAACCTTTACTCATGCGGAGTAAAGATGCGTTGATACGGAGTAAGCCATTCGGCCTTTTAACTCATGCGGAGTAAGGAACTCGTGTGGAATAAGGAAATACGATACGAGTAAGCTCTCCGGACTTCTCGTTCATATAGAGTAAGGAAGCACCGACACGGAATAAGGATTCCAGTACCAAACCGACACGGAGTAAGCAATCACCGATACGAGTAAGAATCCGAGTTTCATTAACACGAGTAAGGGACTTTACGACGAATTAAGAAGATGCTACTCAAACTTATCAAGTTCACATTCAATGTCGTCGGCTCGTGTCCCGATGAAAGACAAACTCGTTGAGAACCTAAATCATCTTACACGTGAATCACACGGATATGTGGACATAACCTTAATCGCACTTGGGAACTCACAAAGACATTTATGTTTTAAAGACCCAAGATCTTGAACTCCACATCCGCAAGAATCAAGTCGAGAGATTTCCGAGGAACAATCAATGTTGCATGTTGCTCGGAAAGAACAAGTTTCAAATATGTTTTTCACGGATGACTCTATATATATTAACACTTGTATATTTTTATATGCGTGTGTGTGCCGAGTCATAGAGAAATATAAGTGCGTGCGCGAGTCATAGAGAAATATAAGTGCGTGCGCAAGAGCAAAAACAAAAAGAGCTAATATACGTACCGTACAAGAGCTTATAGAGATTATACCTGGCTAGTGTATGCATAATTGTAAACAGAGTGTAAGAGAATTGTTCAGTAGATCGAAAAGCTTTACAAACTTTAATCTACGTATATTTTATTGTAATTATCTCTTGATAATAAAACAAAATACTTTCACTATCCTGGTTATCTTCCGCATTGATTATATCTTTTAATCGGATAAGTGTTGTGCCTGAGACAGCAAAGAATTTTCGATTAAAGCCTATTCACCCCCTCTCAGGCTTTCAGGGACCAACAAAAAATTAGAAAGACCCATTTATTTTAAACAAATATTTAAAATAAGACTAATAATAATTTATTTTTTCTAACCCAAGTCCTAAAATTATGTAACCTAAAAAAACATAAAAATAAGTTAACTTTTTTTACTTTTTCTCATAACATTTGGAGCATTTTTAACTCTATTGCTGACTATCTATTCTAATATGGGGAGCCAAATTTATATTATAGCACTTCAACCTTCCTTAAAGTAACTTCCTAAGTAACTCCCTATGTCTCTTTCCACATTTAACGAGTCTTTTACCCTCCCTATATAACATTTTATTATTTAATATGCATTGATCATCTATACAACCCAATTCCTTTTCTCACACACATGTTGTAATAATCATATTTTAAAAGATAATCAAAAGTAGTTAGTTAAAATATTTTTTAGCTAAAATAGGAAAGATGGATAGTGAGTATGACTTAAAATGCTCTTATATAATATACTTCTATTCTTATATAATAGATCTTAATAATGTGCTATTGAGGTTTGAAAAAAAAGTCCTCTTCGTAGATGTCGAAAAGAAACAACACGAGGAATGTAAAACTCTCTCAAATCTATCTACATTTATTAAATCAAATTTCATAGGATGTATTGCATAAAAAAGACTGTCGTTGCCCTATAGAGTAACTTTTTATGACAAAAAGTTTAAGTTACATTTTGAAGCAAAGTTTTTTTTTCTTTTCTCAAAAGGTACATCTCTGGAAAAAAAATCATCCTTTTGATCTCACCCGGCCCCCTTTCCCCTTGTCGGTTGTGGACTACGATATTCAACTGGAATTGTCCACCAGATTCATAAATCGGATTGATGTGGCGGCTAATGTGTTTGGGTGCGTGAAATTATTAATTGTCTTCGTGATAAATGACAGGTTTAAATCGATTTGATGAATTTCGGTTTAATTTCTGTCTTTTGTCGATTGTTGTATTCGCAGAAGATACATGTTTACTTCGCTATGGGAAAATAGGAATTTTGGTTCGGAAAATAAGGATTTCGGTTCGAAAAATAAGAATTTTGGTTCAAAAAATAGGGATTTCGGTTTGGAAAATAAGACTTCAATTTGGAAAATAAGACTTTTATTCATAAAATAGGAATTTCGGTTTGACAAATAAGGATTTCGGTTTGAAAAATAAGGATTTCGGTTCAGAAAATAGGACTTCGGTTCAGAAAATAGGACTTCATTTGAGAAATAAGGACTTCGGTTTGGAAAGTAGGACTTGATTCGAGAAATAGGAGCTTTGGTTTGAAAAATAAGAATTTTGGTTCCAAAATATCACGCCCCGAATTTCTAACCTGAGGAAATCGGTTCGTGACTCCACTTTACCTCCCAGGTGGATAAGGGTTGGGTTAAACAATACCACACAAACATCACAAACAACCACAATAAATGTTCACAAGTCAAAATCACAATAGGGTTACATTAGTAGCTTGTTTAAATTCAAAATCTCTTTTACATCATTTTCTCATTAGGGTTACATTAGTTTCCTCAAAATAACGTAATATAAAAACAAAACAATAAACTCATCCTCTCATCTTGGTGTTCCACCTAATGCTTGTAGGTTCTTGAAAAAAAACAATCACAACATAAGGGATGAACAATCACAACTCAATAGGGATCATGTCTCTCCAATCCATCCATGCTCCTAACATTTATATGATGATGTGCACACATATTATAATAAACATTTATAAAAACGATAACACATAAGTACACCCCACAAGCAAGCACACCCATAGCTACAACCATAACGGTTTCCACAACCACAACTACATAAGCTACCACAACCATAACCACACAAGCTACCACAATTCCATATAGCACACTTTCAAGCACAATACAATAATACATATTCACAACATATCAAATAAACACATGTATTCAACATCCATCACATAAGCCATAATTAGGTCAAGTTCACATAATACGTTCTCAATCACAACCCTTTTACAATTCCCAAGGTTTCCCACGAGGCTCCACCGCAAAACTAACACAAACAAACGCAACCACGAAACGAATAACAATTGGACACCTCAACGGCCTCTAAAATCCACTATCCTGAAACAAACCCGTAATTCCCACTAATCCCGAATTTCCTCAACATCCACAAGCATAACATGCCAATAAAGGCCAACATTCATATAGGATATCACACCTATATGAATTTACATATATATATATATATGTATACACTTATCATTTATCTCAAGATTTAACCCTAGAATAGGTTCAAAAGTACAAGATCCCTACCTCAAACTCGGTTGCGCTAGGGTTCCAACTTGAAGGATCTTTCTTGCTCCTTCCTCCACTCCAATAGGCCTCCTCCCTCTTCCAAGAATACAACGGCAACGATCGAATCAACGATCTCTCTCTCCCTCTCGTCGTCCTGTCTCTCTCTCTCTCTCTCTCTCTCTCTCTCTAATAGCTTCCAAAAGCAAAACTTAGAAAACCTAAAATCACATAAAAATATGACATATATCAAAAATGCACTGTCGTAGGATCGACGTTGACCAAAAACATCCGGAATTGACCAAATCGACCATCGTTTCTCGCGTCGACCATACACCAATGTCGACCAATTTTCACCTCAAACAAGGTCGATCTATAGCTGGGTTGACCACGTCAACCTCATGTCAACCATCTTCCACGTCGACCAACACACATGTGAAAGCTCTCGGAACCGCTCTGGTTGACCTCGACCACGTCGACCATACATCGACCACACATTGAAATTTATCTTGTATCAAACTCTCTAGAAACTCCTCCGATTGGCATTGACCACCCACCACGCTAGGTCGATCATGTCGACCAAGGCTACATCAAGACCCCTACCGAGACACTGCGCCCTCGGACTCCCGCTAACCGTCGGGTCAAAAGTCCTTGCCCAAACACACAAATGACTAAGTCCTCTAATCTCAAACACGGGTCATTATAGGAAAATAGAGATTTTTAGTTCGGAAAATAGATCTTTGGTTCGGAAAATAGGGACTTTGGTTTAGAAAATAGGTCTTCGGTTCGGGAAAAGTTATAATTTCTCGAACCGAGTCATCAAACCTGAATTAAAATCATTCCCTACCTACGGGTTTTTGGGTTTCATAAATTGTAGCTATCTTTGGTGGATTGTAATTTCAGGTGAAATCTTCAAATGGTCATATCTTTACGTACAATGAATCATTTTGAGCCTTTTTTTGTTTATAGGTCGACGAAAGCTACATTATTCAAACTCCTCTAGGGGGTTTGCCACTCTCGGCTTTCAAAAAATTAAGATTTAGAGGTGAAAGAGATATCTTTTATCTATAAATCCTAATTTTTAACAGATTATTATATCTTTTTTAATATATAACTCTCTAGGATCTTGGCATGCAATATACTTTTGGTCAAGTAACATACAACATATTCCTATCACATAAGATGCCTCACCCATATCTTTCATTACAAAGTTGTTAGAGAGATACCTTTTAAAATAGAAAAGTGCTCTGTAGGGATAGTTCCAATTCAAAAAGGGAACCAATTTAGTGAGATGTAATATCCCAAAAATGATTTGGAATGAAAGGTAATGGAGTCTATTCCATATTTTTCGGTTGTCGGGAGCCTATTGTATGTCCAGACATCGGTTTCTTTGTTGGGATGTTAGGCCGATATCAAAGTAATCTTAGAATAGATCATTAGAAGGTCAAAGAAAGTTTTTAGGTCTTTACAAGGCACTAAGGATCACATGCTCATATACAGAAATCCAACCACCTTGAGGTGATTGGGTATTCATATTCAAACGATGCAGGTTGTGTAGATTCAAGAAAATCTACATTTGGTTATATGTTCCTATTAGGTGGAGGAGCAGCTTTCATGGAAAAGTGGAAAACAATCTACCATTGCTACATCTACTATGGAGGCTGAATTCGTGGCATGCTTTGAAGCCACTATTCATACGTTGTGGTTGGGGAAGTTTGTTTTAGGTCTAAACATTGTTGATGATATAGCTAAACTGTTGAGACTTTATTATGATAATTCGCGAGTTGTTTTCTTTTCAAAGAATGACAAGTATTCTAAAGATGCAAAACATATGGATTTGAAATACTTGTTAGTTAAAGAAGAAGTGAAAAAACAGGGTGTCAATTGAGCATATTGGTACTAATCGATGATAAGAGATCCGTTGACTAAAGGATTACCACCCAAAACATTCATTGGCCATGTTGGAAGTATGGGTGTAATAGATAAATCCTTGTTCACATGATATTCAGATGTGTACATTTGGTTATTAGTTTTTGATATTTGTAAATTCAATTAAAGTTATGTTTTTGGTTATTTATTTGTTACTCATGTTATGTTGTATACGATTATTTTAGTGAGATAACAATAAAAGCAATGATTAACGTATATTCCAATTAAAGTTTCTAAATTGAGTTGGTTTTGTGATACATGGAAGGAATCATGTCGTTTGATGACTTGTTACCGTTATGATCTAATCATTTCAATTTAATTACGATATCTTAATTGATTTAATGAAAAGTGCACACTTAAAGTTGTTGAATCACCAAGTTATGACATGAGCCAAGTGAGAGATTATTGGATTATTATTTTATTTTTTAATAATTTATTATATCATCATGTAATTAAAAGGCCTATAATATTATTAGATTCTAGTTAAAAGATTATTTTTAAATTAATGAACCGTGTTTAATGCGAAAAATACGATTTTATTTTTTCACTGAACCGTAAATGTTCTGTCAGATCGCGTATTGTTATGACGCTATTAATTTTTCAGTTGGACGCCTCGCTGCGATGAACGCTGCACCGATACGTAAATCCGGCCCTAAATCCCGTAAAATCATCAGTCGTTGCCTCCCGTCCCTCTCCCTCCCTGAATCGCTTCTTCGGTCTTCACTCTACGTGACTGCGTCTCTCCGTCTCCGCCAATGCCACTGCCTGGTTGCTGGTTGTTGGTTCCCAAATTGTCCCAAAGCGCAGAGTGGCAACTAGCAAGTCCTCCTCGGCCCCTCTCCCTCCCAAGCTACCTCCAAAATTTTCAGAGCACCATTGGTCAATGGGCCGAGGCATCGACGATTCGACACTCGACGGGTATGTTTTAATCCTGAACCAACTCTGATGACTGGTTTCCTTATTTTTCTTGATTGATGCCTAATTTATTGTCTTGTGTGCCAGTGTGCGATTGCAAATTCAACTTGAAAATTAGGGTTTATTTGGTGGTTTAAATTTTTGATATAAAAGATAAGTGGATTGTTGGATCCCGTTTTGTCGAGTTTAACACATATAATGGGGTACTCCTTCTAGGGACCTCAAATTGCTACAGAACCGGTCTTAGACAAGCAAGGATCAAAATTGAAGACCAATGCAACTGACCATATTCAAATCTCACAAGAAACTGAGGAGTTATGACCAAACTCGACGGCCAATAAACGGTCATCCTTCAAAACTTCAGATAAGGTAAATAAATGATCGTAGCTGCCAATTTGAGGTGTGCAATTTTAATAACTTCTTCCAATGAATTTCTAACTGTCATGGAACAAAATTCATTTAAGTATTGTTTTGTATGGTGGTTGTAAAACAAAATTTGAACTATCGATGCCTTTGATGGCTTGTTGCCATAGCTTGTGTTGTTTAATTGCCCTACTGGGTTTCTGCTATTGTTTTGAGACAAGTAGAATTTAATCGGTATTATCGCTGTTTGCTGTTTGTTTAATTGCCATGTTGCAGTGTTGCGTTTTTGCTAATAAGATGGATTTAGTTACTGTTTTGTTGTCATGGCTGGCCTGGTGAATGGGTACTGAAAAGCGGAGACAGAGGGGAGTCAAGGAGACGCTGTGAAAAAAGAAAATTTTACAGGGGAGAATCCACGAATTGACAAACCAAAAAAAAAAAAAAAACGGAGAAAAAGTGAGGGAGACGGACAGAAAGTGAGAAAGGGAAAGGGGTGTTGACACAGAGAGACACGAATTGAAGAAAAAAAGAAGTAGAAGAAAATGTGAGAGAAAAGAGGAGACACAGAGGAGAGGACAGTAGCAAAATCGTTCATATCGCCTCTTGTGAGTTCTGATTTTCAAAAATTGTTGCTGTCAGCTTATTATGATGTTGGTTTTTGATGTTACCGTGCAATGCTTGTAGAAGCTTTTGCTTTGGTGATGTAAATTACATTTTCTTTCTAATGGATGAGTGCTTCGGAGTAACTGTAATTTGTTGGTTATTGTTGTTGTGTTGGATTCAGTTCACTGCCAGTTTCAATACCCATACTGCTGCCTGATTTGTTGCTGATGACTTGAACGCATTGTTAAGATCAATTACATTTTTAAGTTCCAAATACGTTTTTCAGGGATACTTAGTTTTGAATATTCCTTCTCTACCACGGTTTTTCTTTCCTTTTTGCTTCCTCCCTCTTTGTATTTGCGTGAATGATACGGAGACGTTGGGTTTTGACTGGGACCTAATTTAACAGTGTCATGAATGGGTTTTAGATCAACTGCTTAAATAGGTAATAGTAAATTTGGAGACAAAATATCACGCGACAGTATCAGGAAAAATAATGGGAAAACATGCGAAAAAGAACTAGAATAAAACCAGAGTAACAGTTTCCAACCCTGCGTGCGTGCATCACTAGAACTGTATCGGTTTTTGTTTGATGGTTTTGATTGGGTTTTTTTTGGTTTTTTTTTTCAGGATGATCTGTATCCTGTTTCTTGTGACAGTTTTTTCTTTTTTTGGGCTTTTCATTTCTCTATTATCCTATTTTTGCTTGTATATTTCCCTCATTATTTTGTTATCCCTGCGTGCGTGTGGATCTGGAATTACTCTTTTTTGGGAAGTGAAGTTATAAAAATAGGATTTTAAAATCATACTCTCAACCCTGCCCAATCTGCGTCGCACCAAGAACTGGTATGTGGAAGGAACCTGTTTCGTCTCTAGGTGTCTCTATCTCTCTGTACGTGTGGAATTGTTGATTTTCTTGTGAAAATTATCAGAAAATAAACAGAATTAGGGACGCCTGATTTGTCAAGCACTACATAGGCCGGGACATGCCTGTCATCGCTGAGAAGGAACATGTTAGCTAAAAAGACAGTGATTATATCATGCGGCCAACCAGTCACTATGATTGTTACATTTTGTCCTTGTAACTATTTTGTAACTTCAGTTTAAAATTTTTCCATTCCTTGCAATATTTTAATTCTTTCCCAAAAACCCTTCCAAAAAAAAAAAACAAACAGAAAAAAAAAACCAAAACAAAAAAAACAAAAAACAAAAAAAAAACGAAAAACGAAAAAACAAAAACAAAATAACAAAAAAAAAAATCTTGAAGTCATTTTAGGCATTTTAAATTGTGATTTCCTTTTTTTTAATCTCTGAATGTAAATGATCTCCATTTTAAATTTCAACTTCTTTTTTTAGGCCGATCATCATGATCTTCTTTAAAATCTTTTTAAAGCTGTTAAAATAGTTTCTTGTCCTTTTTGTGAAATCTCAAAAATAAATAAATAAAATTTCTTTCAATTTCTTGTAGCGTTTTAATATTTTTAATTAAGCATTTTAAGTTGGATCATTAATTATTATTTTCTTTAAAATTTTGTTTAAAAACTTTCTAATCCTAATTAGGTGCTAATTTTTGAATGTGGTGGGAGTGCATAATACTTTTTTCACTCGTAATTATCAGATGCTTAGATATTATTTTGATGTCCTAGGTAGCAAGTGTTTTAACTCCATCTTTATTTTTAATTGGTGACAACTCCAAAAGTAATACTACATAGGACCAGAGTTGCGTAAGTGATAGGTCATCATGATGATCTACTAATAGAATATAAGGCACGATTTTATAGTAATACTGCGAGTCAGTTATGCAAAATATTTTTATATTTATAAATCCTTTCACCTTCATTTCAAAACCCAATCACTAATAAATCACGTGTCTCCGAAAGTTCTCCCAGGCGAAATCTAGCAATGACAATTATAAGCATCTAAAGAATAAAGATGTTGAATGCATAATCTTTTATCTCTGGATTAGATCAATCACCTTCTCAAAATTTGGAAGCTACACATTCAAAATCTATGTTTGCAAGTGCAATTGTTATGAGGGTCCGTAACTATTTACTGTTTAGCATATAAAACATTTTAGAGTGCCAGGGTGAGTTATTTCTCGATTGCAGTAGCTTATCCCGGTAGTTTTGTTTTCTATTATGGGGAGATAGTTTTTTCTTATATTTTTTTGGTTTTGGGTTCTAATTTGCTCTACTCTTCTTTGTCATTTTTCGCTCAAAAAAATTCATATTAATTCAATAAGAAAAATAAAATAAAATATACAATTTATCGTAGATGAGTCTTATTGTAAAATTTGGTGTAGGGCCATCACAGTGACTTCATGTGAATGTGTGTTAAATCGAAACTTTATGAATAAGTTGTAAAGCTGTACAACAACAACGACGACGAATATCAGAATAAGGGGTAGGAGTAGAAGATCTCATCCCTCTGCATATTATGGTAAAACCTCGCCGTTCGCATGGCAACATATAATTGCATAACAAACTAGTAGGTGGCGCAACGAATAATTGCATAACAAACTGGTAGCTAGGCGACGACACCCATTTATGTCTTACACGTGCATGGTACGTGTCGCGCGCGCGGTCAGGGCAGTGGCGACGACTCGCGAATGCAGCAATAGAATCATTTTGCACTCACGATGGGTGATCGCAGGCACGCGTAGCGCATGGCAACAACCCACCCCATTTATGTCTTTTGCCTTGTTGAAAAATTGTTTGTGTGGTCGATGGCGACGGCCAACCACCCCACGAGAGGCTCAACAGCTGGTTGGATGGGACAACAATTAACAATACATTTGTGAGTCTTTATTAACAATTAACAATAACAGCAAACTCCTAATAAAATGCAGTTGAAGAGTGAAGGGTACGTGGCAATAACTCCGCGTGGATGGGATAACGATTGTTTGTGTGGTTTGAAGGGACATGCATCGCGCGGAGTTATTGCGACGAACCCTTCACCCTTCAACTGCATTTTATTAGGAGTTGCTGTTGATTGTATTGTTAATTGTTATCCCATCCACCCAGCTCTGTTGAGCCTCTCGTGGGATGGTTGGCCTTTGCGATGTGCCCGACCAGACAAGTCATCATCGACCACACAAACAATTTCAACAAAGCAAAAAACATAAATGTTGATACGGAAAAGCCATGAAAAATCAATGTTGTATGAAACAGGTATAACAAACTAATGATGTCACTTGAATGACATCATGGCCTCCCCCTTCTCCCACGTACGCCTCAGTTTATATATATATATATATATATATATATATATATTAAAAATATAAATTTTAATTAAAATTAATGAGTAATATAATTTATTGTTTCATATAATAAATATGTTGCTAATTATAAATAGTGATAAATGATTTATATGATTTTAAAAATTTATGATTTAGTAAGTTTTTTTATACTTTTATATTATTACTTATAACTTAGATAGTACTAATTATGGGTAAAATCCGTTCAATTTAGATCGGTTTGAGTTATTTTTCCAATTAAATTGATGTTTTTTGTTTGAACAAAATCAAATCAATTTAACAATATTATTTGGTTAGGTTAGATTTAAACCGGTGATTTTAAAATCCAAACTGAGTTAAACCAATATATTATTCAGTTTCAAACCAAACAAAATCAATTGTATTTAATTTTAGTAGTTTGATAAATTGGTGATTTTAGTAGGTTGGTTTGGACGGTCTGCTGGTTTAGTGTTTCACTCCAAGAGTTAATCGTAGTTTTAAATAATAGTTTATAGACATAGACTACACAATTTATATTTCCCCCGCCCTCGTACGAAATTTCCCGGACCCGTCCCTAGATGACATGGAAGTATAATAGTAAGCATAGAAAATACTATCGGTAGGAGTGAAATATTTTCTCAAAAGAATCGCTCGAAAAAACAAATGAAAAGTATACAGAATAAATAAAAGTCGAATATTATCCTTGAAAATAGTCTACAACCACTACAAGAAATATAGGCATTGGCGACACTTTTTTTTAACCTTTAATGACACTTTTAAAAAGTGTCGTAAAAAACAAAGTAAGACGACACTTTAAGAAAAGTGTCATCAAATAGCATAACGTTAACGACTCGTTTCAAAAAGCGTCGTCTATAATTATTTGTAACGACAGTTTCATCCCAGTGCCGTCAAATCCCCTACTCCATTTTCATTCCCCGCCAAATCCCTTTCACGTTTTTTGGGTGGCCTAATAATTTGCGCGGAAGAAATTACTATCACCCAGAAACGAATCACGCTCTGGCGATTCCATGCGATTGACTGGTTTTCAATCCCGTGGTTGTGCTTCTTGATCCTGCAGTACCGGTTGTTCGATATTCAGGTCCGTGGGATTCTTGTCCTTATGCGGCGCGCTGGATGCTTGTATGATACACTACGCTAAAATTTCTAGGGTTCAACATCCACCATTCACTTTCCATCGTCTCGCTCCTTCCATATTGTCTACCCTCTTCTTCGTCAGTTTTCTCCTCCCTTGGGCCCCGCTGCTACCTAGGATAGATTGATTTCCTCCGGCGCCATGTCGCCTTGCTTTGTTCCTTGGTAGCGCTTCTTCGGCCCCCAAGTCATGGTCCAGCGTGCTCCGCCCCCTCTGCGTTCGTTCTTCGGGGTTCGTCGACTTCCCTTTGGACGGCTTGTCTCATTCTGGTGGCGGTCCGTGCGTTGACCTTCCCGCTCATCGGATGAACGTGTATCGGCTGGTAGGCTCTGGTGTCGCTTTTTGCTAGGAGAGCGTCCCTCTCGGACTGGCGTCCCCGCGCCTTGGTGATGACGGAACCCCTTCCCCCCGGATATAGCTCGGGGATCAGGTAAGTTGCCTACCCCTTCTACTCAACTTGATATTTCTAATGCTAATTCCGTTAACTCCTTGCTGTCAATTATGGATTTCGTTCGCTGCTTGCATGTCTTTGGGTGAGTTGTTGAGTAAGCCTGCTTCCTACAATATGGAAGCGCCCCTGCCCCAGGCGACGTACCAAGTGGTTAGGCCATACCTTCAAGCCCCAGCCCCTCTCGTGATTCCCGCACCTCCGTGGCTGTTCAAACTGGAATTGAGAGACCCATTCTCCAACCTTCACCTGCGATGGCTGCAACAAAGACCCCTGCTCCTATGGACCCTTTAGCCATGGCTCTTCATTACCTTGCTTATATACACTTCTCAACTAGACTGCAACAGCCTTGTATTCATTTGATCTATACTGTAGTTTATCAGATATCAGCATGTAACATCATATCTGTTGGGGTTAATAGTACAAACTAGAAACAGGAAGTAATTGTATGCAAATGTGAGTTTTTGTTGCTTTGCTTTCTTTTTTTTTTATAATGAATTTAAGAGAAATCTCATTTTTTGGATATTTCATTTACTGCCTATTTCTATATGGATATTCAACCTGCAAGTAATGTCATTCCAGGCCAGGCATAAACCTATTTCTATATGGATATTCCTCCTCCCTATAGTTCACACACGATAAAGATATTACATAAATTGATGTAGTGGAAACTGATATCCTTATTGTAGGTATCTTTCACGGTGGATTTGCGGGCCATAGATGACATGAGCAGAGATTGTGTCCCAGTGGGCCATTGCTAAAAGAAAACATAACGACAATGGTGCTTGAAAGGTGAGAGCCAATTTTCACCACATTTTATTTTTCAAAGTTCTATGCAAACAGTTTCTGATTTAATTCAAATATGTGCAACCCTTTCTATGGGCAAAGACGCCCTTTGCTGCAACATGGTTCCAAGTTCTTGTGGGTGATTAATTTGCTATTACTTGGAAGAGCCACCATTAAGAGGCACGTAGTCTTTTGCACCGATTAGACTTAGGCAGGGTTTGGAAGTTTGGGTGTTTGTGGACTTAACATGGTAACACTCTGCAGACCACCCATCCCTCTTCCCGCAGGACAAAAAAATAATGAAACAATATTTTGCATAAAATTATCTTTTATTACCTTCTTATTAATAGAAATATCATCAGTTTTGATAAGGGATACAGTAAAATAGCACTTTCCATTGGAGTAACAAACATGGGATAATCCTGTTTTTGTTTTTGTGTTTGTTACACTGCTCAATAAATGCAACCACAGTGAAGCCCAATATAGTACGTTCACTCCACTAATGATTAGGCCAACAAATATTGATTAAAACATTAATTTCTATTGTAATTCCATTTCCATGAGACTTAACCAAGGTGGTTTCCTGCATTCTAGCTGAAGTCATAGTATTGGTCAATATATAACTGCTTCTAGGAATTTTATAGTAAGCGTTGAAAACAATGCTAGCATGAATTACACCATAACAGAATTCTATTAATCATTGAGTTTTAACTGCATTCTTTATTTGGCGTTCATTAGTTCATAATTCGACAATGGGCTTGTCTTGCCAGAGCTCCCTGGCAGCGAGCCTGACTTCTGGGAGGGGCCGCAGTGGGACGAGCTAGAGTTCTTCGTCCAATACATGTGGGCTTTCGGCATTGGTTTTGTGGTATGTGATATCTTTTGTTCCTCACACTTCCTATTGATTTTATTGGGGATTTTATCATGAATTATATTTCCGACGAGTGTTTTCTAAACTGGGGACTTCAATTTTTTTTAATTGGGTTGGAAATGTGTTGAAATGAGGAACTGGGTTAATGGGTTTTGACTCTGCTGCTCTTGTGAATTGCATTGGTTGATAGTTAGTGAATAATAATAATAATAATAATAAATAAATAAATAAATAAATACAATGATTCACAGGCGAAACGTGGTTTGAGGCAAAAGTTGGTGATTTTTTTATTGTTTGTTCTATTACTAATTTACTTCTGATCTAATTCATTTGCAATAAATCAGACGTGATATAAATGAGTATATCTATCACTAATTTCAATATATGTGATTTGAAGCAAAAGTTGATGTGAATGGTCGTTATATTGTTTTATTATGAATTATAAGTTGTAACTTATAATTATGGTGTGTTCAGTGGTCTACAATGGAGCAGCATCGATATGATAAGTGTTTTTTAGAATATAAAATTACCTTTGATTCACATCTATTCCAATGTCGTCATTGTAAGCGACATGTATAAACATGAACTTAGTAACAACGAGGCTTTTTACAAAACTGATTTGTGAACCAAAACACTTCAAATATATTCGACATATACTTTGAATAATTGTTTTGTTGATTAACTGAAACTGCAATACACATTCAGTCTGGAACAAGGAGGCCCACTATGACATTGACAGGCTGTAATATGAAAATAGAAAAGCCACCATTGGGAATTGTATTTCAAGCGTGCAAATTATTTGGGGAAAAAGTTGACTTTTCTAGAAACAATAGTTTTGCAAACTGCCTTGATTTTTAGTGAATCCCTTGAGTTTATTGGTGTTGTAGGGCTTGTGCTTGGTCTTGTTGGACTTTTATTTTTCGCTGTATTTTATTATTTATCAATTTCTGTTACTGTTTTTTGGCATTGAAATTCAGTTGCTATTAATATACAAATAAGATAGTTTTTGGTTCGATTTAGTTTCTATATATTGAATAATGGTGAATGTCTTTGTATTTATTTGTTATTTGTTATTTGTATTTTATATTTGTTATTTCAAGTTGTATATATTATAATTTTATATTTATTAGCTTTATGTTAATTTTAGATTTATTATTTATGATATGAATACTTTTCATTTTGCAGGTCTTACAACATTACTAGCTCGTTGGATTTAAAGATATGAAGATCGATTTATTTTGTGTTTCAAAGATTGGCTTTCCATTTGTTACATTACTAATTTGCAATGTAAAATTGGCTTTCCATTTATTTTATTTAGAATTAGTTTGTTGCTATAAAATACAAAAATATTTGTAACTTATATGTACGTTGAAAATTTTGAATGCATGTGTATATGAATTTTTATTTAAGGATATGTAATTTTGTTAATTATTAAGTTATATTATTTAATCTTTATATGATTATATATTTAAATAAAATTTGAAAATTAAATTATTGTATATATTTTTTAAATTTTTATTTCACCATTAACGACACTTTTAAAATGTCATCTTTTAGCATTTTAACGACACTTTTAAAGTGTCGTCTTATACCCTTTTCACGACACTTTTAAAGTGACATCTTTTACTTGTTTTAACGACACTTTTAAAGTGTCGTCATTTACCGCTTTAACGACACTTTTAAACGTGTCGTCGTTTCACCTAAACACAATGACGACGGGTCGATAGACGACACTTTCAAAAGTGTCGTCTTTTACATTTAACGACACTTAAAAAGTGTCGTTAAATCCTGTTTTTGTTGTTGTGAACTCAACCACATGAAAAAATAAATTGATAAAATTAATAATAAACCTAAAATAATTTTCTTTCCATATTCCTTTTTTACTATTTTTATACTTTAACCAGTTATATATGAAAAAATAAAATTTCACCCTTTCCCTTTCCACTTATTTTTTAGGTAAAAATCAAATCAAAGACCTCCTCTTAACTACAACAATGGTCTTAACCATCAAACTAGACAATTATTATTAATTATGTTTAATTAGTATATGTACTTCAAGGGAGTGGGTTGAGAAATCTTTGTTGTGATCCTTGTCCCATTTTAGAAGAGGATTGTGAAGCCTTCTATCGGAACATGCAAGCCCTCGATAACCGCTTTGTGGTGATGGTTCAAGGAGTGGAAGTCACTTTATCCGAAGAGGTAATCATGGATATATTGACCGATTAGGCTCATCACATATGTTCTGGTCTACTCTAGTAAGAGAGAGAAAAATGGGCCAATCTATCAACCTTTGATATCTTCCCTTATCAATAGGCTCGCCCTCTTTAGACCATAAATTTCCATTACTCATAATGGGGTTTTGGCCAGCTCATTTGAGCATTCCCACTTTAGCCAAAATGTTAAGAATAAATATGAACTTAGATTGGAATACCAGATATATTCATGGCTGATCAAGACTCAACGAAATCAATACTCTAATTGGAGAATCCATCATTTATCGATAAACAAAGAAGGGTCGGCCTCATAACCCTAAGTCATTCAAGCCTCGAGAATGCAGAGAGAGAAAGATAATGCACATAGTTTATTTCTCTGGAAAAGATTAACAAGAGAAGAGATCTGGGGTAGATCGGAGATTTAAAATCGTTTTGAGAACAAGACGGTTTCTGGAGGAGTTTTGAGAAAAGAAGGTGTTTTGACTTGCAAAACGATCTGGGTATGGGTTTTACCAAGAATTTTGGCTAGCAATGGTAAGGATTTTGGACTGAAAGGGCAAGCTTTTTGGCTGGAAATGACAATGAGTTTGACTAGTGATGAGAAGGGCTTTGGTTGGCAACAATGGTAGTTTTGGAGAGGAAGCAAGTTAGGGTTTCATGTGTTGATGGGGATTGGTGGTGCATTACATACTAGGGTTGGCTTTGGTACCTTGTTAGAAGTACAGAGAGAAAAAAAAATAATTTGTTGTGTTGAATAATCACATATATATAATACTCATATATATATATATATAAGTATTCAACATAATGGCAAATGGGAGTAAAAAGGAGTTGTCACTACCGTGTCACAACCGATTTATATCGGTGCCTTTACAATGGCAATGAATGATAGCAATAATAAATTCAATGCTTATTTTAGTTTTAAATGCATAAATAGTTTATCAATTATTAACCGAAAGTTATTGAATGTTGCAAGGTTAAAGTCAAGGTAGTCTTGCTAAGGAGGCTCTTGAATTATCAATATGGACAACTACAATAATATGCGAGTTCTCTCTATTAAAAGTGTAATATTAATTACTTATCAACATTTTCTATGCTTTTGCATTTTCCTACTCTTATGATGTTAGTTTTTTTTTTTGAAAGACCCATCATATTATAATATGTAATAATGTTACACCATATGTTTTCTTATGAATAATTTTATGAGTTTAATTGTAAAAAAAGTGTGGGGTTCATTTTCCTTGTGCTCAAGACTTATGATGCATTCAAGGGCAATGGAATAAGCTATTTAGGGTCCCTCCAGGGATTCTTTGGGTTTCATTCATTGTGATCTAAGAATTTGCTTAGAACAAGAAATTTAAGAATTAGACATTAATAAAAATTTTGATTTAGTGAGTGGGTACCTTCAAAACCATGTGTATGACATTTGATGGGTTTTTTTGGTAAAAAATTATGAAAATTCAAAATTTTGGACTCTATTATATCTCTCTTAGGGCTATAAATGAGCCAAGCTGCTTGGTACTTAGTTTGTACAAAATTTTGAGCTCAAGCCTAACTCGCAAACCATAAATGAGCTTATTTTTAAGTTTGGTAGTCGAAATGAACCAAACTTGAGCAAATCTTGTTTGATTTCTAAATCAATCTTGCTCATTTGATATGTTTGTAAATTTATACTTATACTTATTTATATTACCTAAATCATATAAGAAATAGTTGGTCTAGTGGTTAAAGTATTGCCTTATTAAACTAGTGTTTAAGTTCAAGTCTTCTTGGTTATATTTTTTCCTTAATTTTTTCACATTATTCCCTTGACAATCCAGTTTTATAGGTTATCAATTAAATTGATAATGAGTTATTAGGCTATCTCAATTAATATTGGTTTTATTTTGATATAAAATTTATGATTTAGGTTATTGTTGAGTTATTATTAAAATTGAATCAGCTAATTCATTAAATTATATTACTTAAACAAAGATCGTATTCAGCTTGAGTTCGAGCAATACTTAAATAAGTTAAAATTAAGCAATATGAAATTCAAGTTGGTTTAAGTTCAAACATATTTAAGAGTTAAACGAATTAAGCCTAAGCAAAGGAATGTTGAACTTGGCTTAACTTCTTTGCACATCTATTCTCCACTAATTTCTGACTTTAAAGTCATAAATTTTGCATTCTCCATAAAAAAAAGTCAAATTATTAGATTTTTAATAGCCGCATGAGTCTGTTTTGATATAAAATTTGGCCTGACTCCAAAATAATTAGTGTCACGTCCCCGAATTCCAGGGAACCCGGAACCGGGTACATGACTTCCCCTTGCCCGCACCCGAAAGGTCAAGGGGTTGGTGACTAGCACCAATAGAGACTACACCGGGTCTTTGTCTCAAATATGCAACCCTGTACGATCATACATCAAGGGTAATCCTGTACTTTCTCATACATCATCATGCATACATTAAGTCAAACAATCAACTGGACATCACATCACAAACAAGATACAAATACAACTGTCCACCGGACCCATGTCCGGGATACCACACAAAATAATACAGAATGTAATATCGTATCATACATCGAGTAGTGGGCGTCCTCCTGGAAGAAAGTCCTCCACTAGTCTCGGGTCACACCTGAAAAGGGAAAACAACAAGTAGGGGTGAGCGACAAGCTCGAGTAGGTGACCCTAACACTCCACATCATGCAGACATACAAGTCTATACTACATGCTCGTGTACTCGTGCACCGTGTAGTGTGCACAACCATCAGACTCGGCTTGCAAACAAACATCAGGACTTAGCCTGCTCATACAGACAACTTGTCCACGATCCTCCATGGGATCCTAGCTCAGGGCACTCAGCCCTAGCTCCATGAGCTCAACGACTCAACTTAGGCCTTAGCCTGTCCACGTACGCAATATGCCCGGCCACGGTCGCCGACAAGCCGCCATCGGTGCATATGCTGCCACGTCAACCACATAGCACCATCAGTGCATCACGGTGAGAACCCAAACAAGTCATGGAGTCCATGCCCCAATACCTCACACCAACATACTAACATTAGTATGACATGTCATTCTCAATATTTCCTTTAGAATTGTAGCCGTCTTCACAAGTAAATCTTCAACCTTTGATTTATGAAGGAAGTACCCATAGCAGCCTATTTTCTTGAAATTAAAAGTCCCAGGCATTGGGTTCCCATATCATAAATAAGATAATCG
The DNA here is from genome assembly GCA_023512835.1 of Taxillus chinensis. NCBI lineage: Eukaryota > Viridiplantae > Streptophyta > Magnoliopsida > Santalales > Loranthaceae > Taxillus > Taxillus chinensis. The sequence goes on along the minus strand of CM042088.1, from coordinate 50,413,116 downwards.
ATTTTTTGTGGAATTTTCTCGAGATGTCTAACCCCACTTTCCAAAAATCACTACTACGAACTTTTGGGTTTTTCCGAGATTTTACACTAAATCCCAATTTTCACATTTTGAAATAGTGAGAATTAATTTTTCTAGTATTTTTCTTTGAATCCAAATGGGGGGTATTTCGTTATTTACATTGTAACTTAAGTATAATACTTTAATGGTTTACAATGTAAATGTCCAGGGCGAAGGCGCAGACTGTTGCGAACACCGTTTCATCGCTACGGATTTGATGCTCCTGGATCGATGCTACGGATTTGATGTCGCTGATCCGGACTAATCGCTCCGGACTACTGATCCGACTAACTCCTCCTGGACTATCGATTCGGACTAACTCCTCCAGGACTATCGATCCGGACTAACTCCTCCGGATCACTGATCCGGACTAACTACTCCTGGACTCACTGATCCGGACTAACTAAGTCGCTGACTACGAAGTTGCTGACTCCAAAGTCACTTGACCCCATAGTTGCTGACTCCATAGCCGCCGATTACGAACTTCGACCTTGCGGTTCGCCAGTGTACCGTTTCATCATCGTTTTTGGCTGTTCTTCGTCCTGAAGCAACCCAGTGACCCCCGGACGCTCATAAACACATGTTTTACGCAATACATTGCGATATTTACCTCAAAACGCATCCTAAACGCCTCTAATTCGCACAATAACAAGTAGAAATACACACAAATCATATATTTATCTAGATCTAAATCTAGACTTCCATGGTTGACTTCTCAACCCTCATAAAATACACACTCATACAACCACAAATCACATATTCAAAGATAGGATCGAGATAAGACAGTTAAGGACACCTACCTGGAAAGGTTTATTGCGATCCACGAGCTCCAATCGCCCCAAAATCGCCAAGAAAGCTCTTCACGCTCTTCACCTTCTCTCTCTCTCTCTCTCTCTCTTGCTCAAATATGCACGCACCAATAATTGGCAATTAAAGAGATAAGGCAGTTCTTAATTATATATACTGTTGCCAATAATTGGCCTCCCCGCAATAATTGACCCAAACGCAATAATTGACCTCCCGAGGTCATGAACTCCAAATTGAGTCAAATTACTATCAAAACGCTCGAAATGACGAGCACAACACTAAACAGATATTATCATACTCGATGATGCTCAAACAGCAAAGTCAACCAATAAACCCCAAAAAGTCAACAATCGGGTCAAACGGGGCCCCGACTCGAATCGGGCCCAAGTATAGTCAAAATGCTCACATCGACGACTACACTACCGTCCAGATAAACGTTGCATTCCCATAGAATGGCTATCTCTCAAAACTATCCAAATACGAGTCTTTACATCCTCCCCACCTTAGGACTTTTCGTCCTCGAAAATAAAACACATGTCCAAAGGACATAGCAAAATTCAAGCTCAATGTCCCAACAACAAAACATAAAAGAGGATCACCGATCACACATGTGCAAGGCAATGCACAACAAGCCAAATAGAACCCACATTTGGCACAAGATCCAACAATAACGAGCTAAACCACATCTCAAACAATATATGCAAAGCAAATGCATAAAACATAACTCATACCTGAGGGAAGGTCCTCACAATTAGCATTGTAAAAGTTGTAATTAAAATGGAAACTTTTTTATGCTAAAATTGTGTGCAATGCCTCATGATATTTCTTGAACAATTTAGAGATTACTAACCCCATTATTGATGAAAATGGCACATAGAAATTAGTGTCGTCATTTTGGGCCAAAGGGAAAACTTTTTGGGATCCAGGAGTCATGTACTTGGTTAAACTAGCTTTTAGAAAGTTCATTTTAGGTTTTTTTTTCTATGAGCAACCTTTTGGAATAAGTTAAAACACAAAATAATAATAATAATAATAATAATAATAATAAGGCGACAAACAAAAAAACACAAAAAAAACATGTGTTATGACTAAAAAAATGATAGTATTAATTCACTGGATTTTACAACTAGGAGAAGTTGTTGTTAGATATAGTTCTAGAACTTGGGAGCCATGTAAAACAGCTTGTTCAACTTATCAAAATATTATCTATAATGTCCACTTATTTGATTCATCTATGGGAATTTAAAATATTTCTTCTCTATATATGCTTTATTTTGGTTTTATATATCCGAGCAAGAGAAATTGGATGTCTTCTAGGTTTTGACTTTGATGGCAGGAATTTTATTGGTAAAACAAGTTGTGGTGGTGTGCCCAAACCTTGTAAGTTGGTGGTTATGTTATTACAAATTATTATGTTAATAGAGAAAAATAATTTAGTGTTGGATATATTATGCTAATCAATTTCCATTCTGAATATTTGATGAGGAAGTTAAACTTGTTTTGTATTGACTTTTTTTAATATTGAATCTATTATTTTTAAAAACGGTGTATATTCATAGGTTTTTTTTTACGTGAAGGGTGAATAAAATGTAGTGAGTCACCACTAGGAGTATAAAACAATTCCATCCGACCAACTCATTTAAGTTTATAATTTTTATGGATTAGTATGAAGTGATTTGATTTGGCTCGCACGTGAACCGATCTATTTTTTTTTATTTTTTTAAAGATTGATAATTTATTTTTTATTGAAAGCTTGCCTGTGACTAAATTAATATTTAATTATAAAATAATTATTAAAATAATTTTAATGTACATAATTTTAATACATGTTAATAAATCTTTCATATAATTTTTTAACAAATATTAATATAAAATATAAAATTTAATCATTCAACTAAAATTTCATCACATAAAATATACATTAAATGCTCTAAACGGATATATAAAGACTTAGCCCGCACAAAACATCATCCACCAAATCAATCCATTTAGACTCGCATTTTAAACAGACTAAAATTAAATTAATTCAAGCCGATCAAACTTTGATCCATATTTACACCTCTAGTCACACGACAACAAAAATTGGTGTGTAAGTATATTTGTTTCGCAGGAAACATGCCGTGCACAAGAGGTAACCTGCTGCTAATACATCACCAATTTCGCATACCTTATTCTGGAATACAAACGATGAGTGATAGGATAGAATTTCAACGGAAATCAAGAAATGTTTGTTGTTTTTGGGTTATTATAAAAATGACTCATCGTCTTGTATTTTGAGAATCAATGACTGCAAGATTATATTTATGTCCGTATAGGCATGCTGCTTATTCCAATCTATCAATGGGTTTGAAAGATAAAATAGTTGTTCACGTTAATTGCCCTTGGAAATGGCATACTGGCATGAAGATTCGTGTGATTCTCCCAATTCATCAGTAATCTCAAATATAAATGAGTAGGATTACAACCACACAAGCTTTTTGCTCTTTGGATCATTCACATGATCACACCTTGAACCTAATTTTCTAATTGAAACATTTGGAAAGCATAATTTATTTTTCTATTTGGAAGATAAATAAAAATGAGATATTATTAATTATTGTAACTTTAAAAATAAAAATCATAACCTCAACATGTTATAAAAATGGAACTTTTTAAATGAATATATCAAAATATTTTGACTGTATTACTAATATAATAAACCTAAACATGTAGTCTATACATCCGATCAATATATGATTCTCAAATCATATATATTTAGTCGATTTTTAAATTTACTTGATAAAAATTTAACTAAATTTAGTTAAATTTAACATACAGATGCAGTCTAATTTTGTCTTTGGCGTTTTTTATTTTGTGTTTGCTTCTCTTTCCTTTTATTTTTTGATTTTTTAAATCTAACTAAATTTAAGTTAACTTACTTAATTTTAAGCTTTTTTTTAATTGTTTTAATGATTCAAGTGTAATATCCTTTCTTTTTTCTTTTGAAAGTAAATAAATGTTTCTCAAAATTCAACATGTTATATAATTTATTAAAAATAATCTCAAAGTATAACAATTTTTATAAAACCAAATATTGAAATAAAATCAACATAAAATTTGGAATGAAGAAAATTTTCAAAAGAATATTTAAAAAAAACTTTTTACTAGATCGAGTTAACTAAATAACTTGAACATCAAGCTCAGGTCAAATCAATTTAAGCAACTAAATAAGTTTAGCAAAGAGAGTTAGAGAGTAGGCTGTCTATATAATAATTTTAGAATCAATATGAAATTAATCATGGACAACAATCAAAAATTTTATTACAATAAGAACGTGAAATTAGTTTTGTATTGTGAGAACTTTATTTAAAATTAGACTTTCACTTAACTTTACAGTTAATTCCTAAATCGTTAAAATCTGAACCATTAAAATTTAATCAAACCGTTCAAATTAAAGTTTTCAGGATAATAAACTAAACCCACATAATCTATATAACATGACTCCAACAATCAATACATAAATAGGTCTAGCTTTTAAAATTATTCCACATATTAGCTTATGGGTAAACATGAGGATAGATAACTCATAGCGATCTAAGCCCGATCCAAATTCAAAGTTTAACTCAAACATTATGATAATTCTAAAATGAACATAATATCAAAAATTAATGAATATTTGATCTATCTCATAATAAATATCATAATATATGACCCAAAATTATATAAAATATGAGATTGGACTATTATTGATTTTACCATCAAAGATTTATGCTCCATCCGAGTTACAAACTAATTAATAAAACCAAGAAAATATAAAATTTTTAAAAAAAAAAAAACCTTAACCAGACAAACCGAGGAACATGGAGGCGGCAACGCCGAGGGCGTAAGCTCCGATCAACGTCCCCACAATCTCCTTCCCCAACCGCAACACCCAGCCGAACCCCGAGATTCCGGCGATCACAACCGGAACACGCCGGAGCACCGCCTTTCCAGCGTTGTCAACGACGGCGTCGGTGAACAGCTCCACGGCGAACTCCTTGAACTGGGCCAACTCGAGAACAGCCTGGTGCTGACTCGGTTTAGCGGAGACAACCCGGTAGGCCCGATCGACCTGGTGCGTCGCCGGAGGGTCGCGGACCCACCTGGAGATGAGAGGGTGAGGCCGGCCAGCGCCGTCGCCGGAAAGGGTAAGGTGGAGGCTCTGGGCGGCGGAGAGGAGTTGGTATGGGAGGACGCCGGAGAAGGCGTGTTGGGTTAGAGCGAGACAGTGTTGGAATTCGCAGGCGACGGCTCCATTGAATTGTTGCGATTGTCGGAGCGATCCAGAAACCCTCTTGGATGCCGATTGCCCCATTTCTCGCTCTCTCCCCCCATTCACGCAATCTCACTTATCGATTTATTGCTCCTCTATATCTGAAATGACTATTTTACCCTAGAGTTTTGAATTCTAAAACTCAAGTGTATTTTTCATGAATTTTGTGAGTAAAAATCAAAAATTGTATGCCAACCAAAATAATTTTGATTAAATTAGAAGTTGAAAAAGAAAAACACGGGAAAAAGGACCTAAAATTTGCTAACGTCATTACTTCAAAAAAGTTGACATTCAATTGTCACTACTTAAATTTTAAATTTGCATTACTTAAAACCATTGAGTTTGGAATAAAAATACTAAAAATTGGTAAAGTGTAGAAAGTCCTGTTCAAGATGGAAATCATATCTTGAAGTAATTCAAACACTGATGTAAAAGAATTCAAAATGAGAAACTACAAATCGAAAGAATTCATATTTTGAAGTATCATTCATTTCAAAGTAATTCAAAAGCTTGAATTTTTATGTACTCAAAGGACTTTGAGACAAAACTATACCACGAATGGCTTTGATATCTCAAAATAAAGCTTAGCCTAGCTGGCACCTTATGAATCATAGACAAAAAAGCATTCCACAAAGTTAACTATATAGTTTTTGGGTTTCTGACCCTTCATAGATGATATTGTTATCCTCCTTCACCATACAAGGATTTCATTTCAGGCCGTTGCAAAAATGATAATGACCTTCAACCCATTTTATCCCTCCATCTTGAATTTGCACAAAGATAATATTACTAGATATTATAAGTCAAACAGAAGGGTTCCTATTATTGTTCTCGGATAACAAGTTGACAATAGAGATTATAAAATGAAAGCAAAGTGGACAAAAATGAGAGGGAGACCACAAAGGTGGAATACAGTTTCAGACAAAACTTTAATATTAGATTTCAAACTTTAGTTCAATCAGTCTTTTAGTTGTAATTGTTTGTATTTTTAATTATTATTATTTTTTAATTTCCATTTGTAAAAAAAAGACTCCTTCCCCTTGCACTTCGTTTTATTTGTGAATTCTCCTTTTTTATTGTTTTAGCTTGTATTTTCATTTCAACATTAGTTCTTTATTATTTATAATACAAGTTTAATTTAAAACACCAGTACTAGTCTTTTAAATATTTCATTTCAATTTTAGTTCTACAATTTATTTTAATACAAGTTTAATTAATCGATTTTCATTCAAACTTTTTAAAATTTCCGCCCCTCTTAATTTCCTGCATCAATTTAAATTACTGTATCTTTTAATTTTCAAAACAAACCAAAACTTTCAAAGAGAAGAATTTAGTCTTTGGCTAGCAAAACCATGCATTACTCACTATCATCCATTTTATTTTCCATTTCTTTGTTTTACTTCGTTTCTTTCCTTTTTGTAGGGTTTTCCTTTTTTCCTTTTCAACAAAATAGAAGTGCAAATCCTTTCACAAGTTTGAGTAGATCAAATCAATTGGCTTGCGCAAAATTGGATAGATCAATGGCTAGAGGGCAAGATGGAATTACTATTTGAATATCTTTCTTATATTTTGGGAGCACATTTTAGTGCTCACTGCCATATTTGTAGCATATTAAGAAAATGAGACATTCTAAATTTTTTGAAGTAGAGATGTCGCCTCCTATTACTAATGATGCATCAATGACACATGAAGAAGAGGCCACAAGGGATTTCTTAAAATGATTTTTTTTGTTTTCATATTTTTTTATACAATAACAACTATCATATTTTTAAAATAAAAATAAAAAACAGGTCAAACAAATATTACTTTATTTATTATTGTAAATATCTTAATTTTATAATTACTGTATTTTCTTTATTTTATGGCCTTATTCAACCATAAATATGTCATTATATTATCGGTTTGTATATAGATCGGAAAGATAAGATATTTCTCTCTCCAACCATCTTCCTTTTGTCATATGACTAATGGCCAATTATTTTTCTGAACAGTTGTCACTTGCCAGGCTTCAACTACATGGAGTTGTTTTTTTGGCCTATCATGCCTAAAATAATTACGGACTCCCACTGAAGCTAGCTGATGTGAAAGAGTTTGTAGGGACTAGGGAGGCACATGAGGTCGTCAAATATAAATGGGAGGGATAATCATGCTAAGAAAGAGCGATACAATCAAAAAGTAAAGAGAAAAAAAATCATAATCGTTTAATTTCTTACAGTTTCAAAAAACTTCACAGTTACATAAATATTTATTCAACATGAAATAACTAAAATAATTATTAAATAATAATAATAAAATACTATTACAATCTTTAAAAAATAAAATTTAAATATTAAATTATTTTAACATAAATTAAATATTCAAATATTATTTTTACATTCAAAAATTATTTTTAAAATATAAATATAATATTTAAAAATTAATATTTAATTTACATTCAAATATTAATATTCAAATATCATAAAAAATAATTTTTTTTAAATATTTTTAAAATCTTATGAAATTAAAAATTATTTATGAGCGTATTTAATTAGTATTTTAGTAGCTTAGTAGGTGCATTAATATATCAAACACAAAACAGAAGCAAAAGTGCATCCATGACTTGATGTAACTCTTTTTTATTTCTTTTTATTTTTTATTAATATTATTTAAAAATTTTAGATTTATGAGCGTACTTAGTATTTTGATAGGTGCATTAATCTTCTCCAAGTATCAGACAGAAGCAAAAGTGCATCCCTGACTTAATGTAGCACTTTTTATTTTTTATTTTTTATTACTATTATTTAAAATTTTTAGATTTACTTTACAGGCACGTGTTGAATTCAGGGGATTAAAAGTCAGGTGCGCGTTAATATTTTTTAAAAAATAAGTATAAAAAAAACATTGCTATTTTATCAAATGACATTCGAATTGGTTTTTATTATTAAAAGGCTCTTGAAAATTTTCACATACAATTGTTCTTTTGAACATTGATATCTTCATTTTATTATTTAAATTGATTAATTATTTAATAATTAATTTATTTTAAATTTGATGAATATTTTAATTTATAAACTATTTATATCATGTATATTATTTAATAAAAAATTAAAAAAAAAATCAATAAACTATTTAGTAAATAAATTAATTAAAATTTGACAGCTAACTAGTTTATAAAAATAAAAGCATGTCCCCAAGACACGACAAAAACATAATGAGAATAAATAATGGCATATATGAAACAACTAATTTTGGCATTTGTCCATGTCCATCCCTAGAGGTTGGTTGGCCCTAAGCAAGAATTCTATAATGAAGCCCCTCAATGTTACATCCATTAAAAAAAACTCCATATCTTAATTTTTTTCTATTGAATAAACACAAAAAAAATTAAGCAAAAATTGAAAATATCTACCCATAATATCGAACAAAATTATTTTATCATTGTGCATGATAATTTCCTTGTAATCTTAAACATTAATGTTTCCTTGCATCAAAATATTTTACCTAACAATAGGATCACCGATAAGCTCCTCGGTTGAGTCGGTTCATCAAAAACTTTCTTTCAGGAGTTGTCCAACTTCTTTTTTGATTAGGTTGAACCATCCTTTAAAGTAAGCTACAATACAAGTTAATAATTTCCATCATATTTTTTTAAATATTAAAACAAAAGACAATGAAGGCAAGGAACAATTGGTACATCATCCAAGAAATACATTTACTTAATCATAGCAATTGGGCAAAGTGCTTGTTTTTCCATGGCCTCTTAACGTCCCAGGAGGGCATAGGGAAATGTAAAAAAAGCCTAGCCATTCTTGTTTTTACATAGACACACATATTAAGATTAGTGAAATAGCCCAAAATTATATGCATGATGTTTGCACCGTTCAACAAGTGACACCTATGCAATCAAACTCATAAGTTCTTGAAGCCACTACTTTTTGAAGGATTTTCTTACCATTGCATGCATAGACAAAGAAAACAATTAAAGATAGTGAATCCATACCTCTACTCGAAGCTTCAATAGGGGCAACAACCTTTAATCAGGCCATACAATTAAACAATAGTTGCTAGCAACCTTCCATCAAGGCGAGTATTGTCTCGAAGTTTGAGGGAGTGAATATTAAGCTACTGTATCATCTAATTAGACAACAAAACAACATCATCAAATGTTTCTTCGAAGGTCACACAGTGAGTATTGTATACGCTTATGATCTGTTTGTTTCTCAGGGCAAAAATTTCACAACAAATTAACAATTAATCAATTATGGCATATTAATAATAAAGCAAATGAACTAAAACAAAGAGGCATTAGAAACCGGGTCGGAAGTGTTTAGACCTCCCCGTGACATTTTTATCCGTGTGTACTTGCCGCACGGATCAATATATCATAATTCATAGATTCTTCTTCTTGTGATTTTGTAATAGTCGGTACTAGGTACTTTCTATGACAGTTGAGACTTTCTGTGAAGTCTACCGCATAGAACCCTAATTTCAGTATGTTGAAGTCTCGTTCTAGCTATTTGAATGAACCGTAATATTTTATTGAAAATTCAAACCAATAGACCCTAATTTTTGAGATAAATTGGCACACAAACTAGCATACCTGGATCGCCAAACGTGAAACATCGGAATCGTCGATGATGAACAGTGCTTTGAAAATCTTGGAGGGAGGCAGGTAGGGAGAGGGGCTGACGGCCAAGGGGACCCGCGAGTAGATCACTTATGGCAACCAAGAACTTGGTAGCAGAGACCCAGAGATGCGGTTGCAGCGGCAAGCAGCGATGCCGATCCAGGAGGGAGGGGAGAGGGAGATGAATAGTGAGTATCATGAATTTAAGTACTTATGACTAGTGTAAATTGTTCTGGACCTCTTTGTTTTTTTCAAAATAATCATGATTTGGAAAAAAAAAATCCAACTTAACCAAACAAATAATCATGAATTTGACAAAATATTAATCACACATAATTTTAATATTAAAATATTAATATTTTATATATATATAATTTTAAAGATATTTAATTAATTTAATACGAGTACTTAAACGGAAAAAAAAAAACACGAAGGCCCCCAAAATGTGGGGCTCAAGCTTCTGCTTCATTCCTGCATTTGTCCCGGCTTTTACTATTAAAAGATTATATTTTTTATTAGCATTAAATAATAATAATAAATATATATCACAGTTTTATTAAATAACATAAACAAACTCATATTAGTTTTTACGATTAAAATTTTGTTGAATTTCTCCATCAGACAACAATTATTTCCGACATCCATATGTTGTGTACTTGATTTGAACGGTTGGCTGATTGATTACCTTTGTGAATCCATAGTCAATAATTGTTATCGATTTCGGCAATCAATAAATAATTCAATGCAATTAAGTTATTCTCACTTCCAATAAAAATAGTTTTGATAATTTATAACTTACTAACATTTTAAAATAATGATTTTGGTTCGGAAAATAAATTTTCGGTTCGTAGAAATAGGGATTTCGGTTCAAGAAACAAGGACTTCATTTAGGAAATAAGTCTTTGGTTCAACAATTAAGGACTTTAGTTCGGAAATAAAACTTTGGTTCAAAAAATAAAGATTTGTTCAAAAAATAAGAATTTTGGTTGAAAAATAAGGATTTTGATTCGGAAAATAAGTCTTCGGAAAAAGCAACTATTTCTAGGATGAATCACCCAACCGAATTAAATCATTCCCTACCTATGAATTTATGGGTTCCATGAACTGTAGCTATCTCCGGTAGAAATGTAATTTCAAATAAAATTTTAAATGATCATAATTTTGCATACAGTGGACAATTTTAGGCTTATTTTTTAAAATTTATAACTATCAACGAGAGATATAGCATTTAAATACCTATAGGGAGTTTATCGCTCTCATTTCAAAAAAATACACTTTTTCACCTCAACCTGATTTTTAGCCGATTATTACATTTTTTTTTACTACATTAACTCTTTGGCTTCTGATTTTTTACAGTATAATTATTTTTTAAATCGAATCAATTTAAATATTATTTTGTTTTCGCGATCGCTAAATGGCTCGCTACACTAACACCTAATCTGGTTTTAAACCAGTGAAATCATCCGTCGACATAATGTTTATCATTAGAGCAGCTCTTGAAGAATTTTTTTACTTGATAATAAATCTCCATGAGTCTTTACTTGATAATGTCATGTTTTTTTACGTTTTAAAAGGGAACTTTGTCTATTAGTAATTGACAACAGGTTGCGCAAATTTAGTGTGGGAACACAAATCTAACAAGATTTGAAGGCCCAAAAGTGACAACCTTCCCGGATACAATGGCATGCATTATTGAATAACAAGTAGTACTTGGAAATCGAATACATGGCGAGGCAGCCATCGGCCATGCCTTTATTATACTTCAATTCCCGCCTTATACTCACTCCGGCCGTAGAAGAAAGGAATTGTCACACACTGAAGAAGACAGGTTCGTTTTATAATTATACTTCTACTGCAGTATACAGTGGCGGCTGCAAGTTATTATGCTTGCATTGTCATCCATCGATCAGATCACATATATGATTATGATTTAGGCACCTTCGAGTGTCATGATTCCTTGGTAGATGGGGGAGGTAGAGTTTCCAGTTACAGCAGTTGAAACGCACCCATTCCACGAGTCATTACTCTGCAGACCTGCTTTGCACAGTAACTTATAGATGTTATCCCAGTGCTCTGGGAAGTAATCTTTTTCCCTTACCTCTGTATATGCCTGCACAACAATATATATTATTCATTACTTATTATTCCCCAAAACTTTTATATATATATATATATAACCAACCATATTAATTGTGAATTAGTTAATTAATTATTGACTAGATTACCCGATTGGTATCCGTAAGTCGACCCCATGGGTTGTACCAGCAAAGCAACCAGTCGCAGGTTGTCCCGGCGTCGTTGAGGCCGCGATAGACAACGCCAGCAATGGATCCGGATGCGGCTCCAGATGTTTTGACGTGGAGAAAACCACCCCACTGGCCATTGGCTATGGTGCCGGGAAAGGGAGCCGGGCCGATGTGGCCGTACCAGTCTCGGTGGTACCGGTACGTGACAGGGTCGCCGGTGGCATTGTAGATCAGACAAAGCGTGGACACCCCGTTACCCCACGTTTTTTTAACGTCCTCAACGTACGCCCGGGCTTTCGCGTCCTTGTTCTCCTCGCTCTTCATCTGCAGTGCCACGTGGGCCCTGTCCTTCCGGGTTATGTTCGTTCCCTTGTACTCTGCCATGGCCTGCAGAGTTGCATTCGTGATGGGGCTGCCGAACACATTGTATGCCATTTTTCGATATAGTCTGAAGCCTGCCTGCAAGTGATTTTATTCCCAACTCTACTTGTGTGGAACGCACAGATCAATTAAACCCTCTCTCTTCGTTATTTGTTTTGATTTGTGGAACCTTTTGGAAATGGGGCTCAATATATATACACCTTCCGCAGGCCTACACCGGCCCCTCTTTAACATTTCATTCCCTTTCCCTCCCATGTGTTATATGACATTGATTTTGATCGCAATCCGTTTTTTTTTCTTAGAGTTGATACGGTAATTTTTTGTATCCAAATTCAAAAAGAGGTTATATAGAAAAAAAAAAAGATTTGTTTCATTGTTTGCAAGCATGTTTAGTTTGATTATTTTCTGTTTTGTTTAAAATAATAATAATTATTTTTGAATAAAAAAAAATTTAATATAGAGGATTGGAAAAATAGTTGTTTTTATTTTTATATTTTCTATACCCAAAAAAAGCTATAGTATTTTAAAAATAAAAATAAAAAACACATCAAACAAATATACCTAAAATATTCTAATTCTTTTTTAAGAAACATGCAATTTATTAGAAACATGTGACACTATTTTTTAAATACAGACTTAATTTTTGATGGCACCTAATTTAATTATTGCCCACCTTGTTTCCTCTCTCTCCTGCATTATAGCCCACCTTTTTGTCTCCATAATAGGAAATTTTCTATAGCGGAAATATTTTTTCCAATCCAAAAAAAATATGTATCTCATAGCATAAAATTTTCCTTCTAGTAAAAAAATTTGCCTCCACTCATAAAAAACTGCCTGCTCCCTGATTGGTTCTACCCTGTTTACCTTGGTGTAACTTGCTGGTAGTAGGACTCATATTTGAGTGTTTTTGAGTTAGTGATACATTGCATTTACATATAGCGCATGTTTTCACTTGCTAGCCATGGTATAATGGGTGCAAATTTTCATATGTAAGAGCAATTTTAATATACTTTTTATTATCTATAAAATAGATAGTAAAATACACATAAATAAGCTCTAATAAAATCATCATCTACTTTTATATATTGACACATTATTATAATAACTTTTCATAAATAAAAAATTACTATTTATTATATTATATTATTTCTTAATATTTCTCTCCCTTCTCTCCTCTTTTCTATCACCTTTTCCAATGCAGGCCACTCAATCTCGTTAGTCTCCTCCATTACGCCACCCCAGCACTAGTTTGCCTCCTCCCTCTGGTCGCTGCCACAATTACCACGTCCTCCTACTGATGCCTTCTCTCTCCTCTGTCGCCGCCACCTTCCTCCTGTCAAGCCTGGTACTACTTTTGACATTTTTTGCTGCGTCCTTTTGGTCCGCTACTACTTCCTCTGCAATCTTGGTTGGATTTATATGGTTCCAACGAGAAAAGGGAAAGATTTAGGGTTTGTAAGGGTTGGGAGAGAGAGTGTGTTGGAAAAATAAAAAATATTATTTTAATAAAATTAAAACTAACGTAAACATTATTTAAAAAAATATTATTGGAGTTACTCTAATAATAATTTTAATATCTTACATTTACTCTGTTTAGTTGGATTTTTCGATGGCATGTTGAAAATATGTAGATTTCTTTTTTTCAGATACACAATGGCATATGTAGATTTCATTTTCATTTTATCCTTAGTATTGCTTGGTTCATACGGAAAGGTGAATAGTAATCAGAGAAATTGTGTCAGATACATAATGGCATATGTAAAATAATTTTCCACCCATATCATCGAAAATATGCAAGAAAAATGTATAGTGAATACGAATTGACAAAAGTACCCTTAAACAAATATTCCTTGGGTAATGGTAAAATTGACGATAAACATAATACGATATTCTTTTTACATCTCTTTTGTACTCTTTTTTATTCTAACCAATCATCCAGGAAAGAAAATCTACTATTTTTTCTTTTCACCTATTTTTTATATTTTCACTTATTTTTTATGTTTTGTCAAGCACAACGTTAATCTTACATGTAATTATGGTTCAAATTTGAATTACAATAAATTACAAATTTAATGACAAATTTATTTTAAAAATAATATATCATAATTAAAATATAATTTTATATTTTCATATATTAGAAAAACATTTATAATAAAATGTACCAATAATTAATCAACCAATTGAAATCACTAGATATACCTGCATGGTCAACTATCATGTTCTTGGACATTTTGAGCGTGTTTGGTAACGATACCAAGTATCGATTTTCTGTTTTTCAAGTACGGAAAACACAATCCGTTTTATGTTTGGTTGCTTTTTTCAATCTCAATTTTTGAAAACAATTTGTTCTTGAATACCGAAAACGAAAAATACATTTTTAGTGTTTTCATTTTTTCTAAACCTGTTTCTCGTCCACCCATTCGCCGTTGACACCGCCCACCCTGCCAGCCGCGCCCACCACCAACCGGACCACCCTCGGCCGCTCCGTCATGCCTCTGCACCTGCCTCTCGACGGCTCCCCCCCCGGCGGCAAAGATCCCCCGTGCGAGCCGGCCAAGGTGGAGATACCCGGTCCGATGTCCTGTCTGGCCGACTTCAGGCCCCTCCAAGCCCTTCAAGGGTGCTCGGATCACCGGATCCCTACACATGACCATCCAAACCGCCGTCCTCATCAAGACCCTCATGACCCTCGACACCGAGGTCCAGTGGTGCTCTTGCACCATCTTCTCCACCCAGGACCACGCCGCTGCCGCCATCGCCCGAGACAGACACGTCGTCTTCGCCTGGAAGGGCGAGACCCTCTAAGAGTACCATTGGAGCACCGAGCACGCCCTCGACTAGGGTCTCGATGACAGCAGAGACGCCACTATGTGATGAAATTTTTTAAAAATATTAAGTATCAATTTTCGGAAACCGAAAACAAAATAACGGTGTCAAACATTACCTAAGGCTATGTTTATGGTATTTGAGCAGAAACAACTTCCCAGACAAGTGTCACATGTATACGGTAATTTTATATACATGGTCCAATATTACAAGCACACATGCACTCACCTTCAGTTTCTATAGAATAGTATTATATGTAAGTACATTGTTCAGATAAATTACATAAGAATATTTTTAATTTTGTATTATTGTTGTATTGATATTACTTTTTTTTAAAATATTCATACAAATTTAATAACGGGGAGGATATTTTTATGTAAATTATTTATACAATGTAGATCCAAATAGGCTTTTCCTTCTTTATATATATATTTTTGGCTCCCTTCGATTTCTCCAAGAATTCACAAAATTGGTTCACCGACCTGTATCGTCCAAATTCCTAAACCAAAGGAATTCATGTTTAAATTTTATGTATCAAACATAAAAGATTTGTGTGACTTAATTCATGTCCATGTTTTTTTATTTTCAAATTTCAGATCTGATTTCCCAAAATGGTGCACTATACATCACTACCTAGCTATATTATATCAGAACACCCACATAAGATTTTTTAACACTTTTTAAAATTTACAGATTTAAATTACTTTTATTTTCTTATATAAATATACATTACGAAATATTTTTTAATTACTATTCATATTATTAAAATAAATTTAATAATTATTAATTTAATAATTTTTTTATAATTTAATATGAAATAAAAAAAATTTAAAAATATAAAATAAATAGTACTTTATAATATATTTAAAAATACTGTATAAATCTTATAGAAAAAAATTAAATATATAATTATGAAATTATTTTTATGGCTTTTTGAAATTTTTTTCATATATAAAAAAAATAAACTTTTTTTTTTTAAAATATCCTATCGCATAACCACCTTTTGTTTTGATTGTAGTTATCTCGACCTATTAGTAGGGATGTTAGTGGATTGGTCGAATTGGATACTGTCCCATCTGAACATATACAGTTCATTTTAAATTCCATTCTGATAGTTTGGACGGTTTAAAATGAGTCATGTCTTGGGGTATGATTTTTTATCTTATATATTTATTTAAAAATATTAAATTAAGACAATCAGTCGAAATCCGATTTAATGACTTATCGGACAAATCAAATCATGATGAACGAGACGGAACGGACAATATTACTGTCCCTGCCCACCAGGCGTTCCAATAACCCGCAAAAGGACGAGCCTTGTCCATGAGTTTGACACTTCAATAATCACCGAGCCACATTTCAGGACACCGAGTGATGAGTCGGATAAATTATTATTTCCTTTTTGCCTTAATTCCAAGACAATTTTTGTGGGGAAACATTTTGACGGAAAAGAATTAAAATTTGAAAATTTTGAACTTTCAAGAAAATTTGAAAAATAATACGTATGTTGCAAAACATACAATAATAATAATAAAAGAATATATACATTAAGGGTATTTTGAAAATTAAATAGATAAGTATTATAAAAAATTTGAAGGACAATGCTTTCAATCAGACAATTTCAAGAAAGATTGATGTGATATAGTCATCACTTGGTCGAATCAAACCACCTCATAAATTTATGTAACAATATTTTTTTTAAATGTGTAGTGTTAGGTACAAGTAATGTTGTAGTATCTTTGCATTCACTGCTGACATGGAATAAGTTACATCGATGATTTTTTCACGATTCGGCATGCTCCTGGATCATCGTTCGAGTTCATGCTCAAGCCCCAAGCTTAAGCGGTGTCAAGCAGAGGCTCAAACATATATGCTCGAGCCACCGAGCAAGCCTTGATCAAGGCATTGATCATCTCTCTCACAATCATATCTACAGGTTTTTGGGTTTCGTCAATTGTAATTTTGACGAAAACTTCAAATGATCATAACGTTATGCACAGTGATCCGATTTAGACCTATTTTTTTATTTATAGGTATGAACGAGAATTATAGCACCCAAACCCCCATACAGAGTTTCTCACTTTAGGATTTTTAACAAACCAACTTTTCGCCTCTAAATTCAAATTTTATATCATGTTCTATCTTTTTCTGTCTAGATGTACCGTTTTAGGCCCCTCCCTACTCCCCCGCCCTCAAATTTAGCTTGATTTGGTTTGTGTAATATTAATTCAAAATTATTGATATTTTTTGTTAAATGACAAATGTGTAATTATAAAAAAGTAATATTTGGACCAGCTTAAAGCACCGGCAACCCTTAGCTATATTTAGATTTGAATTGTAGTATAAGTCTAAAATAATTATGTGGTTTAGTCATTTTTTTAAAAAAAAATTGAACTTCTCTTACATTCCATAGCTAAATATGGCTCAACACTTGCATTATAATGTCCATATTGGCTATTAAATGTACCATGAGCCTAAAATTGGAAAAATGAATTTTGGTCGAAAACACATAATTATTTTAGACTTTTTATATGGTTCATAAATACATATAGCTAACTTAAAGCATTTTCAGTAGCTTACTTTTATCAATAGCTAAATAATATTTTATAAAAAAAAAATATTTTAATAGACTAGACTAACTATTGTATTAGTTAAATTTAACTATACCTATAATTTTATTTAAATATAATTAAAGTGATAGGTGTGCCACCTTAGCCATACACCTCACACTCCTCCAAAATCTCCAACATACCCTTTTAAATTGCTATGGCCATCCAACCTGCAACATTAGATTGATTTGTTCTATCCCTTTTAGCTGCAACATCTCTCCGCCAAAGAGGCTCACTGGATCTCATGGTGGTACGGAGGAACATCCTTGCATGCTTTTACATAGCCCTCTCACGGTTATCTGACCGGACAATAATTAATTGGTTTCTACGGATTATTGATCAAGGATGTTCAATCAGTGGAACCTGATTAAATAATAGAATCAATATAATATTATCAGATACGTGAGATCAAAACAATGAATATATATATATATATATATATATATATATATATATATATATATATATATATATATATACTATTGCCACCTATCGTACTCGTACCACTCATTTTAGGAATTGCCGCGCGCATACACTTCACACGGGGACCACACAACTACCACCACCAATGAAAGAGAACGAAAAATGTATTGTTATCCCATCCAGCCAGTTATTGGGCCTATCGTGGGGTGAGATTGGTCGCTGTCATGTGCCCGACGAAGCTTGTGTAGTCACCACGGACCACACCAACAATTTCAGCTGCGCCAGAGAGACATAAATGGCTAAATTATTGGCATGTGCTCAGCGTGCCCCATGATGGATCCATCACCCATCGGCCATCGTGAGGGCGAAATGATTCCATTGCTGCATTCACGAGTCGTTGCCTCTGGCCCGGAAGACATAAATGGGTGTCGTCGTGATGCAACTAAATTATTGCCATGCGGACGACGAGGTATTTTACCATATATAATATGCAGATGGATAAGATCTTCCACTCTTGTCGGTGTTGTGAGTTCTATATATCCACAAATGGCACTTTAAAATAACCAACACGAGGACACCGCCCAATAAAAGCTGCTTTTATTTTATTGGGAACCAATGTATTACATGAAAATTAGCCATAAAGAAATAAAAAAAAATATAAGAGAGAAAAGGAAAAAATACAAAAAGTCCTAGGAGAATAATACTGCTAGGACGCAGAGGAAGCCAACTCCAATACACGAACCACATCCATGGAGAGGACCTGCATGCTTAGCAAGCAAAAACGCGTGAAATGGCCAAGCATGAAGAGACCATGGAGGATCTATGTCTGTAATTTGACAAAGTATTACTCCTTTCAAATAAATAAATCTGGTAACATGGTTGACTAATCTTATCCGCCATGTGTGTATATTATCATCTCATTTTTCTCAATTAAACACACTTAACGCTAATTAAAATTCATTTTGTTGAATCAAATTCTTGTAGCGCTGGTAATATATATATATATATATATATATATATATATATATATATGTTGTGTGTGTGTGTGTGTGTGTGTGTGTGTGTGTGTGTGTGTGAATGGTGATCGCAATTCTATTTGAGTTTATTTGACAACCTGAATTGAACATATATTTAAAATAACACAGACAAATTTTAAATTTTATACGATCAAAAGTATAATATTTAATAATCAAAATGGAGTATTTTATACATTAAAAAATTATTAGTTAATAGGTTTTATCACGCTTTTAAAAATTATACATTTAGAAACTTTTGATTTTTTAAAAATAATAAAATATTGAAATTTATAAACAAAATCTCTGTCTCCCTTGGCAGCCATCACAAGGCCACACAAAACGGATAACGGATAGAGCATGTCATCTACAAGTCTGCTTTTGAATACACTAGCAATAATTTATTAATTTGAACCAAATTATTGATGGACCTGTTCCATCACTGTAGAACACAGATAATAATGTGTGCGACGAAGCTACTACGGACTGCTGGGAATCTCAATCTTTTATTTTAAAATTTATTTTTTATTTTAAGGTTACGTGTTTCCTTTATTTTCTCCTCCATATCCTTCACAATCACAGATCTTCAATTAAGTTATTTGAATCGCTCGGTATGCTGATGAGCCCGGAAGAAAAATTCTGAATTTTATTTATCTGTTTTCTCTGTTGGACTTTTCTTCTCTGATCTCTATTTTTTCGGTAAAGCTTGCCATAATATTATTCGTTTTGGCTCGTCATATTAGCCCGACTTTAAAATACGGTATAATATTTTTTGGTTTACTTCACCATATAAGTTTCTTGACTTCTCTTCAAAGATAAAGTTGAGACGCACCTATAAAACCGATAAGTTGCCACCATGTGTGCTATCATGGGAGCTCTCTCCCTCAATGTACATTATGATTGAGAGTAGACAGATTCGATAACCTGATGACAAGAATTTGTATTTCAATCCGGATACCGTCGCATACTACGAGACATGCCACTCGCCACAAACTACACCAAGAAAACTTTCGATATAATAGAATACAAGACGAGACAACTAGGCTCGATACTAATTTATTAGGATCTAGTTAAGATGCGCTCACCTGCATGTCATAATATTGTCCGCTTTAGGCTCGTTATATCTGTTCACAAAACTTTAAAACGCGTTATAACAATTTTGGATTTGCTTCATCATATAAACTTTTTTGACTTCTCTTTTTTGAAACACAATTTTCCAACATGTTATGTGCCCGACGAAGCTTGTATAGTCACCACGGACCACACAAACAATTTCAGCTGCGCCAAGGAGACATAAATGGCTAAATTATTGGCATGTGCACAGACTGCCTCATGAATGCTGTGTGAATGTTACTCGCCCGCAGGCCACATAAATTGCTTTATATTTTCTATGGGCTGAATATGTAAGATTTAGTCCGTTTAGATGCAGGTTAGAACGGACTGTGCCCTGTAGACTATAGGCCGAAGAAGGTCGTGCTCGCGAGTTTACGGGCCAAAGCGGCTGAGTTTATATATAATATTAATATTTTATAAGTTTAATCGTTTTTATAGTTATTTGTAAGTTGTGTTTGATTTATAAATTTTTTTTAAAATTAAATATTTAAAGTAAATAATTATTTTAAAAAATAAATTTTCAAATATATTAGCTCACGGGCCAATCCAACTTACACACAAACAGGCCAGAGATTTTTGGCTCATTTAAAAGTGAGCCTAAATGGACTCAACCTGGTCGGCCTGTTTAATACCCGTAGTCACCCATCGTGAGGGAGAAATGATTCCATTGCTGCATTCACGAGTCGTTGCCATTTCAAAAATTTATTTAGGATATTTAATATTTATATAATGAATCTTAAATATAATATTACATAAAATGTTATTAAATCCTTGTAGTTCTATAAATCTTTAAATATAACATTACTATAAAAATACAAAAAATTTTGATAAAATCCTTCTGCAAATCTTTATAGCTTCATATCATTACATAATAGTTTTATTATCAATATTATCAAATACATCATTTTTAATATATGTAACTAAAAAAATCATTTATTAATAAATGGTGGTTGTAGGAGATGTTAATTCTGTTATATTTATCACTACGGTGCGCTGATGGAGAATTTGAGTGAGGGAATTTGGACGGAAAGAATAGAAGTTTTAAGAAAGGACAATGCTAGGTATAACCAGGAGTTGGGTAATCGTGACGATGTGGCACCTATCAATTCATCGTAGGAAAAAAAAAAAAGAAAAGAAAAGATCATAACTGTCCAATTCTTCACTTACACAAAAAGATATCGTGAATCGATTATACAAATATTTATTCTTTAAGAAAAGATGTAATCTGTAATTATTATCATGTCTTTATTTCAAATAAGCCTTACAAATAGAATTAACATAAAATAGGAGCAGGAATATTTACCTGCTTATAGGAATGCTATTTTTATGTTAATTCTGTTTATGTAACATTACCGTGCGAGTTTATGACCGTTATCCCGAATCCCGAATTGTTTCCGCACCACCGTATCGCCTTCACTCACTGTCCTTCACCAGAAACGCCACCGCCCTCACATCGACGACTCCACCCACGATGTCGCGGTACACGTGCTCGAACTTCTGCAACACCGGTGTCGTGCACTTCCGGCTGAGCCTGGAGACCACGCTTGCCACGCGGTCTAGGTCTTGGGGCTTCTCGGCGAGGGCGAGGGCCGGGAGGCGTGACTCGTTGGGGCACATGGGGTTGACACGCACGCCCTCAGCCTTGAAGATGTCGAACCCCAGCCTGGAGATCTCTGTGTCGGACGCGCCCTTGCCTCTAGTCAGTGGGACTTGGGAGAGGTATTAGGGCTTTCTGGTAATGGGTAGGTATTTGTGAGGACTCTCACAGTCACAAATATAGGCTTTGGGAGAGTCCTGTCGCCCTCGCCACCAAGGTCCTCTCTCGTACGTGTGCCCTTTCATTCTCTCTTGCTCTTTTCTCAATTTTTTTGATGATTAGCGACCAAGTTAGGGCTTTAAACCGGTTGTTTTAATTAAGTAGATCTCTAATTTTTACATGTATTTTTGTTTTTAATGAATTGAATTTGTTATTCATCTTCTTTATTTTCAAATCAATATGGGTCGTGCTTTGTTTGAGAAATTTCCCTGTATCTTAATCGACATTAGAGGTGGAATGTTGAAATTGATTAAATTGTGATGAGCTTGATTGTTTGATAATTTTGTGACGAGAGCTTTAACTTACATAATTTGCGATGAGATTTTGTTTAACACGTGTTTTAGAATCTGCATGTGACTATTATATTCACACATATGTAGTGTATGCTTTACACCCTGTTCAAGAATCTGCATTCGGTTCTAAATATTTTTTGTTTAACAACTTTGTAGTTTATGGATCTTATTGTTAATATTGTTGCCATATATATATATCATTTGAGCTGTTGGGATCCAGTTGATCATGTGTAATTATCAAGCCACAATTTCCTCATTAATTTGTAATTGATGTTTTTTTTACCTAGCTTTAGAGCTCCAAGAAAAATGAGTTCATTGATTAGCTTCTTTCCTTTTTTTTCCCCTCCTGTGTAGCTGGCCCCATACTCAAAGTACTAAAACTTGGATTTTTTGGTTACTGTTAATTTCTTTTTTGCAATCCGCATGTGCTTGGCTAATTAACTGGAAGTATTATACTCAGTTTCATACTTCTTCGCTTAAGTGCATCAGTATGTTGCTCTAGATTTAAAACCGACATGTCTGCCTAGTCTGCTCTATTTTTGTAAGATTAGTATGAAAAGTTAGTCCTTACATTATTAATTACTCTTGGTTAATTATCAACTACTTGCAGGTAACTGAATTTTCGTACGTGCATCTATTT
Source organism: Taxillus chinensis (assembly GCA_023512835.1). NCBI lineage: Eukaryota > Viridiplantae > Streptophyta > Magnoliopsida > Santalales > Loranthaceae > Taxillus > Taxillus chinensis. Next base: position 50,389,995 of record CM042088.1, on the reverse strand, counting down.
TTTCCTTTCTTTTTTTTTCAAGCCCTTCTTCTTCTTTTTCAACTCCAAGCATAGTGGATTTTGTGTGTTCAAAGACTGGCAGCTGAGTCATGGAATGATGTGGTTTCCCTGTATTTGATCCAATGGCCATCCTTTCCCGACAATCTAACTTATCTGCAGGGTCTGCTGGTTTTGTACCAATACATTGGTATATAATGACTAGTCCATTTACTGATTATGTAATTTACTGATTTTTCAAAAGTCGTAAATACTTTGGTCTTGAGGCTGATCAAGAAATTGATATTCTGAAAAAAGAAAAAGAAAAAAAATCAATTATTTATTTTTGTTTCCTTATTTTTTCTTACCCTGGAAGGTGCTACACTTTGTTGCAGATAACCTTTTTTCAGCAAGGGACCATACCTTGGGTTTCAAAGGACAATAGATTTATTATGGAGGCTCTACACAGTAAATTACTTAGAGTTTTCCAATGTAGTCTGTTATAATAAGTTGATTGTGTACAACCATTTCACCCTTATGTTAACTTCTTTTTGCTAGCAACACTTCTGAAGTTCACAAATATATTTTTTGAAGCCTTGTGAGCTTCATTGAAACTATTACTAGAAATTACCTGTAAGCATTGTACATTACCAGAAGATTTTTTGCCACAATGATTAGTATCAAAGATTTTTCCATTTAAAATTAACAATTATTATTATTGTTATAAAGAACACTTACATTTGCAGAAACACTCCGTGTATTATAATTATCATCCCAATACAATGCACATATTCTGTACAGCTGCTGGACACTGAGAATCTGAAGAAGCCAACCATCAACATGAGTGAGAAAATAGAGATCCAGAAGTGGTGTAGGGTGGAGCAAAAATGCGAACTTACAGGGAATAGATCATTTGTGATCTCGTCATAAGATATTCGATATTTCTGATGTATTACCTGCAAGTTAAGTCGAAAATCTAGTGTCAAACTTCCTAGAACAGTATGAAAACAGAAGGGAAAAAATGCTCGTGGCAAAATTTGGAGTTCTACACAAACCCAATGGGAAATTACTTTTGACCATAATCGCTTTCAAAAGAATGAGCTTACCAAGAAGCCAACAGCTTGTCTGACGTGTTCAAGCTCATCCCAAGAAGAGCCAGCATACTGCAGTTCAAAAAATCTACAGGCATAAAATACAAGATGTGGTGGTGACATCAGTTATGAAGCAAAAGATCTATTGATATATTGGAGTACAAATATATAGAGATAAGAAAAGGTCTCAGATAGAAAGCTGAAGCCATGAAAGGGAAATAACCTCTTCTTTTGCTTGGCAACACCATAGCTCTAGTTCAGCTAACCCAGCCTTTACAAATTCCCCGTTGCTAAATGTACAACACTCGCGACGCAAAAGAAGACTGCCATCGTAACAAAAATTTCCCATTGACGTCGGAGTGCACTCCAGAATATATGAAAGAACTGATATAAGGTGAGTGATTACATATTAAAGAGTTGCACATTAATGTATGAGAACACTTGGGTAAATATCTTCTGAACCACAATAGGAGGTACCTGAAACCCAAACAGCAATGAGTATTTTTTTTATGCTTTCTGATGTACATTACAAATAATGAAGTTTTTTTCAAATCAAAGCATACTAAATTAAATTTCATACGAAGTTTCCCTTTAAAGTACTGAGAAGAGTATTTAGGCATTCTATAATGCTCTGCCAGTGACTAGCTGTGGTATTATTGCCGAAGGACCACCCCGATCGCATAACGCTTCCTTTTGATGTTCTCGGAGCCTAGAATTTCAAAACAAAACATATTACCCAGCAAAGACTACATTTAAAAGATAAAACGGGATCATGCGCAGCTCCTAGATTTCGCTCAGGATCTAGACAACAAAATCTCCTTGTTACTTACTACTTTATCCAAATGTGTTTTTGGTATATCCTAAACTTTTATTATTATTAGTCATTTTGAAATAAATTTTCAATTATATAAATTACCAAATATTAATTATCTAATACATAATTAGTTTACTATTATATATATTAATTATCTAATACATAATTTTCATTGTAATCTTTCAATGAATCAGAAAAAATAATTAGTTTTTCTTTTATTTTTCTAAGAGCCAAATCCTAACTTAGGAGGGGCAACTGTCACCACCTTGCAAGAGTCTATCTCTTCTCTTCTCTTTGGTTGAACTATCCTCCTTCCCTATACCTTGTCGCCTTGCATGCCCTAGATCAAGCGTAAAGTGCCTCAAATAAGAAGTTTACCTCTCTTCTCTTTTCTTCTCTTTAGCTGTTTTTTGTTTTTATTCCTAGTCATTTAATTTTTATGAAACTATTAAAGATTCAAATGAAATCTGTTATGATAGAGGAAATAAAAGTCCTTTAAAAAGAGCTCTGCTTAGAAAATAATTGAGTTACCTATGAACAAGAAAACGGTATGACGCAAATAGATATTTATGATAAAGTAAAAGACAAATGAGGCAGTTGAAAAATAAGATAAAGTTATTAAAGAATACATAGACATATGATATTTACTACCAAGAAACCTTTGCCCTTGTGGCCAAGTTGGGTATTGTTAAAGATATTCTAACTCTTGCAACTAATTTAGATCGGCCATTACAATAATTTGATGGGAAAAATACTTTTTCATGGTGACTTATGAAAGAGGTGTATATAGATCCTCCTTCAAGTTTTACACCAAGAGGAGCAAAAGTATGCAAACTGAAGAACACATAGTTGGCAACAGTCACCAAGAAATTGGTTTGAATGATTGAGTCAATTAATGCAGGCGTTTGATTTTAAACAAGCCCCATCTGAACGTACTTTGTTCTATAAAATAAATGATGATGACATTAATTTGTTTTTTGTTTATGTTGATAATATGATTATTAAATGTAGTAACATCACTAAGAAAAAGTTATAGTCACTAGATGAAGGATTTGAGGGCTCTAAAACACTTCCTCGGCATTAAAGTATCCCAATTCAAGCAACGATTTTTCTCTCTCAACGGAAGTATATTTTAGGCCTCCTAGCTAAAACCGATAGCTCAACTTTCAAACCTACAGATACTCCTATTGAGGTGAACTATTGTCTAAATATCTATCACGATCAGGTTCCCACAAACAAGGAAAGAAATCAGATGTTAGTGATAAAATTAATTTATTTTAATCACACTAGACCTGACATTTCATATGCAATTAATGTTGTGAGTCAACTCATGCATAATCTGAATAATCATCATAATCATATGAATATCGTGAATCGTATTTTGGCATATTTAAAGTCTTTTTCTTGTTAAGATATGTTTTTAAGCATGGATATATAAACATTGTGAGATATACTAATTCTAACTTTGTTTGATCCAAATTGGACATAAAGTCTACTTTCAAGTATGTGACATTTGTAGGTGATAATTTGATAACGTTTAATAAAAAACATAATTTGATTTCATTGTTGAACTACGTATTCTTTTATGTTATATTGGTTATGGCTCTCAGAAGCTGATAATACTTTTATGTGATAACATAGTTTCCATTGGGATACCTAATAATCCAGTGCAACATGACTAAACTAAACATGTTGAACTTGACATAAATTACATCAAACATAATATAAACTCTAATGTAATGGATGTTTCCTATATTAAAAGAGCAAATAAGTTGACACATGATTTCTACTATTTTAACATGTCCTTGCCCAAGTTAGGTATGTTTAATACTTATGCACAACTTGAGAGGAGAGTTGAAATAAGTTTCAAATTATCTAAATTGTCAAATATTTGAAATTATTTGATGTATAATTAGTTTTTTTTTAGGTTTTTCTATTGTATATATATGTGAGAGAGCCATTTTCTAAGGATTAAGCTAATGTGATTGTTGATGCGAGTATTATAATAGTGATTGGACCTAATTCTGAGTTTGAGTCCCGAAAGATTGATTAAAAACTTCTTTCAAATTGGGTTGGTTCTTTCAAACTGTTGGTTCTTCCAAACTGGATTGGAGGTAAGTTTTGTCATTTATCAAATGACATTCAAATTGGTTTTTTTTAATTAAAAGCTCTTGCAATTTTTCACATACAATGATTCTTTTGAACATTATTTGTTTTTTTTTTAAATTACATCTTTGGCTGATGTACTTTGACACAAAATAGCCGCCTTCATCATACAAGTAAATAAATTAAATGAAGAAACAAAATCAAATTAGTTGCACTTAAAATTACTTCGGACAAGTTAAAATTTAATAATGCCGATTTTTAATTTATAAATGATGATATTCAAGCTAATTAGTACATAAATAAAGTTTATGATTAGTTTTATTTACTAAGCTTTGATTTATATTGGAGTTTTCATTTCAAGAAAAAACTTAAACTGTTTTATGTTACCATTAATTCTCATATCTTTGGTCTCATAATCATAACGATTAATTTTTAAAAATACAATATATTTTAATATATAATGATATAGATAATTTAATTGAGATATTAATTTTTTTTAGAGATTATAAATATTTAAAAAGCAACTTATTTTTAAATTGATTGATTATTAATAATTAATTTATTAAATAATTGGTGAATATTTTAATTTGTAAACTATTTATACATGTATATTATTTAATAAAATTTTAAAAAAAATGCCAATCATATTAATGAACTATTTATAGTAAACAAATTAATTAAAAATTTACAACTTAGTTTATAAAAATAAAAGCATATCCTTAGGTCCGTAAATAAACTAAACGTTCATGAAAAAACTCGCATTCGACTCGATAAAAAATCGTTTATGTTCGTTCATTAACGAATAGTATTATTCGCTAATACTAGAATTATATCCGTGAATATATTCGTAAATGTTTATGAATACATGTTCACAAACAATTCGTGAATATTATTCATGTTTGTAAAAGTTACTTGTAAACCGAAAATTAACAAATCAATTAACATGTATAAAAATAATTTATTAAAAGTAAATATATTTTTATTAAATATAATATAATAAGTATATACTTTTATATTATTATTAAATAAATATATATGTTTTATTTATTTATTTATTATTACCATTATTAAAATATTTGATTTGAAATGTTCTTCGGGGTTGAGCGTTGCCCTATAAGTATTTTCCATATTGTTAAAGATCCACGACATGAGTTTTCTTCCTTTCTTTGTTTTACATTTATTTTTTCTACTACAAAACCAATAGTCGGAAGAAATTTGGGTATTTATTTACACATCCCTTGATTTTTCACGCACACATGGCACGCTGATTGTTTCCCACATGGGCTGGCGGTAATAGTTTTTGGTGACCTACTGTTGATGATTCCTTCCCAAATGTTGGTGACCTCATTGCATGCGCAGAAGGATGTTTGAATCTGGGATTTTTTTCATGTTTAGGCAAAGATATAAAAAAGCACAGGGGCATGTGGTATATGTTTGGACAAGATATACTTTTCCCAGGACAATAATTTTTCCCCTTTCCTTCGTAAGAATCAGGCTAATCTGATTTTAACATTGTGCTTGGACGAGGTGAAAAGCTTGACGGTTTAGTTGAGAAGAGTGGACTCAAGATCGTTGAATAAGGTACACATGAAGAAGTTGTTTAGTTATATATTTTGCGTCTAGTTATTCAATTTATCATTTGTTATTATATTTATTGTCTACAGTCCTGTAAGGATTTTAGCAATTTTGTTGTGTACTTTCTATTGGAATCCCCTATGATGAAATGATTGATAAAATTGTTATGAACAACAATTCATTGATTTCTCCTGTGAATTGCTTTGATTGTGATCATTAATTTACTACATAATTTTGGTTGAATTTTGGTTCACATAACTTCTATATAATTCGAATACATGTTTTAACAGTAAGGGAAAATTGCTTTTTCTGATTTACAAAACTAACAATTGGAAAAAAATCAGATTTGAAATAACCCACACCCCACATTTGAGCAGAAAATAAAAAGTAATGGCTTGATAATATGCCAATAAAAGAAGCCATTTTACCTCCAAATAACTCATTCCTCCATTTTTTACATTTTCTCTCCCATTAACCTTCGATTGCGGAAAAACCATTGTTATCGGTATATAAGTTATATATTTAAAAGAGCTAGTACACAGGACATTCAAGATCGTGTAATTCCTATGATGCTAGATTTTGATGGTTTCTCATGTTCCAATACTTGTCTTATATCTGTTTTGGAAACCAATATTATTTTGATTGCTTCTTTATTATTAATCGGTGTCCTTTTCTCGAAAACATACTAATCATGTTGTTTTTGCAGGTTATTGAAAATATGCTTATGCATGACAACCTTGAATTGAAGGGGGTGCCTGGAGTTTTATAATTTATATATTCTAACATGAAAGACTGCGAAAGAGACTTCCTCTGGAATAACCGGAACTACAAGGCTAAACCAAAAATTTGCATAGCTTGTGACTAAGTTTGAAGTGCTAAAAGGGTAACCACAAGGGCACGATCATGTGCAAGTTATCACGAAGGAGATAACAACAAAGGAAATACTTTCACTTTTTGTATTTTATTTTGGATATTTTAGTGAGACATGTTTGATGGGTATCTTCCATTTTTGTATGAATATATTATTGTATTTTTAACTCGTTGGGTCTTTTAATTATATGTGAGTTATATATCAAATTTGTGTGGCAATGTAATTGATTTTTATTATTGCCCTCAATATTTTATATGTGGATTTAAATATATATATATGCATGACCTTTCCCGCCAGACATAATTCAGATATGCCGGCATTTTTTAGTAGAAATGAGATATAGACGCTGGTAAAAAAAGTATATTTATGCCGGCATTTATTTTTTTGTCAAGATAGAATATATCTATCCTGGCGTTTTCTTCATATATACCATCGTTTTATGCACATCACCTGAAACTTAATCAATACTGGCGTTTCTAGAACGCCAGTATAATTTAATCTATCCTGACATTTTTTTAACGTCGGCATAAGTGCTAATCTATACTGGGAAACCATAAAAACGCCGGCACATATCTATGGCGACGCTTATATGCCAACGTTCGGACAAAACGTCAACATTAGGCTATACTGGCGTTTTGTTATGCTAGCGTTTTTTAACGCTTAACATAGTAACTTTTTTTAGTCGGAATTAATTGAATTTTTTTTTAAATTTTTAAAATTTTATAATTATATTCGTAATATTTGTGAATAATTTCATAAATATTTATTTGTAAACAACATAATATTTAAAAATATTATATTTTAAAATTTGTGTTAAAATTGATTCGTTAATAAATAATAACAAATATTTAAATATCTTACCAACTAAAACATAATAACAATAAATAAATATGGAACAATTTATTTTGGCGTATCTTCCTCATATTGTTGGCTTTTACTTAAATTTTTGTTGAACTTTTCCATCAAACAACAATTATTTCCGACATCCATATTTTTGAACGGTTGGTACCTTTGTGAATCCATAGTCAATAATTGTTATCGATTTTTGGCAGTCAATAAAAACTTAAGTTAATCTCACTTCGAATAAAAATTAGTTTCGATAGTTTATAACTTACTAATATAGATTTTTATCCATTTAAAAATATGAAAAATATAGTTTATATATTTTTACTAATATAGATTTTTAGTTCATTAAATGTTGACATTTGATAATGTCATTATGTTGTTTTTTCCGGATTGACAATAGGTTGCGCAAATTTAGTGTGGAAACGCAAAGCAAACCTCAAATTCATTTCGGATTATTTTACATATATATATACGCGCGGCATGGAGGCCCAAAAGTGACAGCCTTCCCGGATACAAATGGCATTCATTATTGAATAACAAGTACTTGGAAATCGAATACATGACGAGGCCGCAATCGGCCATGCTTTTATTATACTTCAATTCCCGCCTCATACTCACTCCGGCTGTAGAAGGAAGGAATTGTCACACAGTGAAGACGAAAGTTTCGTTTTATATTAATGATTACTTCTACTAGATACTAATTGCAGTACAGTGGCGGCTGCAAGTTATTATGCTAGCTGCTGCATAGCCATCCAGGGGCTTGCATTGTCATCCATCGATCAGATCACATATATGATTATGATTTAGGCACCTTCGAGTGTCATGATTCCTTCGTAGATGGGGGAGGTAGAGTTTCCAGTGACAACAGTTGAAAGGCACCCATTCCACTTGTCATTACCGTGCAGACCTGCTTTGCACAGTAAACTATAGATGTAATCCCAGTGCTGTGGGAAGTGGTCTCTTCCCCTTATCTCTGTATATGCCTGCACAACAAGATATATTATTCATTACTTCATCAAAACTTATTCAGTTCACGGAAAAAGACTTATATCAACATGGATGTTCCATCGGTGTAGACCATTTCTCTATTGTGACTATTCTGAAGAAAAGGCTTTTCGTTAGTAAATGTCGTCGGGGTCTATACTAAACACCAAATATATATATATATATATATATATATATATATATATATATATATGCATATGTTTAATTGTTAATTAGTTAATTGATTAATGACTTGATTACCCGATTGGTATCCGTAAGGCGACCCCATGGGTTGTACCAGCAAAGCAACCAGTCGCAGGTAGTCCCGGCGTCGTTGAGGCCGCGATAGACAACGCCAGCGATGGATCCGGTGGCGACTGCGGTTCTCTTGACGTGGAGAAAAGCACCCCACTGGCCATTGGCTATGGTGACGGGGAAGGGAGCCGGGCCGATTTGGCCGTACCAGTCTCGGTGGTACTGGTACGTGACGGGGTCGCCGGTGGCATTGTAGATCAGACAAAGCGTGGACACCCCGTTACCCCACGAGCTTTTAAGGTTCTCCACGTACGTCCGGGCATTCGCGTCCTTGTTCTCCGCGTTCTTCATCCGCATTGCCACATGGGCCCTGTCCTTCCGGGTTATGTTCGTTCCCACGTACTCTGGCATGCCCTGCAGAGTTGCATTCGTGATGGGGCTGCCGAACACATTGGATGCCATTTTTCGATATGGTCTGAAGCCTGCCTGCAAATGATTTTATTCCCAACTCTACTTGTGTGGAAACGCACGGGTCAATTAATCCCTCTCTCTTCGTTATTTGTTTTGATTTGTGGAACCTTTTGGAAATGGGGCTCAATATATATACACCTTCCGCAGGCCTCCACCGGGCCCTCTTCAACATTTCATTCCCTTTCCCTCCCATGTGTTATATGCCATTGATTTTTATCACAATGCGTTTTTTTTTCTTAGTGATACGGTAAATATCCAAAATCAAAAAGAGGTTATATAAAAAAAAACTTGTTTGCGAATAGTTTTTTTAAATATAAAAAATTTTAAAAAAAAATAAAAAAAATAGTTTTAATTTAAAAGATTCCTAAAAGAAATTTTTTTAAAATTTTTTATACTTAAAAATACAAATAAAAAATAATTCAATTAAACATACCCTAAAATATTTTTTTAAGAAACATGTGACATGCTCAGTTATTTTTAAATACAAACTAGATTGAAATACAAACTTAATTTTTTATTACACCTAATTTATTTCAGCCCACCTTGTTTTCTCTCTCTCTCCAGCATTGCGTCTCTACTCGACCTTCAGAGAAACTGGCACCCAAGGGGTGGGGGTGCCCTACAAGAAAAAATTTGTCTCCATATTAACAAATTCTCTATTAGATCAGAAAAATCTGTATCTTATAGCATAATTTTTTTTGAGGAAAAAAAATATACTTCATAATAGAAATTTATTCTTTCAATCAAAAAAATTTTCCTCCACCAGGAAATATATGCCATATCTCGAGTAACTTGCTTGTAGTGGGACTCATACTTGAGTGCTTTTTAGTTAGTGGTATATTAGCCTTTACATATAGTGCATGTTTTCACTTTTTAGCCAGAAATTTTCATATGCAAGTGAAATTTAATAGGCTTTTTATTATCTATTTTAATAGCACTGAGTAAACTTTTTATATTTATAAATTATTATTATTTATTATTTATATAATATTTAATTTTCTCTTACACCACCTTTTTGAACGCAAGTCACTTATCTCGCTAATCTCCTCCATCACGCCTCCCCGCCACTGGTTTGCCTCCTCCCTTCGATGGCTACTGCCTTCACCACTACATCCTCACGTTGATGCCTTCTCTTTCCTCTACTGCTATCGCCTCCCTCCGATTGCCGCCAATGTAGGCACCTCCCTTTGGTCCACCACTGCCTCCTTTGCAATCTCTGGTTGGATATGTATGATTCCAACGAGAAGAGGTGAGGGTTTAGAGTTTGTGAGGGCTGGGAAAGAGAGTGTATATTGGAAAAATATAAAATATTATTTTAATAAAAATAAAATTAATTTAAATATTATTATTAGGGTGTGAGTTAAGAAATGACTGTATTAAAATTTATTCCTATGTAGAATTTGAAGAGTATGCTATTAGAGTTACTCTAATAATAATTTTAATATTTTATGCTTAAATGCAAGAATATTTTTATTTCGTTGGATAAATATTAATGTTTTAAATTTTTTATATTCAAACAATCCAGGAGAATATTTCTAAACAAATTATTTATACATTGTAGATCGGCTTTTCATTCTTTACGAGTTTTATTTTTTTTATTCTATTTTGGAGTTCTTGTTCAATTATAATTTGAAAATAATTTTCATTTGTTAGAAAAGAGAATATGTTTTAAAAGAGAATGTAATTTTTTAATATTGAAAACAAAAATTGATGGGTCTAATTAATAAAATAAAATAATCAAATTATTTGACTATCAAAACAAGACAAGATTGAGTTTAGATTTAAAAACAAAAAACAATTAGAAATAGTTTTTTAAAAATTTATGATATTCACTTATTTTTAAAAATTGAATTCTAAAATTAAATAATTTTGAATTTATTTGAAATCTATGTTTGGCTTACTATTTTTGAAAATATAATTATTTTTAAAAACAATAAGTTTAGATAAATTATTATACCGCTCATAAATAATTTTAAATTATTTGTGTTCACTATTTTTTGTAAATAATTATATTTTCAAAAATAATATCATCCTATCATGTTTTAAAAATAATATTCTTATTTTTGGCTCCTCTTCATTCCTCCAAGAATTCACAATCCGGTTCAAATATTTATGTGAATTTGTTAGGATCTGAAGGCACATGCCCATCCGCATGTCACAATATTATTCGTTTTGTGCTTTCGTATATCAGCCCGCACGGCTTTAAAATGTGTTGTAAAATTAATGAGTAGCCACCATGTGGGCCATCATGGAAGCTTTATCTCAATGTACATTCTGATTGAGACCAGACCGATTCGATCACTTGAAAAGAAGGATTTGTATTCCAAACTAATACCGTCGCATACTACGGGACACGTCGCTCGGTAGGGATAGCAATTCGGCCTGCCCCGCCCCATCCCGATGAGATAACGGGCGGTCACGGGTATTGGCCGCCACGCCCGAACCGATAATTTAACAGTTTGCCTTTAAATATCCGCCCCGACTCGTGACCGCCCGACCCGCCGCACGCATTTGTCCTGCCCGCCCGACCCGAACTCATCCGGGCGCAGGCTCAGGTCACCAACTACCCGATCCCGACCCGCCCTTTTGCCATCCCTATCGCTCGATCACAGACTACACCGATAAGACTTTCAATATAATGAAAACACCTGACGGAGACAAATCAGGCTCTAATATCGGTTTGTTAGGATTTGATAAAAGTATAGGCTCACTCGCATGTCACAATATTATTCACTTTGGATTCGTCATATTAGCCCGCAGGTTAAAAACGTGTTGTGATATTTTTGTTCGTGTTCATATAAAATTCTTGACACAATTTTCCAACCGAATTAATTCCATGTCCGTGTTTTGTTCGTGTTTTTTATCTTCAAATCCCAAAATACGAACAAAATTTAAGAAGAGTTATCACGACGTACCCCACCAGGCGTTCCAATTACCCGCAAAAGGACGAGCCTTGTCCATGAGTTTGACACTTCAATAATCACCGAGCCACATTTCAGGACACCGAGTGATGAGTCGGATAAATTATTATTACCATTAGATGTCGATAACAGTTTTTTTCTTTTTTGCCTTAATTCCAAGGCAATTTTTGCGGGGAAACAGTTTGATTGAAAAGATTTAAAATTTGTAAATTATGAACTTTTACTAATTAGATACGTATGTTGCAATGCAAAACATACAATAATAAAAAAAGAGAAAATTTACATTAAGGGTATTTAAAAAAAGAAACAGATAAGTATTATAAAAAAGAATTAAGGACAATTCTGTGCAGTGTGCAATCAGACAATTTCGATGTGATATAGTCATCACTTGGTCGAATCAAATCACCTCATAAATCTATGTTACAACACTATTTTTGAATTTAGCTTTAATTGGTTTGCGTAATATTAATTCAAAATTAATGATATTTTTTGTTAGACGAAAAATGTATAATTATAAAAAAGTAATGTTTGGATCTGCTTAAAGCACCACCACGGGCAACCGTTAGTTATATTTAGATACGAACTGTAACATAAGTTTCAAATAATTATGTGTTTTAGTTAAAAACACAAAATGAAACCAATGTCATGCAAAACGAACGCATCATCCGACGACACCTCAACTCATTCAATATAACAATTTAACTGTCACACATTATTATTTTTTCTAGAGGAACCAAGCGCACAAACTATATATGTATCAAATAAGTAGTTCATAAATCCGATTGCATTAAAACAAAATTGTTATACATGCTCCAATAAAAAAAACAAGGGCTAGCTGTATTGCCTTTTTGTGTAAATTTTGAAGGGGAATTATATGCATTTTGGCAAAAAAAAAAAAAACAAAAAACAAAAAAAGTTGTGACTCAGAAAATCTTTGACCAATAATTTTATTTTATTTTGTGAAAAAAACATTAATAGAAATCCTTTTTAAAAATATTTGTATCATGTGCACTTGGGGCATATTTGGAGAAGGACCAAAGGGGTCATCGAGCGGCGGCGAAGGAGGAAGTGAGGAACCAATGCCATAGTCTGTTCCGGTGGCGCCATCAGTGTAGGATTGCTGCTGCCAAGCCCTCCCTTCGGTGCGCGGTGACTCTTGGTGAGGACACAAATGCGGCGGAGGAATGAATCGGTCCAAGGCAATCCCGTCGGAGTCCTCGTCTCCCTGGTTGTCGCGTTGTCTGCGTCGGAAACCACCGAAGTTGACCAGCCGACCCTGGAATAACAACAAAACTCGTATATGATTAATTAAATATTACACTAATCATCTAAATATTATATATATATATATATAATTAGAATTATTTATATTTTGGTAAAAATAAGTCAGCATTTAGTACTAAATTCTTTATTTTTGTTTTTTCTATCATAAAAAATCAAATCTAAAATATTATCTCGTATAAAATTTACTATAATTACTCTTTAATTAGTTTTGTATACTAATTATTCATTCTTTATGTATTATTATATTAATATTTTTTTCTATTCACTTTTTTAAAAAAATTATTTTAATATAAATAAAATAAAATAAATTTTTTTATTAAAATTAAATATAAAAAATTAGTTGGTGACAACTAAATAAATCTATTTATTTAGAGATAAAATACAAGTCTTAATAGAATTGCTCAGACTCTCCAAAAGTTAACAAATAAAAGTTTACATAGCCATCATTACAATATATTTCATTCAAAAAGATAACAATAAAAAACATAAGTACTCCATAGATAAAATGATGTTCATATGGAATTGGGCATAACATAAGTTTAAGTTTCGATACTGCTGTGTAGAACACAAAAAATTTTAAATACATAGTTTTTATATTATTTGAATTTTAATATATATATATATATATATATATATATATATATATATATATATATATATATCAAAACCACGTAATTTCATGTAGTGTATACTGCAGTTACTGCATAATTGATCAAACTAAAACAGTAATTACTAGCGTAAAATATAAGTATTCAATAGATTAGAGAAGTCTCATCAGACCAATTAATACATTGTTAGTTGTCTAATTGATTTTGATTATATTTCCGTGTTGAGCAATCCAATGTTAAAACATTACACCTCTATATTTTTTATTTCTTGTTTTTGCTAGAATTAGAGTTGTTTGTTTGGGTTATTTTTTTAAAAAAACTTTTTTGAAAGGAATTAAATAGAATTATACTTTAATTAAGTACAATTATAGTAATATAAAATCAATCCAACAATTGCTAGCTTCATTATGCCTTGCTCCCCTATAGATTACTCCTTTTGCTTTTTTTTTTTGACAAGGTTTGTTTTGTAATTTTCAGATGATGGCAAAAACCCTTTTGGACCAAAGGTGATTGTAGGGGGTCCGAGCAGGGGACAAAATGTTTGCATGAGGTTGCCTACTGCGGCCGAATATATGGGGGTTTGGGGGGAATCTTTCTATATCCAGGCACTAGGCATTAGGCATATCTTTTGTAATTAATGCCATGTGACTAATGAGGTGACAATAACTTCCCCAAAGGATAAGGTCTTTCCATTAAACATTGTACTCTTATTGGCGGGGGATGACTCATTGCTTTGATTCATACGTCAGTATAATAATGCAACGAATATATATATATATATATATATATATATATATATATATTTGAAAACCCATTTTTGTCACGACATCACAAACACTTGTTTTATGATTGATATTATTGCTACCTACCCTACCACTCATTTTAGGAGTTGCCGCAAGCATCCACTTCACGCGGGGCCACACAACTACCCCCACCAATGAAAAAATAGTGAAAAATGTATTGTTATCCCATCCAGCCAGCTACTGGGCCTCTCGTGGGGGTGGTTGCTCGTGGCCCGGACACCGACCGTGCGCGCGCCACCCGCCATGCACGTGGAAAACATAAATGGGTGTTATCGTTATTTAACTAAACTATTGTCATGCGGACGACGAGGTATTTTACCATATATAATATGCAGATGGATAAGATCTCTTCTACTGTTGTGGGTGTTTTGAGTTCTACCCACAAATGGCACTTTAAAATAACCAACACGAGGACACCGCCCAATAAAAGTTGTTTTTATTTTATTGGGAACCAATGTATTACATGAAAATTAGCTATAAAGAAATAAAAATAATATAACAGAGAAAAGAAAAAAAATACAAAAAGTCCTAGGAGAATAATACTGCAAGGACGCAGAGGAAGGTAACTCCAATACACGAAACACGTCCATGGAGGACCTGCATGTTTAGCAAGCGAAAACGCGTGAAATGGCCAAGCATGAAGAGACCATGGAGGACCATATATAAGGGATATGTCTCTAATTTGACAAAGTATTACTCCTTTCAAATAAATAAATCCCGTAACATAGATGGCTAATCTTATCAGCCATGTGTGTATATATTGTCATCTCATTTTTCTCAATTAATCAAACTTAACACTAATTAAAATTCATTCTGTTCAAGCAAATTTTGGATTATTTGTTAAAATATATTTATTTTTTAAAAAACTATAAGTCAAATGAATATATATCACTTTAAATATTTTTAAATTATTTGAACCGTCGTTTAAAAAATAATTATATTTTTAAAAATAATATAAAATCTGCAATTAACGGATATATTAACGGATAATATACAAAATCTCCCTTGGTAGCTAGCCATCACAAGACCACACAAAATGAGTAACGGATAGAGCATGTTACAAACAAGTCTTTCGTGTACACCACCTAGCAATAATTTATTGATTTTAACCAAATTATTAATGGACCTGTTGAATCACGCAGACAATAATGTACGTGCCCGACGAAGCTTGTAGCCACCACGGACCACAGACAATTTCAGCAGCGCCAAAGAGATATAAATGAATGGCTAAATTATTGGCATGTGTTCAGCGTGCCTCACGATGGATCCATCACCCATCGCAGCGAGGGCGAAATGATTCGATTGCTGCATTCACGACTCGTCGCCTCTGGAGTCTGGCTCGGACACCGACCGCGCGCGCGCGTACCCACCATGCACGTGGAATACGTAAAATGGGTGTCGTCGTTATGCAACGAAACTATTGCCATGCGTTCGACGAGGTATTAATTTATGAAATAAATTAATTGAAAATTAAATGTTCATGCACATGTAAATAATATTTTATTTTTTTTACTTATTAATTATCAGTAAAATGAGATTATGATACTTCAATATCCCACATCGATCGGATTAACTCATCAGCAACAAATCTTTCTTCATATATTTTACTATATATAATATACAAATGGATAAGATCTTGTGCTCTTGTCGGTGTTGTGAGTTCTATATATCCACAAATGGCAGTTTGAAATAATCAACGCGAGGACAAAGCCAAAAAAAAAAAGTTGTTTTTATTTTAGTAACACCGCTTCGGATGATTTGCATGGACGAATCGGAATGATTTACTGCCACTGCATGAGCGTCAAAAGTACACATATAGATCATTTTATTAAAATAATATATATATAATTATTAATGTCGTTATCATTTTATTGCTTTATATAAAAAAAGTCTGCATATATATAAATAATTTAAAGCAAGCTGTTTTAAAAAAGTTGTTGCTCAAGAAGGACAAAAATAAATTAGGTTTAACTTCATGTATGCAACTAATGTATGGGTGAAAAACAAAATCTACCTAAATCAAAAGATGAATATATAACTTCTATGGATACTCTGCGCCATTAAATGCACTCACAGGCTACATAAAATAATTGATGTGTGTGTATATATACAAACGTAATGATAACGTTGGTAATATATATGAATTATGATTACAATGGTAAGAGTACCATTGCAAAATTTTTGAGTCTCCGACTAATGTGACATAAGTCACATTAATATTTTTTTTCCTTGATTCGGTGCGATCCCGGATCATTGTTCGAGCCTTAAGGTCAAGTAGACATCGAACAGACGCTTGAGCCTATGCGCTCGAGCCATCCTACTCAGAGCGAGCTTGAGCCATGCACGAGGTGTACTCGAGCTTAAGGCTCAAGCAAGTCTCAAGCACACCTCGAGAAAGCCTCAATCAAGCATCAATCATTTCTCTCAAGGTCGATCTATGAATTTCCCGGATTTTATCAACTATAATTTTTTATGAAAACTTAAAACGATTATAACTTTAGTACGTGAATTCAATTTAAGCTCTTTTTTAATTTATAAGTATCGACAAGAGTTACGACACCCAAACTTTCATAGGATATTTAAACTCTCAGATTTCCAAAAAACACACACACCTTTGTCTTTAAATCTAAATTTTATGCTATGTTTTCTCTTTTCATGTCCATATGCATCGTTCCAGCTCCCACCTACCTCACCTACCTCTCTCACTCTCTTTATTATATCTTGAATGTAATGTGCTATACATTAAATTTTAAATAATTTTACCAACATATCAATTATCACATCAATCCAAAACGCCCAACGCAGGTTACTAATATCATTTTCCCAATCGTAAATGAGTCTGTGGAGAGAGCAAGCAGCCGTCGCCAAGCACAACATTACCAACCGACAATAAAGTATTCCCACGTCGCCTTCCACAGTTCCGCTGGACTGCATTTTAGGCCGTGCCGCGCGCATCCACGAAAAATACCAAAAATGTTTCTTAATATAGAGCCAAAAATGTATTCTTATCTCATCCAGCCAGCTGTTGGGTCTCCCGTGGGGTGGTCGGCCGGTGCCTGTAGTCACCATCGACCACAAACAATTTCAACACCGCAAAAGACATAAATGGCTAAATTATTGCCATGCGCTCAGCGTGCCTTATGGCTCAAAATGATACCACTACTGTCAACTGCTACGAGTCGCCGCCTCTGGCCCGGACACCGACCGCGCGAGCCGCCGGCACCACATACCTTGGAAGACTTAAATGGGTGTCGTCGCTATATGCCATTATTGGCATGCGTACGACGAGATCTTCCACTCTTATCCGTGGTGTGATCCGTTCTATCCACAGCCACAAGTGGCTGTTTAAAAAAAATCAACACGAGGACAAATTAAAGTCTCTTTTTTCTTTTTTAAACACGTTTAGGAGTAAAAATTGAGATTTGATTCATACGATTCTACCAATGCAGTAGTGCAGTTGGACTAAAATTGATACTCAGAATCGAATAAAATTGAGATTTAATTTACGAATTTATTTTACCTACTAATTACCATATATGAATGTTGATGTACACATAATGCAGCCACGACCATATGCGATAGAAATCAAATAAAACAAATCTCGCCAAGAATAAGAAATAAAAAATTCATATCAAACACGAGGAATCCATTTATTTCTAAATATATATTACCGACCATAAACTTTATTCAGTGCCATCAGTTTCCGTCGATCACACAGACACAGGGTTTTAAGCAATTATTGCCACACCTGCATTGCCTACCGTGGAAGAATAAATGGGTGTCGTGGTGCAATTATTGCTATTATGCGTACGACGAGGTTTTATTATAATTTGCAGAAGGATGAGATCTTCTACTCCTATCCGTGTTTTGAGATCTGTCGACAAACGGCAGTTTAAAATAATCAACAACACGACAAAGCCCAAAAAAAGTTGTTTTTATTTTAGTAACACCGCTTAGGATGATTTGCACGGACAAATCGGAATGATTTACCGCTGCATCCACGCTCAACAAACTACGCTGAATAAAATTATCGAGCCCTACTATCCAACTATGCAATGCTAAGGATTATGAGTATTTTGTTCTGAATAAAATTATGGCTTCAACTCTTTATAATAAGTGAGAAGATAAAGAAAGATCGTAAAAAATCAGCTTTACTTAAAGAAAAAACTCTTTCAATTACTATAAGAATGGTATGTATATGATTGAACATTTCAACAATTACAATAAAATTCTTGTTGACCTATAAAATTTAAATGTCGATATTATTAGTCAAAATAAAGCATTGTTATTGTTAACCATCACTTTGCTCTATGAAAATGGTGAGGTAAAATTAATAAATGTTTTAAATGTTACAAAGGATATTGATGACAAAGAAAACTCAATTAAGATTATTCTTATCATGCCTGTAAACGAATCGAGCTAAATCGAATAGTAAGGTATTCAAAAATGTTCATTAGTATTCATTAATGAACCGAATTGAAAACAAACTTTAAACTATGATGTTCACGAACTGTTTATAAATATTACTCTGTTGTTCACAAATGTTCACAACATGTGTTTATAAACTTGTTCACAAAAGTCTACGGATACAATTACAAAATCATAAAAATTTACAAAAGGAATTCATATTGTAAACTTATCGAAAAGTGCAATTAATTAATTGTTAGGTTGTATTATCTTTATTTAATATGTTTAAATAATTAATATATATAATCCATGAATATATAATAATAAATAAATAAATAAAACATATATTTTTATTTAATAATAATATAAAAGTATATACTTATTAAATCAAATTTAATAAAAATACATTTATATTAAATAAAATAACTTTTATATATCTTAATTAATTTGTTAAATTCATATTTACAAATAAATTTCACTTAACACAAATGATATTTACGAATTATGCATGAATACTTATTCATGAATGTTCATAATACGTTCACGAATATAATAATAATATTTATGAATTATTCGCAAATGATTGAGACTATAAATAAGTCAAATATTCACGAATAAGCTCGTTAACTCGGTAAAATATCATTTATGTTTGTTGGGTTAAGGAATAATGACGTTCACGAATATAACTGTTATATTCGTTAATATATTCGCAGACATTCACGAATATTTCTTGAATATTGTTCGTTTTCATAAAAAATATTAGTAAACTACATATAGTAATATATAAAAACTATCATCTTATTTTTCTTAATTAAACAGACATATCACTAATTAAAATTCTCAATCAAAATCTCTTTACGCTGGTAATATGTATGAATCCTACTTGAATTTTATTTGACAACCAAAATTGAATATATATATTTAAAATAACACATGGACAAAATTTAAAATTTATCCCATCAAGAATATAATATTTAATAATTAAAATTGAATGTTTTATACATTAAAAATTGTAAGCTAATTGATTTTATCACGCTTTTAAAATGTATATATTTGAAATCTTTTATGTTTAAAAATAATAAAATATTAAAAGTCATAAACAAAATCTGCATCTCCCTTCGTGGCCATCACGAGGCCACACAAAGCGGATAGAAAGGTCATTTTTGTCGCGACATCACAAACCGACACATGTTTTATGTTACTGCTCTACCTACCCTACCACACTTGCCGCGCGCATCCACTTCACGCGGGACCGCACAACTACCTCACCAATAAATAAATAAAGAAGCAAATTACTAAAAACTCTTTTTGAAACTAAAATAAATTATTTATACAAACATTTTACGCAAGCTTTTTCATTTACACATGACAGATGACAATATTTTAATTTTATTAGTCAATAATTAAATTAGGTCTTACTTACGATTTAATCAGAACCTATAAATTAAGAACTTAAACATTAATATGTATTATTATCTCACCTAGCTAACTAAGCTTGTAAATGAATCTCGAGCGAGCTTAACTGAGGTAACGTAAAGGAAACAACGGAGAAGAGAAAAAAAAAATATCCATTGCACAGCGCGGTCCTCTCCTTTCATAGAAGCTGCGGCACCGACGGAGTCTCCCACGTGGGATCTGGAACATCTGAAGGGGTCTGTCTCTCACGCCTGTGGGATCTGGTTTGTGTACCATCTGTACTGCTCTGGCATTCTGCAGCAATCTGTTTTTAGGCTACCTGTCCTGCAATCTATCAGGCTGTGCAGTAATCTGTTTCTCTCTGTCATCTGTTCTGATTTTCTGTAATTTGTGCTGTTTTACTGTGATCTGTTTTGTCTTTATCTGAATATTTGACAATCGAATATCTCGTAATCTGTACTCCTTCTTTGATATAGTGAATTATTCGTCATTGTCCAGTGGGACGTAACCCTATTATAGGGTGAACCACGTAAATCGATGTTCCTGTTTGTGGTGTGATTTTATATTTTCTATTTTTCTGTTTCTTTACTTAATTATTCCTAACATTTATATAGTAGTTAAGTTAAACTTATATCATGTTGGGTTTGGATATCAAATTAAATATATCACTTATTTAAAGACATATATTAAATAAATTTATAAATTATTCGAGTCTAAACAATAAACAAATGGAGTCGAGAACTTATACAATAACTAAGCCGGTCTAAGTGAACTACCTACGGCCAGCCAGCGACAGGCTACAGGGCGTCTCGTGGGGTGGTGGTTGGTCTGTGCCCGACGGACCACAGACAATTTCAGATGCGCCAAAGAGATCTAAATGGCTATAAAATTATTGGCATGTGCTCAGCGTGCCTCATGATGGATCCATCACCCATCGATCGTGAGGGCGAAATGATTCCATTGCTACGAGTCGTCGCGCGCCTCTGGCCCGGACACCGACCGCGCGCGCGCCACCCACCATTCACGTGGAAGACATAAATGGGTGTCGTGGATATGAACTAAACTACTGCCATGCGGACGACGAGGCATTTTACCATATATAATATATGCAGATGGATAAGATCTTCTACCCTTGTCGGTGTTGTGAGTTGTATCCACAAACGGCACTTTAAAATAATCAACAAGAGGACACAGCCCAATAAAAGTTGTTTTTAATTTATCAAGCCTGCATATATAAATAATTGAAAGCATACTGTTTTAAAACAAAATATGTTGTTAACAACTATAAGCTAGGTGAACATATAAATGATCGTCTGGTTGTGAAATTGGTGAAAATTTTAATTTTATCCTAATATTTTTATAACTTTACAAATTTAAATAGTTCATTTTAAATGTTTTAGCCCTATATTTAAATTATTATTGTTTAATTTTGATTTTAGATAGTATTATTATTATTATTTAATTTTGATTTTAAATAATTTATTATATATAATTTTACAAAATTTTACTTTTATTGAAATAATTTAAAGTAAACTCTTGATTTTGACAATTTTGATGTGAGGGATAAAGTAAACTTCTTTATAATTGCAAGTTCAACCCAAAGTTTCATGAACTCTGATAGCATGACCAAAAGCTATACCAACACCTGCAATAAGCGACTAAAGTGAAAACCCATCGAAGTTGTTTGTACCCAAACTATAAACAACATGCTGGATACACTATTTACATCACATATGCATGCTAGATATATAGGGCAAAAAGTTAAAGACATATATGTAAAAAAAACTTTAATTGACAGGATGCATTTTAAAGTTATATAAATGGATGTGCTGAGCTTAAAGTGAATGGTATACGGATACATGATTAGACATATGCCTATATCTAATTTTAATAAATTGATATCAATTGCTTATATCCATGTTTATCTTAAGTGTTCTGTGATATTAAAAATTTTATTGTCATAGTATAATTGATTAGCGTGTCTCATTGATGCAACGATATCTGAATGTGCTTAGACTCCATTGCAACATAGGGTGTGATAAAGGATATGGACAAAGACCACAATAAATAAATGAGGCGCTATAAATTGTTCTCAAGACCCGCAATATTTTGTGCTTGTAGTGAACTAAAGCAAATTACCATTGTATTTCTATTTTCCTAGCTAGTAGAATAATTTTTAGGAACCCAATTTATGATAAAGTTAATCGATATGTTTGTATTAATAAAAGTAATGTAAATATATTTATTTATTGACAAAAATTAACTTTTGCCAAAATTATCCATATATATATATATATGAATAATAATCAATATATAAATAAATTATTTTTAATTATAATATATAATTATTTGTATTCATATAAATTTATGAGGTCAAAAGATTCAATTATTTGCTCATTACATTGGTAAATTATTTTACTATGTGGAGTAGATGCGAAAAAGTATTTAAACAATTATGAAAAATTAACTCATCGCGTCGTCGCAGCCTTTCAACTATTCACCACAAATGAATGTTCATGGCGCAACCTTTTAATATATAAATGTTGAGTGTTGTAAAACTCATACCCATTTGTAATTTTGTACAATACCGGATTATGAACTTCTCATTCAGTAAATATGTTTATAGGTTAACGCATAGAATTTAGGTAAACGCACTTTCTCACATTTGAATTACGTGCATATGATTTGTCATTCCCAAGCCTCCCTCGTAATATATAGGAATCACACACCAGCAATTGAAGTCTCAACATCTCCGCAGGGCGCAGATATTGCCAACGGTTAACCTTTTTCACATTAAGCGTACATATGACAATGTATTACTTCACATTATGCTGGAAATTTTCTATTTCAATATATAGTCATGTAAATCTAAACTGTGATACTTTTATTCACCGATCGACTGCTTTATTATTGTGGACTTTATGATATGTTTTAGCACCCCGAGCGTGTCGCGTGTCAAGTATAACATAACTTACAACAACCCACGATAAAAAAAATCAACTTAAAACAAATCTGGACAAAAATAAAAAAAAATAGAAAAACATATCAAACACGTGGAATTCATTTATTTATAAGTGACATCTGAGACGCCAGCGCAAACATAAGCAGGAGAAAAACACAAACTTTATTAAAATAACGGCCGCGGCATGTGACATATAGAGAACATTAATTCTAAATATTATTAATGAGTGCCATCAGTTTCCGTCTGTCACAGCGCAGGGGTAGACCCGTGATTTTGCTTAGGCATTCTTAATTATTATTATCTTGATTAGCGAGCGCATTAATTAAACCTCGAGACCATCCGGATAAAGTGTCCCCTCCACAATGAAGACGTTGCCGTAACCGATGGCAGCCGTGGACGCTAAGCCGTTCCCGGCGGCGGTGGCGGTGTTGTCCCCAGATTGCTTCACTTTCTCATATATCTCTTCCCAAGCCCTGCCGTTATATTCCGCTGCAGGGGCGTGGATCTCTGTATGCACCTACGAAGGGACATCATTTTTCATTATGTTCCGTACGTATAATTATAAATAAGACTCCTTAATTATTAATAAACTAACACCACTAATTAAATTAATTAAATTCACACATATATACATAAATATCAACAACGTACACCGACAGTCCACCACGCACGTACGCGACCACTCACCTTGTTCAAGGGTGACCCATCTACGGTTTGGTTGGACCAAGCGAGAACCCAGTCGGACTCAGCTCCGGCTTCATTCTTGCCGCGATACACAACCGCGGCGCCGGGGGTTTTGGGGCGGGTAAATGCAACCACCTGGCCGTTTTGAATGGCTCGGGGGTAGGTCTTGGGCCCGTTGACGCCGTCCAGGCTGTGGGAGGCCACGTAGGTGAGAACGTCGCCGGTGATGTTGTTGAGGAGGCCCAGGGAGATGCGTCCGCCGCTCAATTCTCCTTCTTTCAGGGTCTGGGTGAACTGCTGCCCTTCCCGGTTGTTTTCCCCGCTAATACGCTCCAGCGCCACTGCTGCCATGTCTTTCCGCGTTACGGTCCTTGCAGTGTACTCTCCCCTGCCGGCGAGAGTCGCGCCGGTGATGGCACTGCCAAACACGTTCACTGTGGTGGCCATTGATCGTTTTCTGCTACAAAATGTTGGTTCTAATTACTAACAGCTACTAGATGTTCAATCTTGGTTGTTTGTTCCTCCGGACACTTGGTTTTCTTAATTTTTCTTTGTGCACCCAACTGTCTCCCCTCTTGCTATTTATATATATCCATCAGCTCAGCTTCTACGTGCGCTACTTTTTTTCTTTTTCTTTCTTTCTATTTTATTTTTACCTTTCAAAATTTTCATTCACATTTACATCTTTAATAATATATAAAGGCTTGACCCTCACGTGTGTTATTTTAATATTTCAATAATATTCTTTCGGAAAACATTTTTACATAAAATTATTACAAAACAATAAAAATAAATAAATATTTATCAATAAATTTAAAATATATACCATGCATAAAAGAATTTAAGAAAACATATATAAAGATATGTTTGGTAAGTACGAGTTTTTGTTTTTTCTATATATAAAGATATGTTTGGAGGTTGTGATAAATTTTGATAAGAGAGTGTTTGTTTGTTTTTTAAAAAATTAGATCTCATAAAAAATAAAAATAATAATAATATTATGAATTCTTGTAATAAAATAAAATACAACCTTGGTAGTTATAACCTTGGGAGAGCCTCTGTACCTCATACATGATATCCGGATAAGATTAAAAGAAAAACGTTGCCTCATACAAGAGAGGGATAAAAGAAGTTATATAAATTAGGCTATATATATAAACATATATATGACATTTTGGAATCTGGGTATAATTGTAATCGTAACACATTTTATGGCTTAAATCATTATATGATCATTTATAATAATTATTAGGGAATTTTGATCACATTATCTTCAACTAATGGATATTTACATAAAAATGGTTTATCAACAACTCTAAAGACTTTATATATATAATAATAATAACAATCTAAGGCAACTCCAGTCCAGTCTCTTCGTTATATATTTATATGTATAGCATCCTTGTGTGTGCATATAAGTGTATATATATATAGAGTCCGGTATCTTAATTTCATTGCGCTAATTTATTAATAAAATGACCACAGTGGCTGGTGAGCTGGTGGTTCTGAACGAAGAGCTGGTGAGGCGGCTGGCGACGGTGGTCCGGTTTCAGGAGGCGGACTTGATTAACACCATCCGGTTCCAGTCAGAGGTGGAGCGGGCACAGTACCTCCTGGAGAGCGCCTCCAACTACGGCACCATCCTCAGCCTCCTGGACGACGCGGCGGCGCTGAGGGACAGGTTCCTCAAGGACGAGGTTCGCCGCCCCATCTGCGCCGACATCTTCGACTACGTGGTGTACAGCTGCAACGACGCCCTCCAGACCGTCCGCAACTACACGCTGCGGAAGGAATATCTGGAGAAGCTGCTGGCGCATGTGGGGGCGCTGGTCAAGGGCGTGGTGGATCTGGACACGACCGATGTGGCCTACGTTGCCCTCCTGGCCAAGGAGGCCCGCCTGTCCCGTGATATCACCTTCGAGTATCTCAAACAATACAACAGCGTCAAGTCCCGCAACTTCTCTAAGTGGCTCAAGGACAGCAACTTACAATTTGAGGACGTCGTCAAAAGGTACCACACACATCACACAACCCCATAATAAATTAAACCAAATACATACTATACATATGTTTGTAAAAACACACACACACACACACACATATATATATATACACGCGCGTAACGTGTTCTCTCTATATACATATATATATATATATATATATGTTTGAAGGTACCAGGCGGAGCTTGGATATACAGGGCTTTTTGAAAATCTAGAAGACGAACAAAAGCTTGAGGTAATTAATTAGATTTACATATAAATAATTATATTTTTTTCTTCCTTTGTTAAATCTTTACTATATATATATATATATATATATATATATATATATATAATATACAGGTTTACGAGGAAATCATAGAGGTGTCAGGGCGGGGAAAAATATCAACCGAAAAGTTTACAGGGGTATTCAAAAAGCTGGGCATTGCGGTGAATATCTTGAAAGCGGGGTCGATTGTGTGGGATATATACACGGCGGAGCAGACACTGGGGGGAGGGGACCAGGGACGCCATCGAGCTGGCAGCCAGCATCGGAGGCGCAATGCTGGGTGAGCTCGTGGGAGCCGCCCTCGCTACCAAACTTGTTGGCGCGCAGGCGTCCACACTGTTCGTCACCATGGCCGGAATTGTGGGGGGGAATCGTGGGTGCTTTTGTCGTCGGACTCGCCGCCGGCGCCCTCGTCGCCTTGATTTTCGGTTCCGGTGGGTCTGCGCCCATCAGCACCGACGGCTTCAGGTGCTACGTTGCCGAAATGCCGGACGGCGCCAGGCTGGCGCGTCAGCTCTCGCACCAGAACAACTAGTTAGTCTAGTCAATGGTGCCACGTAATCCAATAGCAACCCGCGTTAAATAAGTGGCCCCAGTGGAATGGGCTCGAGTAAAATGAATAATTGTGTGTGTCAAGTGTTGGGCTATTCGTGATTTAGTACTTATTTGCGAATATTATTGTGACATATCCGTATTTAACATATTATCATTTTGACTGTCAATCATCGGACTAAATTTTTTTTATTTAATTATATATTCGTGTCAAATTTTTTTAGTTACACTTACGTATTTGCTTTTGCCCCTGTATATGATAAAATTAGTCAATAATCTGATTTATTTATTTTCACTTTAAAAAAGAACATTAAAATATTTAAGTCTATATTTAAATAAATGAATTCTTTAGGATTTTGATTTCTAATTAATATCGTTTTATTTTGATCATTATTATTGAATATTATAATTTGAAATTAATTTATTATAAAATTATTTATTTTTCTTAGACTTTTCATTTGTAATATTGATCTATAACTTATCACATTATTAGAAATGGTTTTTAAAAAAAAATATGTTATGCTTAATCGTTATTGTGACTTTGTATGTAACTTAAGAATTTGTTTGTCATAGATATGATAAAATTTCAGAATATTGAAACCGGATAAGTAATTTTCCAACACTCAAAGATCAAAGGATTAATCATATAAAGGGATCATGTACATTTTCAATGATACATATGACACGATCTAAAGATTCATGTCTGAAACACATAACCAATCAAAGTCTACAAACATCAACAAGTAACAAAGCAAGTCATTATGTTAGGAATCAATATGTTTAGAGATTTGCTCCAATAGCCTCAACAATAAACCTTAACTGGTATTTAAAAAAAGAATTTAAATAATATAATTTAATTACGAATGTTTAGTATGTGATCACACCTTTATACTATCTCTACGGCCCAACCATACCTATGATCTACATACCAAATGTATGTGTGTGCAAAGTAGTGCTTTAGGCTACCTATCAACACATCACATTGCATACACCATAACCATCACACGTATAGCAGTGGATCTTTCTCCCTAAATATTGCTTTAGGCTACCTATCAACACATCACATTGTGTTTGTGGCTTGAAATTTGGTATATCTGGGTTTTGGTATGATGCAGTACACGAAGTTGGAAGAAAAAAAGAACTTCGTGTTTGGCCGCGGTGGATGACATGCCAGCCATGACTTCCCCTTGTCGGTCTGTGTTTTTAAGGCTCTGTCGGCCATGGTCAACCTTTATAAACCAATGGGGAATCTCCCTGTTAGCCGCAACTGGTCACAACCAGTCAACAGAAGTTACTTTATTTTCTCTATTTTGAACTGTTTGGTCCTCTGGACCTTGGTTGAGGTGTCTACGACTACGACTGAAATTTTGTTATTTTATAACTTTTTTAGTGATTTTATGGTGATCTGATATGTTGACTTATTATGAAGTGTATATATTTCTCAATGTAAAATGTTTTTAACATATTCCCCTTATGTCAATGTAAATAATATATACAACTGAAAGTCGCAAATGAGATGAAACATTAGTGTATACTTCTCACAAGTTAGATATCGTGAGTAAAAAATATAATTCGATACTATATTATACAGCTTATATGAAGTATAACAAAACAACCTCAAAGCCAAAATACTTTCACATTCATAAAACACCTATAGATAAAATTGAAGTTGCATCTTTTAATTGCCCGTAGGTAGATGCATTTATGAAATGCTCGGGATGTTTCAATGTTCATGGAACACGAAATAACCAACAATTTAAAGAAAACAAAAAAAACTGAAATTTAATAATAGTAAGAAAAAGCAGAATGCAGAATAGTGGAACATGTGACGATACCAGGAGTGAGAAGGCGAGTTCATGGCAGAGAGACCAGCAAACCAAGAACAGTGCATCGAGGGTTCCTCCCAGAGTGCGAGCGCTTGCTCAATTGTAAAATGACGCAAAAACGAGAGAGTCCAAGGAAGGTGAGGCAGCTTTTGGGGAAGTTCCACCTCAACCAGAGTGATGCAACTAATGCTGTTTCTATTGATAATGACAACAGCAAGGTCAGCCATCGAACATGACACAGATTGCTTATTTAATCGATCCTTTGGTCCAAGACTCATGCCCAGGCTTAAAGGTTAGTTATGAGACATCACTCGAGAGTTCCTAAGAGAGGATGTCATATTTTTAGCGTTCATAAAATACCCTTTGTACATATTTTCTTACCACTATGCATGCACCTAAAAATCATTCTTTACCCAAAAAAAGGTTTGAAGGATATTTTAAGGGGGAAAAGAAAACAGGCATACCAAAGTCGAGTTTTATAGCAGTAGTTCAGCTTCTGTGAGCGCACTTATAATCTCTTCATATAAAAGACCTGGGAAATTGGATGAGATAATTCCTAATTGTAGATCTTAGTTGTCATGCATCTAAGTAATTGTGTTTGATAGCACAAGACAGTTAGTTTGAGCTCAGATGACTTACTTTTCAAGATCATTACAACTGCATCAAAAGCATGCTAGAATTTTGCACAAGGTGGTAAAGGCGAAATATAGATAGGATTACAAATCTTAAACAAGTTCAATATATGCCATTGGTGCATTGTCCCCTCTTCTGGGAAGTGTTCTGATTATTCTTGTATACCCACCATTTCTTTCCCCATACCTATCCTGAACCTCGGCAAATAAGGCATGGACGATCTGTTTTTCATAGATGAAGCCCAGAGCCTGTCTCCTCTTGTGAAGAGACCCATCCTTGGCCAGAGTGATCATTTTGTCCACATACTTCCTCATTGCACTGGCCCTGGCTCTAGTCGTTTTAATGCGGCCATATTTGAGGAGCTGGGTGGTGAGGCATCTGAGTAAAGCACGCCGTTGATCCGGAGGCCTGTTGAGTTTGGGCACTCGTCTCCCATGTCTCATTGCAGAAATTCGACCACTTGTCTCCACAACGGTAAAAGTTAGGTCAAAGCCGGTGTATCCTACAAAAATAAGGCAGAACAAATCAATGTCATTTTCACATAACACCATAAAAACGATTTACAGAAGTCTAGTGCACCATCTTAAAAAAAATGAGTACATACTACACAGTGGTAAATCTCAAAATATTTAAATGTTTCTATGTTCATCAACAAATGAACATAGAATAAGACATTTAAATCAACAAGAATAAATCTCCAGATTTTTAAACGTCACCATGTACAAGGACACCTGAATAAATCAAGAAATGAACAGATACAGACGGTTTATACGAAATATAACACAACAATCTCAGATACAAGCACTGTCGCATTCACAAAACATCTATAAACAAATTTGAAGTTGCATTGTCTGTTAGTAGAGCCGTAGTAGGTAGATGCATCATGAAATGCACGGAACGTTTCAATGTTGATACACCACTAAATAACCAACAATGATTTAATAAAAAAACAGAAATTTAATAAGAAGAAGATGAAACAACAGCGGAAGGTAGAACAGCGGAAGGAACATGTGAGAGAATACCAGCGAGTGAGAAGAGCGTGTTCATTGGAGAGAGGCCAGCAAACGATCCAAGAACAGTGCATTGAGGGCTCCCCCGAGAGAGGGTGAGCGACGCTCGTCCGCGAGACGACGGCGCAGAGGCCAAGGAAGGCAGGGCCGCTTTTAGGGAAGCCATGTTCTGCCTCCGACCGACAGTGACGCAACTAATGTTGTTTCTATTGACAGCGGCAGCAGCTGGGAGAGCCCCGCAAAACGCCATTGTCGCTTGCTGATTTGATCAACCAAATTTTCTATTAAAAAGGAAATTGCAATCATATAATTGCACAGAAACATAGACCCACCCCGCCTGTGATAGATTAGTACCATGAGATTGATAATACCCATAAAACAACTTCGCTTTTAGGTGAATTCAAACGCAAAAACAACTTGTAAACAATTTAATGTTGTACAAACAAATAAAACCAGTATGATTATGTAGTACCAGATTGTACCAAAAAGCAGACAATGTGTGTGAGTGTGTGAGTGTGAGAGTGTGAGAGTGTGAGATACGACTTAGATTGTAGATCTGTGAATCATTGACACACAAGAACACGCACTGAATCGGGTGTGACCGAAAACAAAAATCAGATTACAGATCGATAAGAGGCAGACTAGAGAGACAAAGATTGTGGGAGAGGTAGGAAGGGAAGGAGAGGGAGATTAGGGTTCCACACCTTTTGATTTTCGGATGGACTGCAGACGACGGCTACGTTCCTCAAAGTAATGGATATGTTCAACCATTTTAACACGTTTTTTAATTTTTAATTTTTTTTCTAAGTAAAATGAGTCGAATTATTAAAAAAAAAACGAAATTAAAAATGGACGCCACGGAAACTCTTTTGTTTTGAATATTAATAAAATCATCATATTTAAAGTATTTTCGAAGAGGGTTGCTAGTTGCTAGAAAAGTTTTTATCGTTTTTTGAACATTTAAAATGCAGACTATATAAGAATGTGTGGATATCATAATAATATATATGACGTACTAGTTCTTTATTTTCGAAATAACAACTTATTTTTAACGACGTTTTTGAGTTTTTTTAATGCATTTTTTAAAGAAATAGGTATTAGGAGTTCATTAATTTATAAATATTTAATATAATCTTTTAAGGTGGTAAGTAACCTTTGATGCCAGCCCAATTCAAGCTCAATTGAAAATTTATGTTTTGTTAGTTCTATATTAATTATAATCACTAATTAGATAGTTCATAATTGAATTCAATAATTTTAAAACAAGAGACACTCGACTGTTGTTAAAATATTGCTAATATCTAACTCAGGAAAAATTGACTTGCTACAAAATTATAATTTAAATCTAAATGTCTTTGTCAATTTTAGTTATTTATTATTATCTTTTTTAATTTCTTTCCCTCTCTCTACTTCCTCATCTTCATCTCCCAATTTATCATCTGTCTCTCATCGCTCCCTTCTTCTCTCCCCATTGTCTACCCACAAAAATCAGAGAAAGAATGATTGCTTTGGTTCTACTTCATTGCCTTCGTCATTAAAAGTCGACAATGTTGTATTTTCACCATTAACACTAGAAGTGTATCTAGTGAATGGTTGAGAGTGATTGGTGGATTCGTGAAGAAGGAGTTGTGCCTTTGTATGTTACTAATAGATTTGTGGGTGATGGCATATAGGTGGCCAACAACATGAAACACTAATATTTCTTTTCTTAGTTTTTTATTAAAATAACTAAAACATTGTTGATTATGTTATTTCAGATGATAAAAAGAATGTGAAGACTGAATTTTAACATTATTTTGAGTCCACCGATTAATAAATATTAGACATAGACAATTAAACCAACTCATAACCACAAATTATAGTGAAGGGGTTATGAAAAAATTTAGGGCAGGTTTAGTCTAAAATTTTTAAAATATTATTTTGTTTTTAAAAGAAATATGTTACGCTTTTGGAAACTCATCTTGCACGTCAAGCCTTAGGTTCTGGCTCAACTGAGCTAGTTTGGAAACCAGTAGCAGGGGTGTAGTGATAGTGACACTTTTCCATCCAATGAACATATCGAAAATATTATATAGGTAGCTAATTCGCAACATCCCATAAAATGCTGACAAGTCACAGTTATTATGCAATAATACATAACATTACTCAAAATATATAATAATAATAATAATAATAATAATAATAATAATAATAATAATAAAACAGGAAAAAACAAATTTTAGAAAATATTTGATATAGCTCTATCATGCAAGTTGCAACTAACGACCTGTAAATATTTCAGCAATCATTTATATTAGAGCGCAACTAGCCAACTTGAAACTTCAGTTTACATACATACGGCAATGAATCAAGATTTCCAAAATTAGGAGAAGCCAATATCCACCCCCTTCCCCTATCCCTCTCCGCCAACCAATCAATTAATATGGAAGCGAGAGCAGTCCAAACTCTTTTGATTCAGCAAAGATCTCTCTGTTCAACCACTGGTTGAGAAGCCCCGTCTCTCAACTAAACTGTACATTTCAAAACACTCTAAAACATCAAACCCAATGCCTACCACCTCTAAGACGTCTGGGAATGAATCGCCCGTGGTCACTCAAACTGCCCCAAAATCGAAAGAAAGCTGGCCTATTTCGTACTGGCCTCAATGGACCCGATCTATTATCATGTCTGATTGGCAAAGATACCCTGGGATCAATCAAGCTTGAAGTCCATAATGATCTGTTACCTGCAGCTTCAAGTGGAGGGGAGCTGTAGTCCATGACCATGAATGAAGAGGCACGGCCATAAGCTAGGTGCGGGGTAGCTTCCCCAGTGCTCCACCAACTCGCATCGGGAGGGAAATCCCTTCTAAATTCCGAGTCTGTCGCAGAAGATTCCCTCTGACTACAGCAGTCACCTTCCATTTCGTCTGTGTCATTGTATATCAGCTTCAATGCCTGCACCACTTCCCCCATGAAAGGCCTGTGGGTCACTTCCAGGTGGACGCACATGGAGGCAATGGCTGCCACCTTAGCCACATCGTCGAAGTCAAAGTTTCCGGCTAAGGAAGGATCCACCAACTGCTTCAAGCCCTCTCTGCTGGTAAGTAGAGGTCGGGCCCAAGTTACAAGGTTCTCTTGTCCTGGAGGTTGGTTCATATCAACAGGTTTCCTACCAGAAAGGAGCTCAAGTAGCACTACTCCATAACTGTAGACATCACTTTTAACGAGTAGATGCCCAGTCATTGCGTACTCAGGAGCAACATACCTGAAAATCACCAATGTTGCAATTAAAATACCTCTTGAGAATATTTTAAGCCCTTGGATAAAATCCAGTTTAGGAAGTAATTTCATGCCCTCAAATATGCAAAACCATTATCATGAAGGGAAAAAAATCAGCATTCAAAATTTTAAGCAATCTTCCTGAGATATAGAATGTCTCATATGCATATGCATACAGTTGAGAAATGTGCTAAATGATTCATGAATATTGCCAAGTTTTTAAAAAGTTTTTTTTTTTTTTCAAGATTAAGAAAGAAAATAAACTTCTTCAAAAAATTGCTCAAGTTACTCAATATATAGATACCAATTACCTAACATCATTATGGGAAGAAATTTAGAAACTAAAAATATTCGCCATAGCAGAAGATTACAAAATATCAATGCAAAACTTAAAACAATGCAGTCAATATATTCTACTTCAATTGAGCTTTTATATGGATATGTGTGTGTGTGTCTATATATATACATATATATAGAGAGAGAGAGAAGTAAATACTAAAGTGAACTAAAAATATAACTTTGTAATTTCAGTGTACAAACCCACCAGATTCATCAGGAACCAAAAAGAAATTGTTGGAAATAGTACGGTTTAAAAAAAAAAATCAATTACAACCTAGTTCTAAGCTGGTGTTTTATAGGTCATAAATTGTTAATGCAACAACTGCTCACTGGAGTAAAAGTATAATACCCAAATGTTCCCATGACTCTAGTAGAAATAAGTTGGCTTCCTTCCGTAGCTTCCCTTGCCAAACCAAAATCTGATACTTTAGGGGTGAAATCATCCTCCAATAATACATTACTGCCCTTAAAATCGCGGTGAATTACATGAGGATTAGAGTCTTCATGAAGATAAGCTAAGCCTCTTGCAGCCCCAAGCGCAATTTTAACCCTTGCATCCCAGTCAAGTGGTTCCTTTCTCTTGTCCACACCTGAAATCCCAATATATGAAAAACACGAAAGAAAATTATTCACAGCTCCATATTTAAAAAAAAAAAAAAAACTCAGCTTTCTAATGATACGCTTCTAATCAGGTGACTTTTGGAAATCAGAAACAGAAAGGGAAGCAACTGGAACTTTTGGAAACTTTCATGAAAGATATTGGACGCATGTGAATATACCGTGCAAGTGCGATTCAACACTACCATTGTGAACAAGCTCGTAAATCAAGCAGCATTTGCGCCCCTCTATACATACACCAAGCAGTTTAACAAGGTTACGGTGATGCAATCGGCTCAGCATCTCAACTTCGGCAATGAACTCTCGATCTCGATTCTGATAATCCCTTGTAAGTAACTTCACTGCAACTTCACTGCCATCATCAAGCAGCCCACAGTAAACACGACCAAATCCTCCTTCACCAATAATTTTCCTTTGACTGAACCTCTCCGTTGCCCTCTCAATCTCAGCAAGTGCATATGTTTTAACAGAGAGAACACAAGGAGTCATAGCAGATGCAAGGGACATTGATGTCAAACTTGGTATACTGCTTGATATGGTAGACCCATTGCCTGATTTTATTTTCAAAATACAGTCAAAACACTTCGCATGTAAAACCTTGAATAACTGAATTGGTGGAGCACTAAGATAGTGTTCATCAATATCTCGTAAAAAGTAAAGATGCCAGAAACTTTAGGTCCTACTGTTAGTAAGTTCAAGCAATATTAGTTGGAATATGGAAAATAGTAACTAATTGTGTCCAATCCAGCTGCCTACTGATAGAACTTGTCTTTATTAAAGAAAGTCGTCTCATTACAAATGAACTGCTCAACAATAATAACTAATTGTATCAAATGACTAGATGTGCGATTCTTGAAACTTCTCCCCCAGGGGAACCCTAATTATGATGCACCCTAATTATGGCAGTTGTATTACAAACTTATATTCACATCATTGGATAATTAATGCACCCTAATTATGCTTTGTTAGTTTTCTTATTTGCTGTGAGTTTTATATTCACTTTTTATAATTTAATTTTCTTTCTTGTAGATTTTTTTAATCAGAACTTTCTTGTAGATAAATAAAGTATGTCATTTTCATTCCTTTGCAATTTGATGTTGCATCAACTGTCTTGAGAAATGGATTATGGATATTCTGTCATTATGATTGGACAGGCTTCGCTATGGACTCGCTAGAACCATATTATTTTGCTCATGAAATTGGATAAGGATCATAAAAACCAGAACCACCAAGAGTACTTTAATGTAACTAAATCATTTCTCAGCAGATGGCAAAGAGTTATTCATCCCTAAAGTAATCAACAATAACTTCTGGAAATTTTAATTGATATTTCTAAAAGTTCGAATGATTAACTAAAAAAAGGAGTAAATAGATATCTTTTACAATTTACCATAAAAGCAGCAAAGCAACAGACCATTTTCACTAGAAGGGTTCAAAACCATTACATGCCCAATATCCATGCAAGAAACAATAAACTTGCCGATGTTAAGTGACTAATAAATTACAAACATACCAGATCTCTTATTCATTGATGATGTCATTACTACTCCAATGGTGCTTGATGGTCTTCTAGCCTTCCTCCATTTTATGAGGATGGAAACTGATCCAACACAAACCAACAAGGGCGCAAAGGCAGATAAAGCGATGAGGGCAATCAATCTCAAATTCATACTTGTGTTCTTGGTGTTGGTGCCAAAATTTGCAGTAACTGGAAGACTTTTAGGGCTTCCTGTTGGATTGTGTCCGGTGAAACTTCCAAATGGTGAAGAAAAAGGAAACCCTGATAGAAACACTATTAGAATCTGCCACATCACAGTTTTGATGCGGAAAAGATGAAATTTGGTGGAATAGATGCATAAAAAGAAGGCCGAGGCTATTACCTTCATAGTTAATGCCTATAACTTCATAATTACCAAAAAGAGTCATATTCAGATGCACCTTCTTCTGCAAAAATCTTTCATACATCAGCGTTGCAGTTGTATTATCAAACTTCTCCCCCAGTGGAACCAGGTTGATTTCTATCACCGTTCTTCCCTGGCTTTGGCTATCAGCACTAGCACCCATAATCCTTACTTGACTCTGCTTCAAATATATGCATGCTGCAATCTCAATCTCGAGCTCACTCACTATAGGAAAGATGGTATATGGAGCAACGTCGAGGAGAAGTTTGACTTTCATGGGAAAGACACAACCGCAAGGAGAACCAATAGGAGTTGAAGTCAGTGGCTCCAAACAATTTTGATCACAGCCTGCCAGAATTTTTTTTATCAAACACGAGGAACTAGGTGTCTCAAAAAGCAAAGGAAATTTAATACAAAGTGGTGAAATGAACACATAAGAGGATACATAAGAGGATGATATATGAGGCCCGCGTGGAGGTAAAGATTTTAAAGTAAAGAACATTAGACTATTTGTATCTAACCTGGTTTAATGGAAGCCATTGGAGAGTTAGCAGCATTCTTATGAGGGCGATGATGTCTTGGACTGGTATGAATGCTAGGGCCAGCAACAGTACCTGGCATATAGATTGCAACATCAACAAGAGCAACCATGCAACACTGCAAGAATATGGAGTTCATATTAAAATTTCATGAATTACCTCGATATGCTGGAACAGGAGAATGTGTTGGCGCAATTGATGGACTCAAAAAAGGCATAAACACCGGTTTATGTGGTAACCTTGATAGAGCAAGTGATACACTCATTGACAGTGATTTTGCTGCAGAGCAATGTACAAAGCTTCTCATTAGTTATTGAGGCATGAACGTGACATTACACCAAGTTCAAAAGGGCCACAATGTCATTATGATTGAAATCTAATTTAAAAACAAATGATTGGGACGATATAACAAAGATTTGCATTCTTATCAACATCTAACAACTTTAACCCATTGGAGAATAACTATTCAGCATTACAGAACCTCCAAGGTAAAAACACAAACTGCAAGCCCTTTTCACTTGAAGTTTCAGGGCAACAAGGTTCAGAGGTGTTACCGTAATTAGAATTATTATGTATAATTAGTGAGATGGGATACTGTATAATTAGGTCTAATATCCTAACATATTCTGTTCACAATCAATCCTGGACCTCGTCTTGTTGGCGATCAACTCTGCCCTTGTGATGTGGCATAGCAGTCCTTGTTGTATGTGTTTTCTCCTTTCTCAGTTTTGGAGTTATAGAGGTAAAGCCAACTGTTGTTGTGTCAGATATGGTGCCCGTGATGCCTAAAATCACCAGTTAAACGGTTATAATTATATGGATTGGAATAAGACAATTTGACTTTATCTTCAAAGTATTGATAAAGATGATCATTTAACTATTGATCCTCCCAAAGATGACTCAAAAATCATATGACTAC
This sequence comes from Taxillus chinensis, assembly GCA_023512835.1. Lineage (NCBI taxonomy): Eukaryota > Viridiplantae > Streptophyta > Magnoliopsida > Santalales > Loranthaceae > Taxillus > Taxillus chinensis. Next base: position 50,352,056 of record CM042088.1, on the reverse strand, counting down.
AAGAAGATACTAGCCTCTTTGAAACTCTATCAATGGCGAATTACTATAAAATTTTAAATGAACTAATGGAGTACTTGAATTTCATGTACTCTAGTAAACGGAATCTTACCCATATGTATGAGGTCTGTCAAGTATTCTATTGAGCCATCAAATCAAATCAGTCTCTTACGACTTATTTTATGTCAGTTAAGAAGACTTATCAAGAGATTAATATATTATTGCCTATATAATTTTATAGTTATTTGTTATAAATTCATATACTTATATATATTAAAAAATAATTATTGTTGACTCCTCGTGTACGACATCAAATCCGTATCATATTGCGTTTCATATTTTTTAAACTTTGTTCTTAATAAAATATTACTTATATAAAAAAAGAGATCATGTCTAGGATGCTCGTTTTAAGTAACATTAAACCTCTAGTGTTGCCCAATGATGAACTGTTGGGATAACTTGGATTCACTAACAACACTGATAGAATAGGCAATATTTGGCCGAGTTCTTATAAGATAATTTAACTTCTTAACCAATCTTTGATATCATTTGGAGTCAACAAATAATTTTCAATTTTCATGTCTCAGTTAATAAATCAATGACATATTTCCTCTTAGAAAGAAAGATACTTAGTTTACTTTGTAACTTCAAGAACTAACCAAGTGGCAATCTGTTTAACTTCAATTAGGCATAGCCCTTAGTAACAAGATGTATATTTAAGCGAGCAACAAACCTATATGGATGGATCTTAATGTGAACACCCATTTGCGGTTGGTAATCCGTTTCCTGTAAGTAAACCAACCAAGTGACAACTACAATTTTGATTTAAAGCTTTCACGTCGTCGAGCATCGATTGGTGCCAACTAGGGTGAGAGAGGGCTTCACGAACAGTTTTGTAAACAATAGTAGAATCAAGAGAGACAATAAAAAGAACAAGAAAAAGAAGACAAATAATTATAAAAAAACGAAAGAAGAAATAGGATAAATGCAACTCCGTTTACATAATGCAATTGGAATATCATCACTTGGACTGGATTTGAGGGTGAAAAAGTAGGTCAGAACATCAATCAAGATGTTGGCGCTAGTGGACTTGAGTTATGGTATACTTGTGAGTGGCGGGAGAAACGGAGCTTGTGACGTTGTAGGGGATGTAATAGAATAGATGAAAAGTCATATGTGTCTTGCATGAAGTTAACATCAATGAAGATAAAATATTTGTTAAGACTGGAACGGTAACATTGATAACCTTTTTGAAGGCAAAGATGATCGAGAAGAGACACTTTAAGGACTTAAGATCTAATTTGATATGCGGGCAAACATCATGAACAAAGTAAGTGTTACCAAATATCTTATGGTCAACTTCCACATGGATTGAGGAAAAAATGAGGGTTTTGTAAGAGATTTCATCATGAAGAATAGATGATGGCATGCAATTAATTAAAAAATATGCGCGAAACCGCATCAACTCAAAATGATTTATGAACATTTATTTGAAATAAGAGGGCATAGGTAGTCTAAGAAGATGTTTCAGGTATTAACACATGAAGTTTCATAAAACATGCGATTTTGAACCATAAAATTTTGAAACAAGATTTGGGTATATTTTTTATCATTATCATTGCATAAATGATGAATGAGAACATTAAATTGAGTTTTAATTTCGGCACAAAAAACAAAAAATAGAGAAAAGTTTAGAATGACTTTTCATTAATTAAGTAATATGATAAGAGTTATTTACAAAAGGTAACAAAAGTGTTTAAATATAGGTTTAGACACGACAAGGACCCCAAAAGGATCACTAGCATGTTTATTGATTCTTGGATTCGAACTAAGGTGATGATGTTTTGTATATTGACACAACTCACATTTTAAAGAAGACATGTGATTAAATTGTGGATAAAACTTCTTAAGCAATAAAAATGATGAATGGCCTAACATACAATGTTCCTCAAGAGTGTAACACCAAAGCAAGTAACAAATGGAGGTAGTGGGATATCAAGAGTGTAAAGGCTCCTAGATTTATCATTTACCAATAATTTTTTTGTTATAAAATTTTGAAATAAGTAGACAGAGAAGTTGAAAAAAAGAAGGCTCACTGAAATTAAATTAAAAGAGAAATTAAGTAAATATAAAATAGATAACAAAGGAAGGTGAGGGGTTGGAGTAATTGTGTTAAACCTACAAACATAAGATGATGACCATTAACTAAGATAATAGTGACAGAGAAGTGTGACACTTGAAATTAGAAAATATATTAGAATTACCTGTCATATGATATGTGATGCCAAAATCAATAATCTATTTAGAAAATAAGGAAAGATTTTTGAGTACCTTAATCGGCAAAATAGTAACGGAAGGAGACGATGGCTTTAAAGATTCTTGATACTATGAAAATTTGGCAAATGTATATGTAAAGGAGTTATCTACAAAAGGAGGAGTTTTCTAATTTTTATATTAAAGCTTTTGACATTCATGCTTCATATGGCCCGACTTATGATAGTAATTACAAATAGCTCCTCCAGAGTTATATGATTATGCTTCAAACCTTTTCTCCCTTTTTTTTCGGATGATGGAATGACTGTCAAGGCTCATAGGTATGTCATCAACTCACTAAAGTACTATTGGGTTGACCTGGTCTAAAAACTTCATGTAAAAATGTGATCTCAAAACTAGAAAGAACCTGAGACTTAACAGTCTCAATGTCACATGAAAGGCCTATTAAGAAACTCATGATAGCCATTTGACCACATTGACAAAAAAGAGCATAAACACCGGTGTCTACTTATTTCAAAATTTTATAACAAAAAAATTATTGGTAAATGATAAATCTAGGAGCCTTTACACTCTTGATATCCCACTACCTCCATTTGTTACTTGCTTTGGTGTTACATCTCTCTTCGAGGAACATTGTATGTTAGGCCATTCATCATTTTTATTGCTTAAGAAGTTTTATCCACAATTTAATCACATGTCTTCTTTAAAATGTGAGTTGTGTCAATATACAAAACATCATCACCTTAGTTCGAATCCAAGAATCAATAAACATGCTAGTGATCCTTTTGGGGTCCTTGTCGTGTCTAAACCTATATTTAAACACTTTTGTTACCTTTTGTAAATAACTCTTATCATATTACTTAATTAATGAAAAGTCATTCTAAACTTTTCTCTATTTTTTGTTTTTTGTGCCGAAATTAAAACTCAATTTAATGTTCTCATTCATCATTTATGCAATGATAATGATAAAAAATATACCCAAATCTTGTTTCAAAATTTTATGGTTCAAAATCGCATGTTTTATGAAACTTCATGTGTTAATACTGAAACATCTTCTTAGACTACCTATGCCCTCTTATTTCAAATAAATGTTCATAAATCATTTTGAGTTGATGCAGTTTCTGTCGCATATTTTTTAATTAATTGCATGCCATCATCTATTCTTCATGATGAAATCTCTTACAAAACCCTCGTTTTTTCCTCAATCCATGTGGAAGTTGACCATAAGATATTTGGTAACACTTACTTTGTTCATGATGTTTGCCCGCATATCAAATTAGATCTTAAGTCCTTAAAGTGTCTCTTTCTCGATCATCCTTGCCTTCAAAAAGGTTATCAATGTTACTGTTCGAGTCTTAACAAATATTTTATCTTCATTGATGTTAACTTCATGCAAGACACATATGACTTTTCATCTATTCTATTACATCCCCTACAACTGTCACAAGCTCCGTTTCTCCTGCCACTCACAAGTATACCATAACTCAAGTCCACTACAGGCGCCAACATCTTGATTGATGTTCTGTACCTACTTTTTCACCCTCAAATCCAGTCCAAGTGATGATATTCCAATTGCATTATGTAAACGGAGTTGCATCTATCCTATTTCTTCTTTCGTTTTTTATAATTATTTGTCTTCTTTTTTTTGTTCTTTTATTGTCTCTCTTGATTCTACTATTGTTTACAAAACTGTTCGTGAAGCCCTCTCTCACCCTAGTTGGCACCAATCGATGCTCGACGACGTGAAAGCTTTAAATCAAAATTGTATTTGTCACTTGGTTGGTTTACTTACAGGGAAACGGATTACCAACTGCAAATGGGTGTTCACATTAAGATCCATCCATATAGGTTTGTTGCTCGCTTAAATATACATCTTGTTACTAAGGGCTATGCCTAATTGAAGTTAAACAGATTGCCACTTGGTTAGTTCTTGAAGTTACAAAGTAAACTAAGTATCTTTCTTTCTAAGAGGAAATATGTCATTGATTTATTAACTGAGACATGAAAATTGAAAATTATTTGTTGACTCCAAATGATATCAAAGATTGGTTAAGAAGTTAAATTATCTTATAAGAACTCGGCCAAATATTGCCTATTCTATCAGTGTTGTTAGTGAATCCAAGTTATCCCAACAGTTCATCATTGGGCAACACTAGAGGTTTAATGTTACTTAAAACAAGCATCCTAGACGTGATCTCTTTTTTTTATATAAGTAATATTTTATTAAGAACAAAGTTTAAAAATATGAAACGCAATATGATACGGATTTGATGTCGTACACTGAGGCAGTCAACAATAATTATTTTTTAATATATATAAGTATATGAATTTATAACAAATAACTATAAAATTATATATGAAATTAAAATAATCTTATGTAATGTAAATTTATAGTTTAATATATATTAAATATTAATTATTATTTATTAGGATAAATATATATATATATATAAACATTTAATACATAGTATATGTTTATTTATAGTTTAATATATATAAATTTAATAGATTTATATAGTTATATAAATATTTATATAAGTAATTTATTTATAAAGTTAATTTAATATATTTATATAAATATATTATATACTTAACATTTAAATTACATACAATGACTTTGATGACAACACAGAGTCGATGACTCAGGACGACGATCGACAAAGATGCTGGAGTGTCAGACGATGACGATGCAGGAATGCTAGATGACAATGACGCTGGAGTGCCGAACAACGACGACGCTGGAGTGCCGAACAACGACGACGCTGGAGTGTTGGACGACAACGATGACACTGACATTTGACGTTGGTTGACACTGCTACGATCGTTCAACGACGACAACGATGGTCTTTCGATCGCTGCTGATGAAGGAACAAGCAAGACGACGATGACCTTCTTCAACGATCATATGTCTGTCACGAAAATTAGGTTAAAAGTCTTTTTTTACCTATTTAAAACACCTTCTTCGATGATCTTTTTTGTGACGTGCATCCCATCCCTGATGAAGTGGTGGAACGGGCAGCTTCAGACTGCCTCACCCGTCTAAGGCGGTGCCTTAACATAACTTGATGTTGAGGCGGTGCCTCAAGGTGGCACCTTAGCCCGTTTTTTCAAACCATGATTAAGAACACCAAGTACACAAAAAGGGAAAAAAATACACCAAAGGATAAAAAAAAAACCCAACTCAAAAAGAACACACATCAATAAAATCAAATACAAAATATAAAGAATAGCAGCCTGGAACCGACATTGAATGACACACAACCTTAAGACCAAGTTCCAAAGCATCCGAGCAATAGGACAATGAAGAAGGAGATAGTCAACGGACTCCCCCGTCGCTTTGTACATGTAACACCAACTAATAGCAACCATGCCACGCCACCGAACATTACCAATTGTTAAGATCTTTCCTAACACTGCAGCCCAAGCAAAGAAAGCCACCTTGAGGGAACCTTAACCTTTCAAACAGTCCTCTATGGAAACAACCCCGACCCATAGTGGGTCAATAGAGAATGGTATAGCTTGACCTGGAATTGATTAGAACGATCAAGAAGCCAACACATCATATCAACCACAAAAGGATGAATTTGGGTTGAATATAATAACTCAAAGAACAAACCAAAGGCTTCAAGCCTCCAATCCTTCGCAAACTAAGAAAAGTGAACCTCCCATTACATGATTGAAGCCCAAACAATAGCACAATCAGCCACAAAAGCATCCTGCCTACAAGTGAGATAGTACAACTCAGGGTAGGCCAATTTCATAGGGCCCTCAGCACACCATACATCATCCCTTAAAAAGGTAAAATTGCTTCCATCATGCCAACCGGCACTCAATCTTCTCAAGTATAGGATTCCAAATAGTGGAGGACTTAAGACTAGCCCCCAATTGCAGCCCTAAATACTTAGAGGAAGCTACGTAGTCTGACACCCTCCAAGCAATACACATCCCCAATCGAAACTAGCACTGATTTACCCAAGTTGATACACAAACTAGAAACAGCCTCAAACTAAACAAGATTTGATCGCAAATGAAATAACTGCTATGGATTGCCACACTAAAAATCAAGATATCATCTGTAAACAACAAATGTGAGACAAAAGGAGCATTGTCCAACCTCCCCATAAGATAACTAGAAATCAGCCCAACAAGCAAAGCCTTATCAATCTAATGGCTTAAGGCTCCATAATAATGGCGAACAACAATAGGGATAGAGGATCCCCTTGCTAGAGCCCTCTAGAACTCAAAAAGAAACCACTTAGACCGTTGTTAACTAGAATGGAAAAACGGGTGGAAGATTTACAAAAATAAACCCACTACTTCCATTTAGCAAAGAAACCACAACAACCCAACAAGTAAAGATGAAAATTCTAATTAATATAATCATAAGGCTTTTCCAAGTCCAACTTACACAACACACCCGAGAGAGAAGCTTTCAACCAACTGTCAAGGCACTTATTGAAAGTGAGCACCAAACCCAAAATTTACTGCCCCTGCACAAATGCACTATGAGACGGAGAGATTACCTTCTCCAATACCACCTTAAGCCAATTAGCCACAATTTAACAGTAATTTTATACATACTATCCACTAAATTGATTGGCTAAAAATCTTTCAAATCATTTGCCCCTAGCTTCTTAGGAATGGGAGTCAAAAAAATAACATTAAGACTACACGCTCAAACCTGCAATGCGCATGGAACTCCTTACAAATTTCCAGCATATCTCGTTTCACAATATGCTAACACCACTGAAAGAAAGCTAAGGGGAATCCATTTGGACCCGAGGCCTTATCCCCTTCACAACATGGGACCACTCGCTCAATCTCCTCAAAAGGCTGATCAAGCCACAAAACATCCCTATCAAAAATAGCTTCAAATTGGACTCCATCTAAGGTAAGATGGAAGTGACTTTCCTCCTTATAAATAGCCCCATAAAAGCAAACAACATGGTCCCTGATAGCGGCCTTATTCGTCAAAATGCTACCATAAATACATAAACAACACAACGGATGGTATTAGAGTTTTGGTGCGAGCTAGCCATGCTATGAAAAAATTTTTATAATTTTGTTCCCCTCTTTAAGCCATAAAGCTCTAGACACCAACACATAATTTATTTTTTTTTTAATTTTTATCCCCCTCCTTAGCTCAATCAAAGGGAGGTCAATCAACCCATGAGCAACAATAAACTCCAAGAAACCAGCCATTGATGGATTAAAAACCAATGATCCCACCTTTTCAAACAGGAACCGAACCACATTGAAGTCACCTTTTAGGCACCAAGGCACCGCCCACCAAGCATGAATGCTTGAAAGCTCATCCCACATAAGACTCCTATCCCTAGCATCATTAGGGGCATACACCCCTGAAAACATCCAAATTTGTTAATCACTCGTATTCTTCAATTTATGACATCGAGAACAATCCCACTGCCTCTTCCACCTTCTCCACAATCAGGTAGTCCCACATCAAAAGAATACCTCCTAACGCACCATCCAATCCAAGGAACAACCAATCCACAAACTAGCATCGCCAAAGGCAACGAACCACATATGCAAAAATCATATCCACTCTCATCTCCTACAAACATATGATATCAGCATGCCACTCCTAAATCAAGTTCCTAATGCAAAGCCTTTTGTCCTGATCATTAAGACCCCGCACCTTCTAGGAAATAATTTGGAATCTCATCATTTCACTGCAGCATGCCACCCCTAAACCAATGGCTTTATATCACCTTAGCATCCAACTGAAGACTGCCCCAAAAAAGGATCACCACCACCAATCTAACCACGCTCACCATCAACTCGATAATAAGCAGTCAACCGCTCCACGTGAAGAGGAGCCAAATTACCATCACCCTAGAATTTATCTCTTGTGCACAAATAAAAACATACTTAGACTAAATATTTCTCAGATGTAGATTGGGCAAGATCCATAGTGGATCACAATAGAATATTGTGTCTTGGTTTGAAAAAATTTGGTCTAATGAAAAAGTAAGAAACAGAATGTTGTATCACGATTTAGTGCTAAATCAGAATATAAGACCATGGCATAGTCTATGTGAGATAATATAAATATTTTATCTCTTAAATGAAATTGATCTTAAATCTTCATTATCAACTAAATTGTAGAGTGATAATCAAGTGACACTTAATATTGTTTTTAATCATGTGTTTCGTGAGTGAATCAAACGTATTAAAATTGATTTTCATTTCATCCATAAGAAAATTTAACTTAAATTGATTTCTACAGGATACATAAAAACTGGAGAACAATCAGGGAACATCTTCGCCAGAACTTTAACTGGGATTCGAATGGCTTATCTTTGTAACAAGTTGGATATGATTAATATATATGCTACAACTTGAGAGAGTGTGTTACCGTAATTAGAGTGATTTTATATAATTGGTGAGATATTGTATAATTAGGCTTGATATCCTAATATTCTCATTACCATAGATACTTCCTCTTTTTGTGTATATATATATCCATATATTGTATTGAAGAGATATGAGAAATAATATAATCTTTCATTTGTATCAAGAAGATTAAATTTTCAATTGAACAAAAAATTAAGACTAACTTCACATGTATGTTTTGCAAATAGTATGGGTGATGAACCCATTTTATATACTATTTTGTACGTGTTCATCCTCTTTTTAATTGTGTTTTTAGAGTGTTTTGGTGTTTTAAATATGCTTAATGCATTTTAGTGTATGTTTTAGACCTTTGGTGTGTTTTGTGTACCTTGGTGTGTTTTGTAGGTTTCAGAGCAAAAGAAAGCAAAAAGGAGTTAATTGAAAGGAAAATAGAGAAATCCAGCATCGACCCCAACCGATTGACGGATTGGTCAACTTCGAAAAATCATATCTTTCACTATACAACTCCAATTGACCTTAAATCAGTCTTGTTTTGCTTGTATTTGAAGTGGTTATCTCCTAAAAATATAATTGATATCTAATACCATGTCATGGAGTTAAGAATTTCCAAACACTTGAAAACATTATATTTAACCCAAGGCCATTTTATTTATTTGTCTTTTTAATTTATTTTTGAAGGAAATTATATAAGGGGAGAGGGGAAAAATGTCTTGGAGTGCTCTCTTTCTCGACCTCTATATCTTAGCCCCCACTTCAAGCCAAGAAACTCTAATTAAGGTTTGTAGCTTAAATATTATTTTGAAAGCATGAGTACATCAAAACGTTGTATCAATGGGTAATGAGCACTGGGAGAGGGTTTTGGAGTTTAGAGGCCAATGAAAACTTAGCCACATCTCATGACCTCCACATAATCCAGGATCCTAATGCAGATGATTTATCAAAAATGTGAGAGTAGCTACTCCCAGATTTTTATTTACCATTCTATCATCAAATTGTGCACAAATATTTAGTCATTTTTCTTCTTTTTTTGTAAACAATGAGCAATAGGGAGAAAACTGGAATGCTACTTTTGACCTATGGTTTCATGTAACACTGACCCACATCATGTGGCTCATTTTTAGCTTAATACACTGACCAGGTATACACAACATATAGTGTTGATGTGGTTAAAAATTCTATTTTGCATTTCCCAATATTCTTCATGTTGTAAGTATGCACGCCATAAAAGTATTCCAATCGACTACTTGTTCAGAAAAGCTTATTTTTCATAACAGTGTTTATCAGTAAAGATTTCTTATTTAAATTTTCCATACATATAACAATGATCATACTAATAAAGTAATCATACAAGCAATTATATGCCATCACCAATCTGGCTTATCAACATCTGAAGATAGACAGGTGGTGAAATTTAATGCATCCTATAGGCAACTAAAATTCCTTTTACGAAAATAAATGAAACACTTCCTGAATTGTACTTGACATTTCCCCACTATTCTTATATGAGTCCATTTGATGTTCTAAGCCAAAACTTAAGTTCAAAAAAAGTATTGTTAGAAACTGATGAGGGTGATAAGTAAGGCAGTGTTCTAATACTGACCGGTTTACATACACCTTTGAGGGAAAAAAAGGAAACAAAATAAATTTTCAACATAATTACTGGACTATCCTAGGATTTATTTATTTTTATTGTCTCTAATTTTGCACACCACGAGACGCTTCTCAGGTTACAGCAAAGGGCGCTTCAAACTAAGATCCATCCTAAGGTGAAGACTACTTTTTTGTGTTCAACCTGGACTACATAAGTATAAGTCGTTGCATTTCTGGATCACAATACTAGTGCAAATTTAAGGTGTGCTCGTTACGAAGTTTTTAGCCAGATGAACAATACTAGTGCAATCCTGTTGTGGTTTAGATGTTGTTCTGGACTATCTGGACTACATAAGTATAAGTCATTTTTAGCCACTGTTTTACTATTTTTTACAGAATCTGTCAACCACTGTGATTTTTTAAAAATAATAGCCAGCTTTGTGCATTGGTTTAAGAAGTATTCATACATAAACAGCATCTCGGGTTCAATTTGAAAGCAATAAAAAATAAACTACAGAGTTGCCCATTGTACAGGTGATGACCTAGGACAATGATGACATATCCATATTAAAAACTCAGCAAAATAATATTAATTTTAAATTTTCCATAACTGAAAACATCAGAGGGTAATAAATTGGCATTCCATTCGAATACTCGACCTTAACTAATTTGTAGTATGAAACAGGACAAAAAAAATAGGCATGCATAAAGAGTCCGCGCTCAACGCAAAAATAAACTACCAAGCTGGCCATTATATGACTTGCCTTGTTAGGCACCGACTAACCTAGCCTCATCAAAACTACGACTTTACAGAATTAACGACATAATCATAACAAGAAACTGACACTCCATTGTAATAATCAGAGCAGAGATGAAATGGAAACAAAAAAAAGTACCAAAACAAAAATCTCAGAAAAAGGGAAGGAGAATCAGTACGGTGACAGAGGCAAAGCGAATCGAACAGAAGAACAAAGAGAAGAAGCAACATCAGGGTCCGCATCGTCTTCTCTAATAGAATTGCAGTTCAGGCATATCATCATCGCAGCCGCCAGCTGCAGGCTCCACCAGTACCGGCGTCGCGGTGAGTACCTAGCATTCTGCGCGCAGGCGAAGGCTTGTCCTGCATTTCAGACCGAAGCTGCTACGGAGAGCTCGAGGCTCATGATCGATCAAACACTAGGGCACAGGCGCAATGCAGCTCGATCCGTGGGAATGGGATGTCTGTATCAGATCTGCGAAATAATGGTGGAGAATCGAAGATCAAGTTGCAGAGACCGAGAGAATCGAAGATCTTAGAGAGAGGAAGAGAGCGAGCGAGTGAGGGCTTCGCCTTCGACAGATGAACTGATAATGCAAGAGAGAGAGAGAGAGAGAGAGAGAGAGAGAGAGAGAGAGAGAGATGAGTGAGAAAGAAGCTGAGCTATGGCGCATCTACAATCTAGAGGGAGAGAGATTCGGAAAGTGATGCTGAGGTGGGTCGCCTTTTCTCTGTGGTGAGCCGATGACGCAACGCTTCAGATTTGGCATTCAATGCAGTAACTGTTCACGCTATTCCTTTAGCCGTGCCCTACACCTCTGCTCTAAAAGAAATTACCGTGTATTTTACTGTTTACTACCTTCGCCAATGATTTGAATCGCGCTTAATGGAGACTGATTCGGCACAACGTTTCGTTTTTAAAAAACAATAACCGATTTCGGATTAAATAAATAAATAAAATTATAAAAAATGAAAATTTATTTTTATTCTATGAGTTCCTTAAATAAAATAATTTTATATTATTTTAAATTTTTAGTTTTTACTCATTTGGTTGGAATGTTTTATTTTTATTTTTAAAATGTAATATTTTTTTCTGGTATAATAAATTTAAAACTAAAAATAATAAAACAAACCTTTTATTTGTTTAAATTGTTTAAATCCAACAATAACTATTAATTTTTTTTAAACAAAAACATAAAATATAATAACTGAACATACCATAATAATGTTTGATGGTAAATACTAACGCTAAATAGTTTTGTTTTCCCATGACAGTAACTACTAATACCAAGATTTACTTTTACCATCAAATATATTTGATTAGTTTAGCTAGAAAATAAATTACCTTATTTATTTTAGCTGTTTATTTTTTAAATCATATACAGTTCAACATTTTAACTCATACTCATTTAAATAGTATTTTAAAAAATCATTTACATATTAATATGACATAAGGTATTCATTTAAAATACACATATCTAATAAAATCTTTATTAATAGTTTTATTTATATTATCTAAACCAATTTGACTAGTACTATCCACTTGTCAAATTGTAGGGGGCATTTGATAGGCTAGATGAAAAAAACTTTTAGATATTTGACTTAATAATTTGATCAAATAATCTAATGTAAATGCTTTTATTAGTTGGAAGTCACAGCCAAATGATTGATAATAATAGTAATAATAGATAAATTAAATTTCATCTGTTACTCTAGAGAAAAAAACGATCACAACATTTTATATTTGCTTTTTTCCCTTTCTTCCATTAGTTTTTTTTCCACAAACAAAAAATTTGTCTATTTCAACTCATAAGACTCCAACTCTATCATAGCATTACTACATATTCATTATATATATATATATATATATATATCTAATTTGAAGTTCAGTTTTTTGAAAATTTATAATTTTAGACTTTATATTTTAAAGTCATTTAATAAAATGAATTGTTTCTATTTAAATTTAATTAAACATTATTCATTATATATTTATTATTTATTAAAATTTTGTATTTATCTCATCATTTTTGTTGTTCTTTATTATACTAATTTTTTAAATAATAAATAATTTTAAAATAATATATTTATTAGTGAATGGTTAAAATAGATAGGCTAAAATTAAATTTTATAAAAAAAACTGAGAAGAAAAAAAATGCCTGTGGTTTTAAGGATAAAGATCTTTTACAATATTTTTTTTTCCGTTAATACAGTAAAATATATCAAAATAATATAATTTTGATTTAATTTAATATTTTTTTATAAAAATATATTGTCAAAAATATACTTTTTAATATCCCTACAATTATAGTAGATGATTCCAATTCATCAAAACCAAAAATTTAATGATTTTCATTAATATTCGTCCACGTCTGTCCTATAATAAATGAAAGTTATTCGTCAAATTTGGCGAGGTGTTGTAGCATTATTAACGTGTCTCATCGCAACGGCTTAACGGCATCGACAGAAACTAGAATACAAAATCTAATATCTAATTTTAACAAACTAAATCAAATAAATGATCATCATCAAAAATACTTTTAGATTAAACTTAAAAAGTCCGCAATCAATAAACTTTTAATTCTAATTCATAATATTTTTATATTTTTTTTTACGTCAGAGAAAATTTTTTATCCAAAAGTGTTCGTCAATCTGTTTGAACAGATTATATTATTTATCTAATTGATTTATTCGGTTTTAGGCCGGATTAAAAGGTTAATCAATCCGCGTAAATAAATATCAATTTATTCACTTTTTAGTTTATTTAATTTTTGATCGATTAAATCGATTTATCGGTTTTTTCTGCCCTTAGAAGAAATTTACACGATAGAATTACAATTCGACGAAACGACGACGTGTTCGCATGCCCCATAATTTTACAATATTATTTTGTATTTGTTTTTTTTTTTAAACATTCACGGTCAACAGTTCACCGTCAAGGTCAGGTAACACCGTCAACCGTTCCTTTCCCTCTATTGCCTACCTCTACCTTCCTTCCATTCGCTGCACCTGCATCAGCCCTTCCCAATTTCACGCTCCTAGGTTTCTTTTTGTCCTTCCTTAATTTAGGAAACCTGTTGTCTTTTCTGCAAAACAAGCTCTTCTCATGGGTTCTGTCACTGTGCAGTGTGTGCAAGTACTAGGTATTTGAAATACTTGCCACTTTCGGTTTACGAACCTTGCTCTTCTTAGTCACCATTTCGAGGCTTCGGACTTCAGGACTCTCTGGGCTACTTGTTAAATTTTAGGTTGCTGAGTGTTGGCTCATTGTCCTATATTAGCCTAACCTATTATGGTAATCCGTGTTGTAGATAGTTGGTTCGATTTGTTTTATGTTTGTTATTTATTTGTTGGGTAATTGAATTTGTTGTGGTCTGACATAGTTCTCCAAGGTTACGGTGGTTAGGGATCTGAGTCAGTTGAGAAATATGGGGCTCCTTGTCCCATGTTGAATTTACTATTCGATTTAGTTATTTGGGTCGGTGTAATTGTATTTTGTTTTGGCGCTCTAGGTGTGTCGTACGAGGTTTATTGGGATTATCGCATATCTTAAATTCTGGACCACTTGGACCACTACTATTTGGGTGACTTTTTTGTTTTTGTTTTTGTTTTTGTTAATCCATATGAGGGCACTGTTGAGATTCCCGTGCTCTATCTGAAGATTCCCCAATAAAGTCTAGGTTCTGTTTTTTAACTGAAGCAGGGACTGATATGATTCCTCTAAGAAATTGGAAGCTATAGGGAGCAGAATGATTGGTATATATGATGATAAACTGAGATAAGTTTAGTAATTTATTGTAAAGTTGTTCAAGTCTCAAGAAGCATGGAGAATCCCCACACAATGGTTGGACGAAAAGGCATACTGAAGAAGCATGAATTTTTAAGAATCATCATCCAATGTCTATCTTCGCTTGGTTATAGTAAGTCTGCCTTGTGCTTGGAATCAGAATCCGGCATTTCATACAGATCGATGGATTTGAAAAGGCTTGAGTCTCACATCCTCAATGCGAATTGGGATGACTGTATCAATGCCCTGAATGAGATTGAGGATTTGATGGATGACACAAGAGCTTCTGCTCGGTTTCTTGTACTCAAGCAATATTTGCTAGAGTGCATGAACCGTGGGGACAGCTCTTTGGCTCTGATGGCATTGCGGAAATGGGTTTCTGCATTACAAGTGGGGGGAAGAGAAAAGATTTACACGCTTGTTCTTTGTGTTCTTTCTCAGACAAAGGTGGGTAGCTTAGATGATAACAATATTTATGAACTGAGGAAGAGATTGTTGGAAGAATTGGAAAGGCTGCTTCCTCCACCTATCACCCTGCCTGAAAGAAGGTTGGAACATCTGGTTGAATTGGCTGTAAGTGCACATGTAGATTCATGTATATATCATAATTCAGAAGAAAATGTGTCACTTTATGAGGACCATCGCTGTGGTAGAGATCAGATCCCAACTGAGACCGTTCAGGTGTGCTTATCTCTGCTTTTACTGATTCTCCTCTGTCAAGCGTTCAAATTTATTGTTGGTAAATTGGTTAAACTAAAGTATTTGTGGTTGCCCCTAAGGTTTTATGATTAAGGCATGGTTTAAGTTCAAAATTTGTAATGAATTGTCCCAGATTCTGGTTGTAGTATCAAATTTAAAGGTATAAAATTTGAATCAGGAGCTTAATCGTTCAATGCATTAACAGTAATCGAATTTAATTCACCATTGTCATGTTCCATTTAGATTGGATTGTATAACCATCGAGCACTTTATTAGGGTACTTAAGAGTTTCTTATATATTTCTATGCTAACTTCTAATTTTTTAGTTGTGGACAATCTGTTGGGAATGGAACTGTTTATTAGAAATGATGTTGCAAATGCTCAATAGAGAATTTTAAAAGTTATGTTGTGTATCTTGTTTGTTTGAATGCATAACCGTGAGATACTAATAAACATAGTTGTTAAATCATGAATTGAATCGTTAATTGTTTTGGTCATTTTGTAAATCATGAATCATAAAGCTGAAGAACTGCTTTTTTTTTTTAAATATAATAACACCCACTAGTTAAAAGCATGATCATTCAACATACTTAAATAATCTCTTGATTATTTAAGTATCTTGAATGATCATGCTTTTAACTAGTGGGGGTTATTATATTTTTTAACATACTTAAATAACTAAAATATCAAATATCTCTAATGAAACATCACTAAGTCTAAAGTTGTGAGATACTCATTAAAAATGGTGCGCAAAGTCGCTGAGAGAAAAAAAAAAAGGAAGAAAAGAAAAAAAAGGGGGTTGGGAGAAGTGAAGAGAAGTTGCATAAGAACAAAACAAACTACTGCTGAAAGTTGTGCAATAGCAAACCAGGGGAGAGGAGAGGAAAACAAAAAGAATCAGAAGAAAAGTGAAACAGAAGAGTAAAACTCAAGTGATTTAGACAGGGTTTTTGACCTTTTTAAATTTTGTTATGTCATTATTTTATATACAACAAAGTAGTATTATAATATAGGCTTTATTAAGCCAATAAAAGGCCCAATATAACTTATGATAAAAAAGGGCTCAATATAGCTTCCATCTAAGTCTAAGCTATTAGTATTTTAAAAACCAAGAATTATGCTCAAATTTAAACTTGTTTGAAAATATACAATTGTATAATCGAATCAAGTTGATCCAATTCGGATTAATAATTGTACAATTTAGTTAAAAAACAATTATATGAAGTTATGAACTACTTCAAATTGTTTTATCCCCGAATCAAATAGTATAAATCGAATCATGCTTCACATGATTTTGATAACACTGTTAATAAGTAATAAAATCACATTTCTATATTTTGTTATTCTCTGTGAATAGTAATTTATAGTTGGTGGATTTCTGGCTCCTATGAAGCAGAATTGATCACATGGTAGCATTCATGATGGCCGATGGTTTGCTTTTGTATATTATATTTTCCTTGAATAATTATATTCAGGTTTGCATTTTCTCCTGTCATTGCAGATTTTGACAGATCATAGAAATGAAGTTTGGTTTGTACAGTTTTCTAATAATGGAGACTACTTAGCTTCATCGTCTTGTGATTGTACAGCCATCATATGGAAGGTAGCATTCTACTCCTTTTTCATTAAAATCTGCATTGCAGGGAAAGATGGACTACTTCAATTGTTGTCGTTTGGACTATTAATGGCTTATACTCCAATTCGGATTATTAATTGTACAATTTAGTTAAAAAAACAATTATACAAAGTTATGAACTACTTCAATTGTTTTCGTATGGACTTTTATTGATTAAAAGAAAACAAATATAATTACTTGATGAATAAAAATCATGCTTCAATTTTGATTGATATAACTTAAAATACAATTGCCCATTTCCATGATAATATCTGTAATTATACAACATCTAGTTTAGCCTTAATTGCAAGAGTTATATTAATAAGACTTTCGTAAATAATATTTATAAACTTTAACAAAACCAATAGATCAGATGAGTGAAGGCCAATCCAACAACTTACCTAGGTGCTCCTATTGTACTAAGTTGTGGAAAAATATTTGGCATTTTAACTAAACTAAAAAGCATGAAAAAAATAACTAACTACAATGGAGATGTCACTTAACCTATTTGGTAAAGCCGTAAAGGTATTGGGATTGAAGGCTTCCTAAAGTACCTCTTTAAAGTCAATTTAACTCTATACATGTGTTATTCTATTTTGATGCATGTAACACATGTATTCAACCTTGGAGCCCTTTGCTCTCGCAGTTAGCCTTGACTAAGCTAAGCTCAATTAGATTATTATTCTGAGTTGTTATCTAATATTAAAGATTATTAACACTAAATCGATTTCCTAGGAATGTGTATGCTTTCATGGTACTCATTTCCTAGGTTTATAATGTTGGCTTTCCAATTCACTACTACATCTTTTGGTCATTGGCAAGTTAACTCTAAGTACAATCGATAATGTCTAAAAAGATGCAATATTTGTAAGGGTTTGCTGTCACCTAAACCTTATAACAAAACTTAAGAGTACTAATATTAGATTCACCAAATATTTTTTAAATTATACACATATTGGCAAATATCAATTACATATGTTTTTTTTATAAATAAAATGGACTTACTTATAAAAAAGCTTTAGCAAATTATGGATTTCTATTCCATGACTCTCCAAATTTAGAAAATCAATGGAGTAGAAGCTCACAATATGTTAAAGTTTTTAACTAAAATACGAACTTCGAGAACACTTTATAGTCATATGTAATTAATCTTTATCCATATGTATAATTTTGAAAAACATTTGATGAATTTAATATCAATGCTCTAAGGATAGCTATTTCTTTATTGTGTATGTCACAACACCACAAAACAAATCAAACATAAATATAATAACAAGCAATTTAGAGAATATTTCAACAAAGAAAACTCATAAATAAATTAAAATATTCAAAATGAAATCTAACTATAAAATTTATCAATTAAATACCATAAACTAAATTATTTATTAACATATGATTTAATAAGTATATATTTTAATATTATTATTAAAGAAAAAATATATGAGATTAAATTTATGGAGGATCCATATCATGAATCCTTGCTCCTTTCAATCCTCTGTGCACAATTCTAGGATTAATCCTTCAAAAATTTTGCAAGACAAGGATCAATCCATCCTTAACAATCCTAAGTCTAATTATACTTTTTTCTAGGTTTACCAGTATGGATTCTTTTAAAAGAAATTTCCAAAGATTTTATAATATATTACAAGGGGCTATTTATAGTCCTCGGTGAAAATGAATTAAAAAATAACACAAAAGAACAAAATTTGCGAAGTCCCGCTTTGGCGGACGATAAGCATGCTGCAGCTGATGACATGCCGTGGCAGGTGTGCCCCAGCCGAAATATATGTGCTGCGGCTGAGGACTTCTCTCTTCCTCCTTCTGTCCATGTGCTGTGCCATGGCTGGATTTGTATCTGCCACGGCTGGCATGTCAACTCACAGAGTTTTAGCCGTGTCCAGACTATGTTCTACTGCAGATGGCGCTGTAGATTCTTTTGATTGGGCTGTGATGCTGCCAGCTTTGCATGCACCTGGGTCTTCCTGTGCTGCAATAGCTCCATTTTTGCTCCAAATTCGCCCAACACTTGCAAGTCATGCCAAGCTCCCCCAAAAGTATAATAACACTAAAATAACATAAAAGAACTTATTATACCTTAAATAAAACCAAAAATAACCAAACCCTTATATAAAATGGATTCATCATGTACCTCTCTATGTGGAAGTATGGAATTGAATGAAATAAATGATCACGCAAGTTTGTTGAACCAGACCTTTTTCACTGACCTGGGCCCCATTGCAGTGTGTATCTGAGTAGGACTCGTTTGCTTATCTGGGATTTGAGATATTGCAAATGTCAATTGATGTGACCCATGAATTTGGGCAATAATACTAGTATACCACTTCTTCTATTGTAAGATTCCATTATTTCTTCTTAACATGAAACTGTAGTTTTATTTGGCTATACCAGAACATTAATTTATTGCATGAGTTTAGCTAAGTTTTTTGAGGCTCAAGGCAGGGATGGACTGATGTTGGTCAGAGAAGTCCTGGCTGCTACCCCTTGAAGTTTTTCGGAAATTAAGATTTCATGTTCTGGCTCCCCTCTGGCCTCTGCAGCTACGATTGCTTAAATTTTGGACCTTTAAGTTACGGGGCATACATTCCAATAACCTGTGCTACTCCCGCATTTTATTTTGCCCATGTTTTACTACAAACGTAGGTGACCTTTTATTTCACGAGATAAGGATAGCAGGATTGATTTCAAGTACTTCTGCGTTAACGTTAACTTTTTGAAGATATACATGGCTGAAATCATGTAGCAGACGTTGCATTTGGCTTCTAAATAAATAAATAAAAGTTTCTTTTTGGCTTATTAGTTATTTTCCTTACTTGGTTATCAGTGATCTTAATATATTTTTAGTGTAATTTTAACATGATTTATTTTGTTGTCCTTTGATAAAAATGTTGTCTACCACTCTGGGCTGAAGGAATGTTAGTAGGATATGATATCTGAGTTTTCCCTTGCTGATTGTATTTATTAGTTCATTTCTCAATCATCATGTTTTGGCTAGGTCCATTTAACTTTCATCATGGCCTGACATTCCATGTTTCTAGTTGATTTAAAAGTCGATTCAACTACTAGTACTTTTTGGGATAGGTTCTGGAAGATGGTTTAGTAGCATTAAAACACACACTTCAAGGCCACAAAAAACCGGTATCCTTTGTAGCATGGAGCCCGAATGACACAATGTTGCTCACTTGTGGAAATAGGGAGGTCCTTAAACTATGGGATGTGGAAACAGGTACATGCAAACATGCATTTGGCGATCAAAGCTTCCTTATCAGCTCATGCGCTTGGTATCCCGACTCAAACCGATTTGTGTGTGGCAGTTGTGACCCTGAGAAGGGCATCTGCATGTGGGACCAGCATGGAAAGGAAGTGAAGGCATGGAGAGGGACAAGGATGCCCAAGGTCTTGGATCTTGCAGTGACACCGGATGGGAAAACTCTCATAAGCATATTCTCAGATAAGGAGATCAGGATATTTAGCATGGACACAAATGCCGAGCGGGTGATATCGGAGGAGCACTCGATCACATCCATTTCGATTTCAGGAGACAGTAAATTTCTTATAGTCAACCTTAATAGTCAGGAGATCCATATGTGGGATATTGCGGGCAAATGGAAGGAGCCGTTCAAATATTTGGGCCATGAGCAGCAGCAGTATGTAATAAGGTCCTGCTTTGGTGGCTTGAATAGCAATTTTATTGCCAGTGGTAGTGAGAATTCTAAGGTATGCTGCTGCTTCTCCGTTTCCTCCCTATGATAGATACCTTGGGATTTTGATTCTTGTTTTGCATTCTCGTGCCAAATATTTTGGGCTGGTAACACCAAAAACTGGCTTGTATGTGCGCCCTTTGAGTTTGAGCAGGTATACATCTGGAATCGGCGGAGCTCCAAGCCTATCGAGGTTTTATCTGGGCATCTAAAGACTGTGAACTGTGTGAGCTGGAACCCGAAACGGCATCGAATGTTGGCATCTGCAAGCGACGATCAGACGGTCTGCATTTGGGGGCCAGGCGGGCTGGAGGTTTAGTAATAGCCTATGAAATGCTGCCAATCTATCTATCTATATTGGCCTCTTTAAAAACTTCTTCATCCCCTCCATATGATTGATTATACCCATTTGCTTGGCTTACCCTTATCTGCCTTTATTTCATAGTCTGCCTTGAATGCTCGCATGCCAACAACACTGATGAAGGCTCACAGAGGAAGCTGACACACACTTGAGCTTAAAAACATTTCTAGGAATGTGTTTTAGGTAGAATCTGTGAACAACGTGAGTAGTTTTTTGTACACCAGATTCTTGAGAATTTGGTTGTGACTATCAAGAGGGTGAAACATCATCTGCTGTAGTTTTTGCTCGAGCCTTCCGCCCTCCTCATTGGCCCTCTTTCGATTAGCATGGAAAAAATGTTTGTTTCTACCCTTGAGCAGGGAGGGAGCAAATGCCCGCTCTCTCCTTTGAGCGCTCGTGTGAAGATGAACAGGGAGGGAGGGCGGCTAGGCAACATGACATGACATGCTTGAAGTTGCGCCTCTGCTGGCTGCCTTTGGAGCTGGTGATCATCAGTCTCCAGCCCGGGTGGGGAGATTGCCCCGCTGCTGACAACGTGGTACCGCTTGCTTCCTGGTTGGTCGCGGAAGCTTCTGCACCCTACCCACTTAGTACATTTCTTCGATTCTTGTTGTATTTCGTTTATGTAAAATATTAGTAACTTATATAATAAATTAATGTGGCGACCCGTGTTTACCTTCTTTTTCTTTCCTTTTTTTTTTATAATTTCCTTCTTCCGAGGTGCACATTTGGCATTTTACATACAATTTTAAAAATACTACCTATATGAGGTAGATATTTCTAGTATTTTTAACGCTACTCTTAAAATTATTTATTGTGAATTTTTTTTTTATAATTATTTTCTTACTTGTATTTGAATACTAATTTTTATTTTTATTAAAATAATATTTTTTTTTAAAATCTATCTCTCTCACCCATATCTTCTATACATCTCTTTTCCTCTGCCGGTCGACACGCACCACCATTTCCATCGCCAATCATCCACTGTTGTGAGTCAGCTGCATCTTCACACGAGCGCCCTAGCTGTTGTCGCTGTAAAAGATGAGAGAACCTGTAATTAACGAGGATGTGTGCAGTGCCAAGGGAGTTGGAGTGACAAGAGGATAGCTCAATTTTTTTTGTTTTTTTTATCAGATCGCATTTGCTACTTGTTAGTTGGTCACTTAGAGATTTTCCTTCAGGTTGATTTCTGGCTTTTCTCTCAATTTTATTATCTGGTCTAATTTCACTAGTATTGTCCTTGTTGAGTAGTGGTGGTAGACCTTCAAACATCTCTTGGGGGGTTTCTATGGCTCGATAAGCCTGAGAATATGATATGGAACTACATGTCAGGGGACAGATCAATGCAAGAGAGCTTAAGGGAGGTGACGAGGAACTACATGAGGTGGATAGATCAACTTGGTAGGAGCTTGAGTTGGTGGATAGATCGGACTCTTAGGGGGACAGATCAATGCAAGAGAGCTCGGGGTGGCAACGCCAGGGGCATTAGTTGAAGCAGACCTCGACCCAACCGTTATAGACGAAGGTGAAGAGATTGGAGTAACTGCTGTTGCGGAGGGCTTCCTCAGGCCAGGGGGACTGCCAAATATAAAAAATAAGATAAAGAGATTATTAAAACTAATTTTTATAATTTGATTCCCTGAAAAACTAGAAGGTGCGTAGGAGATGGATAAATGTGAGTTGACAAATATTTAAATATTGCAATATACGGTAGCAGATCGGTCATGAAGACGCTGGTTCAAATGAACAATTAATATATTAGTTTTATATTATTTATTGACACATCCGCCATATGCGAATGTGAACTTTTCAATGACTATAATTATAAACCGCGATCATCACCTAATTCTTTTTTTTTTTTTCTTCTAATAGTCGCCTATCCGTAGTTATTGTGGACCGGGTTAGGGCAGGCTAATATCACACAAAAATAGATAATTAAATTTAATTAGTAAATAATTTAAAGTTTAAAAGTTTAATAAAATTTATAACTAATATATAAAATTTAAATATAATTTATTGTCATTATTGTTTTATTTATATATATATTTCTCGAAACATTTAGATATCCAACTATTAATACATAATTAATTTTAGGACTATTTCACGAGAAATGTATTGGTGCTGATGGAAATCAAACTCAAAACACTTTAGGTAAACAAGCAACTCCTTATCAATCAGTTAATACTTTGTGGGGAACATCACATGAATCTCTTTAATTGATTTGTCCTTGCATGCAAAACTGTGGCTACAATTAGCTTGTTTTTTCATGATAAAGTTATATTTAAAATTTGATAAAAAGTATAACTTTTATATATCTCTAAAATTAACATATAAATAATCTTACAATGAATTTATTAAAATATTAATATAATATAAAAAATTGAGAAAATAAAAATATTAAAATAATAATTTAATGAATTTAAATGATTTCCCCTTTGATGAATGTGGTTATATTTTTTTTTACATTCATCAGAATTTATATTTAAATACCACAACAGCTAATTTAAAATCAATGCTGCTCATAGATGCTAATGCTAAAATAAAACATTTAAGAAGTATTAATATAGAAAAAACAGTACATGGTATTAAAGCAAAGAGTAATAAAATGAATGATTCAATACAATATTTTTTTTGAAATATGAAATAATTATTATCACTATTGAAGTTGATTTTATCGGGCATATATATGAGCTATTGTCTTCTATTAAAGATGTTTTGTGTCAAATATGATTTGATAAAAAATAAGTTATTTTTCTTCTATTTCATTAAATGAACAAAATAAATGCTTGTTTCCATTCAATTGGGTTTTGTTCTGTGTGTGTGTGTGTGTTTTTTCCTTGTTTTCTTTGACTTTGTGTTCTTCCTGTGCTTTCAAACATGACGGTTACAAACAATATAATAATAAAAAGACGAACCCACGAGCAGGGACATTATGGTCATAACGGCTCTAATAAACAAACAAACATACGAGGAAGTGCCGAGGCTTCAACTCGTCCTTCAACTCGGTTCGTTTCCATTTTTAGGTTTTCCGACTCGACCATACCAATTTAAATCAGGCTGGGAGGGGGAGAGGGAGCAGAGCGGCTTCAACTTACAGGCATCGATGAATCGGTGAATTAGGGTTTGGAGGGGGTGTGTTTTTCGAGTTCCGAAACAATCGATCTTCTTCGCCGTGAATTTACATGAAGGAAATGACTGGATCTCAATGGACGCATGATCCAAACGCGGCCTTATTGTCCTCGTCGCACTCGGAATCTCAATTTCAATCTCAATCGCAATTGCAGTCCATAAATCCTCCTCCTTCCCGCGCTGCTTCCCAATCCTATTACAGGTGACCATTTTTGGAATCCAAACGCACGCATTGATCCTCAAATTTCTGATTTTTTATTTTGTTCCCTTGCTCATTCGAATCGGTTCGTGAGTTCGTGTTCGTATCAATCTAGAGATGCTTGTCCAGGAATCCTGAAACGTCAAGAATTTTAATCTACTTTGTGCTGTTGTTGTTTTAAATTGACACGTGAACTTCAATCGCATTAGAAAATGGGTCTCATCTGTGGTGCTTCTATTTTAATTTTGAAAATATGCCTTAATTTGCATGAACAAGACCTAGTGTGTACCTGTTTCATGCTTTATGTTATCGTTATTCAGCTTTTGTATCTTTCAAGTTGTATTGTGTTTATCTTGGTTATGGTTTGAAATCTCGAATAGATTTCCAGTGTTTCAAATATCAATGCAGTTTGATTGAGTTTGAATTTCCTTATGAGAATCTAACTTGGCCTCGCTTGCATCCATGATACTTATAAGCGTTTCTGGGGAGATTTGCACCTAATGCGTGCTAAATATGAGTATCTTAATTCCATACGATGAGAACTGCGGGATCCAACATCTTAAAGAAGCTGCATGTATTGGTTTTTACCATTGGTATCCTGCTGATGTACTTATAGGAATAATTGATTTGCTTCACTATATATATATATAATTTATTTAATTTTATTTGCGTTGTGATGACACTTCTAAATTTTTGTAGTGGTCGAAATGTGTTCCATTTATTAGCACGGAGAGAGATTTCTCCTCAAACAAGACATACACGGAAGAGGCGATGGGGTGAATCGTCTAATTCTAATGCTGACTATTTCTTTGTGCCCAAGGCTGATGGAGCAAGAGATGCAAGACATGGTCTTTTTACATGGTATTCCCTGCAATACTCACTTCCATCCTTGATAAATATTTCGTGAGGAAGTATATGTGTTGTCAATTGACTTGTTTTTGAAATCGTCCCATATCTATTTTTATTGTTCAGGGTTGAAGCAGAGTCTTTACAGCATTTGTCAGCTAAGTATTGTCCACTGGTTCCTCCTCCGAGGTCAACTATTGCTGCAGCATTTAGTCCAGATGGGAAAACTCTTGCTTCTACACAGTAAGCTACCTCTTGTGAGTGTTGTCTTTTGTTCTGCCACACGTCTCTCTGTCTTCGATGACCTTTATTCTGTCTTGGCATTTGCAGCGGTGATCACACTGTTAAGATAATTGACTGTCAAACTGGTAGATGCTTGAAGGTTTTGACTGGTCATAGAAGGACCCCTTGGGTGGTAAGCTTCAGTCATCCATATTTTTGCTAAGAAGAAATTTATTTTTACAGTCAAACTTCTTTGGGGTAACAGACCTCCCCAGTCCCCACCGAAAAAAATTATTGCTTATAGTTTAGTGCAATCTAATTTAGAAAACATAAATATTTTCTATTGTTTCTACTTATTTTTTGGGAGGTATGGAGATTTTTTCATGTTGGATATTGGATGAATTAGAATTTAAGGTTTGACAAGTTAATGTTTCTAGTTTGCCATCTAAATGTTGTTGCAGTGTGTTAGAAATATTGAATGATTCCTACTTAGTTGCAGCGTCATCACTACACACACACACACACACAAACATATATGTACACAGACACACACGGTTCTTCTGAATCTGGGGTATCTTTTTTTTTTTTTTTTTTTAATGTTTCAGGATGAGTTATTGGTTTTATGTTATTCTTCCATCTATTAATTGAATTTTTACAGGTTAGATTCCACCCATTATATCCAGAGATTCTAGCAAGTGGGAGCTTGGATCATGAAGTTCGCTTATGGGATGCAAATACTTCAGATTGCATACGATCTCGTGATTTCTGTAATCTTTTAATTTCATTTTATTCAAGTTCTAAGTATATGATTCAGTTTTTTCGTTCAGATTTTGATCTCGTATTATCATTATTATCATGCGAAGTGATTGTTTCATGTGTTTTATTTGTAGACCGTCCAATTGCTTCCATTGCCTTCCATGCCAAGGGGGAACTCCTTGCTGTTGCATCAGGCCACAAGGTGCTCATCTTATCATCTATGACATCAAGTATCCCATCTCATGTCTTGCAATTTTTCACTGGATTTGATACTTCTTTTATGGACTGATTAGTGTTGATGTGTTATATTTCAGCTATTCATGTGGCGCTACAATGAGAGAGGAGAGGAATCGTCACCCACCATGGTACTGAAGACAAGACGCTCACTTCGAGCTGTGCATTTCCATCCTCATGGATCACCTTTTCTCTTGACAGCTGAGGTAATAAACTTTTTTTTTGGGAGTGAATTGTTTTTGTTTATTTAGTTGTCCTGTAATGCAGATTAAAATTTTAAACCGATATGCAGGTGAATGATCTCGACTCTTCAGATTCCTCAATGACACCAGCAACTTCTCTTGGTTACTTGCATTATCCTCCCCCTGCTGTATTTTTTGCCAATGTTCATGCCAGTGAGCGTCCTAGATTGGCTGCTGAACTGCCTCTGATGTCTTTGTTTTTGTCCTCTTATGCAAGAGATGATTCCAGAATGGATTTGCAACATGATGATAGACTTGTTGGTTCAAGTGTTGTAGAAATGGAATCTGCATCATTGAGGTTTCAAGCACGTTCTAGTTCGGTTGAGCAGAATGATGGTATGATGTTTCCCATGGAGACATCTCCTTCTGTACCTTCAACCTATCATGGTGCAGGAGACACGGGCAATAGTTATTTCACTACAGAGTTTCAAAATCTAGTTGGTGACACTGTATATGATGTCATGGAGACCACTGAACAGCAACCATTTGATGGAAATTCAAAGGGAGTTTCCACCGCTCAAGATCCTGTCATGGCTGCTAATAATGAAGTGCCTACAGCCTCCATTGAGCCTGTCCAATTCAGTAGCCTGTCCTCTTGTAGAGATCCAACATGCTGGGAAATACCTTTCCTGCAGGGATGGTTAATTGGTCAAAGCCAAGCTGGTATGCCTACGATGCTTCCTTTGAATGGCAACACGCATGAAAATTCCTCTAGGTATCTTGGGATAAATTCTGTGACGGGCACATCTGATTTGTCTGCTCATAATGCTGAGGCTTTAGCCTCCTTAACATCGGCAAGTGGGACTAGTTTTTACAACCTTTCTGGAAGATCAAGTGCCTCAAACCGTCTTTCCCAATTGGGCTTGCTTCCCATGCCCGATGCAAGGGATGTTACTGCTTCTAGGAATAACTCACATGACGGAAATGATGCCCAATCAATTATTAGTAGAATTCAGACAGAACTAGCAGCCTCACTTGCTACGGCAGCAGCTGCAGAGTTACCTTGCACTGTGAAGCTTAGAATATGGCCTCATGATGTGAAAAACCCTTGCACCCTTCTTCATTCTGAAAGACCGCGCTTGACAATACCACATGCTGTTCTTTGTAGGTATGTTGAACACGTTATATTTTGATCCTTTTATGTTTGTTGACGAATTAGGTAGTTCAAAAGTACATTTTTAAGTTCGCCTGATTCACCCATTGGGTTCATTCCCTGTTTAGCATGGCACCTTTGCACAATCTAGAGGCATGCATTGTCACTTTCTGCAACTTCTCCAATTGAAATAATATTCTTTTCCGGCTCCTCATTTACTTGATTGATATGGCATCTGGGTGGAACTGTGATTGCAGTGAAATGGGTGCCCATTTTTCACCTTGCGGTCGATATTTAGCTGCCTGTGTTGCGTGTATGCTTCCTCATATGGAAGCTGATTCTGGTTTACAGATGCAAATCCCTCATGATGCCACAGGGGCTGCAACATCTCCCACTCGACACCCAATTTCTGCACAGCAAGTGATGTATGAACTTCGTGTGTATTCTCTTGAAGAGGCCACGTAATGTTCAATTCCCTTAACAATTTGTTTTCTTGTTGTCGTAAAATTACCAGCGCTCTCATTATTGATAAAAGTTTCATTTTATTAATTTAGATTCGGTTCTGTCCTTGTTTCACGGGCAATTAGAGCTGCTCACTGTCTGACATCTATCCAGGTCAGTTTTACATATTAATGTATTTAATGAAATTTTGCTGTTATTTACTTATTGGCTCATTATGATGGCTTTCTAGTTTCTATGTCTTCTCATTACTTATGCTAGAAATGCTACAAAACCAATCCAAGTGCTTCTTTTACTGTGAAAAATGATGGCCTTTTTTTGTTTTTTGAATTGTCTAATTATAACAAAAGGGAAGAAGACTAAAGAAGAATGGAAGGGATAATGTCTACCAAACACAAGATGTTGGTGGTGAAACCAATTTTATTTTTTCATAAACATTACGATTCAATGGGAGGTTCTGATACCATATTAAAAGAAAGGGAAAAAATGGATAAGAGGGCATAGAGTGCTTACCAGAATAAGGTTCACGGTTCACCTATTTATAATAGAATACAGTAGAGATGAATGCAAACAATACAAAACTCTTCTACGCCTGAAATTCTTTTATTCCTTAGAACTCTAATATACCTAGAATTTCATTATTAAACGTGATAAGAAATATCCAATAATATATATGATATAAAGATATATAATAAAAATCTAAATGGAATTTCTCTTGATTGCAAGTTAGATGTTGTTGAGCTATGATGGACAATATATAAAGGTTGTATAATGTCAAAACTGCATCATTTATCTTTAGACATGTTTTTTGAGAAATATTATTAGTTATGCTAACAGGTAATTATTCAACTTTTTTTCTATAAATGCTTATTAAACAATATTTTAATAGGATTGAAAAAGATTTAATTTACTTTCTAATTGAATTGATTTCATCTTATTAATTTTTTAAATATGCAGTTTTCACCTACTTCTGAGCATATATTGTTGGCATATGGTCGGCGTCATAGTTCTCTCCTTAAAAGCATTGTCATTGATGGGGAAGCAACAACACCAATTTATACAATCTTGGAGGTAAGGTCATAAATGTATTTGTGTATATATACCATAGTTTTTCAAGTTGGATATTTTATGCATGAGATTTTTTTAAAATGGAAGTGACTTCCATTTGTTCTTGTTCTATCTTAATTGTAAAGGAAAGAATTATATTATTTAATTAAAATGGGAACGTAAAAGTTTCTTATCGAATACCTTTCTGATGTAGCTTGCCGAAGACTAATGGGCTTAGAAATGGATTAACTTTCCCCAAAAGGGGAGTTTTATTTGTGTTTGGGTAATTTTGAATGGCATGAATTAAAAATTTTACTTTTTTATTCAAAGGTAAAGATGTGGTATGGGGTAACATGGCGAGAGAAGATTTATGATATATCTATTGAAGGAGGCTTGAGTGAATTTTCATATGTTGTAAAGTTCAATAAGAGAAGTTGACATTTGAATCATATGATCATGCCTAGTTATCTAGTGGTTAGTTTACAAATAATTAAACTAGAATGGTGCTTAAAAATATTAAACATGACCTGGTATTAGAGGTTTTTGGAAGAGCTAAAGAATACATGGAATGTTGCCTTCTAATTAACTCATTAACATCACAAAAAATAGGAGTAATATAACTTCATAAATTATTACAAAAATTTGCACAAGTAACTTTTCGTATGTTTCTTGGATTGCTTTTACACAGTGGGAAAATTGGCTAGGTCACTACTTAAATGCTAACCTCGTGTATTATGGGGTATTATGGATGTCGGGAGTGTCTAATACGGTTTTGTACCATTTAAGAAGTGAAAGGTCACTGCTTTTGTAGTGCATGGCTGCATGCAAGAATTTAATCCCTTCGTGCACAACTATAGCCTTGTGGACTTTCCTCAGCAGTTTTGTGGTATCCTTGGAGGGGGATTCTTTTCCCTGATTATGTGTAATCTCTACTGGCTTTACCGCTGACCACCACCCTATCTCCCTTTATGTTGATGATGTTTGGTGGGTCCCATACCTTTCATTTTGAGAGCATGTGTTTTATCAGTGGATAGTTTACTAGATTTGCTGCACGGTTGGTGGGACCAAGCGGTTCCTTTGGGATGGGCAAGCTTTGTTTTGTCTAATAAGTGTCAAAGGCCAACTTGAAGGTGTGGAATCATTATAGTTTGGGAAAAAATAATTTAGGATATAGATTACTTAGACGAGGAAGAGGTGTCTTCTTTATGACAGGTGGAGCGGAGGTAGTGGCATCAACAAAAATTTGAGTTGGAATCCCTTCACCATATCCAGTGGGTCTCTTGGAGGCAAGTTTTGCACTACCTTTGCCTAAAGGCTGGCAATAAAAATACAAGCTTTTTTAATTGCATGGTTAATGTTCATTGTCACCAAAATTTTGTTAGCCCTATGGAAGCTCAGTGTAGGATCTATCAGGAGAGGCCTTTTTGAGATTTTATGAATATTTGTATTTTGAAAAGCAGCATTGTCGATATTTTACGTCAGCTTATACATCTAGAAAAATACATTTTGACAAATTAAAATATTCAGAAATAACATATCATAAACTGTAATTAATGATCTCAGGTTTATCTAAACGCCATGCTAAACAAAGCATTAGAAGGTTTCAGATGACACTGTTGCTTAGGCGATCTATTTTTTTTAGGAATTTTACTAACATACTAAATATAATAATAGTTGATATATAAAATTCTTTATATTTGTTTGAGTAATTAAGTATGTGTGTTAAAGAAATAAAGACTAATCATTCAATTCAATTGATAGTGTAACATAGACATAATTAGTTATATGAAACATATTTATTTGTTTATTTGTAAGATCATGCAATGATCCCACCCATCGCGAATTGGTTTTGAAGTAGAGTCTTACGAACTTTAACAGTTTTTGAATATAAACTTTGTATTTGAGGATGATCTAACCTATTGAGCTTAAGAATATCTCACCTGTATGTCCAAAAGCTGCCTCAATGTCATGATTATGTCCTATAATGTCCAAAAGTGATTGTTGGATCAACTCATCACATTGGCGAAGAAGTTAAAGTCAAGCTGTACGGCCACAAGATAAGTACTTCCCAACTAAAGAAATAGAACCTCTCAGAATTTGTTAAAACATCACCCGCATTTTTAGGATAAAGCTTCACACCGTGTCCATGGATGTATCAGTTGGTGTAACACAGGATTCCTGCCTCAGGCGGAACATATACTATTGTTGAGATATGGAAATGCCTTCCAATGATTTAGCCACCTCAATGTCATGAAGATAGCAAACATCAAAGTCTTGTTTGAAACCAAGACTAAAGAAAACCCTTCAGTCTGCAGGGAAGCAATATCTACACCCTGAGTGTCTCCTCTTGTGTTAACTAGAAGAGTACTCCCTACCCAAGAGAGTGTCAATTGAATATTGAGGGATCACTCTCATACCTTTGTAGACCCAAATCTCTCAATTCATAGGTAAACGTGCAAAAACCATGCACAAGGAGATCCTTTGATATCTGCAATCGACAAACCATACCAGATTCCTCTTGAGCGAAGAAGGTAAGTGGTTGCCCCTTGGACACTCCTTGAATATGGACATTTGTCAGGCTCAACCATGTGACCAACATAATAAGTGAGATCAAGCAGCTCGTGAAGTGAATTGTTTTTCTTAATTTAATAACTTGAGCATGCCAATTGTGTTAGGCTTAACAGACTAGCATTTTAGGTGAGAGTAAGCAGCTAGTGAATGAAGGGAGGAGAATGTGAATTATTTGGGAAAGTAAATTCTGAAAGTCATTGCCTTGAAAGAACCCGTTAGGCCTAGCCATCTGCTTAATGTAGTGATGCCAAAGAACTCCCTTTTTCCTTAATGCTTCTCTCATGTCTAGAATTCTCTATAAATATAGGAAAAGCATTTATGTATAAAAAAAGTTTATGATTTACCATGTTGCATGAATTCTATTAGCTATGTAATCTGATGTGATGTAGAATATGCAGCAGAAATTGCTCCAGCCTGATCAATTCACAAAGTGATTTCCAGTATAAATTCATTTACCCATGTCATAATTTTTTGCTTCTTAAAAATTGCCTATTTTGAGCTTTAATGGTTTTTGTTTTATGTTTTTTTGTTTTATTCGGCTTTCAGATTTATAGAGTTTCAGACATGGAACTTGTGAAAGTTCTTTCTAATGCTGAAGACGAGGTCAATGTAGCTTGCTTTCACCCTCTACCTGGAGGAGGTCTTGTTTATGGAACTAAGGTGTGCACTTTATGCTCTCTTTTCTTAGTTTATTATAATATTTTGTGAGCTTAGTTATCTATGAAATGCAGGAAGGGAAGCTTAGGGTCCTTCAGTATGACAGTGCCCGTGGCATGAATTTCATAGGGTCAAGTTTTACTCTTGAAGAAAACATTGTGGAGATAGATGAAAACCAAAGGTTCAGTATGTTCTTGATTTTTTGTCTTTTTATATGCGTTATACTTTATGAAATTTGTAGTGCAATGCTTGTGCTACTGTGTGAATTTTCATACCTATATTTGCTTGATATGTATGTTTACCGTGTATAGAATAGGTTTAATTTGTTCTCCTTTATTATATGCTTTGTTCATCTGCCATGAATTTATAGGCAGTCATAAAATGAACATGAAATAGTGTTTAAATAAAATCTTACATTATTTTTTAAATTTTTGAATAAAAAATCTGTTTGTGTGGATGTTTTCTTTTCCTTGAATTGAAAATCCTCAATTTTCCAAGCTAGGGCAGGTAAAATGTTTTTTACATCATTTTATGGATCTGAAGGAAGAACATCCATCTTCCAATCCTTAGGTTTGTTGCAAACCTTATGTTCAAAAGGAGTTTAAATGAAGCAAGTATGTAATAAGAACAAAGTATTTTTATGTCCCTTTATAGTCTCCGTACTTCTATTTCCACTTTACTTTCCTCTCTTGTTCAATTGATTATTTTTTAAATTCTTTTATGAGTTCTCCTGGTGGTAATGAAAGTTAAAAAGTTAGTTGCCTGACGAGAGCATCATTTTCTCATATAATATTTGGAAAGTTCCTCCATAATATATAACCTTAGAAGGTGGAAGCTAGAAAGCCAAAAAACTTTTTTGTTATAAGACAAATTTATTATATGAAAATTGCACACAGGAAGTGTGTGAATTACAAAATTACAATACTAAGACAACAACTAGCTCAAAAGAAACAACAATTTATAACATTCCAAAAGGAAAAAAAAATAAAAACCGCCTGAAATATACAACCAATCGCCCAAATAGCGTAAAAAAATAAAAGATAGCTCAACAGTTGGCCTTTCCCGATTATCTAATACACACACATTCCTCTTCTACCAGACTCCAAAGAATTCCAGGAGGGACAGCCTGCCACACCTTCGAACGCCGCCTCACATCGCCCAACCAACAAGCAAATAACACACAAAGAGATGAAAGTATCACCCACGAGAGGCCAAATAGGCCCAGAACCATATCTCACAGCCCCCTAGCATAAGGACAATGAAGAAAAAGATGATTAGATGACTCCACGAAGCCTTGCACATGTAACACCTACTAATAAGAACGAAACCCCTGCACCTCAAATGATCGGCAGTCAACATTTTACCTTCGCCTTCCAAGCAAAAAAAGCTTTCCTTAGCGTAGTGTTTGGAAGCCAGAGAACTTGGTTTGTTATACACAAATAATAAGCATATAGAAAGCTGAAAGGATCACAATAATTCTGAAAAACATTCCATGTGTCCAATAGCTGAAATAGCATCCTTACGTGCGTTTTCTAATGACTACGTACAGCTCTAGGATTAATAACAGAACTGTCCCTGCATATGCATGGGGGCAAAGAGGTTGGGTGAATGACTATTTCAATATTGCTCAATGCAATAATGATGACAATCATAAAATTAGAGTAACCTCTGTATTCTGTTTTATTGCAATAAATTAACCGACTATATTTTAGGTGTTTTAAGTTGATAGTATTTTGTATAGGCTAGTTTGCGAGAAAGTGTGATTATGGTATGCATGCTTTCTTGATTCTTGAGAGAGTTTCTAAGTAAAAGTCCAATCATAATTACATTTTCTTGTGTCTTCCAAAGTTAGGTTTAGTATATCTTCTAGACTCTAATATCCAATGAGTTGCTTGTTGTAAACAGTCTCAACAATAGAATGTTACGCAAACAAGTCACACACAATTCATTACCACGTTAATCCTCCTTCATTGATCGGGTTACTCTTGTTGGAATCCACCAAATTATCACACTATTGTGGCCAATAGCTCATAATTAGGAGGTATCAAATAATGTAGTTAATGATCTTCCACCCATTAGGAGCTACCATAACGAATGTAGTTTAATTCTGTCCAATAGTTTGCCAATGTTAGGAGCCATTATACAAAAAATCGCATACTTCCAAAATAATCCCTCATTTATTTTAGTTAGCTACAGGATGCCCTATCTATAGCTTCAGTCAACAGAACATTAAGGGCCTAGTTATCAGCTCTTCAAACAATTCTAGATTCAATAAGTAAAAGAATGAAAGTATAGTGTATGTGACTTAATTTTTTTTAATGGATTTGATACTACATCTCTACTGACCCACAACAAATTGAAGAGCGAACTATCTGACAATATAATAGATTTGAACAATTTCATGTTACACCATTACTAATGCTAACACAAGATTAAAAATACCAATAATATTACTCACACTTATGATATTATTGAACCAAAACATTCCAACAAATGAATCACAATTATTTGGAACTCTTATAGGCATAACTCCTTAAAATTTAATTTTCCATTTGTGATTGTCATCCTGCAAATAAAATATACCCTATATGCTTATATTGTTTTTTTTTTTAAATCAAATTTGACGTGCCATAATCAACACCCCCTTTAAAGGGCCAGTGAAGAAGGTACTGCTGGGATCGTGAATTTGAACTTATTAAGGCATGATAAATTTCCTAGATAGGGACATTGGATATATTCCTGCAGGCATACAAACACCAAAACCATATAGTTTGGTTTGCCTGTTCTCCCAAACCACAATTAAGAATGCTATTTCAAACATGCAAACCCAATATGGTATGTGTGGCCTGTTGGTGCATCTCGTAGTTTCCACCCTCCAAATTAAATACTGATAATTACAAACTTTAAGGCAGCAACAATAATCTTCAAAACTTGAAAAAACTCAAGCACAAAACAGCATACACAGCTGCATATGAATTAGTAGTATTAATAAATCGCCTATGGTATTAAGAGCCAGCTATCACAACTTAAAATAACATGGTATTATTTATTTTAAATATAACAAAATAGTGGAACAACAATTTTAGCATACAAATGAAAACAAATGTGAATGAACCAATCTCACCGGTTGTTCATTATGGTCATGATTTGTATGAGTTGTGTTCTCTGTTAATTAAGCTTTATAAATAAATATTGGATCTCGATAAATATGGCTTATAAGTTTTTTTTTTGTTAATGATCAGAAATTAACATATTATTTGACAAATGTAACAGCAGTTTCTAGTAGAGAATAATTTTTGCAAATGGGTATTTTTTTTACTTACATATCTTTGCCTATTTTCATCTGCAGGCGCATGCTTTAGCATGGTAGAAACCAGTGAGTGAATGCTTAACCTAATTAAAGTGCTGAAGTCTACCTAAATGGTACGTAAACGTTGTTTGTTGTTGTTTATTGCAAATTGAGAAAATGATGGATGGATTTTCCTATTTTGTGTGGGGATTTTACTTTGAATTCCTTGTTTTGGATACTGTTGTATAATACATGGGCAATTATCTACTCTGTCAATCTAAATGTTAAATTCAATCGATGCTGGCTTTTAACCGTTTTAAGTGGCTACTGAATTAACTGTCACTCAAATGTAATGAATTCAGAATACAAATTTCCCCTAGAACTAGCTTCTGTCTAAATTAGTAATAAACTTATTTTTCTATATTTGATCAATGATGGTATCATTTTGTTTATTTCTTCTAACACAGTAATATAGGATGCTGCCTTCTTTTTCATGTGTCATACTCTAAATCATTGGGCAAACTCAAATACACGAAACTGTTTGATCATTGGTAACAAAAGGAATAAGCAAATTACATTGATAGTTATTTTGATCCGGGTTACTTGAGATGTGATTAATGTAACACCATCTATTAGCATTGTGTCACGAAAGCTGGGTTGATGCTTTTAAAAAGCAGTAAGAATCCGTGAATTGATTCCCTGGTTCTAATCATTTGCAGTGTTTTATTTTTATACCTTCATAGATACATTGCATTATGTGCCCATTTTGCGTCACATCTACATATGATGTAGACCTATTAGGATTGTGGCTTTCCAAGAGCTCACGACAACTACATTTCCTTTTTCAATTTCTCATTTTTACCTGATATCGAAATGAGACTCCAGAATTTCGCTACCTTTGCTGGCTGCAATTTGCAGTTGGTGTGTATATCTTAATTTTCTTTGTGTTCAAATACATCTAATTAAATGTTAATCAAATTCCAATTCCGAATCATAATCCAATTTATATATGAATCCAATTTGAAATGCAAATAAAATTGTTGATGCGGGACAGGTGACAGATTGGAAAACTCTTGTTTATGTCTTTCCATATAAACAAACTTTTGTCACTCCGTCATGCACAACTCTCTTCCCTGTTTGTCCTCTCAATGCAGCTCTGGACGGCTGGTTATGTGGGATGGTTACCTGAGGAGAGATTATAAGTGGGGCTGGTTGACCTGGAATCCGTTTCCTAGTTAAGACAGCATAAGTACTTTCCCAGCCTAATCCATATAGTAATAAAATCCATCTTGTAAAGACCCTTGGATGAAAATGAGAGAAATGAAAACTCTATTTTGTCTTGCAACTGGGCTGGAACTGAAAAGAATAAATAGCCATTGCTCCCATAGAAAGCTTACTCTACATATTTTATCTACCCTGAGTGTGATCAGTTCCTACATCTCCCTTCTTAGCTGTCTATTTGTTACTTTTGCATGCACCACCTTGGGGGAGTGAGTGTTAAGATTCTATGATTCTTGCCTTAGTCTTCCACCTTGTTTGTATAAAGACTCACCGCATGGGTTTCCATCTTGAAAAGTGTTGAGTGCATTGCTATAAAGGAACCAAGGTGATTGTGTGGTCGTTTTCTAAAAATTGCGAGAAGGAAATGATTTTGAACTAAGCATTTTTCTTGGTGGAGCATTTGGAAGGCGTGGGTGTTCTCTCGGGTGGCCTTTTTTGCTTGGACTGTCATCTTGAGAAAGATTTTGACTGTGGATCATTTGCAGCGCAGGGGTTTTGTTCTGGTTAGTCAGTGTTACATGTGCAAATCTTTATCGGAACATGTGAATTATCTTTTCCTTCATTACCCTTATGCCAAGAGTTTGTGGGATATGGTTCTGGGTCTTTTCAGCATCTCGTGGGTGATGCCTTCATCTCTTTGCGTGTTGTTTGATGGGTGGCTGAGCGGTGTGGCTGGCCAGCCCTCATTGCATTCTTTGGAGTATTTGGCGGTAGCGAAACGCCTAAGTTTTTGAGGATAAGGAGCAGCTTGTTGTCGAGCTTTCTTGTAATTTTTTTTTTTGTTCTTTGAGTGATTGGTTGTATGTTTCGGGTGGGAATGCTTTTTTATTCTATTTGAGATACTGTTTTTTTTATTGGATTGTTGTTTTTGTTTTTGTATTCTCGCATCTCATGCACTATTTGTGTGCGTTTTGATTCTCGTAAATAAATAAATTTTTTTACTTATGAAATTTTTTTTATACTATTATATTTCCTTGCACACTATACTGTTATTGGGCCAAACCTATGCTCATTTGCTTATGTTATTTGATCTGCAGGGTTGTCAGTCTGTGCGTGGACCCAATACAGAATGTTCTATTTTCAGCAGAAGGTTCTGGGAAAGGAAATGTAATAGTTATCTGTACAATAAGTTGTATGTCTGTACCCTTGTTTTTAAAAGTAATTTTATTTTTTCCCTTATCTTTTCAAGTTTTTTGGGGGGGCTCTACTGTTTGGTATAATTTTGTTGGGCCGACCGTAGTTTGAAACTCCCATGTACCGCCATTTGAAAACTCGTTCCCCATATATAACCCATATTCGGCACTCGTCAAAGTGAACAATATCGATTCCTGATAGATCGGACCATTTTCAAAAACAACAATAACAATAATAAGTTAACAATAACAATTTTCCGCTTTCTTTATGACTCATCAATAAGTTAACGTATCAATAAAATTTAGATAATTTTATAACAATCTGTATTATTCTATAGAAAAATACGATCATTGGGGAAAACAATATGTATATATATAACCAATTAGAGCATCAGGTGCAGTCTCTTTAAGTTTTTAGTTAAATTTGCTTATATGGAACAATATGAGTCATAAATTATACTCGAGATTTGTGTTTTCAATATAAATTTTATTAAAATCAAACATTGAGACACTAACTATTTAAATTTGGTTAAATTTAAATAGCCGGTGTCTCGATGTTTGGGTTTTAATAAAGTTTGTATTGAAAACACAGATCTCGAGTATAATTTGTGGCTCATATTACTCCATGTCGATAAATTTGGCTAAAAATTTGAAGAGACTGCACCTGATGCTCTTAGACATTATAATTTAAAAAAAGTTTTCAACAGGATGTTATAATCAATTGAAGATTATAAATTTACTATAATATTTCATAAAAATTATTAAATATTTATAATTATGATGTCATATATCATTTTAAAAGTCAATTATGAAATTAATGAAGTATATTAATAAAAATATAAGTGTCATAAATTAATTGTAATAAAATATAGTATATAAAGAATTTTAGAATAACAATAAAAATAATTTAAAAAAAAACTTTAAACACTACCTTGTCAAAATGGCCTCAGTTTTTTTCGAAAAACAAATTGAGTATTACAGTGAAATATCAAATTTAAAATAATTGATAGACTCATTTGTGAAAAGTTAGTAAATTGTAACTCTCAACTCTATTCTGTAGTGAAAACTCATCAGCTCCAACAAGCTCTTCACATGGCTCTCTACATTTAGAAAAAGCTATAGTGACTTCACATTTGAAGAGTCACTATTTATTATCTACATATTATTTTATTATTTTATTTTAATTTCTCTCTCCTCTCTCACGCTTTTTCTCGTTTGCGCAAACCCTTCCGCGCTTGCAGCTTCCTCTCCAACTCCGATCCCCCCATCCCCGCAATGCCATCCCCTCCCCGTCCAGGCGCCAGATCCACGCTCCCTGTCCCCGCGACCCCCGTCCCCGCCCCGTCCAAGCCCCAGATCCACGCTACCCATCCCTGCGATGCCTGTCCTCGCGACGCCGTCCCCGCCCCTTCCAAGCCCCAGATCCATGCTGCCTATCTCCGCAACGCCTTCCCCGCCCCGTCCAAGCCTCAGATCCACGTTACCATTAAAATATTATTATTTTAATAAAAATATATAAAAAAATAGATAATAGTGTTATGAGTTAAACTTAAAAAAATATCTCTCTACATGTGAAAATTTCTTTACATATAGATAAAAAATACAGAGTGCACTTGGAATTGCTATAAGAAATTTAAAAAAAAAAAACAATTGACCCATTATCACATATTTATACATATATATATATGAAAAATTATTTCAAACCCTAACCTTTCATTCTACTCTACCTAGGACCATAATTTGAAAAAACCTTAATTCCAGAGAGATTCAATAGAATTTTACTGTAATTATACAATATTGGAGCGAATTTTAATGAAGGGATAAGATGTGTTTAATTAGAAAAACTCCAACGACTCAAATTTTACATTATTAATTTATTTAAATACCAATCATAAAACATTACTAATACATCTCAATACTAGAATATCATTAATATGTTCAAATATCAGAACATTAATAAAATGTTTGAAAACTTCTTATCAATCCTATCATTTCCTTCAAAATTTTACATTGCGAACTTTGCTTTAGTATGTCATAATATAAAATTAAAGTTACGATATGACGAATATGGAATAAAACGGCAATGTAAACATGTACAAACGGCAGTAGAATAACATGCACCGTGAAAGTAAAAACAAAAAATCTAAAATTTCTGGTTGTTTCCGACACCGAGCACCCATTGAGCAAGATGAGTCAAATATGGCTCGGCCTGTGCTCTCTTGTTCAAGATCTGTCCCAAGCTCTGAAGCTCATCATTGAAGTCCCTCTCGAATTTTCTGGCAATTATTCATGTGAATTATGAGAGAGAGAGAGAGAGAACTTAAATTTGAATTGACTTACAGAACAGAATTTGTGACTGAAGTGCGTCCAGATGTTGATTTAACAGCCTGAGATGAATATCTCGTTTTCCCCTTCTTGGAATGTTCTGTTAAGATAGAGCCATCAGAGAGAGCCCTCGACTTAGGAATGTCAATGGATGAAGAAATCAACCACTGGGTGGCTGCTGAATACTGAAGGCATATTTCTTGCAGCCTCTCCACCTTCTGTAGTGGGACAAGACAAACAAAAACCCATTATCTGATTTTTCTGTTGTCTAAAAGTGGAAATCGTATTTTATGAGAAATTTTAGTTCGGAAAATGACAACTCGACAGACAGTATATACAAATATAAGGGCATTCATGAGGTACAATAACTCACCTTGATGAGTTCAGGCAAAAGAAGCAAGCATTCTCTCAGGCACTTTTCAAGGAAATCATCATGGTATTGTATAACCTGCTTGAGAAAGACTAAATCTAAGCCAACAGGCTAGACGTGTAAACTGATTTCACATCATATGGAAACAAAAACTTTTAAAAGAAAGTCAACCAAGAAACCTTGAATCAAATACGGTTTAGCCTTTTATGTTACTTCAATCAAGATATTTTCCATTTAATATCCCCATAATATTCACCCATAAAACTTAAATTGCAAATCTGGCTAGCATTGAATTTCAGTAGGAGAAAGGCAACATACATCATCTAGGCTCTTGGCCATCTGAAGCCTATTATGCATCACATGCCAGTTGGGTTCGAGAACCTGTGAACACATAGACTCGTATTACTTCTATGAAAAGTCAAATCCAACATACCCTCTCCCACACAACACGCTTTTATATTTGAACTGTTAAAATCACCTACATAATGGCATACAACAACGTACAAAAAGAGAAAATGGGGGAAATAATGAAAAAGAGGAAAAGGTAGAAAAAATAAAATCAAAAGAATAAAGGAATGATTGCAGCACTTGAATGTGATGGGATAGACATGCCTCAAATGTTAAATAGTGTAGGAGGCTATCAATAAATTTAAGCATGCTGCGACAAAGTAAGGAGGATCTGGATATAGCCGTTCCACGCATGTCAAGGGCACGGATCCCCTGCATAAAGCCTTACTTCTATCAGAAAAGCATGAGTCAGGAACAAGACTATCTTATCAGCATGAACAAAACAGATTCTAGGTTCATACTTGGTGCACTTGCCATGCAGCACAAAGCTGGCGCTTAACATGTTTACACTGAAACAGTAAGCGGAAAATCAACTGGTATTTCGTGAGGGCTTTTCTTGATATAACAATAGACAATGGCCATTGAACCTGACATAAAAACCAAAAGCATACTAGTGGACAGACAGGAATAATAGACTTAAACCAGTTGATTCAAAAGTAGCACCAACTGCAAATTTTAAAACACGTGCCATGCTTACTAAAAATAGAAAATAAAAAATCTTTTGCATGCTGAAAAATGAACAAACTCTGACGAAGAAAACAGACCTTGTAACCCAATGAAAATGTTTCGAGTCCAGTAATGCTCACTGGCTCATCTTTATCATTACTGTTAGAAATATTCTTGATAACTTCAAGATCTTTCAGCGTTCCCAACGTTTTAGCCAGTGCAGATTTTTCCTGAAGCACCAAAGCAATTTATCATAGGCCTACATATTTTTCACCTCAGATAAAATAAAATATTAAAAAAATCAGTGTCAATTGCAAACTGTCTACCACAAAGCATGTTAAATCTTCATGACATGGATCTGTCGCAGCCGCTGTAGAGCGCAAAGCAAGGTCTAGTAGTGACTGCAGGTCAAAAACCATGCAGACATCTCAGATCTAATGCATGTATAAATAATGAAAAAAGGATGGAAGGAAAAGGTCAGGGGGCCAAATGAACCACCTACAAAATAAAACAAAATCAACCTGCAACTTCTCCACAGAAATTTTATCAACACTTTTAGCCAGCTCATCTCGAGCTATATCCATAAAATGAATGAGGAAATCACCCTGCAATAACATACGATGGTCATGTAGGAGACTGGCACAACTATTATATAAATTTCAACGACTAGAGAACTCCCGACCCTTTTTAAACGAATTAAAACTAATGCCCTCCCAGCACAAAAACATTCCACATTCGTACATTCTAGAAAACCAAGAGCCCAACTTCTATGAAATAAACAAAATTAATTCCTTTTTTTATAAGTAAGAGAATTTATTTATTTACGAGAATCAAAATGCATACAAGAAGTGCACGAGATGCGAGAATACAAAAACGAAGAAAACAACATAATCAAAAAGAGCAGCAATTGATAACATTCCAAATGAAAGAAAAATATATCCCACCCAAAACATATGACCAATCACCCAAAGAACGAAAAAAAATATAAGAAAGCTCGACAGCAGGCCGCTCCTGATCCTCAAAAACTCGCATATTCTGCTTCCGCCAAATACTCCAAAAAATACAATGAGGGACGGCCCACCACACCGCCG
The DNA here is from genome assembly GCA_023512835.1 of Taxillus chinensis. Classification (NCBI taxonomy): domain Eukaryota; kingdom Viridiplantae; phylum Streptophyta; class Magnoliopsida; order Santalales; family Loranthaceae; genus Taxillus; species Taxillus chinensis. The sequence goes on along the minus strand of CM042088.1, from coordinate 50,308,924 downwards.
AATGCCACTCCACACCGCTCAGCTACCCGACAAATAACGCGTGAAGAAACAAAGGCATAACCCACGAGATGTCGAAAAGACCCAGAACCATATCTCACATATCCCTGGCATAAGGACAATAAAGGAAAAGATGATCCACATGTTTCGGCGAAGATTTGCACATGTAACACCGACTAACTAGAACAAAACCCCAACGCCACAAATGATCCGCAGTCAAAATCATCCCCTATCCATATATTCTAGATTTTTATAAAAGTGATTGCTCACTGGAAGGATGAATTAAAATAGGGATAAGTCTATCATTTTTATTAGAACAGCTTGGTTCGAAAAACGGGCTGAGGCACCGCCCTCAAGCCCGCCTTGGCTCTAACCCATGTGGAGGGGCCACCTTGTAGCCCACCTCCGCCGACACCCGCCTCATACAAGTGAGGCTCCCGCGACACAAACTCAAAGTCGCCTTCGTCATCATTGTTGTTGTCAGCAGCGATCGACGGAAGCTCCCTTCCTTGTGGCCCCGATTAGTCACGCCTCCTCCTCGATGGTCTTATTCTCGCAGCCATCTTCTTCGACTCCCCCTCGGCGATTATCTCTGCTCTAGCGATCCGACCGTTCTTTAGCGACCCTCCCTTTGGCCGCACCTTCTCTTTGTCATCCGGCGGCTACCTCCTCACGCCCATGTAAGCTAGCGTCAGCATGGTTCCTTCCCCAGGGCCATCTGGCCTCGAGCTATGCGCTCCACTTGCGGCACAGGCTGGCACAAGACAACCTTGTGTGTGTGTGTGTGTGTGTGTGTGTGTGGGGGGGGGGGGGGGGGTTGTTGCCGCCCCCTATGGTCTCTTAGCCAAACCCTAGCGGGATCGAATTATCGATGGCACAGGCTGGCTCATTTTGGACCGGCCCATCCTTTATTTGGCCCTTTGTGAATTTATAGTTCTATATATTAAAAAGAATTATCGTTGACGACTGAGGCGCCCAACTCAACCGTACTAAAGCACCTACCTCGACGTAGGACATCGAATCCGTACTGTACCGCATTCCATAGTTTTGAACCTTGAGTTGATCTTAACATCACTTTACTATATATATAGATCTGGTGTCGCGCTAACAGGATACACACCCCCATTGTTATTTTCTCTAGATTTGGCATCGTATAAGAGCAAAGTCATTAAACCAGTGTTTTCAACAAATATTCTGCTTTCACTGGTTGCAGCAACTTTCTGTCGGCAGACAGTCTTTTCTCATGATCCTTACTCTTTAATTTATTAACTTCTCTAGGTTTGATTTGTTTTGGGTGTTTATTGATTTCTATTCGGTTGTGTGGCAAGCAATGAATAAAAATGGATAGGGAAAGTAAGCAGGGGGAATTCATGCAGAAGAAGAAGGGCCACGGTTCGAATTCATGGGGCGCGGGGCGCCTCAGACGGCAGAACGAAAGAAGGGCAGGTAAGAGTGGTAAAGATATAGGCTTTTATTGGGATTGAATATTTAAACTATTAAAAGCGTTAGTGAAGATATGGATATATTCTCTATAACAAACGATCGGCTGCAATCGTCATCGACGATCTGTCCCTCGCCGCGCCGTGCCTCGATGCGGCCTCGCCGAGCCTCGCCTCACGTCGACGCAGCCTCGCCGAGCCACGCCTCTCGCGTCGCCTCGGCTCGCGGTCGACACGGTCTCGCCGAGCCTTGCCTCCCGTCACGCTCGCCTCGAGCCTCGCCGCGGCCGTGCCTCCCGTCGCGTCGGTCTTCCCTCTGCCCGAGTCGCGCCTCGCCGTCTCTCTGCGTCCGTCTTTCCCTCTCGCCCGATTCCTCCCTTCTCTCTGCCCGATTCCCTCTGCCTGAAACTGTGGCTGTGAGTATATATTATATTTAATATATATTTTTCTAATTGTTTTTATTTAATTAACATTATGTTATATATTAATAACATTAATATTAGTTTTTATGTTTAATTATTCAAATTGCAGTGTTGTTTATTGTTGTTGATCATTGAGCATACTTCCATTTATGGTGTAATGGCAAGCAATCAAAGAAAAGATCCAGCTTAAAAGTATGGGATTGAAATTGAGAAAGATAAAAAAAAGGATATATAAGTATATTCGATGCAAATTTTGTGAAAAGGAAATAAGAGGGGGTGTATTTAGATTGAAGGAACATCTTGCGGGTAAAAGGGGTAGTGTTGCCCCATGTCCAAAAGTTCAACCAGAGTTAGAGATGAAATGAAAAATTTTTTTTGATGATTCGGAGAAGTCAAAAAAATTAAATCAACTAGCTAAAGAGGAGATTATTGACAGGTGCACAACATTGAACAAGGGGTCTATGAGAGGTTCAAGTATTGATGGTGTTACTCAAAGAATGAATAGGGGACCTATAAATAGATTCTTGGGGATTTTAGAGGATGATGTTGAGGAGATCAATGATATGGATAAAAGTGAACCTAAAAAAAGACTTACTAATAAGGAATTACGTGAAGATGTGTGTGCGGAGATTGGTCGATGTTTCTTTGATAATGCTCTTGCTCTTAATGTTATTGATAGTCCATCATTTATTAGCATGTGTCGGGCAATCGGCCGTTATGGAATTGGTTTGAAAGTACCTAGTAGTTATGAGTTGAAGACTACCATTTTAAAAAAGGAGGAAGAAAATACTCAAACTTTTGTGAATGAAGTGAAGAAGACATGGGTGCAAACAGGAGTGTCCATATTATCGAGATGGTTGGAAAGATACAAGGGGGCGACAGGTTGATCAACATTCTTGTCAATAATCCACGTGGAACAATTTTCTTGCGTTCTATTGATGTTAGTGATGCGATGAAAGATGCAAAGATGATATTTCAAATATTGGATGATGTAGTTGAAGAGATTGGAGAGGATTTTGTTGTTCAAGTAGTAATCGATAATGCCTCTAACTATAAAAAAGCTGGACAAATGTTAATGAAGAAAAGGACAAAATTATGGTGGGCACCATGTGCTGCACATTGCTTGGATTTGATTCTTGAGAAAATTGGAGAACTACCCCAACATAAAATGGCGTTGAGAAAAGCAAAGAAGGTATATTTATTTCTTTACGATATTATTTATTTAATTAAACTTTCATTACTAAATTGTGTGTTTCTTAATAGGTGACCCAGGTTTATTTATAATCATGGGTGGATATTGGCATTGATGAGGAAGTTTACAAAAAAAGACTTAATTCGGCTTGCTCTACTAGGTTTGCTACAACGCGTACTTGACATTACAAAGTTTGTATGAATTGCGTGAGCCTTTGGAGCAGATGTTAACTTCACAGGAATGAAGGGAAAGCTCGTGAGCGAATAAAGTAGAAGAAAAAGAATTGAAAAAGATCATTGTGAGGGATGAGAATTTTTGGTTAAGTATGTCTTATGCATTGAAGACAACTAGACCTCTTGTTAATGTGTTGAGATTAGCAGATTCGAGAAGATCCCTGGAATGGAATTTATTTATGGAGCAATGGATGCGGCTAAAGAAGAGATAGCCAAAAATTTAGGGGATGAATATGGAGCATATAGTGAGATTTGGAAGATTATTGACAACAAATGGGATTTCCAATTACATCGCCCTTTGCATGCAAATGCTTATTTTATGAATCCTAGATTTCAATATTCAGAACAAATCTCCACTCACATAGAGATTAAGACCGGGTTATTGATGTGCATGGAGAAGCTTATACCAAATTTTGAAGAAAGAGAGAAGGCTTGTCTACAAATTACAGATTTCGAGAAAAGAATGGGTTGTTTGGCTTCACATTGGCACAAAGTACTATACATAAATATAAACCCGGTAAGTCAAAATCTCATTTAAGTATTCTATAATTATTTATCTAATTTCTAACTAGGTGAATTATTATTGTAGCTGATTGGTGGATTCAATTTGGGGATCATACCCCGAGTTAAGATCTTTTGCGGTGAGAGTTTTAAGTCTCACTTGTTCATCATCCGGTTGTGAACGAAATTGGAGTGCATTCAATTGGGTACGTATGAAATTATAAATTTAGAATATATTTTTTAATATATATTTATTTATACTAATTTTATTTTCATTTATATTTGTAGATTCATTCTAAAAGAAGAAATCGATTGTCCAGGAGAAACTAAACTCTTTAGTTTATATCATGTATAATAGAAAGTTGAGGGATAAGTTCATTAGAAAACAAAACTTACCTGATGGTGTTGACTCTCTACTAGCCATCGATGTGGCCTTCGGATGATGAATGGATAATTGAAGATGATATTGATGGAGATTTTGCAAACCTTTCATGCGAACCAAGTGAAAATTTGCAAGGAGAGACAAGTAGAAGTTCAAGTAAGTTTAGTAATGTTTAATAATTAAATGAAAGAATTTCATTATATTTAAAGTTTTATATATATATATATATATATATATATATATATATATATATATTGATGTTATTTTTAATTATTTTGGTGTAGGAAAAGGAAAAAAATATTTTGATTGAATCGGAAGATGAACCTGAAACGGATGACTTTTCTAGTGAAGAACCATTTTGGGATCCAAAATTTCGACCATTAGATACAGGATGACACACTATTCAATTAAGATTAGAGTGTCTATTTGAGACCTTCAGTTGTTTTGTTTTATTGAATATTTGAAATTGATTACAAAGACTTAATTTTGTTTTTTGAGTGAGACTTGATTTATATTTTTAATTTGATTTTATAAAGTGTAAGACTATTATGATTGTAATATATTTCTATTAAAGTTGTGGAGAAATTTAAGTTATTTTAGTATGATAATATTTCCAGGATAAAATTATTGTGTAAGATTGAGGCGCCCGCCTCGACCGTCCTGAGGCGCCCGTATATCCGTACAGCCTTCGGCCGTACCGTTCCCGCCTCACGTATTTTTGAACCTTGAGAAGGGCAGGTAAGAGTGGTAAAGATATAGGCTTTTATTGGGATTGAATATTTGAATATTACTAGGTTAGTGAAGATATGGATATATTCTCTATAACAAAGCCCTATAGTGTTTCCATATTCTAAGTTTCCCAGTTGTATCATTTTGTATTTATAAATAAATATGATATGACCCGATTAGGTTATGCACTTTGAACTTTATGTTTTCTATCTTCAGCACTAGCAAATGAATTCCATTGCAAAAATCAACTAGTTCAGTCAACATAAGTTTTCTTTTTCTAGATCAATAATTAAGGGAAGAGGTACCTGATCAAGCAAAAGATAGTGCTTTATTGAACGTAGCTTACCCATTAAATCATACTACAAAAAAAAAAAACATTCATTAATGAGAGAATCCAGATGAATAAGCAGCAAGCCAACTCAATTGTCATATAATTATGATATGAGGTAAAACAAAATCGCTTGAAATAATTAGAAGCTGTTTGGTGACACCCAAGCTTACCTTTTCTTTTATGAGATTTAAGAGCTCTGTGCTAGCAAAATCATATGCTGTCTTTATACACTCAAGATAATGATGGTTTGAGCCAAAGCTTATCATTTTTAAGTTTTCTGATATGGGGACCTATCAATAACAGTCATGTACAGTATTACCCAGGTTTGTCCCATGAATATAAGGCAAGATATCATGCTGGAAAAAATATAGAGATAAAGAGGGGCTGTAGAGGAGATATAATACAGTATACCATATGTATGTTCATGACAAACCTGTATACTGTGCCCACACTCTCTCATTACATTTAGATATTTTCCTGTAGTCAAAATTGTCCCAGCAGCATTTAGAAGGAAGCTAGGAATACCATCCTTAAGGCTATAACGTTGCCCCCAATATTTAGCACCATAATCTTGGGTAAGGCTTTCCTAAAAAAATTCAGAAGATAAGCATCCAAACAAAATAATCCAGCAGACATACTGATGCAAAAATCAATGTACCTTTTGAAGAGATTGGTTCTCAACGATAAAAAATTCACCATATGGATCATCAATCACTCCTTCATAGACCCATCTGAATGATTAAAAACATAAATTAAGGAAAATAAGAAATTTCAGAATTCAAAAAAGAAAATTCGGAAATCAGTAAGAGCATGTTTGGCTGTCGTTGTTTCTGCGGTTTTCTATACTTAAATTCTAAAAATTACGACGCGAGTTTGTTTGGCATTCGTTTTAAGATTTTAAAAACAAAAAATGACACTGTTTAAATGATACTTAATCGATATTTTTGAAAACACCTATTGCATGTTTTTTGAATTTCATATTTGTTTTCAGTACACACGGTGGCATTTTTGGAATTATTTGCCGGTAGCGAGGACACCGCAACACCCTGAGAAATCTCTATCCTCTTCACCGTCAGCAGCGAGGACAGAGGGGGCGGCACCTGGGGATGGCCGACGACCCCTCCCGCGATGCCTACGACCCTCCGACGCCCTAGATCTGCCCCCTACGACAGCCGGTGACCCCTCCCGTGATGCCAACAGCCCTCCAGACACCTAGATCTGCCTCCCGTGACTCCCAGCAACTTCTCTCACGAAGCCGGCGACCCCCCCGACGTCTGGATCTGCCCCCTGCAATGCCTGGCGACCTCTCCGATGATGGCCGGAGACCCCCCAACGCATGGCAACTCCTCCTGCAACAGTCGGCGACTCCCACCCTCCCCGATGCCTGGATCTGTTTGTTGACACTGGCGACTCAGTGCATACGTCCGAACGGATGCAGTTTTTAAAAATTAGATAAAAAATTTTGACAAACAAATATATAGTTTTTAATTCTTATGAAAATGACTTTTGAATGTAGTTTTTAAAAATAGCTTTTAAAAAAAAACAAACCAAACTGCTAAATATTTTTCCAAGAGTGTATACCGCTATTGATTTGGCTTACGGAAAGAAAAAAAAGCAAATTAAGGGGGTATACAGTATTATGGCTTACATTACTTCGGTTTATGGTAGAATTCAATATCTACAATATAAAAATCTAAGATTCATAGAAAATATAACCTTCTTTAGCCTCTATAGGCAAAATCATAATGACCCCATGGACATTGACAAGATACAAAGATTTGATAGTGGGATGCTAAGAATTACCTTTCTAGTATACCTAGATATGCAGAGCTAGCACATTCGGTCATCTTTTCAAGCAAAGACCTCACTGTGTTATCACCAGCCATGGCCTTAGCCTGGAAAGGGCAAAGGCATTAACATGAAGTAAATGTTATGAATCAGGGTCAAGGATTAGGGAGAATGAATAAATAACGTAAAATGAAATGGAAGAAAGGAAGAAGACAAACATACATACAATATGAATGCCCCCACTACTAAGGATAGAAACAAATAACCCAACTGATATTTATGACAAACAAGATGAAACCAACATTCAGCTTGCATAAGTTTGACCCCAATAGTTGTAAAGAACACTGAACACCACAAAGTAAGCTTCTTCTTTTAAAAATTCAAAAGGACATCTTTTTGGTGTTCCCATACACAACCATGTTGTACAGTACCATTTTTCTAAATATAAATTTCTGGTTTTTAGAAGAGGGACAGTCTGCCACTGGCCAGTGGCACAATAGGCAACTGCTTCCCTATGAGCAGTTGATTGTTGTGAGAGAGAAATTATTTTTTCCCTATGATGTGATATGTCTATAATAAAGGTCACGTATCCCATTTCTCTCTGTCTCTCTACCAAGTTTTGCATGATTGAACAAGAACAGTATTGCTTAGAAATTCATATGCCAACAAACGGGGACGGAGATGGGAATGGGAACGGGGGGACTAGAGTGGAAATATATGCTCTTGTAACTTCCATGAAATACCCTTAAACTTAAAGCACCATTTCATAATAAGAACTCAAGAAAAGCAGGTGCCAAATAGATAACTATGTTCGTATGAGGTACAAGAAACACTATTAGAAAAAACATGCCAAATCCCAAGATCATTAAACCCTAGTAATAAGTGCTGTTTCATTATTCTATCTTCATTCCTAGCAAGTAACTCAGAATTGATAAGTTGCCTATCATTTTAATTGATATATCAATATAATAATAAAATAATAATAATAATAAAGCCTATAGTGATTTTAAGGACCATGGTTCTACCTGGCTTTGCAAGAGATTAAGAACAGCTGAACCTACAAAATTATGTGCCGAAGCTTTGCGAACTACAATGGTCAAAGCTTGCATTGAAGTCATCATTGGCTGCAACACATGGAAAGCAATTTTTACAAGAAGATGTAGGAAGCAATCATATTTCATCATAGATAGAGTTGTAGTGTTGTACCTGACAGTAGAACCATAATCCTTGTATAGAAAGTCTTCCAAGCCGAAATTGGTGTTCAAGTTGAGCTATCATTGCCTGATAATCCTGATAGATTAAATCTATTATTAATTAGAGGACTTACTGACCAAGCCAGGAGGACTTTCAATTCTCCTGAGCACTTATTCACATTTTGCAATAATAAAAAAATAAATACAAATGCTGCTCCTGTTTGATAGGGAAGTTAATATTGATTAGATGTAAATAATTTCCCAAAGTCAGAATATACAACTACTATAACATAAATATTACAGTTTTTATCTTCCACTTCAAAATTTTATTTCCTCCAGCTTTTGTTACATACCAGAAGGAGTGCTCTAAGTGCTGCCGCAAAAGCATGATTAACCAGACCATTCTTGAATTGAGACTTTGTCTCAACAAATTGATTGATCAACAAAAAGCTCTCACACAAAGGAAATATTTGTTTAACCAGTTCCTGCAACAACATTGATAAACTATCAATCACACAAAGCGCAATTAAACATCAAATCTAGCCAGCACTAGCCCTGTGATGCACTTAGCTAAATTATCCATTTCTTACTAAATGTTTTATGAGCTCTTAAAGCACGACATTCTTCTATGTTTTGACAAGACATACATTAGGCATTCTACAAAAAAGTTTAGTTTTTAAAGCATGGGATTTTCTTTTTTGAAATGTATTCTTAAAAAATGTGGATTTAACATATTATATCAGGAAATCAAATCTATTCTACATTCAAAAATGTGATGTGAAACTGTTTGAACAATTATTGAGATACTTTAAAGTAAAACTTTCATAAGCATATTTTGAATTGTTAAGATTCCACTCTATAAAGTTCACAGCCTTTAACTTGAATTTTTTAAAATAAATATATAAATAAACAATACAAAATTAACGTAAACACCGCTTTTAGTAGCCTAGAAACAAGCATAGAAATTCTTAATCATTCTTAATCATGTGAGAAAAAATGTTTAACCGGACCAAGATGCAGGCCCACTGCGTGTTATAATATTATCCGTTTTAGACTTGTCACATCGGCTCGCATAGTTTTAAAATATGTTGTGACATTTTAGGGTATGTTCCTTCTTATATATGGCTTTGACTTCTTTTCCTTTGGAGATATGAAACAATACTATCACAATAATCTCTCCTTGTGTCACACCCGTTCAATATTTTGATGACATCATATGTCCTTGTGTTTCAACACAAAAAAAATTTACAGAAACTATTAGGCTTTGATATCACTTATTGGACCAAACAAAGCACAAGCCCACCCGCGTGTCACAATATTATTTGTTTTAGGCTCGTCATATCATCTTGCACAACTTTAAAACAAATTGTAACATTTTTGGGATGTTCCTTCTTATATATAGTTTTGACTTCTTCCCCTTTGAAGATAAGGACAATACCATCCCAACAAAAATTATAAAAAGTAATCATGACTGAAAGGGCCATGCTAAAATTAAAAAATTCCACACTACTTTATGTTAAAGTCTTGCCTGAAGGGCCAAATCCATCGATGGGTCAACTTGAAAGTTAACATCATCATCCTTTCCGTGAACCCATTTAATTGAAATATATTGTCCCTCAATTCCAACCAAGGCAGACAGAAGATCATCAATGACAATGAGTTCCTAAATTCCAAAGAAAAATTCACCAAAAAAAGTGCATTAGGAATCACAAGCTACAGCACAACCAGATAACTAAATAAGAAATATAAAATACAACAACTTTTTTTTTTTTGCAGAATCAATTACAGCCTCAACAACAATAATAATAGAAAAAAAAAGTTGGCCAATGTGAAGGAAAGTTTTTCACATACAAAAGTCAAATACATGCTACAACAAAATGAAAGGAAAAGAAAACCTGACTTCAAAATTCCCTTCCATGTGTATAAGCATTGCTTATTTGGATACACACGCAGGCCTATTCCACTTATCAATGCATTTTCATGAAATGACTAACTTAAGGGGTGTTCAATCCACTGATCAATCATCTTGCCAGAAAATTTTTACTATATGCGGAATTACAAATCTCTATTTCTCGGTAGAATTTCACAACATGCCAAATGATAACAATATGGTAAGGATGAGAGTCTTATTGATCAAGCTCTAGCATGAATCCTATATCCTGAACTCAATGCATTCACGACCCTACATAGTAGGTCACACTCCGCTTATTGTGGCTAATAAGGAATTCCCTCCCTTGTTAGTTATATATATAAATATATATATATAGAACAGTGTGTTAGTGTAAGAAAGTTATCAAACTGATGGGGGAATTGGGCATCTAAGTACAGAGTAGCATTGCAAATTTAATTTTAATCCAGTGTGATAGAAGACACACACCTGAACCGCAGCGTTGTAACAGCCAATTGCCTTATCCAATCCGGAACTGCTTCATAGAATTTTTTAAAATAAAAGAAAACTTCTAGCAAATTAAATGCTTCACAAATTCTATAACCGTATCAGTATGCATAATGTAAATGTTCCAACACTTAACATTCTTTCAGTTTCATTTAAAAATAAAAATAAAAAACTACGCCACAGTTCGTTTGACTCGGTAAGTTCAGTGTACTTTTTGTCTTCTACTGAAAAAGCATTAACATAAAACGTTCGATTTATGCGTGTGTGCTTTTGTGGGTATGTGTGTGCGCGCGGGGGAGGGCACATAATCACAGTCACGTTGAAGAAACCCTACCTGAAGGAATCGGAAAAACCCTTGGCTTCGGCATTCCTCGAAGTGAACGATTTCGATTCCTGAGAGATCGAAACATTTTCAGAAACAACGACAATAATGATAAATATATAATAGAGAGAGAGAGAGAGAGAGTGGGGAGGGAGGGAGGACCTGGTGAAAACGGCCGGTGAGGAAAGGACGGTCGACATACCAGCGGGGCGTGGTCGGACACGGCGACGGTGAATCCATCTGGATCGGGTTCTAGATCAGCAATATCAGAGCGGCGGCGGAGGAGGCGGAAGTAGCGCTTGGCGAGGAAGTTGTTGGTGGTGGCGGAGACTGTAGAGGAAGACTCAGCAAGAGATGGCGGAGGAGGTCGACTGTAGACGTAGGTGGTGTGGAGGGAAAGACGTGATTCTGGAGATGGGAAAGTGGACAGTGACGACCGATTCTGCACTGTTGCGAGAGAAACAATTTTCAAAATGTCGACTAGCGGAAAAATGTAATTAATATTTATTCGCTTGGGAATCAGATTATGAAAAATGTAGTAATATTTAAATAATATTAATATTTAAATATAATTTTTTATTATTATTCACGTTTTTATAGACCGGTTAATAAATTAATATAATTGTAAAAATATTCTCATAAATTTTAAAATTATTCTTGGCATATTGTGATGTTGTCAAAATATAGGCAGAAGATAAAACTAACAAACCGCCATAAAAAAATAATTAATAACATGAAATAATTATGACTTGTAGGTTCACGCCAAATAATAAAAAAAAATAGATTCTCCTCTCAATCAGATAAACAAACAAAAATGAATTTTAATGTTTATAATGTATAAGCATATATGATAATATGTATACACACATATAACATAAATAAGGGCTATGTTTATCGGGCACATCTCTTGTTGCCTTTCAAGTTCAAATGTATCAACCAACAATCCCTTACTAACTTATATTTATCTAAACCATGATCTAATACCAACTTACTATGTCCCTAAATTCCCAAAGCTTGAAAATAGGGAATTAAGTCTTCATGTCTACACCAAAAGTGTCAAGCTGTGGATGACTATCACATAATGAGATTACATATCGGGTGCTATCTCAACCATTCATATATACAATCATATAATAAGGATATTCACGTATAATTTCAATTAAATGGAAACCAATATGAATCCAACACGAATTATACCATTAATACAAATGTACCAATATAGATCAAATGCATAACATTAATCAGTTACGAGTGTTATGGACCTATATTCAACAATCAAATAACTAATATAAATCAATATATCTCATTTCAATGCAATATATCTATTATTACAATAATAGATGAACAACTGATCTATTTATGATGTGGTATCAATAACTAGTTTATGTCATCACTTGAAAGTAAATATAAACAATGTAAAATGAATATGAATGGTTATTATATGACATACAACTTTACACAACCCATAACCCATACAAACCTCTATTTTACGTGCCAAGTGTATGAATTTACTAGCGTAGTGCTGTAAGACTACAACCTAAGCCAGCAATTACATAGTATCAAGGTAAGTATATATAACAAAACCAATTATAATTGTAGTGAGACTTCATCCTAAAATCATTAACCAAGCTAAGCAGTGGCTAACATCAATCAAACTCATAATAACTAATAAGATTGTGACAGCCAATGATAGCAACCAAGATCACAAATACCATTAATATGAACAACTAGTGTCACCTATTACGACAATTAATAGCAACCATAAAAAACCTAATATCATTGAATACCACTAGCAAGTGGCAAACAAATGCCATCAAAACGCCATTAATAAGTGGTGATTAAAGTTTCCTATCACACAATCAATGTCAACAACCAACAAGAATCAATACTAGTGATCACTATTAGTAGGGCAACCAATTACACGTATCACAACAGTAACTTTCATAAATTTCAAGCATAACATACAAACAATCCAAACAACCCAAACCCAGTAATAGCTTGAACGATAACAATAAAATTAATATTATCAATTCATAAGACACCGCTAGGGTTACCCGAGTGTCCATCATCAAAATTGTGTCAAAGACAACATCCAAATAATAACAAAATGATCAAAACAATAAAAGTAACAAAATAGTTGGGCCGATCATAGGCTTACGTTCATGCCGTAGTTTTTTTTATATATTAATACTTTGGTTGTAGGGCTATGACCACAATGTGAGTAATCCTTTTTTATATATGCTTTTAATACTTTGATTATAATGCATAAATTAAACAACACGAATCTCAAACTTTATTCATTTTATCAATTTATAGGATTTCACATAAAAATATGTGTAAAACTTATTAATTTGTTTATTATTCCTTTTCGTTATTTCTCTTTTCACATAACATGTGTAAAACTTATTGGTCCTTGTCGTTTATTTCCTTTTTTTAAATTATTATCATTTTAGTTATTATTATTAATTTCATTAATTCACCAAAATAGAAAAACACTTGATGAGACTTCAAATTCTAAATCAAACGGCCACAATAACATTATTATTTTTTAAACACATTTAGAAATACCAGATAAACTACTTCAAATGTGGGTTTTCACAGTGTACAAGCACATTACAAGATGCTATATGACAAAAAGTCATAATCGTAGATATTGTATTACTAATGATATCTAACATTATTATTTAATTATAGTACGTTAATAATTTGACTAATTTTACTTATAAAAGTATCCGTAAGAGCACTAACATCATATATTTAACTATTTTTTTTCTAAATTTACAAATTTAAACAACTTATTGTTTCTGATTGTAAATATACGTACACCACACTAGATTTCCCAAATTACTTCATGTCTAATTAAAATAATAGTTTAGACTATTTTTTATTTAATAATATTTTTTATAATTTAGTATGAAATAAAAGTGATGTTATGAGAAACGTAAAAAATATAGATGAAAATATTTTTTTTAATATATAATTTAATAATTATAGAGGGTAAATAATATTTCATAATATATTAAGGAACACTATATAAACTCCACGTAAAAAGTTAAATATAGGATATATGTTGTTAAGAGGATTTTATGATTTTTAAAAATTTTTTTCCCCATGACATTCTATATGAAATTTGCAATTAGTGCTCTAACAATATCTTCAAATTTATTTTTTTCATTTTATTTATTTTAATAACCATTAGAACACATTTTAGTCTTTCAATTTAAATAATTATATTTGTTATCTGATTAAAATATTATTTTTAAAATATTTAGTTATCTTTTGAAGGAAAGAGAAAATAAAAAATGGATAAATTAAATTAAAAATGAGAAAAAAATTATCTTAAAAGTATGGAGACATTAATAAAGATTATTATTTTTAAATACTATTTAGAATATTAAATTATTTGCTAAAATATACGTGGTTGGTGAGTTGATATTTTCATTAAATCCACTGCCTAATGTGTTCTAAAAAGGCAACAAATAATATTCAATTATGATTCGGTGCTATAAAACGGGTTCCCATCGACCTCTCAAAACCTAGCCGTCGTATCTCTCATCCATCTTCGTCTTTTCCGTCACAGCCGATTCGGTGCGTGTTCTTGTATGTCGACGACTCAGATCTACAATCTAAATCCCCTGTCCCTCACATACTCTCACACTCATATAACGCGTGTGTTTATTATCGTTTAGTTTTGAATCTCTGCTGATGTTTCGTATTTCTTTTTAGGTATAAACTTTGATCTGCCTCTGTTCACGCTTGACGAGAAAGAATCCGGTATTGTCTGCTTTCTGGTACATGTTTGTGCGAGTTATTGTTGTTTCAGATGTAATATTGTATTTGTTTGCACTTCATAATCATCCTCGTCTTAGGATCATGAACTGTTTTACAGTTTTTCACCTTCTAAATTCCCCCAGAAAAGAAGTTTTTTTTACATGTTTTTGGAAATTTGCGTCTATAATGATTTTCGTGATTCTTTGAAATTATATTATAGTGATTTTCCTTTTTAAATATTCGGTATGTTATAGCTCAGAATTTAGGGAGCTAATCTAATTTTATTTTTAAATCTGTGTAGAAGCAATCAATGGCAGTTGTTTTCAATAATTTGACCTCAGAAGCTGGGTTGAAGAAGCTTGATGAGTATCTCCTGAGTCGTAGTTATATTACTGGGTAAGTGTTTTGATTTGTCCTGTATACAAATACTCTTTCTCTAGCATAAATAGAAAAAGCACAGGCTCACATGGATGAGCTTATAGTAAAAAAAATTGATATTTTTTTACTTGATGTTCAATTTCCCTATTGCATCATGCCCAGGTACCAGGCTTCTAAGGACGACTTAGCTGTGCATGCAGCTCTATCAAAGGCTCAATCGTCTGAGTATGTCAATGTATCCCGTTGGTACAAACACATCGATGCACTTTTGAGGATCTCGTAAGACTCATATACACCCTGTCATTCTGAATGTTTGTCATTGTATCGGTGCGCTATTATGAATCTATCTCTCCATTTTTTTTGTTGAATTCATGTTTTTCCTAATGCAGTGGTGTTTCTGGGGAAGGTTGTGGTGTTGTTGTTGCGAGTTCTGCTTCTGCAGCTGAGGCAATTGCAACTCCTGCAGCTGCCAGTAAGGCAAGTATCTGTGTAATACATGTGTTTGTATTTTTATTTATTGATGAGATCTCATATGGTTGCAAGGGAATGTTCAATTCACATGAACGGGGTCCTATTTATGCAATGGCCATTGCCAATACATTATTTAGGAGTTCTTTTATGTATGTAAGGCCAGTTAATGTGGTTCTATGTTAGAAGCGATCACAGTTTTCCTACTGGCTGCTAAATATATATTTTTTGCTTGTGACTTTCACAATATATAGACAATATATTTCTCACTTGCAATGTCTCACCTAGAATGGCTTGTGCAAGTAGATGAAATTGGTCACAGCAGTGTATAGGCATAGATGTGGATTGCATTGTCAGTGTTTGGTGTTTATGATGTGCGGTTTGGTTGTTCATTACTCTGATTTTTTTACCAATTTTAGTTGTAAGTTCGCGTTATGGTTTCAGGCTGCTGCTGTTGACGATGACGATGATGATGTGGATCTATTTGGCGAAGAGACTGAAGAAGAAAAGAAGGCTGCTGAAGCCCGTGCTGCAGCAATGAAGGCATCTACCAAGAAGAAAGAGAGTGAGTTTTTACTAAGTACTAATAAGATGCCTTCTTTTCTTGTTCTAAAGTTTGCCCCTTCTGTGAGGGCGTAGGTATGCATGCTTTTCTTTATGGAACTCTGTATGGTTTTACTAGTTTGACATAGTATGATGCTTTATTATGCTGCTTAGTGTACATTGTACTGTCTAGCTCCTTTTATAGGGGACTTTTGGCATCTACCAAGCACCTAAGTAATCTTATCATCCTTATCATATTTGAAGTTTTTTGTGGCGTTTTATTTAATGATTTATTCTAAGTTTTTTGAACGTCCACTTTTGTTTTGCTTTGTTTTGTGTTGTTTTTTTGGGAATGTAGCATGGTTCATCAATCATACCCTATCATAGAGAAGCTAAATATGTTTTTTTACTATAATTACAGGTGGAAAATCCTCTGTTCTGTTGGATGTGAAGCCATGGGATGACGAAACGGACATGAAAAAGCTCGAGGAGGCTGTTAGAAGTGTACAGATGGAAGGACTGAACTGGGGAGCATGTAATTTTTTATCTAGCATTTTTTGGGGGAAAAATTATGCAATTCTTATCTCTATTATTTAGATTTTCCTTCGTTGTCTCCCTTCTGATATTGAGCAAGCAGTCATTTAGTGCCCTCCCTTTGGACGTATAACTAATTCTAATTACCTTATTTTGTGCAGCGAAACTTGTTTCGGTTGGATATGGAATAAAGAAATTGCAGATAATGATGACCATTGTAGATGACCTGGTTTCTGTAGACACACTAATTGAGGAAAGGCTCACTGTCGAGCCCATCAATGAGCATGTTCAGAGCTGTGATATTGTTGCCTTCAACAAAATTTGTAAGTATCACTGTTCGTCCACCATTTTGTTGTATTTATGTTTACCGCGAGCCTTTGAGTGATGTTTCATGTGACACAATATAACTGGCACCGTCTTTTAATCTACTTGTTTTTGTGACAGGAAGAACGAAGTTCTCTGCTGGGGTGCGGAGGATGCTTCAAATGAATATCAAATAAGCTGTTGTTATGTTATGATTATTCTTATTCCCCTCATTAAATTCTTAGACGTGGTCAGTTAATTGTTTTTTTTCTTTGTTGTCCTGATGTTTCGGTTTTGATTGCAATATGGTGGCCATTTTATAATGGCCTAAACTGTATCTTATTAAAATAATCAAATATTTTTAATATCTTAGTACTTCCTTTTTTCTTATATGGAACGGTGTCGTGAGGGGGAAAAGATTAAAGAGCTAGGCTTCATTTAGGCTTACGACTGGAACTTTGTTTCAACTTTGCACTCAACTGCCTCCCCGTTTTTAAAATATGATGATGTTTGAGTATAAAAAATATAAAATTAAATGATAAAAATAAGCTTTTATTGGATAGTTATTATATTTTAAAAATAAAAATAAAAAACACTTCAATCAAATATATTTAGTGACGACATGTTGCTGCCACTTTAGTGACGACAGCTAACCACTTTAAAATTTTAACAGTCAAGCACTGTCTCCCCGTTGCAATTAGAATATACTTAATATAATTACAGGTGTTTAATTTATTTAAGAATTTCAAATTAAACAACATGAGACAATTGTTATTCTTTGCATATTGAAATAATGAATTTTATGGGTTTGGTTTAATGTTTTTATTATTTATAATATTATATTTTAAAGATATTGATATTTTTGTTTGAAGTTTAATTTTACTCATTAATAAGTTTAAAAACACAAATTATATGTATGTGTTAATTAAACGGTTTAGATTAATTCAATTCAAAAATTAATCATTAACGATAAAATATAAAAATTTTCATTCAATATAATATAAATAATTTGAAGAATTTATTTTATCATGGTTATATTTAATATGTATAATTATATACTGATATTATTATTTGTAAATATTTTATAATGAGCTTAGATTAGATTACTTTTATTATAAAAATAGTCTGTACTATGATTTTATCAGAATAAAATCTTTAATTTCATTTACCGATTATGAATTAATTCTATACTTAGTCTAATTAGTATATCTATTATATGTGTTCTACACATATCTGATAATAGATTTTAATAAATAATGAGATGTCATAATGTTTGATCATATAATGAAACACAAGAATACAATCAAATAAATAGTTAAATAAAATATATTTCAGTTAATAAAAATAATTTTTATGTAATTAAAATTATATAATACTTTATATATCATTATCCCAACACTTACAACATGCTATTTTATTAATTCGTATACTTTTTTTTATCTCTTATAAGCGATACTCCATATGGGTTTGTCTAAAACGCTTCTCATATAAGTGATCACACCCTTTTTGCCCTCCCTCTAAAACGTTTTGGTTACACTTGTTTTGTCCATGATAATAATATTTCAAAGATAGATCTCAAGCTCTCAAACGTGTCTTCTTTAGTTATTTATGAGTCTTTGTCATGACAGGGTGGGCTAACCCTTAACAAAATGTTGGTTGTTTTTGTTGTTATTGTTTCTTTAGAATTAATATTTTTTATTTTATATTCTTGTTTGTATTTATTATTTTTAAATAAATGTTATTGTTATTCCTTAACCCTGTTTAAAAGTATTAGAGAAAATGAGGAGAAAAACCTTTATACCTAGTATGGCATATTCAAACTTAATTTTAGGAAAAACTCAAAGTCAAAAGTATCTAGTGAGTTTCTAATATCAATGAAGATATAATTAAAATAAACCTACAATGATCAAATGTGAGTTATATTAATTATTTACTTCCTCGCCTAAATCTGCTATAAATGTTATTCTATTATTATAGCGGTGTGGATTAGTTTTTTTAGAAACGTAAGAGCAACTCCAAGAAGTTCTCTATTATCTATAAATAGAGAGCATAATGCCAAAAATGAGCTCCAATAGCCTCTTCATCAAGTTCTCTACATCTATAATTTGCTACAGTGACTCTTCACAAATGAAGAGTCACTATTCATTCTCCACATAATTTTTTATTATTTTTTATCTTCTTTCTCTCTCTCCTCTCTCCTCCCTCTCCTGTGCAATTAATATTATTATTAATAAATTATTATTTTAATAAAAATAGAGAGTAAAAAATAGAGAGGCTTTTGGAGGGTATGTTAAAAAATAGCTTTTTACATGTGAAAAATTATGTATATGTGAAGAAAATTATAAAGAGGCTCTTAAAATTTTATTTACTAAAAATTGTACAAATATCGGCAAACATACCAAAAAATAATGTACAAATATGACCAAAACAAACAAGCATACCCTGTAAAGCAAAGTTATAATAAAGCCAGTACAGATGAGTTAAGTGAGAACGGTGGAGAACGTAGAATGTTGGATCCGTGAACATATTTTATTTTTAAAAACATGACGTGTTTTTAAAATCGAAATCTGATTGCTCATCATTTTTTTTAAAAATAATTATCAAAAATAATATCCGCATGCCGAAACAACCAACCCCCAGGATGACGCTGCCACTCCAATGCCCATACCCACTCCGTTTGCCGGCAACAGTCGCCGCGAATCTCAACGCTCCGTCGTCTTCGTCTCCCCAGAACTCTTCTCTGGTCGCATCCTCCTCCACCAGTTTCTCCAGGTTATTAATCTCCATCCACTCACTCTCCTTCAACTGATTGGCCTTCTCATTTGTTCCACACCGCTGTTCGTTCCCATTCCAGGGCCCAAATGTCGTCTTCGTCGCTCGCTCCTCTCCCGGAGAATCGAATCATCGTACGCATCGCCTTCGATTCCTGGAGGACATGCTCTGCCTCGGACCTTTGATTTCAGAGAGATTTAATTGATGTTTTTTTTCTGGGGGTTGCTTTGTTGTTTGTTTGTTTTTCAAATTTCAACGTTGTTGTTGGCAGCTAGGTTGTGGAGCTGTGGTTCTGGACTTGTTAGCGGCTGTCGATGCTTATCCTAAGCCAGACGACAAGATAAGATCCACAACCTTAAAGGTATACTCCTTATTTTTCCCGCTCTTCTGGCCATCGCCCTGTTTCTTCCTTAAACCTGCTTTTTTATTTTCTCGCTCGCTCTTTTTGTCTAGAGTTAGTCAGCGAGGCAGCGACTAAAGCTTTTTTATTGAGCTGAGTGAAGGCTGAATGCTTCCTACTCTGCTGAGTTGAGAAGTTAGAACAGATCGCTGATACACTCCAACAGTTGATAATATCCAATTTACATGTAAAGGGCACTTGTTTGAGTCATTAGAGGAACTCCAGTTGGATTAGCTAAATTTGATCAGCTAAATCTATGTTTAGCTTGATATATATATATATTTAGCTAAGTCCATTTTCATTGGTACTTTTTTTTCTTAAATTTATTTTTTCAAATTATCCTTCCAACATTCTTCCCATAACTTGGTTCTTTTCTTCCCATAATAGGAAGATGGAAGGGTATATTGAAAATTTCAGACGAGTTTGAAATGAGTGCTAACCAGTCACAATAATAATTTTATATATATTTATCTAAAATTATAACCGAATTTAAATTTACCTAATATAGCTACACTATTAGAGAAGATGTTTTAGTCAAATTTAGCTTTAGCTATGGATATAACTAAATTATTGGGGCTGTTTTTAGGCCCCCCAAAAAATATTTTCATTGCCAACTAAATTTGAAGGATATTATATCTATTCAGATAAACTAAATATTATTTGTATTCAAATTCGTTTAAATCAAATTGAATGCAAATATAACTCTATTTTATTGAATAAAGATTCATTCAATATGTACAAATAACTATTTAATTTTTGTTAACTTATATTTATGCATATATATATATATATATATTTTAACTGTTTAGATCAATTTCATAAGTTTTACATAGTTCACATGGTTAAAATTTAGTTCAAATACATAAATGCATGAATTTAAATCTCACTATACTCAGATTTAGGTTGATTTATTCTTTAAATCTATTCTAATAATAATAGGCTTACATCGTAAGATTATACTTGTGTAATATTTGAATTCGATTTGAATCCATTAGATAAAATTTTAAATCCAATATGAAGTTCTATGATGATATTTGAATTGAGTTCAAATTTTTTGATACGAATACAAATATAATGTCCAATTTGTTTAAGGGCTTATGATGTATAGCTAAGTTATGAAATTATTTGGTGCAATTATATAACTGATATTGTTAAGAAACCTGCACTTATATAAGATATTTTTAAAAACATTATTATTCTGCGTGCTTGCACACACACAAGAAATATATATATAAGTTGAAAATAATATAAGAAATATTTCTTTCTTAGTATTATTGAGAGATTATATACACAATTAGGAGACCTAGATTAGTAAATAATCCTATTTAGAAAACTACATATACACTCACATAATTACAAATATATGACAAATAGTTAATTAATTTTTTTTCAATATATATATATATATATATATATATCTTCAAGATATCATAAGGATTAGGCCAAATATTTAATTTAATGAATTTCATATTCTATGTTTTTGAACGTATAATACATCTGACCCTTGTTTAGCACACTTGATGTGGGTTAACTGTTGAGATTGGCCATAAAAATGATCTGTTTTTTTTCTTCTTCAAAATTTATGTTGAAATTTCTTCCGGTTTTAGTCATTTTGATTTGGTTTAAAATTTAAAACAAAACTATTGGTGTATGATAGCAGTGATATATTGGTGATGCTAAGCTTTGCTGTGTGAAGATCATAATTGTGTTTTGGTCGGTTCTCAGACTCAGGGTGGTGGGAATGCAGGAAATGCTTTAACTTGCGCAGCTCGTTTGGGCTTGCAACCTAGAATAATTTCAAAGGTTTGTTATGGCTTATGAATCAGATAATATATGGCAGTTCAAACCTTTTTTCATGGCGCCTTGATTGTTATTTACATTTTGTATGTACACTAGATTGCTGATGATGCCCAGGGGAAGAGTATATTGGAGGAGCTTAAAGCTGATGGTGTGGACACTTCTTTTCTTGTGGTAAGCTGGTTATAATTCCAGAAAGCGTGCTAGTTATAAACTGTGGAATTGTGTAAAAAATTTTTTATTTTTAATTTTGGTTCTTGTGGAAAACGGTGTTCCTTTAGAATTCATCACTATCTGCGTATTCATTGTGTTCAGTTTAAAGTTATTTTTCTTTTCAATAATACTATGTACACTCGTTCCCGGGCATTGTTTTTCCTGACAATACTGTTTATGCTTTCTAATTCATAAGATCAAATGAATAATTTCACATTCTAAAATTGAATAAAAGTTATCCAAAAGGGCTTTGCCTTGAAAAAGGGTGTGTATGAAATATTAGAGTTGCCTTGCCAAAGCATTTTTTGTGTTGGGTATTGTGGCTCGTGTGGAGATCATTCAAATCCAATCAATTTGTGTTCGTCTAGGACATTAATTACGTCCAATTAATTTTTATAGTAATGTGCAGTGGCTTAAGAGCGTTCCAAATGGGAGGTTCTTGAAAATGTTGCTGGAGGAAGAAGTGATTTTCAACCCCTTAATTGGTCTCTATTGGAAACAAAAAAAGAGTAGTTTAAAAGGAAAGAGATAAGACTCAAGATTTGGTTTCATTTCACTTATTGCTAAGGACATCTCAATTTTCAGAAACGTTCAAAATATTTATATTGATTTGGTTTTTTGTTGTCCTTTCATTATTCAAATTGTTCAGCGAGGTTGATATATAAACAAGAGGGAGGAATTTGGGATGCAAAAACAACTAATAGTTTTGGGTTTGGTTTGGTTAATGCATAAATAAATGGTTTTTTTTTTTTGGAAACTTTTGCTATTCAATAATTATGTATTGTCTTTTACTTTAAGATGCATATTAGCAGCAAAGGTAATTATATTTCACTTACAATGTTGATAGTCTTGTGAGTTGGTTATGCCATTACTATTTAAAAATACTGAAGTGATGTATTAAAATTGTTGGAAATTTTTTTCTTCTTCCTTATTTTTTGGGATGAAGTTAGAAGGTTTGGGAATAGACCATATATGACTTGGATGCAAGTCCTAAAAAAGGACAAGTATTAGAAATGTAGAAAGGAACATAGTTTTAGATAGGGGGTGAAAAACTTTTTGGATTCATATTTAAGATGACAATTTGATTGCTTGTTGTTGGATTGCTTTAGATAGGAGATTCAAGAATTAGCAGCTTGGGATTTGAGGCTTAGTTTTCTATTGTTATTTGATGTCTGCTCCATCTCCTTCTTTTCTACAATTTGTGTCGTTTATGTTTGACACTGTTTCCAGGTTTCCAAGGAGGGTAATTCACCGATGACATATGTCATTGTTGACAATGAAACGTAAGGTTTTTTTGTTTACTTGTTCTTTCATCTCCATCTGTGTGGCCCTTAAAGAAACTGGCTTTTTAGCCACCATTAATTTTGGGAATTGCATGGAAGCAGTTTTTTCTTTATTGACTGGCATTTGGTTTTTATTACATTTTGAACTGACTGATTTCATATGAGTTTTTCGGGCATTGCAAAATTTAATATGTTTCTTGTTTAAATGATAAAAACTATGTAACATCTCAATTATTAGAATGCCTACCTTTTTTCCTCTCTAGTGACCACATGATCGGTGGTGGAAAGTTACCATATCTCATCTATCCTTCAACACCACACCCCCCCCCCCCCCCCAAACCCATTTATAATGCAAAATATGTTTTAGTCCTATCGAAAACTTTATAGCTATCTTGTTAGTATATCAGACCATTTTAAGATAGCTTTGGCATCTCCATTATGGTAATATACACTTGTATTTTCAGGAAAACACGGACTTGCATACACACCCCTGGCAATCCTCCCATGGTACCAGATGACCTTTCACAATCAAGTTTGTTGTCTGCATTAAATGGAGCGAGACTGTTCTTCTCTGATATCAGATTGCACGAGACAGCTTTAGTTATTGCTCATGAGGTAAATCTTATTCTAGTCATTTTGAATGTTTTCCTCTTGGGTTTTGGCCTATGCAGCTTTTCCTAGCAGGAGCATAAAAGGGTATTTCAAAAGCCCATTATAAGTATAATTTTGTCTAAACTCCTTATCCAAGCACTTATTTTAAGATATTATTATGTGTTGTGATGGGAGAATGTTATTTTTCTTCAAAACTTAACGGGATATTTGTAAGAAAAAAAGAAGCGTCCTAGGCCGAGTGCTTCCTCCCCAAAAGAAGGGGTGGCATGGTATTCCACGAGAGGTATAAAATTTGTGGCACACTGTTGTTGTGCAAGGGGCGTACATTAGCAACTGGGATTTCATGGCCGCACTGCTGCTCAAATCTTCAGCCAGATCAAGGGATTTCCCTACATGCATTACATTCTAAATTATTTTTGGATAAAAAGGGGATATTTATACAATGGATAACATTCTCGTTCTCATGGTGTAAGATTTTACCAGTCTTCATGACCTGACAACCAATTGGACTTTTAAATCAAATGAGTGAAACCAATTTGCCTTAATGACATAAGTGTAATTTTTTTGATTATGGAAATATCAGTACTGCATGACATAACACACACACACAAACTCTCTCTCTCTCTCTCTCTCTCTCTCTCTCTCTCTCTCTCTCTCTCTCTCTCTCCTTCCCTCTCCTCTTGATTTTTTTTTCATATATATATATATATATATCTTACCTTCCTTTTTTGATCTCTAGACATTGATGTACATGTGTTAGAAATGTGTTTGCCTTTCTATGTTTACAAAGTTGATTGTCATGCCTAGATAGGAAGATAAATTTTGTGTTCTTTAAATCCACTGAGCAAGTCATCGGTAGTTAGCATTGATCCACATTGCCTTCATATCAAATTGTCCTTCATTTTTATTTACTGTCTATTCTTTGAGACATTACCCAAAGGAAGGAAAAGGCATCTATTGGTCTCATTCAGTACAGGCAACTCGCAGGAACATTCCTATTTTAATTGATGCAGAAAAGAAAAGAGAAGGATTGGATGAACTTCTGGCTCTGGCTGATTATGTTGTATGCTCGGCAAAGTTTCCACAGGCGAGTAAAAATAGCCTTTTTCCCTTTCTAAATTGCTATTCTCTCTTGTAAGTTATATATTCCCTGAAAGAATGTCCTGGTTCCTTAACCCATCTGCTGCTGTAATTTTTGTAGAAGATATTGTATTGATAACCCATATCCTATGATAGGCATGGACAGAAGCACCATCAGTTCCAAGCGCACTTGTTTCCATGCTTCTGAGGTTGCCAAATATAAAATTTGTGATTGTGACCCTTGGTGAGGATGGATGCATGATGCTTGAGAGAAACACAATTGGTGAGTACAGACTTGTCTGACATTTCATTGTGGGAGATGGAAATCATTTTTGCACTTAAATTTCAAAATCTTCTATTCTTTGCCGTGCTTTACTATTTGATGATTCATATTGGACTTTGTATGCTTTGAAGAGGGTCCTGACTTGGAAGAAGTTGAAATAGATGGATTATTTCAATCCATACAGCAGCGGATTGAGAAGAATTCTGCCAGACTGACATGCGTTTCTGCGGTATTCATTAATTTCACTGAAAGATTGGGTTACTCCGGTTCTCCCTTCTCTTCATTCAATTTAATTTCAGGTTGCTAGGACATTGTAGGGATCAAGGAATGTAATGGTATGTTAAAATGACAGTTGATACACAAGAGGTTAAATAATTTCACACTATATTTATGCTGTCATCTCCAAATCAAGGCCATAAATGCAAGTCTTGTTAAATTAAAATTTATATTAGTTGCTTTAATCTTCTCAGGCAGCTAAAAAACTGCAAGCCAATAGGATAGGGTCCTTGAGTGGGAGGTTGTTTGTGGCAACAGCTGAGAAGATACCGCCCTCAGAACTTATTGACACGACTGGTGCTGGTGATGCATTCATTGGGGCTGTCCTCTATGGTACCTCTCTCCTTCTGCCTCTCTCTCTCTAACTCTGTTCAAGTATGTCATCTTTATATGCAATTTTTTGCATCGTCATACAAAATGTCTCTTTTTCGTCATGCCATTGTTATCATTCAAATTGCTTTACAATGAAGCCAAAACCATCTCTGGTGAGGTTAAAAGTTAAAACTTTGGATAAGCCTCCCCAAAAAGAGCAGACCAAATTAAAATTGAGGCCTGCAATCCACTATCCATGGCACCCCTCTCTAAGCAGGCTGCCAGCATCAGGAGTCCCGGAAGTTCCATTAACGAAACCATCAATGCTATGTTAGAGAGCCAGCTCAGAGTAGTCATCTGCCCAAGCCTGCCTTTTTTTTTTTTTGCATGTTCTTTTCTTATTGTTATCACTCCCTGTTTTACGTGGCTCCCATTGCGTCTAAGAAGTCAAACCGGTTGGGTAACATGTTTTATTCCCTGATTTTCAGAGGGGGAAATGTCTAGGCATGTTCATGTATTGATGACACTGATTTAAAATCCTCTGCCCCCTTTCATTCCTAACAGCTATTTGTGCGGACATGCCCCCGGAGAAAATGCTGCTGTTTGCTGCTCAAGTGGTAAGCTATTTTAACACGAATCTGCGTGGTACTATTTTAACACGAATATCTCGGAGCGTAAACATGGCGATGATTGTATGTTTTCTTTATATCGCAGGCCTCGGCCAAATGTAGAGCCTTGGGTGCTCGAACTGGCCTTCCCCAGCGCACAGATCCACGTTTGGCGTCATTTCTAAGCTGAAGGAAAGGATGCACAGGTGCCAAAGAGTTCAGAAGAACGGTGCATGTATTGTATGGTGCTAAGGAGGCAAAGACTTAATGTGATTTGTGTATCATAAGAATCACGTAATTTCTTGTCATACAAATTGTGAGCCTTATCTTGTTGATGTTTAAAGGTGAGGGTTAAGACCCAAAAACTATATACTTCAGAGAGAGAATGGTTCGCTTCTTTAATAGTTGTCACGTGCTTTGTTGTCAGTTGGTACAGTCAGCCCATGGGATACCAGCAATAGTACCCAAAAAAAAAAAAAAAAACACGCGCGCACACGTGGAAAACACATCGAAAAACGAAATAACCTAACACACTACTACATACATACAATACAAATACAAATATGCAATGCAACAAGTAGAAGCTCTAGCTCCTGCAGATGCTTGGGTTCAGAGCATGGTATCAGCCTTGGCCGGCAACCTCCTAAAGAAGTTGACAGCCTGTGAAGGCAGCTTGCTCCGAAACCGCGGAGGCCTGAGGGCATACAACCCCCAAATCCCCGCCGCCAGCCTCATCGGCACCAAATAGAACCCGGCTGCACCCAGCAAGCACACGAGGACGAACAAGAACGTCGCCCGCGGGTCTCGCCATCCGAGCAGCGCCTGCAGCCGCTCCCCTTGGGTCGCCATGTCCCCCACCATTGTCTGAATCCTCCCGGCCACCACCCTCAGCCGATCATACCGCACCCGGACCACATCGGCACTCCGGCTGGTGGGGAAGGAGTCGAACTCCTCGTCCAGCTCATCCGCGTAGACGCACTCGGCGAGGGATAGCCGAGTGTCCATGTGAGGTGGGTGCCGGGGGCGCGCCCGGTACCGCCACATCCCCACGAAAGCCATGTACAGAAGCACCGCGGGGACGATGAGGTCAGGGAAGGCCACCAGCAGGAGATAGAGCATCACAAACATGGACGAGTAAGCCGGCCTCCGCCAATCGCGCATTGCCTCAACAAACCGCACCGCCCCCACGAGGGCGGAGAGGATGGTCATGAGGCGGAAGAAGTTAGCCTTGCTCTTCCTCATGCTCCACACGTGGGAGTCGTGGTCCAGCATGTACTCCACCACCTCGCGCCCCAGCGGCGGCTCTGCACGGCTGAGCCTGGCCGTCACCACGTTCATGGCCTGGTGCCTCAGGGTCTCCAATTGGTTCACCGACAACGGCTGCACATAATGCATCTTGGGGAGCAGAGGCAGGGTATACATATGCAGCATGTTGGCCACGTTCGCACAAGAGAAGCGCAGTGCCAAGTGCAACTCCCCCATCTTCTTCACCCCGGAGGGGTGCAGCATCAGCAGCGGGTAGGCATGGGTGTACACCCGGTCTGACCCCAACGTAGACACCCGGATTCGAACCTTTCCAATGCGCGGGTCTCCAGCACCGCCGCCGTTTCCGACGTGCCAGTTGTCGAACACCCCCACGGTGATGACCGTGCAGGGGTCGAACACCTCCCACGTGTACTGCTCGTTCCATTTTGGGGAGAGGCTGTCCACCACCGTGCGCGTGCGCACCCATTTCTGCCCGTACTTGGCCACGCAATACGCGTCCGCCCCACCGCCGCCTTTCCCGATCCATGTCGGCACCAGTCCCGTGGCCTCCAAAATCCCCATCTCCAGCACCCCGATGCTGGGCCTCCACAGCTCCTTCGCCGTGGGGCGCAAGTCGCTACAGTACAACGCGGACTCGTCGAGCACGTGGTAGCCGCCGTCGAACGACAGCCGAAGATGAATCCTCGACCCGAACCCAGCATCCAGGTTAAACCAACTGGACCCCACCGCCTTCTCGTCCGTCCTCTTCACCACCGCCTCCGCCGGCAGCCAGACCCTCCCGACAACCTCTTCCCGCCCCGGCGCGTGCCGGTCCTCAACCGACACCAACACATAGTCCTCAAAAGGCTCGGCGACCACAAACATCAAGTCCTCGTTCCAGTACGGGTGTGAGAAGCCCCCGGAAGCCGCATTCACCGGCGAAATTCTCGTCCTCAGCACCTGGTTGCCTACCTGGACCTTGGTGGAGAGCTCCGGGTAGCGCATCACCGACGCTGCCTTCTCACCGAGGACCACGTCGTGGGCTTCGATGACCGACACGCGGAGGTACCAGAGCTTGGGGGAGAGATAGACTTTGGACTTGAGGGTGGACAGGTCGTCGAGGCAGCGCACGTTAGCGGCGGATTCCGAGTGCCACGCCTCCGCGAAGGCCTCGTCGACCTGAGTCCCCAACCACACCGCCGCCATCATTTCCCCGCCGCCGGAATCCCCCCATAGCCGACGACTCCATCCGGTACCACTGCGGTGCCAGCTGGCTGTCCGGCGGGACCCGCTTCGGGACCTCGTTGAGGTCGAAGCACACGCGGTAGACCGGACCCAGTTGGCCGTCAACGCCCTTGTTGTTTCCCTTCACGAAGATTTCAAGCACCGGCGGCGACTGTACGGATTCCTTGGAGAAGGCAAAGACCCGGTCCCACTCAGGGCTGTCACTGCTTGCCGGATTCGTGACCCCCCTGCAGTTGCCGAGCTTCACTTCCGCCACCACTTGGCCAAGGCCGGCAATGCCGCGTGCCTTGATGACTCTGACGTACAGGTACTGCATTTGCTCGACGAGGTCGTAGGTTGAGCTGGTCTTGTCCCGGCTCAGATCTCCTCCCCCGAGATGTGGACTCGTTTCCTTGAGCGAAAATTCATTATCGCCGCCGTCGGTGACCCGCTGCTCCGCGGACCCGGCGGCGATTAAGATGGGCTTCACCTCGCCGGTGTTGGAGGACTCCGAGGTCTCCACATGCTGGTAACTTTGCTGTGGTGTCTGCTTGCTCTCCCGCACCACGTCCACCGTCTGCCGGACCTCCAATTCTGCGGCCGAAGACGACGGCGCATAGCAGGTTTTCTTCTTCCTCTTTCTCTTTCCAGTCGGTTCTTCTTCTTCTTCTTCTTCTGCTTCTTCCTCCTCAGAGAAGGAGAGGTAAATCTTGAGGGTGATTTCGCCTCGAACGTGGGAGAAGAGGCTTCGCTTTTCGAGAGCGTAGAGGGAGCGGTGGGCGTCGAGGGGCTCCTTGGGAATGGCGGCGCCGGAGATTCGGACCTTGCCGAGGAAGTTGCGGGTGGAGGGGGACCTCTTCTCGTTGAAGACACTTACCTCGAGGGCGCGGTAGGGGAGGCCGGCGGCGTCGCGCACGTCGAAGATGAGCTTCTGGTTCCACTCCGGGTTGAGGTCCTTGGGTTTCACGGCGGTCCTCCGCCGCTGGTTCTCGAACTCGACTTCCACAAAGGGGGAGGACGAGCCCTCGCCATCTTTGGGCATTAGGTTGTTTGCCGCGATCACCTCCACGACTAGTTTCTCCTTCTTCTTCCTCTTGTTGCTTCCGTGATTCATTTTTTTTTCTGATGCTTCACTTTGATTTGATTTTGGCGCTAACGTAGAGAGAGACACACGCAGAGAGAGAGAGAGGGGGGGGGGGGGGTTATTTTAGGTGGTGTGTGCTTCAGAGTTCAGAGTTCATCAGAGTGGCGTGGGGAGGATGGAGAGAGAAAAGACAGGGAGGGAGGGATGAGTAGAGTGATGATGACATGGAGACAGACAGAGCGGGAGGCTCAAGAAAGAAAAGCTGCACCCATGGGCGCTCTTGTACAGGAACGATTCTTAGTATATCTGGTTTTGTTTTTCTTTTCCACGTGAGTTTTTTTTCCTTCTTTTAATTTCATGACTCCTTAATCGTGCCTCTGTTATCAGTTATTTCATTTTTTCAGTCAAGTTCGCCTTCACCTGTTTCTTTAGACTGCATGCACTGGTTGGGTATTGCATATGATTTATTTATTTTGTTTTTTTGTCAGAGTATATAATCATTTACAAAAAACCCGAAGATGTTGGAATTGGTGGGTGGCATCACATCGTTATGTATGTAGAATAATGAGGCATAGAATCTTGTTGAAGACATGTCATCACTTCTACATGTCATCAGTTAATTCATGCCTCATTTGTTTTTATTTTTTTATTATTTTGATTACGTTTTATTTATGGTATTTGACATGTAGTTAAAGAGTATTAAATTATAATTAAATAATAATATCCTCAATTTAAAATATTCAACATTTAAATTTTATGTTTTATTTTAAAAAAACTTATTTTCAACATCTCAATGAACAAAGTTTATTTATACATATAAAAATGAAATTAAAATTATAGAAGAGTCGGTAGGGGGGAATTAAGTTTTTTATATTTCGAAAGTTTAAAAACATTCATGGGGGTTGGGGGGGCTAAGGGTGGTTGGGGGGGGGGAATGAAAAGTAAATCCCGGGGTAAATATATTTATTCCTAAATATTTTCTAAATTTTTTAATAGTATTATTATACTTGTAATATTTTTATTGGTGAAATGAAAAGATGAGAGAGAAAATAATAAAAAAAATAAGAATAAAGAGAAGTAATAGGGAATGAGATGTTTAATATTTTTAAAAAATAAATAAATTAAATACTATTTATTTTCAAAATAGAAATAAAAATACTATATGGATGCTCTAATATATAGCTATATATATTTAACAAAATAAAATGAATACAATCAAAACAAAATAGAGGGTGAGTGCTTATTTTGTACATCTCAATGAACAAAGCTTATGGTCAATTTCTTTACTCTACATGGTGTAGTAATTATTTTAATCCCGCACATTAATACATTTTCTCTCGAAAACATGACCGTCGACCGCTCTAAGTGGAGGTCTTCATGCGTTGGGTGTCGACAATCCCAAAGCCTTATCCGTTGGGCGGGGATGAAACAGGGATCGATGAGTACACGAGGAACAAGGAAAAGAAAAGAGGCCTGCTACCAATTCCTACTTCTAAAACTTTTCACTCTACGAATACAAATGTATGATTTTCAACCCATAATTTCACCCCTGGTAAATATGTATTTTATCACCATTCTATTCTTGCAGGGCTGGGCAATTATCATTATCTACCATTATTTTTTTCCCCAAATATCAGAAGTGGGATCAGAGGAAAACCTATCTCGACTATGACAGTATTTGTAGATTTAAGGTACAAGAGCATATGTAATAGGTTTACTTATACTATAAACTATAGTTAAATTTGATTAAAGTTTAATAAAAATATTTTAATAGTATAGATATATTATCAATTAAATATAACTTTATGTATAATTTTAAAAAAATTTATAAAAAATTTTAACTTTTAGTTAAAATATTATATTATTAGAACGCTTACAATAAAATAACAAAATATTTTAATAAATTTACTTACATAGGATATTATTTGTCACAAATTCGACTTGAGATATGTGTATTGATTAAAAATTTTATTAATACAAATATCTCGAGTCGAATTTGTGGTCAATATTAGTCAATATATGCAAGTTTATTAAAACATTTGACTAATCCTGTTCAATATATACAAATACATACTGGTGTTATTAGTTGTAAACTCTTTTTGTAATCTTATATTAGATCACTTCTAATATGGAAATAGTTTGTACCACAATCTTATCATAATATAGCATCATAAACTCCATTCACCGATTGTGAATTAAATTTTTACTTAGTCTAATTAGTGGATCTATTATATGTGTCTCACAAATACTCAGTAATACACTTTAATAAGTAACATGATGTTATTGTAACAGCCCGAGTCCCCCCATATCACGATATTGTCTGGTTTAGGACATAAGCTTAATCTCCGATTTTGTTTTTGTCAGTGCCACACAGGCACCCCAAAAGATCTCGTGCCAGGAGAGATCTTCATGCCTTCTTAAGAGGCACATTTCATTCTCCTTCCCAACCGATGTGGGACTTGCAAAGTCTTCAGACTCCATAATTCGCCCTCCCATAGGAGGCCCACGTCCCCCGTGGGACTATGACATACCGACCCGGTCCTCAACTCTGATACCATCTGTAACAACCCAAATTCCTCGTAGCACGATATTGTTCGGTTCAAGGCCCAAGCCTAATCTCCGGTTTTGTTTTTGGCAGTGTCACACAGGCACTCCAAAAGGCCTCATGCCATGAGAGATCTCCACGCTCTCTTAAAAGGCACGCTTCGTTCTCCTCCCTAGCCGATGTGGGACTTGCAAAGTCCTCAGACTCCACAATCCACCTCCCGTTATGAGGCCTACGTCCCCGTGGGACTATAACACACTGACCTGGTCCCCAACTCTGATATCATCTATAACAGCCCAAGTCTCCTGTAGCACGATATTGTCTGGTTCAGGGCTCAATCCTAATCCCCAGTTTTGTTATCGGCAGTGTTACATAGGCACCCCAAAAGGTCTTGTGCCAGGTGTCACGACCCGAGCAGCGTGGTGCTGGCGGGACGTTTCTTAGTGGCACAATTCAGGAATGTATTCATGCTACGTAAAGGAGAGGGGTTGATTGAAAGCGTAGATGGTGCGCATCGGAAGGTTCCAGGCAGCTCGTGGAGGAAAACGGATGGAACCCCTTCGGAGTTCAGACGTGCCGACCCGGTTGAATGCGGGGACCACGCCGCTAGTCGAGGACTTGACGTTGAAGAAGGGATTTGGTCATCCTTACACAAATTGGTCGGGAACTGGAGCCGTTCTCCTGATGAGCCCAGTGGCAGGGCAAAACCAGTCTACGTGCGCTTCAACCTTCAAAGGCTAAACTTAGCGGACCGTGGATAGAGAAGCTAAGTGCCGCAAGGGGTTGAGAGGCGCAGGAAACCTGATCCCGTGACACAGGAGAGGTCTTCATGCCCTCTTAAGAGACACACTTCATTCTCCTCTTCAACCGATATAGGACTTGTAAAGTTCTCAAACTCCACATTTAATTGTGGACTTTGCTCATTTAACTTATTTTTAAAAATATGAAAGGGTAAATTAAGTTTATTTATTATATTTGTTTGAAAATAATTATTCTGAATATTTATGTTTCAATACTATTATTTGGATATTATATTTTTATTATAATGCTAATATATATATATATATATAATGAAAATTGACATTCAATCGGATTCATAGTTAGATGATGATGTGATGCAATATCAGTCGTGTGATGCCTTTTTAAAAAATACATTACACTATTGATATTGTATCACATCATCATCTAAGTGTATATCCAATTGAATCATACAACTAAAAATATTTATTCATATATTATATTGGAATATTATTATTTAAATATTTATTAAACGATCCCAAACCTGACTGAACTTTATTAATATCTTTCGATACTAAAGCTAAAAGTAGACTTAAACCCGTCCAAAGATTTCATAGTCTATGCCATGGCTGGCCCGTTAGCCCAACATGAGCCTAACTTAACATTACCTGTTTCAAAAATTAAAAGGCCTGGCCTGGCCTGTTAGACTATTTAAGCCGACAAGCCAGGAGAGACTCATAAGTCCACAAGCGTACAAGGCCTAGCAAAACAAACTAAGATATAGTGTTGTGTATCGCATGCTAAATTTGTTACAAAAATGACACTTGAACCAAAGACAAATGCCGCAACAACATTTCTTAAAATCAAAAAAAAGAATAAAATTATCAAAGATCAGAGAAATGTATCATTGCATTTAGATTACCAGCAGACTGATATTTATTTTATATGAAAAATAGATTTTGAGTTAATTTAGGAGAATAATTATGTAATTGCAAAAAACAAAAAACAAATGAATAATCAAATTATATAGAGACTATTGAATAACACCAATTAATACATTAGCAATGATGAAAAACCAAATTTTCAAAAGTTGTTCAACAAAAACAATAATAATTTTAGATTTTGCTTGTCATAGAATATTTAAAATCGTTACTACTTAAATCTCTTCATAACCATGTGTCATTAGTAAATAACCTATATAACATATAAATGAAAGGTCAAAAAATGAATCACTAGAAGGCTCCAACAACTCATATTAGAATAAAATAGCTAAATTCTATCATATTAATATTAATTCAAATATTAATAATTCATAATACTTCATAACAAATCATTGAAATAACTCAAAATCTTAAAATATTTTATAAATTAATATTATTATTTTTATTATTACTTATAATTTCTACGTATAAAATAAAACAAATATATTTATATTATTTAAAAATCTCGGGTCGGGCTCCACGCTTGCAGGATGGTTTTTATGAAGAGGCCCATACCTATTTTTAATATAGGCCTTTGATTCAAGCCTGCTTACATATAAGAATTGAGCTAGGCCTAGTCAAGTTTATTGCAAGCCAAGCTCTGTGCTCTCATGGATCATTGACTCTCATGTTAAACTTATTTTTTAAATTAATTAATTTAAATAAAATAAATCCAAATTGAAAAAAGTAAATAATGTCAAGAAAATAATATCGGTAGAAAATAATATAAAGATTATAAAAAAAATCTTTTAAAAAATAAAATATTGCTTTTTTAAATATAAAAATTCACTAGTTAAACTCTCTCTCCGGAATTAGCCGATGGAGGTCATCTTTAATATTTTTTTTTACCTAAATTATATAAAATATATGTATATAATAAAGCTCGGGTGAATGCTTTTAGACACAAACCCCAGTGACCAGATGACAAATAAAGGGTTTTATTTTAGAGCAAGCAAGGAAATGCTTCGCCGTGGCTTTTTTTTTTCGGATAAAATTAATTAATTAAAGAAGTATGTGCAGCCAGTATATAAACACCATATTGGGGTGAGCAGATATCATGAATTATTAATTTTTTAAAATATAAATCATATTGCTTGGGTTTGGTTTTCCTGTGCGCGCATGAACAAACAAATGCAACTCAGCAACTGCATTATTTGTTTTTTTTTTTAAGACAGACAAGAGGCCAGTGAAAGAAAACAGACCTTGCTGCGACTCGATCGGCCATGCCCATGCATGCAGCCGCCACACAGAAATCCTAGACGTCACATAAATCAACTAATAACCAGGACAAGGCAACCCAATACAACACACACACACACACACAAACACAAAAGCTTGATTATATTTCACTCGTTCACAAAAACACACGACAAACACAAATTAAAGATCATGGAACCGCGCATATGCAAGTTGCATTTTAAGGAAGAGGAAGGCCACCGGCCCCGCCGCCAAGGCCGCCTCCTAATCCGCCAGCGCCACCCAGGCCGCCTATACCGCCCAATCCTCCCAAGCCGCCCAAGCCCCCTAAGCCGCCAGCAGCACCTCCCAGTCCGCCCAATCCGCCTCCTGCGCCTCCCAGTCCACCTCCGCCTCCAAGTCCACCGCCTCCTCCAAGCCCACCGACTCCTCCAACTGCCCCCGCAACGCCGGCAGCACCACCCACGCCACCAACGACGAAGTTCTTCTGGTCACCGAGGCCAGCGCCGGTCGGGACAATCCTAGCTGCAGCGTTGCCTGCTGCGAACGCAAGTAGAAGCACCACTACGCACCGCCATCCAGTCTCCATCTCTCTCTCTCTCTCTCTCTCTCTCTCTCCTTATATTTTTCACTGCTTTTTCTTTGCCAGGACCAGGAATGAGAAAGGACACAAGTCCCTGGTCTCCTTTTATAGGCAAAATGGGGAGGACATCGATCAGGACATGTCGTGGAGGTAGTTGAAGGTGACGAGGCAAGTTAAATGCGAGGGAATTGATATCGAGACTGGCTCTCCCAACATGTCAATGCGATATGTGATGATGGGGTCTCCGTTGTGCTCCTTGATTGAACATATATAACCTAATAAAATTTACATAGATATCGGAGATAATCTTATATATTACAAATTAAGCGAGAGAAACACTGTTAAAAAGTTGTCCACATGGAGATTAATATGGTAAAGTGGAGTAGTCTTTACAATATCTTTTAAAGTTGGGCATATGTGATCAGTAGTCTTTTGGATAAGTCTTTTCGACATGATGTGATCAAGTTGTATCTCCCTTGATATGTGACAGATTATTGGCACATGCAAAGAATTGAGGAAGTCAATACAATTAATATAATATAGTAGTTTCAAATTATCACAACATGTTTTAAAGCTGTATAAATGTACCCGTCCCTTGGTCCGATTTTAACAAATACTATGCCACGTCAGTTAATTAATCAATGATGCAATGTATACAAAATAAAAAAAAGTATTTATGTTGTTTTGTTTCTTACTTCTTTGGGGTTTTCTTGTTTGCTTATAAATAAGCATTGGAATTATTTGTTTAAAAATATCTCATACATTATTCAGTTTTTATGAACCCTACATTGATTTTATTAATTTTATCTTTAGTTTACTTGGATTGAAAATCTGTTTGAGAGATTTAATTATTGCAATCAATCTTCTTTTTTTTTCTAGAATTTCCTATGTAGATGTCGCTAAGTCCAAGCATTGATGGTGTTTGTGTTCCTAATGAAATTAGAGGAAGAGTTATTATATGACATATGACAATTGCTAATGCCAGATCAAGGCAGCAGATAATGGAGGAATCACCAGGGTTAATAATTGAGAAGTAGATGCAGTCAAAATTTGTTTGAAGGTGGATGTCCCATCTTTCAAAATGATAGTCTTGATATTAAGAATTTTTTTAATTAGTTGCCAGAGATTGTATGATTTTTCAATTACATTGAAAATTTCAGAAATCTCAAATATCTATTGCATTATAATTGTTATTTTATTCACACCGAGTGCATTGAAGGAAACGTTATGATTGATGAAATTAAAATTTTAATAAAAATTAGAATTTATATATTTATAGCAATTTTTGTTTATTATTTAATAAAAATATTTGATTTAATAAAAAAGTAAATAAATGAAATGTTTTATTATTATGATTTAATGAGCATGAACACTAACAAATAGTTCATGTACAATAAAAATGATTTAATTTATTTTTATTTAAACTTTGTGTTTGGCTGGCTAGTTATAAGAGTATTTCTAATTTATTAGTAAAAGTAAAAGCCAAATGTATATTTGGCTAAAATCTCTCTCCAATCTATTAGCCAACTCATTAGCAAAAAAGAAGATAAATATAGCTTTAGCTTTTGCCGGTGATGCCATGTCATCAGATAATATCAATTTACCCATATACCCCTATCTTCTCTCCTCTCACCTTGTCCAATCCCTCAAAGACGCAGCCTCTACCCTGTGTCTCGTCCTCCCCTATTCCCCCTATCACACGCAGAGAATTGTTGAATCATAGCAGAGAAAATCAGTACTGGATCTCCTTTCTTATGATTTCTCTATATCCCCCCGTCACCTCTCCCTTGCGCCCCACCGCTGCAACCCTCCTTCTCCCCTGCTGCAACCCCCCTCCCCTCTGCATGCCTCTCCCCTGTCTGGATCCGGCAGGCACCTTGGCAAGATCCAGTGATGAGAGAGAGTATTTTGTTAAATAAAAAAAATTATTTAATAAATTTAAATAAATGGTACTTCAGTAATTGTTTAGTATATTACCTTGGTTATTTTTGTATACCAAACGCATCAAAGGTAATTAATCAACAAATCTATTCCATTTCCCATGTCAATGTTATTCCTTTAATGATTCCATTTCCTCTCATTTCATTCCCGCGTACCAAACGAGCCATTAGCATTGACGGGGGACTAGCGTTGGGCGTGGGGGTAGGCGACGAGGAGGAGAGGAGGAGGGGGCGCAACGGAGAGGAGATCCAACATCGTGGAAGCAAATCTGACGTCTATTGCGTGTTTGCAGGAGTTGCTTGCATATGCGATGCCGGCGCGTAACGACGCTTCTCATTCCCCCTTGCGCGCGACGGCGCCCCTACTCCTCCCGCATGCGATGTCGATTCTCACTCCCCCTGATGGCGCCCTTCTGCAAACCTAATGTTTTAGAATTTTAAAAAATATTAAAAAAGGGCATATTAGGCAAAATGATAGTTCAGGAAAAAAATAGACGAAACAAGATTGGAACATTATTAAGCAAAATGCTACTATAACAAGTTAAATATTGTTTTTGCTTGAAATTTTAACTTACCAAGATTGGAGATGCTTTAAAAAAATAAAATGATTGACTTGGTACCTCGTAAATTGTATTAACATGTAAGGAAGAGATGTTCATAACCACTCAAAGTATTAACATACAAATATAAATTTTAATACCA
Source organism: Taxillus chinensis (assembly GCA_023512835.1). Lineage (NCBI taxonomy): Eukaryota > Viridiplantae > Streptophyta > Magnoliopsida > Santalales > Loranthaceae > Taxillus > Taxillus chinensis. The sequence goes on along the minus strand of CM042088.1, from coordinate 50,270,129 downwards.
TTTGAATTTACAAAAATAGCCTCCAAAAATATAATCATTTTGAATACTTTTGAATAACATACTTTGAACATAGAATACTAATATTGTATCTATAGACAATAAACACAATCATTTGAAGAAAATAAAATCTAATTTTTTTGTTATATTTGTTCGAAAACAATCATTTATGTTTCAATGTTATAAAATATATATATTCAAATAATGTTCTAACAAATATTGTATTATTATTATTATTATTGTAAGGGATATTTTGATCAAATGTTCAGAGTATTCGTTCTAATAACATTTATATCTTGGGGCATGTGTCATGAGGTTAAATTTTTGTGCTTCTCAAATCGTCATGACATCTAGCTTTCTTTTATCTCGGTATATTAAATTTAACCTTTAAGAATCGAAGCGCACGTATTTTGTCGGGGGGGGGGGGGGTGTGGGGTGGGTGTGGTTTTTTTTTTGGGGTTTTGTTTTTTTTTTTTTTTTTTTTTTTTTTTTTTTTTTTTTTTTTTTTTTTTTTTTTTTTTTTTTTTTTTTTTTTTTTTTTTTTTTTTTTTTTTTTTTTTTTTTTTTTTTTTTTTTTTTTTTTTTTTTTTTTTTTTTTTTTTTTTTTTTTTTTTTTTTTTTTTTTTTTTTTTGTGAAGTGTTGTTGGGATTGGGAGGGTGTTTGTTTTTTTTTGGGTTTTTGTTTGTGATATTTTTTTTTTTTTTTAAATTAAAAAAAAAGGTGTTATAATTTTTTTTTTTTTTTTTTTTTTTTTTTTTTTATTTTTTATTTTTTTTTTTTTGGGGGGAAAAAAAAAAAAAAAAAAAGGTGGGGGATTTTTTAATTTTTTTTAAAAAAATATTTTTATTTATAAAATTGTTTTTCTGGTAAATTACAAATGACTCAAAACCTTCTAATTGTCGCAAATGAATCCTCAAACCGGGGCCAGAGTATTTCAATTTTCAAGCACACAATAAATAGTACGCGCGGGTAAAAAAAATAAATGTTCTCAGAAAATCACATTAATGAGACTACGCGCGGGTAAAAAAATGTGCATTTACTTTCTGTATAATCTCTCGAAATAAATAGTAACTGTAATTGAACCACCTAGAATTTTGAGATACGTCCAGACAAGTTTTCAGTACATGTCATATATTTACCCATACGTATATATAAATATTTACTGTACTACAGCTGGAGACTGCCGACTGTATCACCTAACACTGCAAGTAAGTAAAATCGCTGCTGCGCTTCTGATAAAAAAAATTGAGTTCACCACCCCCACCCCACCCCCCCTGTTAAGAGCCTATCATGCACAGCGGAACGGAGACGTGTACGGACGCAGTGTAAATTGTATAACTAGCTAGTTACTCGGAAGAGCAAGTGAGAGAGGGGTGGAAGTAGTTGAAGTGTCAGATGAATTCAATGGCCACGTACACCGACACCCTCATAACGTCAGAAATGCATATAGCTCTCAGACGGTAGGAGTTACTACTTACCAGAGTCGGCAAAGCCAATCGTCCCCAACTCACTCACTCACGGCACAGTTGGATCTAACCATTCAGGGCCATTAATTAAGATCAATGAAAAAAGCTCATATCCCTAAATATATATAATTAGTTGGTTTCCAGTTTCCAGATACGTAGCATTTGTTTGTCAGGGATACAAATCTCATTAAAAAGGCTTTGTCAACTGCCCATTATTTTATATATATGTGGTTTTTGTGGCCCCTTTCAGGCGTCGATAATCAAAGGGCATTGACTGATTGGTTTGTTCTCCAAAAATGGGGTCCAAGGGAAGAGAGACACAAAGCGGAGAACGAACTGGAGATAGCGAACAAAGGCAACGAAAAGAAGAAGACGAAGAGAGGGTATCTAGGAGCATAGGAGACGACGGCTGTAGGACACCTCCCGCTGGAATGGGAGGATACACACGGGAAAAGGACTAAAAAAGGAACGATCGATGTTTTGGCTTTTAGGATCTTGCTCCTCCGTTCCTACTCGCCTTTTGTCCCTATCTTTTACTAAAATATTTTATAGCTAATTTTATAAATAAAATATTGATGTGTCAAATTTATAGTAGAAAAAAGAAAGAAAGAAAAGTTATCACAAATTTCCTAAATGTATAGCAATACACTGATTTTGTATCTATTTCCAAAACCCTGCAAAATTTCCTTCTTGTGGGGGTGTGTGTCTCTACACACACACCAAAGCAAACATACTCCCATCCAGTAAAGGGATTTCAACTATTTTTACTAGTTGTTATTCATTCTTTCAAAATTTAGTAATCTCATATTTTGTTATTCCTTTAATTTAAGTCATTTTGACTCTTTTTTTAATTTTTAATTTTATTAAATATCAATCTTTTTCACTCATTGGCACAACAAGTGTTTTTATTTTTAATATTATTCATCATAATTTCACTACACATCTATTTTAACATTTGTATCTAAGATATATTGAACTTTTTGTATATGTTATTTCTTGTTAATCTAATACTTCATTTCGTAAAATAAAGGTCTATAAATTATCCTACAAATTTTCTCTTTTATGCAAAACCTTCCATTACACTATTTCACTTAAGGCATACGATTTTGATCTTATGGTTGACATTACCATTAATCTTTCAAATTATTAACATCAAGTACTTGAAACATTCTTTGGCTAATATCTTTAGGCCATCAAATGTAATTACACTTTGCTCGTTATTATTTCTTTTCCTAACTTACATTTATTGCTTAATTTAAATCCTCGAGCTTTCAAAATATTTCCCCAACTTTAATTTTTTGTCAATCCTTTCTTTGGTCTTATTAATTAAAAAAATATTATTAGTGAACAACAAATATTATAGTATATTTTAATGAATATCTTTAGTTATCTTGTTCATTAATATTGCAAAGAGTACTAAAAAGTCAAGACTAATATTTAATACACTACTATTGTAATTATAAACTCATCCATTGTGACATTTGTGACTTGTACATATATTTTATTAGACTTTAAAGTGCACGAAAACACATCAAATTTTAAATTAATCTTAATTAATTAATTAATTTTAAAAAAGTAAACCAGTGAAAAAAAGGACATATACAAATTAACAATATGGCCATCAAATTCTTTAAAATAAAATGATGTGCACCGCAATTTATTCTTATCCTTGCACTCCTAAAAGTATGGGTCCGAATCCGAACACATGGCTTGAAGCGCATGCATGCACTTCAACCTTTCATGTGAGAAAATGTCGCGTGTCCAAGCATGAAATCATCTAATCCATCGCGTGTGCATATACATATATATATATATACATATATATATATATATATATAATACATATGTGTATATATATACCCCAAACTGTTCGTAAACGTACGGTGAGCGAAATAGAACGAATATCGAAGCCCATCAATACAATCACACGGAATCAATGGCAAGCATGACATTCTGCGCCTCCCTTCTCAAGTTCCACCGGGTCTCCGGTGCTGTGAAGAGTCCTAGTCGGTGCTCTCGCGCTTTTGTCACCGTCACCCCACTCCGTTGCCAGCAGGTGAATTATGATATATATATGTATATATCAGCTGACCAATATTGCATGCGTGCATATAGAGCAGCAATATTGAAGTATATATTATATTTTTGTGTGTTATATACGAACATATATAATTCAGGTTCCTTATATTAATCGTGTGTTCATGTTGGCTCAGGCGAGCCCGCGCGACGCGGTGAACCAAGCCGGCAATGAAGCGAGGAAGGCCGGGCAGAGCATAAAATCCGGAATCAGCAACGCGGGCAGGAACTCGGAGGACGCATTCAACCAAGCTCGAAACGAGCTGAAGAAGGCCGGACAGAACATCAAGTCCGATGCTGCTGCCTCCGGCGACAAAGCTTGCGAAGAAGCGCGGAAGGCTGGGCAGGACGTGAAAGCTTGTGGACAGGAAGTAATTAATAATTTGCGGAATAATTAACTATTTAATATATATATATATAGTAATTAAATTGTGTTGCCTGCCTGTGCGCATATATGCATGCAGGTTGGGAAAGAAGCGCAGGAAATGGCCGGGACGGTGACGGAGAAAGCGAAGCAGACGATGCAGGGAGCATGGGACACTGTTAAGGATACGACTCAGAAGGTGAAAAACAAGGTCGTAGATGTCGTGGAGGACTCCAAGGAAGCTGTGAAACCAGATATGAGAGGCCGACACACCAATAACCCCGACCGCCGACCTTAATTTATTAATCAATCCATTTCACGCTCTCTATATTAATAATATATATACATATGGTTTATGATAATTCATTTCATGTTGAGGAGGTCGATAATTGGGTTGTCGTACGTGTGCTACACAATCAGAATGGTTGGCGCTTTGTATTTATTTATTTATTTTCTGAATGATTTGTATTATTTTATTGCGAAAGCATTCCATGTGTTGTACTTCTTGCATGGAAATAATTTATATCGTTTATATGCACAAACATATATACATGAATAATTAAGTTTCAACTAAGAGTTTCAACAAGAGTTTTTCTTTTGTATCCTAGTTATCCAAAAATTATTTAGTTTTGATCAGTCGAGAAAGTTTGGTTTTGGGGGATACGAAGTATGTAATTTATTTTTAAAAACTGTTATCTAAAACTATAATTAGTATGGCTAATTCCAAAATTTAAGGCGGTTAATGTGATTATTAAATTAGAAGCCTTTTTCCATAAATTAAACAATTAATTTTTTTTACTATAATTATATGAATAATATAATTTTTAAAATTTTTTAAAATTTAAATCATGTCGAATTTATAAATTAATTTTTGATTGTTTGCTGACGTCAGAAATTAGGCCAAGATGAGATGAGCCATGAAAGTCCTAATTTTAATTTAATTTTTGAGAGCCAAAGACTAGGCCTCACTTGTCTAGCTTTGATACTAATACTCATGATTAGTAACATTTAAGTTAAAATGAATAACATAAAAGCATAAAAAAACTTATCAAATTATAATATAATCAAGTTAGATAACTTTCTAAAATCATATAATTAATTGACCAATATTATAATTAATAATATGTTTATCACAAATAATATAACATAATAAATTATATTACTAATTAATTTTAATTGTAATTATATAAATGTAATATAAATAATTTAAATTTAAATTTTATATAAACTATATATATTTATGATGGCGTTACATATAACCTGCAGCTAGTAGAATCTAGATTTGGCTTAAACGAATTAGATTCGCTTAAAATTGCCCAACTTTGGGCTCTACTCTGCTCACCCACCTATAATGATATTCTTTTAATAATTCAAAGATAATTTTAGGAGTTATAATAAAAAGAAATCTAAATCAGGCTTTTTAAATTACAGTTTAAAATTAAAAATTAAAATAAAATTTCTATATTTAGAGGATTAGTAATCATCCTTTAAAATTATTTTTTAATATATTTTTGTATATATATATATATATAAAATTAATTATAATAAATAAAAGAGATAAAAAATAGTAAATACAAAATTTTAAAAAATATAGATAGATATGAAAAATAAAACATGAATGAATAAATAAAATACATTAAATAGTATACTATTTATCCCCTAAAATATGAATAAATAATATATAACTAGTATAGATACTCTTGAAGTATAAGTAACATATTTTTTATAAGAGACTAATTTCTTTTATTTACGAAAAAAATAAAAAAAGTCATAAATTCATCTATATAGTATAAGTTTTATATTTAATATTTTAATTAGGTTTATATAATGCTTCATAATGTATTGAAAAATACTTATTTCTCTCACCTCTCACTTCTTTCCTCTCTCTTCCATGTTTCCCAAAACAAATAATAAAAAAATATTATTTTAATAATATAATAAATGATTATGATAATATTATAGCATGTGTTTGTATATAGAAGTACAAAGTAGTTTAAAGTATCTCTAATACATTAGTTATACCTATAAATTTAGATAAATTTATAGTTTTAATTAAGGATGCCACACTAGCTAATTATCATAATCTCTTTCAATATTTCTAGCTAATATACCCTTCATATCATAAGAGTACAACAAGGAGAAGAAAGAAAATGAAATTTAAGGGTAAAATTGAAAAATAAATTAAAATAAACAATAAAGGATATATGAAATATCAAATGCTAGTAAAAATAATATAAAACCAAATTTAACTTTAACTAACATGCTATTAAAATTTTAAATTTAGAAAAAACAATCAGTCTGGTGCCCTAGACACCCTGATTGATTGATTTGGACCACCAATGTTATTTAGTTTTAATATGAGGCAACCATATTATTCTTAAACGTGACTAATGGTGTAAGTTTATCCCATACAAAAAATTCATGTATAATTTTATTTCAAACATATATATATAGTCTTATATATTCCTCAATTCTATTTAAAGAAATAAATATCTTCAATGATTTTTTTTTCCTAAAAAAATCGCTTTGCGGACCAATTAGGACTATATTTGATTTTCTGTTTTTAAAAATAGTTTTTAATTAGAAATTGTATTTAATTGTTTTTTCTGTTAAATAAAATATTCTTTTTGTTTGAAAGTTATTTTCTGCCAAGCTGTTTTCGAGGAGGAAAATGAAAATTATTTTTAAAAACAAAAACAGCAAAAATATGTTTTATAATTATTAAATTTGAAAATAACGTATTATTAAAAATAAAAAAACAGTTCCCAACTAAAAAATTACATATTTTTTATATTTGAAAATATAAAACTATTTTTGAATACAATTAGACTAAGGGGTTTTGGGCCTGCCTGGGACCGCACCATCCACAAGCTTATCTATAAAACGTCTCTCGTCCAACTTAATTGTTCTTTGCTCTGTCCAGACACTGGTCTGTTATGCCGCGTAACACAAAGATCCAGACTTTCTTTCTTGGGGTGGAATTGGAAGCCTAATCAGTTAGTTTTTTTTTTTGGGGCTTCATGGCTACTTGTTGTGTTGTTCTCACTCATTTCCACCATCCAAAATGCTGTGACAACCAAACCCTAGCTTCCACTCCTTGGCAATTTCGTTCCTATGATAAACCTCGTTTGGGTTTGGCGAGGCAAATTTATCCCACAAGTTTCCCATTTAGGGGGCTCAGGTGCCGGCGGCAATCTCGCCGTGTGCCTGTCATTTTTGCCGCACAGTCCAATTACATGAGAGGTTGATTCTGTTATTTTTTCTGGGTATATTTGTGTGTTTCCTGAATTTTACAGGGGATTTTACAATGTTGATACTTGATTTGATTTGATGCTTGGTTTCACTTTTTGCTTAAAAACTAACTTTTTCCTGCAAATTTAGTTCTTCGAACAGTATGGAAGGTCGGGAAGGATGCAGTAGAAGCAGGAACCAATCTTGTGCCTGTAAGTTTATTGTTTTTTCACCTTTGACATTTTTAAGGTCTCAAAATTAGCAGCGGTCTTCTTAATGCTCTGTATGTTCTGATACTTTTGCTGTTCGTGTTCATATCTCAAAATTAGAATTCAGTTCCAAGGCCAATGGCAAGGATATCAGTTACCCTAGTTGCATTGGCTGCATCCCTCTTTGTACTCAAATCGGTCCTGTCTACTGCTTTCTTTGTTCTGGTAAGTGGTGCTTTCAGTACTAGATTATAGTTGGATGGATGTCTTATTAATTGTATCCTTTCTATGCAGTGTATTGTGGTTAGTTTGTCTGTAACATATAGCTGGGGATTTTTCCTTGTTGCCTTTGCGATGATCTGATTCTAGAAAATTGTTTCAGAATTTTCTACATGTTTAACTCACTGACTCAGAACTGTGAGAGCCACAAATTTTTCAGTCCTTATTCCGCTTAAATCTGGGTAACGAATACTTTTGAAGTTTGAAGTTCCCAAAATTGAGTTTTGGTGGGTAATTACTCAACTTTTGCTGGCTTACTATTGGATTTTAGAAGCAAGTGTGTGAGCAAATCAGTTGGATGCCTGACATATGCTTTTATTTGAGGCCAAGAAACATTTGTAACATGTCAAACCCCTTATAAGTAAGATGGAATTGCCTAATGATTGAAATAATTTTGAATGATTGCGTTTTTCCTTTTATTGTCTAGAGTATGATAGCTCGAATTAAGATGGGGGTATCATACACGGGCCCGCTAAGTAAAATTCAGACTTCCAGGTCTTGTTAATTACAATGCATTCCAGTAATTATGGCCAAGCCATTCTTCTGTCATAAAACAGGCCACTATGGGGCTTGCGTACTTTGTATTCATAGCCTTGAACAAGGATGAAGGGCCAAGAAGCGGCGGCGGGGATGGAGGCAGTAGCACGACTACCACAGAGGACAGTCTCACAGAAGCAAGAAGGATAATGGAGAAATACAAATAAAAGCAATAGCAGTGTCTTCTATCCTGCATCTCTACTTTGCCTGATCCGCTGTGGTGTCCTATATGCAGTTCATACAGTCACCAAAACATTGCAGTAATGCAAAATTTCCTGGGTTCATGCACCTTCAATTCATGTTGGTTCCTCACTCCTTGGATCAAAATCTTGAAAGGGAGTAATGTTTATATTATTGCGCTTCATAAAATGATTAAGACTAGAAGATTCGAAGGAGATGATTGTCGACAGTATCTCTGTTAATATGTTACGGAATACCTCGGACACTATTCGGGGTTTTTTTTTGGTGTTAGGTACATATGGAGAATGCTAATTGTGTCGGATGACATTCTAGTAATAAAATTTGTTTATAAAATATAGGGGTGTCCTATAGCATTCCAGGAAAGCTATAAAATTTGTTTATAAAATGTAAAATTTGTTAAGTACATATGGAGAATTCTAATTGTGTCGAATAAGATTTTGACTATAGATGAAGGCAAATACTTAGGGCAATTATCTTATTATTTTTTTAATTTTTTTATATAAATACACATTAGATTCTCTTAATTTCTTTTTATATAATTAAAATAATATTTTATATTATTTTACATTTAATAATATTTTTTTATAATTTAATATAGAATAAAAGTACAAAAAATGATAGAAAATTTTTATTTGTAATTTAATAATTATATGAAGTAAATAATATTTTTCAATACATTAGGAAATATTATATAAATTTTATAGAGAAAATTAAATATAAGACTTTTATTGTGAGGATAATTTTATGATTTTTTTTAAATAAAGGAAAATAAATTCTTATAGAGCGAAGTTGTTACTAGCAATCTTAACAATGATAATTTCATGAGGGAAGAAAACATTGTGTGGTAGAGTCAGCGAGTAAGGTGTTTTGTTTGGTTGGGTTTCATGCCTTGAATTGTACCAGTGCAATTTAGTTTGGGGTGTTGATTATTGAAAAACAAAACTCTGATTATCAAAGTTGGTCGGGAAATTTTATGGGTAATTTATAAATTTGAATTTATATATTATTAAATTTGGTATTTTAAAATATTATTAATACCTTGTATTATAAATTAGCATTATTTAGATATATTAAAAATAAAATTATAATATTATTAATATATGATTAATAAATATTAATGTACACATTAATAAAAAAATTTATTTCATCTCAAAATCTAGGCTTGTTTTTTTTTTCAATTCTTGATGTTTAATAGTATTAAATCATTATCAACAGTAAATAATGTCTACAATCTCGAATTTAACGTTAATTTCTCGATTTTTTCTCATTATGAGCCCTTAATATCATTTTTGATCTCCTAATGTCATCTCCATTAATTTGGTTGACAGAAATATTAATGATATTGGCATAGCTTTTTTCAATACATGTGACCTTTTTTAAGAGTTGGACGATCATGGAAGAGGCGAAGCCAACACAGTAGAGTGGTCGCCTAACATGAAGATGTCTTGATATCTTATCTTATAAAATATTTAAAGTTTCAACGTCTCATCTCTCTAATTGAGTCACTTCATATTGATATCCTAAAGTTCAAGAAGATGTCTTGAAAACATTGGCAGAAAGAGATTAAGCTGCGAGATTTTGATGCTCTACCAATAACATAATGGTAAGTGGTTTTCTTTATTGTTGAATTGTGTAATATGTTGTGATTGTCTCCTAGGAAAAAATATTAGATTATTTTGTTTGTACATAATGTTTTCCTCTTTTTATGTGATAAGTATTCTTAGTATTTTGAACTACTATGGTCTCTTTTTCTCACATTTGAGTATCGTTTTTTTTTTGTTAGATTTTGTAACCTATATTGTTTTGTCCATTCTGTTTGAAGAAGAAAATTGAGTTATTTTGATTTATTTTCATTTGTGCATGATGTTTCGTTCTTTTAAATCTTTTTATACAAAAAGGTTTTTTTTGCATACATTGAATGCTATTGGTATTCTATTTGTAAATTATTTCTATTGCAATTGTGTTACTTTTATTATTATCCTATACTTTCAATTATTGTCCCAAGGAGCATATAGTGTATAATTTATTCCTTCTACCAATCTTTTATTTATTGTCAACTATTAAGAAACTCTCAAGTACCATATTTGTTTTGTTATGTTCGAGAAGGATTTGAGTATCATAGGAAGAGAGTGCAAGAGAGAACTTGTGAGGATTGATTAGCCTAATGTCAGTGGAGGATAAAACTAACTCCTTAAACCTCACATTGGTAGTGGAGGAGAACAAAGCATACCACATAAGTGAGTGTGGGAACCACATATAACAAGACATGTTTTGGGGGGCTTTGGCCTAATCAAAAATAAATTCGTGCCGGTCGAGGCTCAAACCGAATACCATGTTCTCGTTGGTGATTTGAGCTATTTCAGATGATATCAGAACTAATATTCGGATCAATGGGCTAGTCCCACTAGTGTGGGCCTTCTAAATGGAGTGAATTGTAAGGATTAACTAGCCTAACAATGTAACCAATTCCACCATAACAAAGCATGCTACATAAGTGGGTGGATAGACCTCACATAGTAGGATGCGTTTTGCGAGCTCCGAGCCTACAAAAAACAAATATGTGTGAGCCCAAGGTTCAAAGCGGATAATATCTTAATAGCGAATGGTCTTGGCTATTACAACATACTTTGTGAAACACAAGATAGTAAAAAAAAAAAGACTACTATAAAAGTAAGCACGAACTTTATAAAAAAAGCCATTTTGTAAAGGAGAAAGAAAGAATTGAAAGAAAGTTGGCCATTTTGTAAAAGAGAACTTTATGAGTAAATAAAAAGAATTATAATGAATTTGTAGAGGAGAAAAGGTAGCCATTAGACAGAAATATAGTTGTTAGAGAGAGAATATAGCCGTTGAAACTTGTAAAGTAGTAAAGTCATAAAATGTGCTTTAAAAATGGTAAATTTTTTAAAATTAGGTCCCATAAAGATTTTAAAAATAAAATAAAATATGGTGGGCTTAGGTAACAAAATAGAGAAAAGGTATAAAATTTTAAAAAATAATTGGGTCTCCCATTAGAATTGAATTTAAATTTGAAAATAAAGAACATAAAATAATTAGAAATAGTTTTTAAAAACAACTGTGTCACACCCTGTGCATTGGGGACATCTCGTAGTAGGGTGATTCAAATTGGCGATAGTGCTACTTGTGTGGGTGACAATGTGTGAAAGTGTAGCTGATGAGCAACGGAAGGCTCCATGATAGTTGGTGTATAAGATATGATGGAATCCTTCAGAGTTCAGACATATCAATTTAGTTGAGTGTGAAGAGTACGCTGTTAGTTAAGGACTAAATAGCGAAGAACTATATATATTCTCCTAATAAGCACAAAATATGATAAAATCAATTTACATGTACCACAAGCGATAAAGCTTACTTAAATCATCTTTCTCTTATAAGTTATAAGGTAATTAGTATCATATAGGTTGAAAACCTAATCTCGTGACATATAGAATTTACTTATTTTAAAAATTAAATTTATAAAATTAAATAATTTTAAATTTATATAAATATGCTTTTTGTGAAAACGATCATAAATTTTCTTTATACCAAACGCAGCCCGCATAACCGAGGAAAAGAAGATAGTTTAATAGTGGTATATTATTTTTTATGAATTTAAACTATGAACATTTGTAAATTTATTTTAGCTCATAGGTGTTTAAAATAATCATATTTTTAAGAAACAGCCTAAGCTAATTTTAAATTCGATGGTATCCGACCCGTTAACTGCCGTACCTTTTAGCTCATAGCTCGTTGCATATCTCATAATTTCGGATTTTGTTTTCGCGGACGGGCCCACTTAGTAGTGTTGGAGAAAAGGAGCCCAGTTTACACTCGCTATAGCCTATAGGCCTATGAATTATGATTGACTCTGCCTACAGCCCTACAGCCCTAAAGGCAGCGTAGCGTGGAGAAATGGTGCGTGAAAAAAATAAAAAATAAAAAAGAATCTATTCCATTAATATTAGTAATATAAAATATTAATTTTACATAGAATAAAGTTTGAATGATTTGGTCAACTTTTTTTTTTTTTCATAAATTTAAATTTAAACTAAACTATTTGGGTTGATCTTGAGTTTTAGATATTGACTAGATTTCAACTGATTTTCAATTTTGTCTCCTATATACTTTCACACTTGGTCGGTCAACCCTTTAAACAAACATTATTTTTACTGTGATAGTATTATATATTCAATGTTATGATATAATGGTGTATACTATGATAAATTCCCAAATCTAAAATCTATTTGGCGTCAGATGGACAGTATATTACATTTTTAGTAAAATATCCTAACATAATCTTACGTGAATATTTTGTAATTAAATAATTTTATTTAAATAATTATCAATAAATAATATTCAATTATATCTATAATATTTGGACAGAAATATAAGAAAATTAATATTTTAAATTTATAATTAAATCGTGATCAGTATAAAAATCAAAACTTGTGATATTTATTAAATAATAATAAAAGAAAATAAAAGAATCATAAGCCTTTAGATCATAAGCACATAAATAAAAGTGATTCGCCACGTTTTAATTTAATATATCATAAAACGTATTAAGTATAACTTTATCTCATTATAAATTTATAATATCTACCAAATATGACACTAAAAAAATTTTAACTTGATATTCTTATTACAATCCCATAAAACAAATATGTCTAATAAATTATTCTTATAAGACTTGTTTCACAGTTTCACTCACTATATGGGCCTATGGTTCGTTCACCCTTAGACTCTTTTACCCCACGGATTGGGTGGGAAAATGTAGTAAAAAAACATAGCATTCCTCTATATTTTGGGAGGTAAATCATGTCTATATATAGTTAGTGAATTTTAGCAATTATTCCTTGCCAGTCATTCAACTTCTTTTTCTTTTATTTGAGTCTTTATACTATCTTTTTTATCTCCCAAAATCATCTCGATTAATTTTGTTGATAGAAATCATCACGCCTATGGTGGGGTGTGTCTTTTTTTTTTTTTTTTTGACAAATTAGACAATCGTGAGAAAGATGAAGCTAGCTTAGTGGAGTGGTTGACTTATGTGAGATTGACGGAAAAATAGATGGACATTTGTAGTATTTTACAATGCACAAGCTGCTCATATGAACTACTCCTTTATGTAAACCTAGGCCCAATTTATATCCAATCCAAAAATGGTGCATATTACAAAATATTCATCCCCTTTTGCATAAATGTCTTTAAAATCTCATTGGATTGTTGCGTTTTGTCATTGTCAAGAACCAAAAAAGTCCATGACATTGATGAATCTATGAAGAAGGTTTTTCAATTATAAAAACATTAGGGCTGGAGAGATTTATATGTATGGTTTTAAGCCAAATATTATGAGCTTATATATGATATATATCGTACATAAAGGGCTATCACATTTAAATTAGTCCAAACTAAACTGTTTTGTTATGATTTTAGGTATTTTGGACTTTAATGCATCAAAATAAAATATGAGTGCTTATGTATGAAACTAAACACATATTACTTAGCTCAAACACATTTTAAAGTCATATTATGTTTTTTGATTGTAAATTAAACTTTTTCCAAAATAACATGGGTAATCCCAAGCATGAAATGGTGAAGAAAATAAAAAGAATACACATACTTTTGGAATCTAATTAACCCTGTGCTTGGTTGCTAATGAAAAGCTATGAAAAAGTGTTAGGCCTAAGGAGAATTTTTTTTTTCTCCTGCCTAGATGTTATGAAAATGTCACAAGAAAAAGAAAACTTGTATTATTAATTGTGAAATATTTTTCTCAGTCAAACGTTCGAAAAACATATAGAAAGCCTACAGTATAAAACAATTCTAATATTACCCTTACAAATAACTATTGATCAGCTAAATAAAAGGACAAAATAGTAAAATTAATAATAAATATAAATTTATTTATTTGTTTTCCATCTTTTTTCTATCATATCCAACCACCATATAGAAAAATACAATTTCATCTAATTCTTTCCACCTTTTTCTTTCTATCTCTTTTCCACCTATTTTTCTTCTATATATTTTTCATATTGTGCCAAGCAAAGGGTAAAGGAAAGCTAAGTACATCTCCAATAAGATTTTTTATCTTTGCAAATAGATCGTAAAATTCAAAAAAAAAACTTTAACAAACTTTTCATCATCATTTTTACTTTTAAAAAATGATTTATTATATTATATTATTCTCTATATCATATTATATTATTTTTTTACATTGAATTTAAGCACAACAAAAAAAATGAAAAGAGAAAAAAAGTTAAAATAAAAAAATATTATTTTAATAAAATAAAAAAATAAAGAAGAATGTTGTAATTGAAATTGAAAAATAACTTTTAAAATGAAATAAATATAGGACACATTTAGTGTTGTATTTAGTTTTATATTTATAAAAATTATTTTCAAATTTTATATTAAAAAATTACTTTTACGGTTTTACCTAAATTGAATTCAAGTTTTTGTTCAGTGATTATTTTCACCAAAACGTAATATATAGTGTGACACTAGGAATTCCATCGTTGATGCCAAAGCCTAGCTGGTTTTGGAATAGGAGTCGCAGGAATCCTCAGTTGCTGCTACTGTTGCCGTCGACAAGGCCGCCAACGCCACCGCAAACCGCCAAGCCCCGTCACGGACGCGATGGAGGGCAGGTGAACATTTTAGATGTGCATCCTATCTTTCTTCTTCACCATGTTGCTGCAGCATGACTCCTTGTTTGGGAGCCAATATTTTCCGAGCGAGTGATAAACATTTCTTCGTACGTAACATCTACTATACGTTTGTGACATTGATTGTTTGTTCCCCATCAACCAAAAATATTTATATAACACAATGAATCGTATGATACATAAATATATAACCCAACAAAACACAATTATATCATTAGTATGTATAGTCATCATTGGAGCAAAGAAGTCGCAGAGGGCACCGGTCGTGCGAGGAATAGCAGAACGGGGCAGGGGAGCAGCTGCCAGGGGGAGCGTCAACTGATGGGGGGAGGATCAACTGATATCGTTGTTGGACAGATTGTTGATGAGACCGTCGACAAATCTGAACTATCTTAACAATGAGAGAGACAGGAGAAACTGGACAAACATACCATGTTGTGAATTAATGCCATAATAGGAAAAAGTAAGAAAATTCAATTAGACCAAACCAACATATACTTCTACGAGGGAAAGTGAAAAAAAGTGCAGAAATACGAACGGACAAGCTAATTAAGCACCAAAACAAAACACGGACCACCACAAGCCCTTCCAACCCAAATCATGATGTATCTCGTATTATTAGTTTGTGAAGTTTAGATGATTCCTTAATGAGTATGGCGAACATACTATTAGAGTAATGTTTTCACATTAAACATGCATAACCCAAAAGGCGTTGTCCTATTAAAGTTGTGCTACGGATAACAATATTTCATTAACCATCCTAAAGCTAAAGTTATTGGCCGGCAAAAGAAATCTCAATTAGAATAATTATGTCTACATTATTTATGTTTAAGGTACTATTTTTTTCCCATTAAAAATCTTTTCTCGAAAAACAAAGGTAGGGTACCATTTTGTATATGATAAAAGAAAACGGCAAATGGGTTGGTAAAACTATATGGATAAATTTATTAGAAGATATCTTGTTTGCTGCTAAGAAAATGTTTTTTTACAAATAAAATGGAAATTTAAAAAATTTAAACTAATAATTATGTTGCTACTACTAGCGATAGAAGCTAATAATTGTGCGAAAAAAACAAAAATAAAAAACTTTCACATCGATACTAGCACAAGAATTATATGTTAATGTCACTTGACCGGAACAAATGGATCCATTTGTTGTGATGCAAGGTTAAATAGGTTGACTCGTTTAAATTCACATTTCTTATAGATTGAATATAGATTTGTCTCATGTGAATTGAATTGGTGTGTAAGGTAACGTTTTTTTTAACATGCAAAATCATATAAGCCTAATTTTGTGAATATGTGTTCAAGTTTATAAGCTTCGTAACCAGAGAAGCATCAGGTAAGTGTTAGCAAGAGAAGTGAAAGACTCAACGACATAATATGAGTCATAAACATGTTAGGTTCGAAGTTTATGTTAGCCCATTGAAGCTCCACCTTAACAAATACAAAGACCTAGAAGGGAAAAGAGTTAATGTTCCCAAGAACCATAAAGGCTACAACAAGATATAAAAACTAACCAAACTAATATAGAACAATGAAAATTCATACAATGGCGCATATATCACAACTAACATCACATATTGCATGTATTTCTCACCACTAGCACATGACTCACAAATCATTTTGTATTAAAAAAAGTAAACACTTTTTTTTGCATACAATGACAAAAAAAACACTAGATCAACAAAACTTCCAATCACAACTTTAATTACACTAAAATTTGACATAAATGAAACATTTCCTTGGCCAAACAAACAAATCGACTTCATTAGCCTCGTCAAATCCAGATTTGAAGAATCTAACCACCAAGATTGCAATGATCTAACAAAAGCATAAGTTTACAAATTTGTTAGTCTCCAAAGTAATCTAGAAGGTGAGTGAGTGATTTTTTTTAGATTTCTTTGTATATTTCATCAAATAGAAACTTTTTTATAAGATAAATATGTAGTGAAAGCCAAATAAAACTCACGTATAATTTTAATTATATGTTGATAATATCAAATACAAAAATGAGTTATGTTGATTTACAATAAATAGAGATTGTCAATAGAATCAAATACAATTAAATTAGTAATTGCAAAATTGGAGTGTTATTGATATTTTTTTTTCTCAAAGACAATGAATACATTTGATCAAATTTTTTTTTTTTTTTTTATTTTGAATTTGAAGAAATCTTGTTTTGTTCTTCAAAAGCACCTTTTTCCCTCTCGATTTTCTTTGTTTTTTCACATCTTACAATGTGTTCTATTATTCTTCAAAATATACATATTACTTTATGAGAAAAAACTTTTATTTTTTTGGTTAGGAAACTATTTGATTTTGATAACTATTATTTTGGATTTAAATTTTGATTATTTTTTTTAGTTCCTGATGGAATTTTTTTATTTCATTTTTTTAGTTTTATATCCGTTGAAGGTTTATAACCTTTATAGTCGATTTAAATATTATAGTCAACCCTAGATATAACCTGTCGATTGTACTAATATTATAACTAAAATTTCATTCGAGGTATGTAATCCACACCAGGATGTTATGTTACCATTAAATGAATGAATGCATCACAAGGTAATAATTTAATGTAACAATAACTTGAGAGGCATACACTCCGTTGTAATTTAGTATGATAATAACTTTGAAGGTGTTGTTGGTAACATAATAATAAGTAATTACTAACTAGTGTTCAAGGTCTTAATCTTGACTTTAGTTTTTTAGAGGGCCACTTTTTTCCCTCATTTAGGTCATTAAATTCTTTCAAGGTCATGCTCATTAAAAAAAACATTAGTTATTGACATGCGCTTTTTTAAAATCAAATAATTGATTATATGATGATGGTATGATAACACATGACATTTGATTTGTTTTTTTTAATTTTAATTTGTTGTGAATGCAAAAATAATAATAATTAAAGAAAAAATTCAATGAAGAAATTAAAACACAATACCTCACGAACAACGAACAAACAAAGGAAGGTTAACAATCTTCTTGTTGTAAGTTAGCAAACAAACTTGATATTTGAAAAAAATTATTATTGTTTGATCAAACCCATTGAATTTGAAAGTCTTAAAACAAATATTCTTTGTTTGGTTTGGTGTGTGCAAAAATAGCTAAGTATTGGATCGAGGAATATAAGCCAGCTTTTATGTTATCAAAAAAAAAATCGATAAACACAAAATTGTACGAATAAAGATAACAAACTTCATTTTCGTAGTATTTTTATTATTGTCCTATGCATAATTTGACTTCTAATAGAAAAACAAAACACTTCAAAGAGTGTATCAACTTACTAATTTTAGAGTGAATTAAGGATTTTGGAGGGGGAGAGGTTATGTCGGGAAACAATTCAAAAAATCAATACTAAAAGCTTCTCAGGATAAATATTCTTAATTGGATCTGAGACTTTCATTGGAGTGACTAGTGAAACCAAAGGATTTGGGGACAAAGGGAAAAAATCAAGTAATGAACTAGCTTGACCCTATATGATTAAAACAAATTCTCATCAATGATAGATGGTATAAATAATTAATGATTTGAAGATTTTCGAACATGACCAAATCAATGCTAAAAGCACATTTTGACCATTTGAAGCAAACTCTATATAAAGTTATAACTTTGAAATCAAGAAGTCAAACTTAGTATAATGAATGAATTAACATAGAAGAAAGAGAAGTAGATTAGAAATTTATATATTCAAATCAAAGTCAAGATTGAGATTCAATTGTGAAGAACTTCAAAAACTATTTAACTTCATTACCAAGTTGCAATACTACTGAGATATTATAAATATATATATATTTTAATTGATAGTTATAACATTTCATTTCCATTATTATTTATTTACTTTTTTATTTTGTTAAAGTCTCTCTATCAAACTTCCTTGAAGGACTCAAAGGTTTGTTTGAGATTTCAATTCAAAATACTGAATATTGGATAATTTAATGGTAAGATAAAATGATTGAGCTTATAGTGAACTCTTAAAGCTTAATTTTACTATGAGCTTGTAAAATAATATTTTAATAAAATCTTTTATTAATTTCAAAAAAAAAGATTGTTTACCTCAAATCATTATAAAGTATATTATTACTTATTTGTTTTATTTTCACATTTAATTTTTCAAGCACCCACCCCTCGTAAAAGAGAAGTGAACTAAATACCTACACACAAAGGGATGTCATTTCCATGAATATAAAAATTTTCGCTCCTCCACCCGTATTATTAAATAATCCCCATGATTATATTATAATGATTTTATAATAAAACCCTTACCAAAAAAAGAAAAAGAAAAAAATCCCCGGACCCCGCTCCGCTTTTGATTCCCTCAGCCTCAGGATGGCATGTTCAACCTCCCCTCACTTGAACCCAAACCCGCCATCTCCTCCACAGATCCCAACTTGCCCCGCCGCTTCGACCTAGAACAACCGCCGTCCCTATTATTCTCCTTCGCCTCCTACTCCTTCCTCCTCCACCAATTTCCCCACCTTCGCCACCGCAAAGTCATCACCGCCGCGAAGGTCGCCATCACGGGGGTCAATGAGGCCAACTTTGCCAAGGACCTCAAGGTGATTGTCGTGTCCCCGCAACCTTAAAGGAACTCTGAAGAAGCAAGCAGCTATACAAAGTTGTCGTGCAACTCAAGGAGATGCAAGAAGCGTCCAAAAATTTATCGAAGGAATGAGGAGACCGAAAACGGGTGACAGAGAAGGAAAAAGTAGGATTAAAGTATAAATAGGTTAGGTTTTTGTGGTGATTTATTATTAATTTTTAGAAATTGTTTATGAAAAATATTTAAATAATATGTAAAAATAATAAATTATTATCATTCAAATCTTTAAATTTTATTATAATTAATTTCTATGTTAATTTTAATTCTTTAATAATTTAATTCTCAAATTGTTTCTCTGTAAAATTGTTTTAAATAATTTTTATGAATTTTTTTAATGATATTATTTAAAAAGTTATGTTTGTGCCTAAAATAACTTATCATATTTATTAATATTGGATTCATCAAATATTTATTTAAATTATTTATATGTGATATGATATTAACCACTATATAACTATAAAGTGTTCTTGAAATATGTGTTTTAATTAAAACTTTAATAAATTACATATTTTACTCTTTAAATTTAAAGAATCAATGAAATAAAATATGTAATATGATAAAATTTTTTTATTTAAAATATGTATTTCAAGAATATTTTATAATTTATAATTATATGTGATTAATATTATATCACATATGCACAATTTAGAAAAATATTTTATAAATATAATATTATTGCTCCAATGTAAATTGTTGCATTTTTTTGAGGAAAATTTAATTTCAACAATGATACACATACTCAAAATTTATCATTTTTAAAGTTAAATTATAAATTTAAGAACAATGTTTTGATAAAATATTCAACAATGATACACATATTCAATAATTTTTTTGCATAAAATATTTCTTTAAATTTAATAATTTTTTCCGGGAAAAAATAATCATGTTTTGACATTTTCTTCGGAAAAGTAAAAAATAAAAATCAGATTTGATATCCATGTCACAGCAAAATCACGGACGGGACAAGTAAATCTGCAATGTCATGCAACATCAGTCACACTCTCACAGTCAACAGTACCTGTCAGCTTTTCCAAAAGACCACTTCCCACTGCTCCCTCCCTCCCTCCCCACCCCCTCCATCTCCAAGAGGACAACACACACGCACCTCCCTTCTCTCTCTCTCTCTCTCTCTCTCTCTCTATCTGTGATTTGTGTTCATGGCGATTCCAAGTCTGCTCCCCATCATCTTATTGACCTCATTCTTCATCCTTAGTGCAGCCTCCTCCTCCTCCTCCTCCTCCTCCAGCAGTAGCACCGTCGTCGTCTCAGACGTGGAGCTCCTCCTGCGAAACATCAAGCCTTCCCTGCAAGGGAACGACACGGACAACCTGATGCTGATGTCGTGGAACGCCACGGTCCCTCTCTGCCAGTGGCGAGGCCTCACCTGGGTCTTCTCCGACGGCGCTCCTCTCCCCTGCGACGACGGACCCTCCTCCCCTCAGTGGACCAACGCCTCCCTCTTCGCCGACCCTTCCCTCCACCTCCTCTCCATCCGCCTCCCCTCCGCCAACCTCACCGGCGCCCTCCCCCGCCACCTCGCCCAGCTCTCCCTCCTCCGCTCCCTCTACCTCGCCAGCAACTCCCTCTCCGGTCCCGTCCCCCTCGAGCTCGGCTACTGCTCTTCCCTGTCCGACCTCGATTTCTCCCGAAACTCCCTCGCCGGAACCCTCCCGCCGTCCATCTGGAACCTCTGCGACGTCGACGGCGACGGCGACGCCGGAGGCCGAGGACTCGTCTCGCTCCGGTTCCATGGAAATCGCCTCTCAGGGGACCTCTCTGAACCGGCATTGCCCAACACCGGTTGCCAGAGCCTGCGGTCTCTCGATTTAGGAGGGAACAGGTTCTCCGGCGAGTTTCCGGAGTTTGTAACCAGGTTCCATAGTCTCAAGGAGCTCGATCTGAGCGACAACTTGTTTACCGGTTCAGTCCCCGACAGCTTGGCCGGACTAAACCTCGGCCGTTTGAACCTTTCCTACAACAACTTCAGCGGACCCTTGCCGGATTTCGCCGGACCCAACAAATACGAGGCTAGAGTATTCGAGGGGAACAGCCCCGCCCTGTGTGGAGCTCCGCTGAGGAGCTGCAGGGGACGGTCCGGGCTGAGCTCCGGCGCCGTTGCCGGAATTGTGATCAGCCTGATGACCGGAGTCGTGATTTTGGCCTCGCTCTTCATTGGGTACGTGGCGGGGAAGAAGAGGAAGTCAGTCAGTGAAGGTGAGGATGAAATGGAAGAAGGAGAACACGTCTATGAGACCGGCATTGGTGGTGGTGGGGGGGAGGGAAAACTTTTGTTGTTTCAGGGGGGTGAGCATTTGACTTTGGAGGATGTGTTGAATGCCACTGGGCAGGTCATGGAGAAGACGAGCTATGGGACTGTGTATAAAGCGAAGCTCGCCGATGGAGGGACCATTGCTTTGAGGCTGCTGAGAGAAGGTAGCTGCAAGGACCGGAGTTTGTGTCTATCCGTGATTAGGCAGCTAGGAAGGGTCCGCAATGAGAGCTTGATACCTTTGAGAGCTTTCTATCAGGGGAGGAGAGGGGAGAAGCTTCTCATTTATGACTATATCCCAAACAATACCCTGCACGATCTTCTACACGGTGAGTGCTGCTTGCTTTAGTGCTTCGCTTCTGCTAAGTTTTGGATTCAGTTTATTAGCTCTATAACTTAATATAAGTTGAAAATGTGAGATATCTGTTAGTATGAATTGCATTGCTCTCCTATGTATTGTGGTAGAATTAGAATGTCAGAATGCATTTCCTGTATCAGTGAGTTTCTGGTGTTAGAGTTTTTCTTTTGCCTGAGTTCTGCTCTTGCCTAAGTTTTGACTTGGCCTATACAGCCATCCACATTGCACAATTCATCTAACTTAGCCGCACCTAACCTATAAAGGTGGCATAATAATAGCTCTAGCAGCTTGGACAGTAGAAAGCGTAAATGTCCTTAGGGGTGCAATGAGGATATTTTTAAAACAACTTCTTTCAGTGGTAGACTCTTCCGTGACAATTGCTGATGAGATTTGGGCCGATGCATAGCATTTTCTCTGATTCAAAACACTGAGCCCCTTATATGAAATGCAAAGCATAGTACATCTACGTAACTAATTGATGGTCTGGGCATTGACACTAGATCTATAGGCCCACAAATGAGGCCGATTACCTACTCCATATATTTTGTTTCTGCATAACATGGCCTTCATGGCCAGTAATTTGGCTGATGATAATTAGAGCCTTAATGCTAATGTCACATACATTACACTTTTATATTAGGGAACTAAATGAAATATTAGGACATACAAATTAGTTGTCGTCCGATGTAGCTTGTTTTCAGGGAAAGTTGAATACTTTCTCACAGTTTGAAGAGTAGGGAGCATGAAAGTCCTTAGGCATGCAATGAGGGCATTTGAGCTTGGCTATATATCTGTAGGTTAATGATAAGTCTATTACTTAGGGCCCACGTTTGAGGCCAACCATCCACTACATACATTTTGCCTAGTATGGCCTTTGTAGCCAACAATTTGGCTGATGATCATTATATCCTTAAGAAAGTTACCATGGACATTACACATTTATATCAGGGGGCCAGGGGCTCAAGTAACTAAAATGTATTTTCAGATCTATTAGGCCAGGATAAATTAACGATTATGATTTACATTGGATTTTTAAAACACTTACAATAAGTTATTGTCTCATGCTGCAGGTTTTGAAGTTTAATAGGGCTGTGTATTGTATTATGAAATTATGCATATATCATTATATCATTGCACAAAAGATGTAACATGGTTGAAGTATGATTTTCCATGTTAAACTGCATAAAATTTGCATTTTATGGCCTTAGTAGCCAACAATTTGGTTATTTTACTTTGGGGCCTTGAAACTGCTGTCATGAACGCTTTAGAGATTCGGCTAACCTAAAGGGTAAATTTAGATCCATTATGTTAAGATACATTAAATATGTTTGAAGGGGTTTTATAACATGTAGATTAAATTATTGTCTTAAGTGGCTGTTTTTTTTTCAAACTGGACTGTGTTTTTGTATTATGCAGTTCTGTATATATTGCGCAAGAAAGCAAACATGGCTCAAGTATCACTAAGTTTTATGGGTTTAAGAGCATCTCCAATGTTGAGTAGCTAAATTAATTAGCTAAAGTTATTTTTAGCTTGGTGAAGTAGAGATTTAGCTAGTAGTGCTCTAATGATATATCATTTATATTTTTACTTAATTATTTTTTTTTTTCAATTTACCCTTAATCTATTTCCTTTCCAAACTCCTAAATCTTAATTCTTCCCTTGCAGCACCATTTCAATTTCCAGAAAAATAAACACACCGATGATAATAATAATGGATAGATAGATCATTCAAATCAATACACATACCATATATATACTCAATCATATACAAACCCATTGAATAGTTGACCAAATAAAAATTAAGGAATGTGTGGTGGTGGTGAGCTTGCCCATCTCCTTCCTGAGCACACCAGTCTTGACCAAGCAACTAATGATGTTGATAGTCAACTTGAGAACTCGAATCCGGGGAAGAGGAGAGTCGCAATGCGAAAGAGGGAAGGGTTGGCTTGGAATTCATCAGTATTTGCTGAGTTGGCACGATCAACTAAAGCAAAAGCAAAAATAATATTTAACATTTATTTTTGCTTTTGCTAATAGTTTATCTAAACCATTAGAGAATAATTTTAATTATATTTTATTACAAATTTTGCTATAGTTGAAGGGTTAGAGATGCTCTAATTGGAGCATTTTGCCTTTAATCTCAAGCAATTGGAGTGAATACATGACAATTTTTTTTACTCAAAAATTTAATTTAGAGATAATTGTCTAAAACTAACTTTCTGTTGCTACACTTTTATCAATCCATTTCTTATAATATATGTTTATTATTAGCCATTATTTGCATTGTAATTGGCTTTCAAGTACACCACAGCTCATTTTAGAAGCATTTGGCAGTTAAATTATAGGTTTTTTGCTTATTGTGTTCTCGTTTAGAAAGCAACCATCTTCCTTGCAATAAATTTCTATTAGCCACTTTATTAAAGAACATTTACTGCTAGAAGTCAATCTTTAAAGAACATTTACTGATAGAAGTGTTTGTAATGTTCAAAGTTGTAAGGATTTTCATTTTCCTAAGCAGCATAACAAAGAGTAGTACATCATAATGGCTAGTTCAGCTTGAGCACTTTGGTTGATTAATTAAGACCTTAAGTTGAACAAACTGGTTAAGAAATTAACCTAAAATTTTCATGTGCACCTGTATTCAATTAATGAGCTGTCGTCATGGATACTTCTCCTCCTAGAGCTGTCTAACTTTTTTGCCACTCCATAGAAGCCAAATAACATTGTTATGCACATATCAGTGTGACATCAACTTTTTTAGCTTATGAACGTTGACAAGAGTGACAATACACCGACTGAATTGCAAAATATAAAATTATTGAACAACAAAACACTGCCCAGCTACGGATACATGAGTAAATATCTAAAAAAATGTTCTCTGGCAATGAAGATCATTAGCCTGGTAAAATCTGAGAATTCCTTTTTGCCCCTGAACTGTTATATGTGCTCCTGTTGATTGCTATTTGGACTGGAAATTGATAGACTTTATCTGTGCTGGTTTTGAATTCAGATACCAAAGCAGGAAAAACAATGCTGAACTGGGCACGCCGGCATAAGATTGCATTGAGCATAGCAAGAGGACTAGCACATCTTCACACAGGGCTTGAAACACCCATTGTTCACGGTAATGTGAGATCTAAAAACGTGCTGGTGGACGATTTTTTTGTGGCCAGGATTACTGAGTTTGGGCTTAACAAGCTCATGATTCCATCCATAGCTGATGAAGTGGTGGCTCTTGCAAAGAGTGATGGGTACAAAGCCCCAGAAGTTCAGAAGATGAAGAAATGCAACTCCCGGACAGATATCTATGCCTTTGGTATACTCCTGTTGGAGATTTTAATGGGGAGGAAGCCTGGAAAGAGCAGCGGGAACAGTGATTTTGTGGATTTGCCTTCCATGGTGAAAGTTGCAGTTCTGGAGGAAACAACAATGGACGTCTTTGATCCGGAGGTTTTAAAGGGAATAAGGAATCCCATGGAAGAAGGGTTGGTTCAGGCGCTGAAGCTGGCGATGGGTTGCTGCGCCCCTGTGCCCTCAGTTAGGCCCACCATGGTTGAGGTTGTGAAGCAGTTGGAGGAGAACAGGCCCAGGAACAGATCTACTCTTTATAGCCCAAGTGAGACAAGAAGCGAAGTTGGTACCCCGTTTTAAACTTCTTTTTTCCAAGGTTGCATGGAAACATAAGTTTTCATGTTTGGGTTTTTTAACGTACAGAATAAAGATTGGCTAATTTGTATCAACAAAACGATCATATCATATAAGTCGAATGTGAATTGATATGATTTTATGTATTTTGGACTGAAATTCATCAAATCAAATTAAAGTATGGATATTCATGTTTAAAGATCAGTTTATAATTTCTGATTTGCTAATGGATCAAATTAAAAATAAATAAAATTTGATTATAGATTACTTCGGCAGTAAGAGGGAGAGGGGGATTCTTTTTGATTGAAAACCTTAAAAGAAAAAATACATACAAGTTTGAAAGATTGATCACACAGTTTAAGATTATTTGTTTTATTTGATTGAATCAGGTATGTTTTTAATTAATCTTGTTGAAGATTAGACTTTTGGATAATTATGCTTTTCATCCGGATGAATTTTAATCCCATAGTTTTCACTAATATGAGTTTTCCGAGGTGAAGGCGAGTTGCTGTGAATATCGATCATGTTCATATATATGAAAAGATATACATCCGAGGATGGGCACCAACTTGTGATCACAATCCATTTGCAGGAATGTAGCTATTCATTATCTAATGTTTAGAGTACTACTCTTGTATGTTGGCTGAGGTTTCAATATGTGGCAAACACATAAAGCTCTTACGTATATTGTTTGATGTGTGCATACATGTTGTAAGTGCATCTTATATCAGATTTGTTTCTGCACTACATAAATAAATTAACAACGCAGCTATAAAGAACCATATAAAAAAACTGTTTCTGGTCCAAAGTTCTTAACGACTTGTTATTTTTAAATTTAAATTTAATTTACTTTATTATCCAGATCCATCATATTATATATTTTTTTATTAGATCTGATTTTTTAAAAACAATCTTTTTAAAATACATTTTTTCTCTTGTCATACAAAATTTATTTTTAAAATTTAAACTTTAATTCTCATAAATATTAAAATTATACCAAACAAAACATCCCCTAAATATCTCATAAGAATACTGCATTTTAGTTTTTAAACCCTGTTGATCCAATTCAAAGTATAGCAGTGGGGGAGGTAATATATATAATTCATAAAAAGTTGGGAGCAAAGAAAAGGACAACATTGCAGCCCAAATCCCGAAACGCATGTGAAGGCCTGTACTGTCAAAGCCCAGGATATGGATGGATACCCATTCATTTGAGCTCATCGCACATGCCTGCAGAACGATGTAAAATGCAATAGACAAGTAGGTGGGCGGCGAAGGAAAAACCGGAGTTGCCTGATTTTGTTGGAGGCTGACCATGGACATCATGTTGGAGTGGCTCACATGGATGCCTTTACCATTCAATGGTTAGGGTCCCCCCCACCTCACATGCAGGCTGTGTGGTACGGCACACACGCTGTCAACCTGCCATAGTTTTTAGGCTCCGGTTTGGTTTTTTTTTTTTTTTACCGTCTGACAGCTAGCCCACATTCATGTGTAATCTGTGAGCCAACCCATTTCAGGGAAAGCGAAATGGAATGGAGGGAAAAGTTAAAAAGAACCAAAGACATTAACACCGTTGCCAACATCTTCAGTTTTGCAACACAGTACAAACGAGCGACTTGTAATTACTTTTGCGATACAGTACAAACAATAACCAGCGGTAGTGAGTGAGCATGCATCGCTCGGGGAGTGAAATGAACAACGCTTCTGCACCTGCTCCATGCGGGCGGTTATTTTTAAACGCCCCCAAAAGCAGGCCGAGGTTGAGCAGTGGTGGCGGTGGAGAATCGGACAGTGGTGGAGGGTAGAAAGACAAGTGGACGATACTGCTTATGGGCCTATATGCGTGTGTGAAAACTACAGATCTCACAATAATGGCACATATGGGTACACAAATTTACACTTGTCTAGCTAGTATGTAGGGGTCTGGAGACTGAATTAACCAAGGCCGGGGGTTAGAAACATGGTAAGGGAATGGGTGGAGTAGGGGAAAAAATTGAACTGTGTATATATATATATTTAAATTTTGTTGGGGGTGGATTGAGATTTGAGTGGGCGGAAGTAGTGTGGGGGTCTTAGCAGAGTCGGCCTTCGCGGCAGGGGAGGACACCGGAAGCATGGGTAATAGAGGGGACCATGGAAGAGGGCTTGGCGCCAAGGCTGGAGGCTCTGGCATAACTGGCTGCGGCTCCATCACCGGAGGGAGTGAAGTAGGCTCCGTTCAACAGTAGGTCTCCCTCGGACCTCCAATTCCAGTTCTTCCACACCCCATCTGCCGTGTCCACTCTCTTTGTCACCTGCAGCCCCAACACCAAATTTAGAATCACATTAATTTCAGATCTTAAAAAAAACACAGATACTAATTTTATTTATTTTAAAATTCGATGATACTGTACAATTTTAATCATTTGTGTGTTTTGTTCTGTATCTTGGGTATGCGTAGATAGATAGGTATATATGTACCTGAATTCGTCATTATTTTACAGTGAAATGAGAAATTCAATGGGGAAAAAAAAAGAAAGAACCCAATAAGAATTTAATAAATAATAAAAGGAAAAAGTACCTCCTTGGCAAAAGCATTGGCCGGGGCAAGATATCTATTGCCCTGGCTATTGATGGTGGGCTCCGCACTTCCTCCAATGGCATACATCTCCCAGTGAGTGTAGTCATTGTTCACCACATGGAAATACCCATGTCTGCACCTGCAAATATTCAAAAATTCATCGCATAATCCAATTATTAATTCTACCGTAACAAACAAACACGAATCAATCATAGAATGTGTTAGTTTTTACCTGGGCATTCTCTGGATAAGACCCTCCCCGAAGTGATTGTAGGCGATGGTGACCTGCATTTGCTTATCTGCCACGTAGGAGTCGCTGTGACCCAACAGCATCACCTGCAAATTATGCAAATTCAATTCCACCAATAATTAAGTTCAAATTAATCGAACAAAACATTAAATCAATGGGTGCAAAAAATGAAGGAGAAGGCGATCGAAGAAGCCACCTCATTGTGGTGAGTGAAGTAGTTGTTGGTGATGGTGATGGCGGTGGAGCCTATAATGGCGTCGATGAGGCCGTCGGCGCAGTTGGCGAGGGAGTTGTGGTCTATCCAGAGGTGGCTGGAGCCGAAGATTGAGATCCCGTCGCCGTCGGCAATGGTCCGCCATCCGTAGTGGGTGGGGGAGCTCCGGACCATGGCGTTGCCGGTAGGCTTGCAGTCGTGGATGTGGAGGCCGTGGATGATCACGTTCGTCACGAACTGGATGGTGATGCACGCGCCGTTGGCGATGTGGACGTTGGCCCCGCGGCCGTCGATGGTCTTGAAGCTGTTCATGATGAGCTCCTCCTTGAGGGTGATCACCATGTCCCGCTTGAACACGATCCACAGCGGTCGGTCCTGGATGACCGCGTACCGGAGGGTCCCCGCTCGTGGGTTCACCGCGTCGTCGTCGCTGGGGTCGGTCACAACGTAGTACTTGCCGTCGCGCCCGCCCACAGCGTTTCGCCCGAACCCGATGCCGCAGTCCGCCAGGCGCTTCCGGTTCAGGTGCCAGTTCGGGTCGCACCGCCAGCAGTCATCCACCGGGTTCCCCGTCCCGCAGGAGAAAAACCCAAGCTTCCTCCTCTGCGTGCTGTTCCTTATCGCTCTGCATTCCCATTTTTCCAATTTACACCATCACATCCAATAATCAGAAATTTCACGCCTTTTTCAATTCTTTATATAATCTTTGCTTTATTATTTATTGTTACTAGCTCTTTTTAAAAAGAAGCCAGAAATTGAAAAACTACTGAGACTACCCATCATCGATCCCAATCCCATGTGAGTTTACGGATGCATGCAGGTACGGTAGATTGTGGGTTGTTGTTGGAATTTAATTTCCAGGGGGGTGCAGTTTACGGATGCATGCGTGTGCGTGTGTACGTGCATAGCAGTACTGGAATGTGCAAGAAAAATTAATGGGACCATGGGTGATTGAAAACAAAATGAAAATGTCCTTCGCCATTAATGCGTGTCGTTGCTGTGTGGTGACCCGCGAGGGAGTAACTGAGTATGGACGGATCGTATTCGTGGGGGGTGTGGGGCTTGAAGCTCGTGTCTCCTGACAGGCTGGCGATTTGGATTTTGGAGGAACAACATTTTATCAAGACACCAAACTACCACGAGAGTCTAGAGAGACCAACACCACGTACACCTAAGTAGAGTTGGGTGGTGCAGAGCAAACCCAGTGTTGGCAAATGGCATGTACTTGGAAAAAAAAAAGATTTACAAAAGTGGAAAGGAGAGAGGTTAATTAGCGGATCTGAATGGGGGGCATGCAGTTCAACAACGTGACTCGAATGAAGCATATATAAAAAGAGGATCGAGATTAGCGGATCTGAAATGGGCAACTTAATTAAAATACCCGGATCGAGTTGATCCAACATTGAAAAGGGTTGATTTCTCTGATCCGCTGGTTGGCTGTTTTGGTCATTAATTTGTAGTTGCACGGCAGCTGAGATCCTATGTAGAGAGAGGTATAACACAATATTTGGTACGGTGGGAATTGAAGGGAGAGGTAGTGAGAAGTGAGAACAAGTAAGTGCTCAAGGTGGCAAGTGCTTGCATGTGCGTGGGCTATATATATATCAACGTCGTCGTGAAAAACTCTTGGGTCAGTTGGGGCACAACTTCAGCGGCACAGAACATGGGGCCCATTTTCGACCACTTGGAATATTTAACATTGGATTGGTGAAAAACTCTTGTCTATCATTCACACACTGTCCAAAGCCTCCTACCTACCTAGTTAACAGTTTTAGTTACGTTTTTTTAAGTTCGGTTAACACTAAGTTTACTCCTCAAAGGCCAAAACCTTTTTAATCACTAATGGCTAATGATAAAAAAAAAATTAAAAAAATCAGAACATAATTTATTTTAATTACTATAATTAAGAATCTTATAAAGTGGCACGTACTCGTCAACCATTGAAGCCACGTCCTCGGGGTTGTCCACCGCATGCTCATTTTTCCACCCACCTCCCGACCTGCAAATTACGAGAGTCCCTTCATCAACCAACATCCCGCAAATCTCGATTTTAAATATGAAACCAGGAAAAAAGGGAGGCAAAAAAAAGTATTTAATTAATTATGAGCCGCATGATAATTAAACCCATTACGTAAAACGATGCCGTTTTCTGATCACCCTCTTTGCACGTGACCTCTTAAATTAATTAAACAACAACAACAATAATAATAATAATCAAGCAAAGATTATTAGTTTCTCTTTATTTAATTCAGGCAGGCTGGGTCAGAGGGAGGGAGAGAGAAGAAAGCTGAAAACGGTTGTGCATTGACTATAATAGCCTCGCCCCATTTTTGGGTTTTTATGCTCCTACCCAAGGCAAGCAAGCATAGGGGAACGGGGCTAGTTTGGGGAGGGGAAGTTTAGAAGGAAAGAGCAGTTAAAAGGTGAAAACTAACATAACGGATCAAACGATCCAGATTTAACGATTCGGGACCCCGAACGGTACGCCTGGTTCATTCATTCATTCATTCATTTATTGATTCATCCGACGAACCAGGTTGCGCTCGAGGGCACGTGTACAATAGAATTGAGGCACACTGCGAGTTGCTCACCTGTACGCCGCCACCGACGCGTTTTTCGATCTCCTCAGATCCTCTGCTTCAGCAATCCTGACAAGACAGAGAAGGAAACAAAAAAGGACCCAAAATTTAAAAAAAAAACAAAAAAAAACAGTGTAGGCATTGGGTTAGAGACCGTAAAATAAAATCCCCAATTACGATTTACGAGTCAGATCTGCAATTTTCGATATTCAGGCCCTGAGTCTTTGCTCGCGGAACCAAGATAAATAAATAAATGAAGCCAAGAAGCGAGGCAAACACTGAAACACTCCTCTGTTCTACATACAGACTGAAACTAAACAAATCGACAACCATGCCTTGAGAAAATCAGCAGAAATCGAACCCCATCATACCTGGATTCAGGAATTTTGTCCCTCCCGACCACTGCCTTTCCACCTAGAAACAGCATCACAGCCACTGAGAACCATGCGGCGATCCATCTCTGAGAATTCGCCATTGTCATTCTTCGATCCCTTCCCTCTCCCTCTCCCTCTCCCTCTCTCTCTCTCCGTCTCTGTATATGTGTGTTAGTGTGTACGTGAAACACAGTAAATGCGTGTTTGGTTATCTCTGCTGTAGTTGGCTCTGATAGAATCTTTAATGAAGCGACTATAAATATATAGAAAGGGAGAGAGAAGAAAGCTGCCCATACCTCTTTACCCTCGGTCCTTAACCCTGGTCCGGTTAATTAACCCTCTCGTTAACGATCTTTAATCTAACAACCGTTCCCCACTCCCCAACTGCCTATAACGAACTCCGTTCTCTCCCTTGCTCTCTTATTTTGTCTAAACAGTTCACCCTCCTGCCACGCTGGCGTCGGTCACTATCGTCGACCAACCAGGACATGCCATGTCAGTACACTTTACGGGCGTGGCTCGTACTCGCGCGAGTCGATGACGCAAAAGCGATCATCGCCGTGGCCGACTGCCACCAGGCCACGTGGAAGTCTCGGGCAACGGGGTCCGTCAACGACTACGATATCTGGAGACTCAACAAATGATGAGGAAAGTGACTGGACAGGTGTCCTTTTGATTCAGTGCTCTGTGCTGCGTTACCCGCCCGGCGCAGCAATCCTGCTCGATCACCCGGTTATCCCGGTTGCTTCCGTTACGCAAGTTTCAATGGCACGTATTTTAAAAATATTTTATGCAATTGTCATGATGTTTGTTAGGATTCCGTATGCAATGACATTCCTACAATTATTTAATATTATTTAATCTATTATAAGTAGTATTATCTTATGTAGGATTATAAATGAATCAGGCCATAAATTATAATATGAATATGAGTTTATAAACTTATTTATGAATATTTATGAACACAATTTGAAAATTATAAAAACAGCAAAAAAAAAAAATCACACCATAAATTTATCAAAAAATAAAATAAAATTAATTAACTTTTTCACTATGTTATTTTTATTTAATATATTTAAACCATTGATATATGTAGTTCATGAAAATATAATAATAATAATAATAACATATAATTTTTATTTAATAACGATATAAAAGTATATAGTTATTAAATTATATTTAATAAAATAGATTTATATTTAATAAAAATAACTTTTATACATATTAATTGACTTATTCATTTCTTGTTCACAATTAATTTTTACGAACATGAATGATATTCACGACTATTGGTGAATAGTTATTCGTGAACGTTCATAACGTATTCACGAATGTAATAATGATATTCATGAACTGTTCGTAAACAAATATAAACGATCTTTTACTGAAACGAATGTAAGATTATTCATGAACGTTTGATTCATTTATAATCCTTAAGAGCATCTAATTTCAAGCTAAATCTATTTAACTTGATACAATAATGTTTTGGCTAATAATGTTTCAATCTTATTTTATTTATTTATTTTTGTTGAATTGTCATTTTACCCAATCTATCTTCTTTTTATATTTTCAAATTCTAAAATCCTTTGAGGTAGAGGGGCACCTTTGGGGGGGGGGGGGGGGGGGGGGCGTCATCAAGTGCCATCGAGCGAGCAGGGGGTGCTATCATGCGCGTGTGTGGAGAACGAATGCACGACACTGGGGTGGGAGGAGCGAACAGCACACACATATATGGGAGGGAAGAGAAAACAGTGTTGGGAGGAGGAACCGACCGAACATAGAGGGGAACGATGAAAAGTGAAAGGATTGGGCATATTAAGAATATTTTAAAAATTATGATGAAAAAAATATAAAAAATATTTATATATATATATATATTTTATTGTAGCTATGTATATAACTAATGTAATGTAATAGAGAAACTTTAAAGTTAAAATATTATTATAATTATTGTTATAACTTTTTGACTTGGAAATGCTATGGATTTTTATAAGTTCTTGTTATAAATTTGTAATAATTGCAAATAAAATAATCATTCGTGGAGTTTAAGATATCTAGAATTTAGCGCTAATAGTAATAAATGAGTACACGTTTATTTATGCCTGAGACCGACGGGTGGGCGCTCGAACCGTGAAACCAAAACCCGAATGGTGCGCAAGTTCTGTGCAGCAAGTTCCTTGAATAACTATCAAGTTCTTGACATCGGATCGGCCCAAATAAATAAATAAATAAATAAATAAAAGTGCTTTATTTAGGATTTGAAATCAATATTATAATAACATTATTTACTATATACATACATATATATATATATATATCATTATATCAATGCAATGCACTTTTTAAAAATTTAACGGCAAGAAATAAGAAGAAAATATAGAAAGAGAATAGTCATAGACGAAGACATGCATGCTTTTTTTTTTTTTTTTTGAATGAAGAGGAAAACACCCACATGAGAAATGGACCCGCAGCAAATGGAATGACTTGCATGCCATTCATGGAGGATAGGGACGAATGGGGAGGGTCATTGGCGCTTTCGGGGCTATACCATGATAAGATGACTGTCGGTAGTCTCCTTTCAGCCTTATCGATTGGCTTATTATACCAAAAAAACAAAACAAAAAATCACTGAATTGTTTTTTTTTTTTGGTGATGATGAGTATCATGCAACTGAGGTCCAATCTTTTGAAGTAAATCAATAAAAAGTTAATTAGTAGTTGTTTAGAATCAAAGTCGAGACTGTCACGGTCAATTTTAAACTCTTAATCATCCGATGATCAAAGTCCTCGTGTTCAATAACTATAAGATATCATGTCAGTTTATCCACCATAACAATGAATAATTTATCACGCATAAAACGCTGGCGGCCGAACCTCTTAATATAAATCTGTTATGCAAACAACACGTATTAGTTATATATATAAATTTTTTATAATAAAAACGTGATGTCATTATTATAACTAATGTTTCGGTTTAAGTCTCCATTTAATTGTAATTTTACCATAAGAATTAAATTATAGATAAATAAAAATTTAATATAAAATCTCAACTATTAAATGTTAATTTAACAGTTTAAATTAAAATTTATTATAATAAAAAATTAATTTTACGTTTTATGTATAGCATAACTATATATGATACTATATGTACGTTGCTCGACAACCAACACGATTTGTTTATTTCCCGCACGTGTCGCTTTTTTTTTTTTTTGGTTTTTGAAAGATGGTACGTATACATGCCTTTGTGGTTCTTCTTTTATCTTATATTTTTCGTACTCTTCTCTCTCTCTCTCTCTCTCTCTCTCTCTCTCTCTCTCTCTCTCTCTCTCTCTCTCTCTCTCTCTCTCTCTCTCTCTCTCTCTCTCTCTATATATATATATATATATATATATATATATATGTTCCCAACCCGAAGTTAAAAATAGGCGGAAAGCGTGACCATTCTGCCATGATTTGCGATGACACCCCGACCTCCTTGAGTCGCTCTGCCATGATTTGCGATGACATATCCGACGGTTCCTATATCTCAATATTATATATATAATTTTATTATAATCAACAATTTAAATTAAATTTTCATTTAATTATAATTTGATTATAATAAATTTATTATAATTAAATAAAAATTTAATATGTGCGATTCAAATTAAAAACTTTTGTGATAAGAAAGTAGTCTCACAAAGTAATCTCATGATTATATATATATAATTTTATTTGAATTGTCTAAGTAATTTGTGTATTGCTATTAAATTGGTATAAATATTTTTTTAAAATAAATTAATATTAATATAATAATAATACTTTTGCATGCACAAAATTATTTATATAAAAACCACCCATGCCCGCATACCTATATCGCCAAGACGCCGACATGTGCGTGAGACATGCAATGTTTCCGTTTCTCAACAGAATATTAATTTTCATTTTGAGTGGCCGAATAGGCATTGGTCGCCGGACTGTGCGGGGGTCGTGCAATGTTTCAGCTCCAATGTCATTAATTATATGATTTCTTGGCTCTATAATTTAACATATTGTTTTTATTAAAAAAACACATATCATCTTAATAATTTTAGAGCAAAGAAATAAAAATGATAAAGATTTATATTCAAAATGTGTTCTTTATTTTTAATCAAACGATAAACCTATGTTTACAGTAAACACGAATGTTTTTCTTAGTTTGAATATGTTAATACGAGCATTTAATAACACTTTTAAAAAACAAAAAAAAAAAACTACCTCTTCCTCTTGGTTGGGTTGAAGTAATTGCTAATTAATTTCATCCAACTATATTATATTAAGTTGATAAATAATGAGTCCTCATACAATTTAAAAATTTTGTGAATCCTGATGTGTACCAAAAAAAGGCATGAATTAGGCGATAGAAATATTTATAATTATGAATTTATCAGTGTATAAATTATACGAATACCAGCTATATATATATATATATATATATATATATATATATATATATATATATATATATATATATATATATTTTATTTTTGCTTTCAGGATTTGAAAGTAGAATGAGACAGGATCAGGGGAAGCTCTCCTTCAATTGACATTTCTCTACACAGGTGGGTTGTTCGTATAGTGTACAAGGAAAAAAGGAACTTGCTAGGAGTTAACATCGGGTTGGACCAACGAAATGCATATGCATACGGCATATATGTGGTAGCTCTCCGCTAATCAAGGCCAAGATGTCAGTTGTCAAATCTTATACCCACTCACGTATTCGAGTCCAGGTTTTTTTGTTACGTAATCATTTTTATATATATTTATATAAATTATTTTATGCGACTTAGAATATCATCGCGAAATCATAATTTTTTTTATCTGATGATGATGATATAGTATGCTATTATGTCATCATAATTACCTTCCATAGCATTATTCATATTTATATATGCATAAATAAATAAAATATAATAAATAAAAAAGTAAAGCAGCCAACGCAAGTAGAAAATACTATAACATACACTTTTAACAAATAAAATGAAAGTAGAACTATTCGATTGTGATTGAACAGCTTTGATCGTAATTATGCTCATTGCGATTCATATAAATAAGAGATCATATTATATTGAGAATGAGAAGTTAATTTCTTAATATGAGAATTTTCAATATGTGTCGTTAGTTTAGTATTTAATGATTTAAATTATACTTTTATTTATATGATACTATTAAATGAAATTTTAATATGAACAGTTCATTGTAACATCCAAATTAAAGTTTTTAGTTCTCACTATAATAATTTGATCTCACATTCTTATTTTATTATTATATATATATAATAATATTAAATGTTTACATTTTAAATTTGAACATTCAAACAGAAAAATTAAGAGTTTGTTGGTAGTGTTTTGGTTTCTATATATATATATATATATATATATATATATATATATATATATATAATTTTCTGTTAAAAATAAATCTTACAGAAATTGATAAATATATATAATGAATTCAGGTAATAAAAAACTGAGATTCAGGTAATTATACAATATTTGAAAATTTTGAAGGTCTTTCATAGAGATCAAGTAACACGCAATTAAATTTACAGCCTTTTCAATTTATATATGAACATGAAGGGCAACAACATCATATATATATATATATATATATATATATATATATATATATATATATATATATATATATTAGATATTTATTTCTATTTTATAGATAAAAACATTTCCGGCGTTCATTTATATAATTGTATCAACCTTTTATCTTTTTTTTTTTTACAAATTACACGTGGTGCCTTCATTTATGAAAAGTTGCTGTATAATCTCTAAATAATAAAAAGTTAATATTGTGTAAGGTGTTACATGCCATCTATCTGTAGGTGAAGCGGGGTATCCCATCCTATGGCGGGGCGGGGTTAGTGGGGAGAGGATTTATCCGCCTGCTTTCCGCTACTGACTTTTATTGATCTCTCTTAAGATAATTTTGTTTTTTAGATGCTTCACGAAGCAGTTGATAGAGAAAATTCGGATTCTATCGGGAGGCAAAATCAACCTATTACCTCCTCCCTTCCCCGCTTAGGCGGTAGATTAAATTTTAAGATTTTTGTATCTCGTTTCATATGTAGGCGAGGCAGGATATATCGTTTTTTAATGTGTCTGAGGTTTCATCTTCCCGTATCTTGTTATTATTTTTTATTGGATCTATTCATATAAATAATTTTGACTTAAATTAAAATTTTATATTATTTTTATTAAAAAATTATCAAAAATAATTTAATTTTATAATAATAAATACCATTTAAAAATATCAATAAATCATAAATAATAGCTAAATAATAAGATTTAAAATATTAAAATTAAGTGGAGGCGAGGCAGGATATACACTACATATTACTACTCTCCATTCTCGCTTGGAGTGGGATACCAAAGTTTAAAAATTACGTTTGACTCTTTCCCGAACGGATAATAGGTATCCGACGCCCCTGCCCTAATATTTTGCATCTTTATAGCTAGCCTCTGGCAACTCAAACGAAGCACATGAGAAATCAGCCCACAAAAACAGGGCTGATCGCGGCACCAGGACACGGCCGGCCCCGCCTGACCAAACAACCTCATGTGATGGCCGTGTAATGCTGCTGTGGCCGCCCCATAAAACAGCTACAACTCCCTCATCGGCCGCAGACAAGCCATTCATCATAATTATTCAAAATTGTCGCTAACCAATCCATGCATGTTTAATCTGATATAATGATAATAATAATATTTAATGATAATGCAAATTTAATCTGATAATAATATTTAATCTCAAGAGTTTAAAATTTAGATTGAATTTAATTACAGTTTAAAATATTTATATGAATAATCACGTAACCGTTTATTTATTTTCTACATCATCTGAAAATTAATTCTCTCAATCTTACTTGCGTTTGGTTGGTATAAAAAAAACTATGAAAAACCAAATTGGTGAGGAAAATGAGTGAAATTTTAGTTTTTTAGTGTTTTAAAGGCCTAGAAAATCTATGGTGATGGTGGAAAATGAATGAAAAATGATACCTTAATGGATGGTTTTCTATGACATTCAAAATGTTATAATTTCAGGTAAAAATACAATGTAACCGATATTTGCCACGATTACCCTATGCCTTCTTTGCATTTATTGCACACCTCCTTGCACCATCATCATGCATGGTACGATTTTCAGTATGGGTGCAGTGGTGCCTAGTGCAGATCAGTGTGAAACAGATGGTTGGATGGGGGCGATGTGGAATAAATTGACTTGGCGGAGAACAGCGTGGAGCAGAACGGTAGGGTGGCACCTAGTGTAGATCGGCGTGGAACAGACGGTCAGATGAGGAACAAAGTGACATCAAATAGATCGGCTTGGCAAAGGCGGCTTGGTGCATATGTGATGCCTGGATGACGGATCCATACGCATTTATGAAATAGGGGCTTTTGGCTTTTGAGTGCAAGGATAATGATAAATATGATATTTCATCTATTCATTTTTTTTATTTCAAATCATATTATAAAAAAAAAATTATCTTCTTTTTTTTCCTTCAACCAAATAATAATATGAAAAATAAAACTTTTATCCTTTTTATTTCCATCTCCTTTTTTCCACCCTTTATTCACCTAACAATTTTACATCCCTATCCTACCAAACAGTTACAGTTCAAATGCAGGGTGTTGGCCTACTTTAATTGTTCATTCCTCAACGCCCTCTAATACTGAAACGCAATATGAGCCCAAGTTAATTACTGTCCAATAAAATTCGTAACTTACGTAGGCAGCTTCCATGTCTTAGATTAGTTGAAAAGCCTCTGATCAATGTGATCAGGTGAGGAAAGATATGTACAGATTGACTCTTACATATATATATATATATATATATATATATATATATATATAATTGTTTTGGTTGAAGATTTTAGAAAATAGGGTCATCAACAAAATAATTGGGTGCATATAATTTGATTTTATAAACAACAATCTGTGTATATAAAACAATTTTATCGCGCATCTCCTTATAGATGATCCTATGAAAGTCAATAGACTCCAAATCAGTAATTCCAAATATATAGACTGGAAATATATGAAAATTTAAATTGAGCACCTACTTCGATTTATAATTTTTTTAAATGCATAGGGCATTCAAATGACAATGTCAATTCAAGCACTATTTTAAAGTCAAAATCTAACTAAATTTTGATTATATAAATCTGAAAGTATTTTTTCATACATTCTATAATTTGATAGAATGTCATAATTTCTCAATCTTTTAATGCAGGTCTTGAAATTCTAAAATTATATTGTATGTTGTTTAAATTTAATTATATATATTTACCATATATATTGAATATCTTACAAGTTTTAAAATATTATTACATTGATAAATAATCATGTTTTCACACTTTTTCAATCAATATATTTAAAATATCAAATATTTTTATATATAAAAGATTCTAAATGGTTGAAATTGTTAACGGATAACATAGATATTGCCTTGAAGTCTAAGCTGTATAATTTTATTTTATTTTGTATTTTCTTAATTAGTTGACAAATTATTTTAAATAAAATTGCAATAATGAAAGTTGCGAATTTTTTATATTTTCATGAATATAAATTTATTGAAAGTCATTTTATGTGTAATATTACTGAAGTGTTAATTACATAAAATGTGATATTTTTAGCTTTAACTTTATAATATATCTTCTTAAAAAACTTATTTCATTAATTTTAAATTTTTAAAACTTTAGTATGATGATAAAGTTAAGGGCATCTTCAGCCATCCTTTAACAATCCCTCAAGGCCTCAAGAGAGCTTTTAAATTTATCAAGTAGATTTTTTACTTTTGAAAAATGAATACTAAAATAAAGGATAAATAGTACTTTATAAACAATAAAAACTAACATTTTTAGGCCATGTCATCCCCAGGGACAACCAGATAATTTCATTTGTTATTTATGGTGAGAAATAGTCTTCAATATGATAGAAAGTTTTAGATTGAAGTTTTATTTATTTATTTATTGGGGGTGCTTTTGTTTGTTTGATTTACATAATAAATACTTATGATTTTTTAGAGTAACTTCAATAGGCCTTTTATTTTATTTTTACATTTGACGAATAATAATTTTTACTCATTTTACAATTTCAACTCTCACATTTTTCTCTATATTATCTTTATTTTAATTAAAATAATATTTTTAAAATTGATTTTAACTTTTTTTTATCTTTTTTTATTAATACAGGCAAAAGAAAATAAAAAGTGAAGAAAAATAAAAATATTATAATATTAAATGAAGAAAACTTTATCATCCTTAACAAATAAAGAGTAATTTTTTATTCAGATAAAAATTAAAAATATAATATTATTTAACTATGATAATAATAAAAAGTTAAAGTTGATCTTATATTGTAAAATAAAGTTATTTGGGTCGGTACACCAATTTTTTTTATAAAATTGATATAACAAAATAAACAGGTTGGTGGTTAATGTTGTTAGT
This sequence comes from Taxillus chinensis, assembly GCA_023512835.1. Classification (NCBI taxonomy): domain Eukaryota; kingdom Viridiplantae; phylum Streptophyta; class Magnoliopsida; order Santalales; family Loranthaceae; genus Taxillus; species Taxillus chinensis. Next base: position 50,228,767 of record CM042088.1, on the reverse strand, counting down.
CGATGTATCCTCATTCAATTCATGCGTCCTTGTGTTTTTCGGTTTACCATTGACCCTTGTGTTGTGGGATGTCAATTGTAAACTAAACCCCATGTCACGCCTGCAGTGGATATACCTGAATTGAATTTTTTGGCGTTAGGTCTACCTCGCTATTACTAACTCGTGATGCACTCATAGTTCTCGTTTTCGTCAAACTAGTTATGGTGCCTCTTAGGATAAAACTAATTAAGTATTAATTAAATGATCATATGCAGACGTCACTTGTACATACTTACAAATATTCACCGCGCACAAATTCATTATTTGAAGTCAAAATTATCACATCTCTTGTCAATTTGATAATTTGATGGAAGTGATCAATAAAACCAAGTATGTATAAATTTGATGGAAGTGATCCTTTCTCCATTTGATGGATAGTTATCAATCATATGTGAAAATTTACATAATTTAACTAACTGTCTGCTTAATGGGATGTGATATTTATAATAATGTAAGTTATAGGATTGTTATGAAGCTCAAAGTATCTCCAACAATTTTCTTTGTTTTTAATTTTCATATGTATGAATCTTTTCACTGGCACGGAGAGATATTTTATAATTTTAATTTTAATATTATTTTTATTTTATTAAAATAATATTCTTTTACTTCATTTTAAATTTTTTATTTTTTTTATTATTCTATGTTAGGATAAAATGAATAGAAGAAAAAATATATTATATAATATAGATAATAAATAGTTATTTTTCATAAATGATAAGTGACTATAAATATTATTTTTCATTGGATTAATATTTTAAGATTTGATTCTACTTTTAAATAATTTAGGATTTGATTCTATTTTTAAATGATAAAGAGCCTCTTAAAAATGCTCTTATATGGTTTCATGTATTAATTCACAATTTATTTAAAGTTATTAGAAATCTTAATATTTTAATATTGTCATGTCCCCAAATCCCGGAAGGACCGGGACTAAGAGTGTGACTTCCCCATGCCCACACCCGAAGGGTCAAGGGGTTAGTGACTAGCACCGATATGGACTACACATCGGGTGTTGTCCAAGATAAACATGTACATTCATACATTAAAGGTATTCCTGTACATTCCCACATGCTATGAAGTTAAGGAAAATAATTTATTAATAACAGAGTCATGCTATAATTCCAATACAACTTCCACGGACCCTCGTTCGGATATTCAAATAATAAAATCAATCATGTTTTACAAAATCCATAAACCAAGTTATTACAAAATTTAAAACAAACAAAAACTAGCTTCGGGTCAGCTTCTAGTGAATGAGTCGATAACATGTTAACAAAGTAGGGGTGAGCACAAATGCCCAGTAGGTGATCTCAATCTCCTCACCATCCTATAACATGAATTCCTAAGTTTACATGATCGGTGTATGCTTGTGCCAGTGTAATGTCCTACTTTATCACAATAAGCTTACATTCAATCACAAAATATAATATTACACACATTACATTTCATTCATTGAGGGTACACACCAAACAATCCAACCATCCAAGAGATTCCCACATCCAGCTCCAAGGATCTAGTCATTACCAGATAGCCATATGTGGGACCTATAGTGTCCCTAACGACAACCTGTCACATATGGGACCTCAGTTAACCAGCCACATAGGGGACCTGCGGCCTCTTGCCAGCCCTATGTGGGACCTGCGGTTAACCCAATCAACTCCACCACCAATTCCACATATAATCAATAAATAAAATATTCCAACAGTCAAAATTCAATACAACGGCCTTACAAAATATTTAATTCATCAATCCGGCGCTAACCACAAATAATATATATAGATATACATACATATATAAATATTCATCAAATATACAACACCTTAAATGTCAATTAAGTAATATTAAGCTACGTACAAGTAACATTTAAATCCCAAATTTCTAACATTGAACTACAAATAATATTTCTAGTGTCAGACTATAAATATCAAGCCACAAACAATGTTTCTTATATCAAACTATTAATGTCAAGCCTCCGATAATATTTTAGATGATAAATTAATAATATCAAGCTTCAAGTAATACTTCATATTATTAAACTATAATATCAAACCCAAGCACTATTTTCATTATTAAACTAACAATATCATAATTCTTGTTTGACCTTGCTATTGGAATGGTATCAATGAATATGTTATTTTTACTACTAAATCAAATTAAATTAAATTTATCTATATATCTTGATAATTATCAAAATACACATATATAATACTATGCACTACTTCATAATAACGCACGGATTTAATGCACGAATTTATTACCCACATATATTAACTATTGACACGCACGACTTAATTCTCATAATCAATTAAGCCCCCCTTTTTAAAAAAAAAATCTGATACTAAGAAAAAGATGCCCCTTTTTTTTTACTGCCATGAAACCACGCATGTAAAGATGCCCCCTTTTTTTGATTAAGAGAAAATTAAATAAAATAAAACAAAACCCTTGTGCTGCATTGGATCGAACGGATTGTGGAGGCAGGAACGTATAGGCCGCCGCCCCCCGTCATGGAGACGCTAACCAGGCTATCATCCGACAGCCTGGTGTGTTGCTGCTGCCGCGCGGAAGATACCAGGCCAACTGGCTTGGTATGGGTAGAAATTAATAATAACTAATTAGAATATGATAAAAGGGATAACAGGTGCAGTAGCTCATCCAAGGATTCGGAACCGGTCGAATCACGCCGTACTGCAACAATCGCCTAGCTGTATGTATATACACGTAAATGAATATATTTATATAAATACATACATATCCAAACGTTTATGTGTGTGTGTATATATATATATTAACAGTTTGTGTTCGTGCAATAGAATGACGAGGAATCAAGAATCACCTACCTCTTGCCTTCCGAATGGATTAAACTCGCAAGAACAATCTAGAATCGGCGAAGAACGATGAAGAACACTAAGAACTCTCTTCCGACGGCTAGGGTTTCTCAAAACAAAGTTATAATAAATAATAAAACCTTCAAACCCTATTTTTAATTAAAATTCGTCCTCCTCTTTAATAATTTCCAAAAAGCCCTCCTAAATTTTATTTTTCATTTATTAACCCTCAATTTAACTCCCAAAATTACTAAATAACCTCTGAAGGCTTCTGGACCTCAAATTAGGTCCAAATATAGTTAAAACGATTGTATTAAATGTCAAATTCTCAAAATAACTTTCTTAACATCAAATATAAATTATAAGTTATGCTAACACATATACGGATCCTTACAAATATAAAACATTAATGTAGTATTGGAATTGTTTTTTAAACTGAACTTACTTCCAACTTGGGTTAGAGAAAGTTCAAGAATGTGGCAGCTAAATATTGCCACGACAATTATATAATCGATATATTAGTGCTTGATAAGTGTTTTTTGCTTGTTTATCGAATACTATCATATCAAGCCGATGAACTGTTATGGCAACATATTAAATGCCACGTATTTTTTTAAAAGCAAGATTTAGAAAAATATCAAATTTTAAAATATCCTCATCAACCGTTAAAAAATTACTTTGGTTTAAAAATTTATTTTTTAGATTATAATTATACTTTAAAGTTTGAATATAATTACTTTATTTGAAAATGTTAAATATTATTTTAGCTTGGCAATCCGTAAAAAAAAAAAAAAAAACTTTTATGGATCCGTCATACTACATAGAGTCATAGACATGTGAAGTGATCCCCATAAATTGGCACAGGACATAATCTAGTGCAATATATAAACTCAATGGTAACCGACATTATTTGCAAATACTCATTTGCTAAGCTCGGACTATATCGCTAAAATGGTGACACTCACCAATAGAATAAGCCCGTTGCTCCACACATTTCTAATATCAATATTAGAAATAAATTCCAGTATTATAAATACATTAAGAGTGGTTGCAATAGCTATCAGCATTACTAGTAAAAATAGAATCAATAATAAATATTAAATGTATTGTACTATTTTTAATTAAGTAATTAAATTTTAAAAATTTAAGATTTAAAATTATAATTATTATAGAATTAATATTATATTTAATTTGATGAGAAATAACAAATTATATATATATAATTAATTATAATTCACACATTACACATTTACACGACGACTTTGATCTGTCTCCTCTCAACAAAAACTAAAACTAAAATTCATAAAACTATACTGATTTGAAAAATTACAACCTTTAAATACTGTTAATAAATTCAGGTCTTACAAGTAATTGTAGTAAAAATAGAATCACTTTATGTGCATTTCATTTTTACATAGGCAATTTGATGGCATGTGGCAGGGAACACGCGCACACGAAGCATATGCCTACTTGCATAGTGGTAATTTACAATTTAAAATTTACCTTAAAATTATAATTTAAAAATGTTTCAGCTACTCGGATGATGACATATAGTGGTGGACAGTCGATCTAAGATTAATCTAAAAGTCAATAATATTCACTTCAACCTCTAATGAGAAAAAAAAAAGTGTTGGTCATAAAAAAGGTATTTGGTCAAGTTATTATAACAACTAGCAATTGTGATGTTGAAAGATTTGGTTGGCAGAGTTTAGATGGTTCAACACTAATAGATTTTTTTATATATAATGAAAACAGGTCTACTTTAAATTTAGTAGTTAACGTTTAGTTGCCCGTAACAGTTAATAGTTTTCAACCGTGGTGTCACTGTAGAGAGTTATTTAAAAAAATGTGGACGCTTGGCTCTTTTTTTTTTTTTTTATAAAAGAAGTAGGAAATTTTATTAGAAATGAAAGGAGAGAAATATAGAAACACAATCCTTTAAAAAAGGAACAACGCCAAACTAGAGATAATTTCCTAAGAAAAAAAACAAATAGGTTATAACAAAACAAATAAAAAAAGAAAAAGGAAAAAGTAAACGTCACTTTTCAAATATGTACACTCTTTTAATCTTTCGGAAGCATTCATCTTGGTCTCTTTTTTTCTTGGCTTTTAAAAGAGTAAAAAAGAGGGGGTAAAAAAATATTTTTTGGTTTCATTGAAGATTTGAAGTATAGGTTACACTGGGTAGGGATTATATATAGAGAGGATGATGCTGGGGGGAGTTTTTCAGTCGTACTGCCTTGGCACAGCAGTGCATTTTATATATACTATACCAGGCAGGGATGCGATATGTGGTCCTATCCAACCTGTCTCAAATGTTATTATTGCTTTTGTTGATAATTACTCAAAACAAAATTCACAACTTTACGTGTTATAAATTATGAAATTTTATGTATTTTGTTTATAAAATGGTAAAATTTTGTGAATTGAAAACAATAAGATTTAGCTGAAATCATTGAATTTGTGTATAATATTTGAAATTTTATTTTATATCATATCTTTTAAAATTTTTTTTTGATAATTTATAATATTATTTTTGTTCTAAAAATAATTTTCAATTTTACTCATTAATATGGAAAAAAACACTCACCAAGTTACTCAAAATTAGACCGTAACATTACCCTAGATGAAATTACTGAATACACATGGTAAATTATTTGGAAGTTATTTTTTCTCGTATTTTCAAGCACAATAAATGCTCAAAAATATAATATTCAAGCATAAATAACTTTTAAATAATTTAAGGAAATCAAATTTAAAATAGAATATTAATTCTATCAATATTATAAATAATTTATTTCTTTATTTGTGAATGATTTAACTTGATCATAAAAATCATATTTTGTACCTATAACTACATGGCTCTGCCTCTTGGATTAATTTTCATATTATTTCTTTTCATTATATCAAAGCATTGATATGGGAAATAAACAAAATCCTAGCCGACCTCCATGGCAAAAGGCAAACCATCAGACATGCCTTTAGAAATCCAATGGGATAATCCCAATCACCAACTCTATTATTCAAACCAACCCGGTGCTATATATTCTTATGACACAGCTCATGGTCAAAGATAGTTATAGCATATAAAAACAATTCATGACTATAATCTTAACGGTCAAAAACAAAATTGGACTCATATTAAGGGGGAAATTGCAAACAAAAATGGAATCACTATAATAATTTAATTCAAACTTAGCTGCTAGGGTCGATGTCAAAAGACAAACAATAACATGATACACTGCAAGAATCCTAGGGGAGAGTGGATAGAATTGTAAGAGAGTTTTTTAATATTGTAAATAATTTATTTTGTTATTTGTGAATGATTTAACTTTCATAGGAAGCATATTAAGATGTTTTGTAGATCTTGCCTCTTGAATAGTTGAATTAATTTTCATATTATTTCTTTTGAGAGCAGATTGCTCCAATGTGAGTGTCTACTCAAATATCGTGTTTTCAAGCACAATAAATGTTCGAAAACACAATATTTTATTATAAATAACTTTTGAGTAGTTTGTCATGTGTGTTTGGTAATTTAATCTAGTGGAAATTATTATCGACCCAAAATTATATGGAGCCCAAATGGGAAAAAAAATTAGATGCTCATTTGATATTTAAAATTAATTTGGGAAAATGGGAGAGTTTTATTAGAATTTTGGAATTATTTTCCATGTTTTCTATTCAAGGTTAATATTTAATTATAGAAATATCTTTATTATTAATTATGAAATTTATTTTAATAACAAGTAAAAAACCACAAGCAAAACTTAGATCGAAAGCCAAAGGAGGTGGCAGCTAGACCTGGCACCAATTGTTATATTGGTCTCTAGTATACATTTTAGGCAACTAAAATTAAGTTAGTTGCCATAAAAATGTTAGGAAGCAATGAATTACTAAAGGTAGTTGCATTGGCCTAGCTTCAAGTATTGTAAAAGTTTTCTTTTAGACTAACGAATTAGTGCTTTATAATTTTGTATTGCTTTAATTCACAAAGTATGCAAAACAATAATAAGTAAATGCAAGTGCAGGATTATAGAATATATGTCGTTCAGTCAATATAATCTTTTATAAAGATGACAAGGCTAATCCACTATAATAATAATTATGGCTACAATTGATCACCAAGAATGCTAGTTCACTCTCTTAGAGAAACCTCGAGTTTCCCTCTCTTAGGTTATCTCCCAAATTGTTCGAACTTATAATAGAGATTCTTCTATTTTCTTTTATATGACTATTCTTGGTTATCCTAGTTGCATCATCCTCATATATATAAAGATATATATATATAAAGGTTTATTGTATTCTACAATAATGGTGTTGTCAACTTTGTTTTCTTCCCAACAATATATGAACTATCCCTGCCATCACTCGAATCCGTCCGGGCTCATCTTATGCTCCGGTCAAGGCGGAATTAAGTGCAGTCCTGAAATCATCCTTGCAACGAGAAACTTATCTCATTGTAATAAAAGTTTTATTAAGTTTTGGAATTGCCATCAAGCATTAAAAAGGTAAGACTGGCCACCTACAGTGAATGGTCTATAATCCAAAAGTGAGCTTAAGAGTCAATTACATGTGAAGAATGAAAAATACCCTTTCACAATATTAAAAAAATGTTACATATCATAGAAAAGGAAACTTTCACTTATTTTAGTTCAGTTATAACTTTTGGGTAGAATATAAGACTGAGGGGTATTAATAATAGACAATTTTCCCCCTACAAATAATAACTAAAGCCATTGCTTTTTCCAATTAGTTTTATACTTAATTTTTAAATTAGATATGTGTTTTATTTAAAAAAAAACATTATAATGTAGGACTCATAGTTCCTTGTGGAAAAAGTTTGAAAACACTTTTTCAACATGCTAGCATAATGAATAGCATTTTTTTAGAATAAACAAAAGCAATTGTGCCAAAACCTTACAAAATAAAGTCTAATAATAGTGATACCCTAAACCAAGGGTTAGATAGTGGTAAAATATGAAATAAAGTGTGTGACAAAAAACTTTACGCATAATATATAGACACTTGAACATGATTTTTCATATTCATTAACTACCAACAAACATGCTAAATAAATATGTACACTTGTAAAATATGCTTAATAAGAAGATACAAAAATATGATTGGTCTCTTAAAATGACAAATTCAGCTTTTTATATACATATATAGGTGTGTATTATATTTGTATAAGGGACATGTCTTTAGAGTGTGAATAACATCGAGTGGGCATTGAATAGTTTCTCTTGGAAAATCCAACGTGGACAGACACTTCAGTCATAATAAGTTTTTTATCACTCACCTTTAGCAACTAAGCTTTTTACCAAGAAGATACTCACCCCTAACAGCCTATTGATATCCCAGTAGCTTAGGGGCCAATTGATAAATGTATTTGTTTGTGTTTTGATTTTATAATTTACATTTTTATTGAAATTAAAATTAAAATTTTAAATTTTGAAAATAAATTTTATTTGGTATGAGAAAGAATGTATTTTGAAAAGAATGAATTTTTTAAAATAAGATCCCATGAAAATTATAATAAATAAATATATAAAATATGATAAGTCTAGATAAGAAAGTAGAGGAAAGAAAAAATAATAATAATTTGAATGTCTCACCAAAATGAATTTCACAAAAAAAAATTTTTTTTTTAAATAATTTCTTTATTTAAATCATTATTTAAGTAAAATATTACTTTATTTAAAAAATAAATATATCAGGCAATTTTTGAATTCTGAGTTCTGTTTTTAAAATCAAAAACTAATTTGTACCAAGGCCTAGTTAGGCATAGAGAAGTAATTTACCCTCTAGTATTTATACTAGACAAGAAACACTATTTGCTAATGAAGATAAATGCCCCTTCGTAACTTCAAAATTTATAGACCATTTTGATATTACATCTAACACTTAATTACCTATTAATAATAACTAAGTGTATCAGCGGTGTATGTAGGCATTGCATTCCCATCTAAGATCTAACTCAACAAAGCGTGAGTCACCTGTGACAAAATGCAATCAACCAAAACACCACTGACTAAAGTCATTTCGTGTTTATGGGCCTCCAGATGAAGGCCAATGCGTTCGGCGCAGCGTGCCATGCGCTGAGAGTGAGAGCTGAACCATTTTGGAATGCACCGCCATGGCACGCCTCTTAGATCCACATCCTGCACCTTGAGTTTTGAGTAACTTGACCCAAAGACAATACTCACTTTATGTTGACACGCATAGGCATGCACTAACAGTGACACTTGGATGCCCCTAAATGATGGAAGTCCAAACATAGAGCGATCAAGGAATTACCCGTACTCGTGGTCATCGATTGATGTGTTGGCCTCCTTTCAACCAGAAAATGATTATCCACCCTAAAATTCTAAAAAGGTGAAGAAAAAAAAGTCTCATCCCGCTTTCATTAAACAGCCCAAAACAACTGGTTATTTACATTTTTTTTGAATACAATTCTAAACTTCTAATACTAGACAGAGGGAACAAAGAGAGTAAAAGGAATTGGGGGGGAGCAAACATAATTTCCTTTATTCCAACATTAGAAACAAAAAAATACAAACGCTTTTACCGCTACTGCCAACTGGAAGAAGAAGAAAAAACTGATTCTGGGTGATCCATTTATTGAGCTTTCAAATTTGACTTCAGGGGTGCACCAATGAAACAGATATTATCATGATTTCTTTTGCAAAGATGACCGAGGAAGGATGGAATTTGCAATATCGTCGTGTATTTTCACCGGAAGAGGTGGCATCAGTTTCATCACCTCGGGCATGTTGTTCATGCTGCAAAAGAACATGTTAGATATGATGCTATTAATTTTGAAATCATGTGGGCCGGTGGAGCATGTTTAGATATCCAGATATCCATTGGAAAAAAACAAAAAAACAAAACAAAAAAAACTTCCCAGAAACAAACAAAAATGTATTTTCACGCTTCTAAGGAAAATTTTGGATGTAGGATGTGCATACTCGTTTAAGATCTTGTGAATGTTATCCCGAGTTTGGCAGAAGAGACGGATGTTTTCATGAATCTGCAAAAGACAACCATATTGGAATGATAAAGATGTGCACTAGACTTGTGGCCTATAAAATATGACACTAGTTTTTTAGTAAGGTCAAGTAAATAAATTGTATTTCATTAGCCGGCAGCCAAGGGCATAAGCGATAGATCAAGATACATAACTGAATGCAAAGTCACATATGCCCTTGCAGCCATGGATGTAATTGTTTTAAATTTGATCCTCTAATTTGTTTTTTCCAGGTTATATCCAGCAAGGAGGATCATGGATCCCATGCTTTCAAATTTTATTTATTGAGCAAAACATAGTCATGGGAAAGAAGTAGACAGATCTAAGGTGTGACATGATGCATCATCATCATAACTCACAAGATTAACAAAGAAAAATAAAAATCTAAACAAGAAAATGCTGCCTTAAAATGACAGGTTAGATACATGCTAAAAACATGAAGTTGTCCAAGCTTTCAATTGAGATATTATCACTGTTATCCATAAATTGAAAATCAAATTTGTTTACCTGAAAAGCTGCAAAATTTGAAGAAATTTGACTGAAGACCTGCGAATTTTGTTCAAGAAGCTGTCCTGCTTCACCGCCAATGGCTGCAAATAAAAAATTTAACTAATTCCGATTGTACAAGTTTAATGAGAATTATTAGGCAAACAACTGTTCATCTTGACTGTTATTTAGAAGAAAATAAGCATGCATACCTTTTCGGTAACAAGCATATTAGGTTAAATATTCAAAGGTCAACTGAACCAATAATTGAAGGCAAGGCCTTCAAATAATATGATGTCTTCATAATGCTAATAACACAACTTTCTCGCTAGTAAAATTCGCAAAATAATGCAGTAGCTATATTTTGCAAATGTAAGCAGAGAAACATTGCGCAATACACGAAAATTAAATCCCGCTACCAAATATGAATTTAATTATGTGTTTTTGATAAGTAAACATAATAATGACCTTACAAACGAGCACGCATACACATATAACATTCCCATGAACATAAGCATTCCCACAAATTACATAGCTCAAGATTAAGACCTTATTAAGAATAATTATACCAGATGAAGGGTTCAGTCTAAGGCTGAACCCAACCCACATCCCTGTTTCTTAATATGCTACCACACCCATCATGCCCCCTAACAACCCTGAAATCATCACCTTTTCTCCACAAACTTAGTACACTAGTGATTTCAGAGCCTGCTTTTGATTTAAAATGTATTGCAACCTAACAGATTTTCTCTAAATTTTTTTATTTAATTCAGTCGATAGCTGACGTTCCAATGGATAAACAAACAAGGACAAAACCTTTTAAGCCTCTAATGGCCATTAGTTTGACTACCATGACACTCCTTACCTTGATTGTGTAAAATTTCTTCAACTACGAAGGCCAATGATGTAGTGACTTAAACACCATACAGAAAATGCATCTCATCTAATGTATTCAAGCATGAAAAATGAAAGGCTTATCTTCATCAAGTTGAAGATTTTTTTTTAAGTGTGGCGCATGACACGTGTTTTGCAACGTGCATCCAAAACATCATTTTTTAAACCTCCACAAAATTTCTTGACTACAAAGGTTGAAATTAACATACAAATGTATACTCAGTTATTTATTTATAAATTGATCAGGTGGATACCTTTAATCAAAGCATTGAAATTTTACTTAATTTTTAGCGGCTTATGCATTGTTTGGTATAGTGCAATTTTAGCATGATGCATGGACAGTTGAAATTCAAATAGGAAAAAAGAAAAGAAAAGAAATATGGTGAGCAAGGTAACAAAGTGGAGAAGAAAAAATAATTTGGGTTTTTAAAAAAGTCTGAATTTTAAAACAGAAAACAACTAAATGAAGTTTTAAAAAATAACTAAAAGCCGTTTTAAAAAATAATACAATTTATTCAATAAAGAGTGTTATTTTTTAAAACACCTTTCAACTGTTTTCTATTTTAAATTTAAACTCTTTTTTTTTTTGCTCTTCTCTCCTTTCTTTCCTAGCCCACCATATTGGCATATTCTGTCTTTTCTTTTAATTTTTTCTGTGAGCTGGTTTTTTAAAATTAAAAATGTATTTTTTAAAAAATCATGATTTCAATCATAAAATCAAAATTATAATACCAAATAGATTTTGTGATTTTATGGAACAAAAATAGAAAATTCTAAACCTTAAAAAAACTTGTGAAAATTTTCAAATTATATAGCTTCATATTTTTTTCATCCATGCAATTGAATGAATTTGAACATTTTGATTGATATGTAGGAAATTAATGAGCACATGGCACATATTCCTATCAAAAATATCAAAAACACCATATAGGTTTCTAAGTAGACTAACAGATCTTTTGTTTGAAAGAGCAGCATTCTGGCATTCATACATAGAAACATTGTGTAAATTTCAGAGCAGATAACAAGGTGGCAAAACCCAATTTGGTTTCACTTCATCATTAAAAATGACAATGGAGTGGGTTTAGGACGGGTCACCCCTATCCCGAACCCGTTCCATCTAAGAAAATCATATTTTCAAAACTGTCCCGAATCCGATTACATTGATCTAAAACCCATCCCAATAGGGTCAAAGAAAGGCGGGTAACCAACCAGTAAACCCGCTATATTGCCTTATATATATGGGTTTGGGACAAGTCGTTCCTATCCCAAATCTGTCTCAAATTATTGACGGATCAAAGACATCTGTTCCAAACCTGCTCTAAACCCGATTATATCAACCCCAAACCCATCCCATTAGAGGCGGGACAGGACGGGTACCCGATTTAACTTGCCCCATTGCTATCCTTATTCATCATAGTCATGCATATATATAACAAGTTGATATTATAAATGTATTAGAAGACTTGCAATAAAGTACAAAGCAAATCTCACTCATCAGTTCCCAATCAAAGTATTATATAATAATTGTGCTTCCTGTAACTAAGATAATCCTTTCTATCTTATCATATTCATGGGAAAATCATGAACAAAAGAATGAAAACATGAAATGGGACAAACCATGACCTGTCAGTGAAAAGGAAACATGTAACAGTTTAATGTGAACAAAATGAACAGCCAGAAAATACTTCATAGTTCCTTCACAGCGTTTCTAATTTACAGGAAAGTGTACCAACCCTGGCATGAGATACCATCATCTGTATCTACTGGGATCATTGGTGGAGCGTATGGCGCGCCATTGGGACACATGGCTAATTGAGATGATAACTTTGCAGAAGGATCTGCTGCCCTTTCCTGAGAATCAATGTTACGACTAAGAAAGGTTTTTCAAAGTGTGAGAAAAGAAAAATAAGCAACGTACAGATTGGCTCCATAAATGATAATATGATATCAGTATGCTTTTCAGAAAAAATACCGAAGAAAAAAACAAAACAAAAAAGAAGCTTTATGTCCTTTAAATCTAACCACTAATTGCATTGGAAAGAGATTCGACAAACTAATAAAATCTACAAAATTATACCAAATTGATGATACAGTTACAACTTAGCCAGTTGAGTTATAAACTTCAGAATGCAAAATCTAAAATCATAAGGCCCACTAACAGTAAGGAAGTCCTCTTGCTCCATGTGAAAGAGCTCTTGTTAGACACTAGGCCATTAAGTTTAAATCTTTTTCTTTTTGGATTAAGGAAAGGTCTTTATTAAAACAACCAAAAAGGTGGCACAAAATTACAGGAGATAGTCATTAATTTAACAAACTCCAGTTTCCATGGCCGTTTTAGTAATTTTCTGCATCTATGGAAACATATCAAAATTGTAACCATCTCAATTTCTGCTACGAGCAATCGTCAAATGGCGACTGTATGTATAATGGTGTGTATTTATTGATTTATAAGTTTTAATAGACTTTATTGTGTTCAATGAATGCATGCTAAATTGTCCGATTAGGTGACTACACAGCAATGACGCACCAACTAATTGCAAACTATAATATTTCTCTTTGGAGAAACACATTAAACAAGAGTTCACTAACATCTATGTTCATTTGGCTACACTAAACATATAATTTAGAATAAAATAGAGTTCAATAACATAAATGAGCTGAGCTCGAACATAGTCAATCTCAGTTTATGAGTTTGTGCACATTGTTTAGGAGCACTTTCCACATGAATTGAGAGTAAGTCTAAGTTTGGTTTACAATTAAAAACTATGCTCGTACCATCCATATTCCATAAGTGTTTATAATGTTCCCTACAACCCTAAAATAGCATGAGGTGAAAAGTTCGAAATTAGCTGCTACCAAATGCCAATATCTTTACTACAAGATGGATAGAGCACAACACCATCAAAAAATTTCAAATTATAGTATATATTATTTCAATCATAATCCAAAATTTCAAATTCATATTCTAAATTTCAATTAAAATTGAAACATAAAGTTTAACTTAATACAAATAACAAACATAGAAAAGAAAATTGAAATCCTTATATTCCAAATAATATCTCAAATTAATAAAAAAAATCAAAAATAAATTAAAAAGTTATTTCGCTTCTTTCTTTTTTTAATAAGTGAGAAAGATTTTATTATAAAAAAAACTCATACAAGGAGTGCGCGAAGAACATAATTACAGTAATTAACTCAAAAGGAACAACCATTTACAACATCACAAATGAAAAAAAAAAAAAAAAACCTACAAAGCATACATCCAATCTTCCAAACAATAAGAGATGGATTACTTTTTTCCTAAATAATCAGATCTTAAATTATATAAACAAAATTAAACATGAATTCTTGATGGACAAAACTAATGTGTCTGAAGTGGGAGATAATCTTCCATTCAATTTTGAGTTAATTTGTGGTAAGTTAAGATTCCCTTAAAGCTGGCCTATCTTGAATTGTATCAGACTGTTTGTATTACAAATGCTTTTGTGGTTGATTTTCTTATTTCAGGATTGGGAGCCAGAGGCATTCTCTTCGTTCTTTGATTTATTATATTCGGTCAAGCCATCAATTATACAACTAATACAATGTGTTGGCATCAAAATAGATTTAAAGGATTCCAGATTAAGTCCTTCTATGTTCTTCTTTTTGCTGTCGGGCCTGCGTGCTTTCCATATAAAAGTGTTTGAAAGGACAAGGTTCCCCTATAATGGATTTATTTTGCATAGCGGTAGGGAAAGTTTTAACAAATAATGTGTGGTGACATTGCAAGGTTCCCGTTTGCAAGGTTCCCCTACTGCTACATATGCAAGATGGCAAGAGAGTCTATGGATCATCTTTTCCTTCAATGTCCTTATGTTGAGTGCTTTGGGGTATGATTCTGAAATTGTTTGGGCTTTAGTGGGTGATGTCTCAAGGTTTTTTAGCCCTTTTTTCTTAAATTAGTCAGGGAGCATGGGTTGGCATTGAGTGATCTAACAGTTTATTCCTCGCTGCATTATATAAGGTTTTTGGCGTGAGCAGAATGAGAGGCTTTTTAAAAATTGTGAGTACAACATGGAGGAGCTCAAAATTTATTTTTTCTTGCTCTCTTCTGGAACTAATGTTTGTCACGTGCCATTATCATTTATCTTGTACCTTTAATGTCATTAGTGTTTGTTGTTTTTGATATGGTTATTTTTCTTTTAGTTTGCTCTCGTTGTTATACTTTAATTTGCACTTTTTTGTGCGTGATTTTTTTCAATAAACTTTTTATGTATAAAAAAAAGTTAGGGACCAAAAAGAAAACTAAAACTAGGAAGTATTGATTGTTGAATAGAAAATCATCTAATGAACCCAAAAGTGTATACAATCAAGGTATTTAATTTGGACTACCCTGTGATATATATATATATATATGCATTTTTATTGACCCAAAAGAAATTAATAAATCATGAAATAAAAACTATATTACATACCACAGAAGCAAAATGAAGGTAACAAGTGAAAGCAATATTAAGTAGCGGCACACAAAGAAAAACATCAATATAAATAAAAACACAATAATTAATATTAATTTTATATGGATAAAGTCAAATAAAATAAAATAATTTGTTACTCATAATTTCCTCTAACTTATATACTAAATTTTTAAATTTTCAAAACTAGATTCATTAAGATTTCACGATTTTACAAGTCAACTTTCGATTTTGCTCCAATTTTAACGATCTAAAATTTTATAGCTGATTTTACTAGATGTATAGAGGTGAAATATTACAATTTTACAATTTAAAACCCAATTTTCACAGCCTTTCTAGTCCCATCCATAACATCTACAGGGTGCAGCACCTCCAAAATTTGCACATTTAAGATTGAAATGGAAATAAAATAAGAAAACAAAAACCTGAGCGACTGTACCACAGAAAACACCATCTATAACAACAATGCTCAAAACACAGTTTTTAACACAACTCATTTTCCAATTTTTTACATGAGATTTGACTTGACTTAACCTTTAAATCACAAGAGCTTTGACATGGAGAGAATCTTAATGAAAAATAACTATATAAAGAATATGTAAAACATGTAATTCTGAATCTAACAATAACGCAATGATGCAAGTATAATAAATAAAATTAACTTTCAAATTTATAAATCAAAATCAACTTAACACTCAAAATCCTTAGGCAGCAATGCATTTAATGCTTGGGAATATATATATATTGATAAGTAAGACAAAATTTATTAGAGAAAAATCGCACAAAAGCAAATGCACGAAGAACAAAATTACAATAACCAGCTTAAAAGAAATATTCATTTACAACATCCCACATGAAAGAAATACTTGGAAATATTTTAGCCATTGGAGAACTGAAATTTGTATATTATACCATATATGGATAATAGGCAAGTTGAAATCATTATTGAAGCAACACATTGAAATTTGAATTGGAATGGTAACTGTGGTGTGGGAAAACATTGTGTTTCCAACAATAGTCATTCAATTTTGAGTCAAAATGAGTCAACTCGATCAAGTTTCAGGGTGTAGGTCAAGTATGCTGCAAGTGGGCCCATTGGTGCTCAACTCGCCACAATTTGCAGATTGATTTTATAAAGGAACATTTAATTGATAATATGCCACCAAAACCACAAAACATATAGTCACATACAATGAGAGGAAATTATTAGTATTACTGTTAACATATAACGAACAACAGTGGTATGGATGCCCAACCAAGACAGCACATTTAATAGGCATAAGAACTGAAATTTGAAGGAGATACCTTTCTTTCTTTACTTTTTCTAGTTGAGTTATGATCTTCTTTTCTCCGCTTTCCGTTTTCCTTTTTCTGCTAGAAGGAAATACAAATAATACGAATATTTAAATTTTAAATAACAATTTTTGCCTGAGATACATAAACAGAATGAGCATATTCAAAATGCACATTGCGGTCACCCTTGACGATATTTAACCACACATTCAAAAAATCCATGAAGCCAAAAACAATCTTCTCGTGACAGTTAAATTAAAATTGTAGATCACTAATGGGTGACTCCATTGAATACTTTGATTTTAAATCCCCTAGTTGGAGTAGAACACTAAAATGAGAATAGCCTCATACAAAAAAAAGCTTTAGCGTTCAGCAAACTTCAGAAAATAGCAGTAGTATTATATGGCCAGTAAAATTTTAATAGGTCAGAATGGCTTTAAAGGTTTCAGAAAATGGGATTCTATAATGAAAATTTTAGTCAAGTTACACTGCTCCAGTCCCAGCTTTTATATTATTGGTATGTAGGCAAGGAAAAGTCCAAACACCGGAAAGCCAGATTGAGTGTGAGTCTAACCTTTCAAAGTCACCTATCTACGAGAAAGAAAAGCTGGACGTCTCATATAGAAATGTTGTTATTGAAACTGACAATCACGATTTACAGTTATTCCTGTCTCATTATCAACGAAAGACATTAAGCCCCAAAACTAACCAATCTATATATTACCACTATCTTAAGAAGCTTTGCCCAAAATATTTAAAAACATAACAAAGGATGAATTTACATCTGTGAAAAAAGAGAAGAAATGCCCTACGCAATGCTAAGTTATAGATATTTTTTTATTTGCACATTTCAGTTTGAATTTTTGACTTACAAACCATGCTCTGTAGCTGCAACCAGAATATAATGAACTTTATCTGTTCCCTACCAAATAAAAAAGATTCAGTCAATGGCATTTGCACTACTTACAGTCATCCATCTACAACGCAATGCTACATCACGTACTGTCTTCTCTTTTAACTTTGTTGCAATCTTTGCATATCGAACTAAGTGTGTGTCTGATGCATACCTGCAAAAAATTAATTAAGAACGAAACAATGGTGAATAAAAAATAAAGAAATAACATGACAGGGATCTGAGTAGAATATATGTAATATCTTTCGATATTTTAACTTTTAAATGGTTAAGTGAAGTTTACATTACCAAGAGAAACAACAGAAATAAAAGCATGTAGGCAAAAAAGGACTTGCATATCTTACTCAAGATAGTTGGTATACAATTTTTGCAGTACCTGTTACCATTGTATAAAGAAAATACAAGATCAAAAATTGACTAAAATTAAAAGGACTCAGATTAATGGATCGATTTATAGATCTTCCACTTTATCATAATCTATGCATGTTGAAAGTTGCAAAGGGTCAATGTATTGATTTAAGTAAACATACAACAATACTCTTTTAAAAGCTTGCTAGAAAAGGGTCAATACTAGAAAAGCATGTCCAGCTCCTTTCGGCACAGCATCAAACAATTTAATTTTTTATCATAACTATACAAAAAATTAAAAAAAAGGCTAGTTAAAGTATTTCCATTTTAAACCAATAAATGGCTAGGCAATTTAAAATTTCCCATATTCTTAAGCAATTTTAGTCTCGACCAAAAATGTGGTAAATTCTGCGTTGATGCAACCATCTCCCCAAAGTCCAACGCCACAGATATCGTGGCAGCCTCAGAACAGGTAGTGTAAAATCAAAGCATTCCCTCTTCAAACTCCAATATACAGGCATAGGCAATTCCTCTTCTTAACACTACTTCTGAAAATAGTGTCAAACGAGCAGACGGAGTGGATAAGGGTGGGTCACAGCCTCACAGGTTAAACTCAACCAGTCAAGAAAATAGGACCCATGACCCACACACAGGTGGGTATGATTACCCATGTTTAAAACAAAATTAAAAATAAAACAGGGAACATATAAAATTCAACGACTTACAAAATCCAGCAGCAAGTTTGCATATTTCACAAAATCCAGTAACCATATCACTACTTTGGTTCATGTAATCCTTTCTCAAAGCCCATCAACAATTCCACAAAATCCTGCAGTTATGTCACAAGTTTTGCAACGTCCATCCACTTTTTGATAAATTTCAGCAACTTGCACGCAAGAAAAAATGCCCTAAATTTCGTGGCAATGCCTGTCTGGGGGTTTATCCAGCTGGGCTGGGCACAGGTTTAGTCCTTCCAGATAGGGAAAATTTGAATCTGTGACTGTAGTTTAGACAGTACAGGGCGAAGGTCCAGTTGTCAGTTGGCACATCCAAATTCAAATAATTCATCCATTGACCAAAATTAATGCAGGTGATTTATCTCCCTTCCAATGTAAAGCAATTTTCTTTTTACGGTTCTTCCTCCACGTTTTCTAGGGTTTGGTAGTATTGTACTTGTTAATTTAAGTCGGTAAATCTTTCTCAGATTACACTATCAAGCCAACCCAGTTTGACCGTGTGGATTGCACTAGTTTCGAATCAAAATTTCCAATTGTTGTTAAAAACTGAGAAAGAGCATACGAATTGAAATCATATATATATATATATATATATAGATAGATAGATAGATAGATAGATAGATAGATAGATAGATGTATGTACGTATATATATTGAAAATAATAAGCTCTCTAAGAATCATAGCTAGACAGTTCAATTTCGCATATCATTAAAAAAAATGAAGAACACATTCTACAAACATCAAAGCACACAAAGAAGAAAGAAACATCCGACCACGACCACAGATATTGAAATTCAAGTTCAACGACAGAGAGGAAAGGGAACTGACTTGTCGAGCAAATCCTCCAACATGGACTGTTCTTCTGCAGTCCAATCGATGGAGATGCCAGGATTGTGCCTCAACGCGGCCTGCGTCTGCGTCTGCCCACTCGAGGTCTCCCCCGTCGCTTGCGGCGGCGGAGGCGTGGTGGAATCTCCGCCGTTACTGGGGTTGACGTCATTTAAGGACGAGGTAGTGGAAGTCCCTTCTGGGTTCGCAGCACTCGCAGCCATCGAGCAGATTCATTCACCGACAGCAACGACGACGACGACAACGAGGAAACCGAGTGAAATACCAACTGCGTATTGTCGGAGATTCTCGTCCCAAAAATAAATAAAATAAAATAAAATAAAATGAGAATTGGCCTCCCAAATCCTCAATTCTTCTTCTTCTCTATGCTCAATTCAAGTGCTTTCTTCGAGATGCTCTGAGAAACGGAGCGGATAGGTGTGCATTAATATTTTACAAATGAGGACAAATCTCACCGAATTTCCCCTTTTTTTTAATAAACAAAGCCCCGGACTAATATATATATTAAATTACGTGTTAGTATGTAATAATGTCATAATAAAACTCGTGTGGGAATTGGATATGGGCATATGGCATTTTTCTCATGTTTTTTTTAACCATTTTTAGTTATAAAGTAATTTTGCCATTTTTAGTTATAAAGTAATTTTACCATTTTTAGTTATAAAAATATTAATTTTGCCCTTTAACTTGTTGTTATATTGGGATCCCGGGTGAAGCCTCCCCATTATGCATGATTTAGCATTCGTAAATGCCATGATGACTGAATAAATTGGAATGCATTGTACACGTCATTGTACTTATTATTTTGTAATCATATATACTTTTCCTAATTGCTTTTCGGCACGTCATCTTATTATTATTATTATTATTATTATTATTATTATTATTATTATTATTATTATTATTATTATTATTATTATTATTATTATTATTAAATTATGGTCAACGAATATGAATTTTTTACCTCTTTTTGTTGGTGTATGGACGCGAGTTGGCGTGAGATTTGATATGGGGATGGTATGAAACGAATCCAACCCAACCAACTTTAAAGTAAAAGTTACTCATAAATGGCTCCAAATAGTGATGTTATACTAATATTTCTGAATGAATATGAATAATTATTTGACGTTCACCTAAGTTGACCTAAATATCAAATACCAACAATAATAAAAATAAAAAGCTTTTTTTAGTTCCTACCACAAATAATGTCACAATCTAATGAGGATCAAGACCTTTGTGTCTTGGTCCTTCAAAATTTAACCCAAAAAATAAATTCATGGTTGACAATTCCACTTGAATACTTCATTATGTCGAATGCCGTTGTTACTTGCTATTTTTTTTTGTTCACGGACAATTAATATAATTCTAAACTACGTCATTTTGTAAGCTTTTTAAAAAAGAATACATGCAAATATAATATCATTTGAAAATAAAAAAGAGTAAAATTATGTAATTTTACGGTACAACATCTCTATTAATATAGCACAGATGATCCTAAATCAATTATTTGACCTCACATAGTCCATTGACTTAGAGCACCAGTAGTATATTTGTTATAAAAGTTTATTTTTTATATTTAAAGAAAAAAAGTTACAAAGTTATAAAATCATTCTCACAACAAATAATCTATATTTAATATTCTTCATTAGTTTTGTAGAGTATTTTTCAATATATTAGAAAATATTATTCATTCTATATAATTATTAAATCATATATAAAAAATTTCATTCACATCTTTTTTTCACATTTCTCATAATATTCACTATTATTTCATATTAAATTATAAAAAATATTATTAAATAAAAAAATTAAAATATTATTTTAATAATATAGATAGCGATTTATAAAATATATTGTAATATATATTTATATATGGAAGCAAATATTAGTTTAAATATATAAATTTTAAAAAATAATTGAGTGTATGCTGTTAGTACTCTTAGTCATTCTCTCACCCTAAATAATAATTATTCAATCATTATTAATTTTAAAATAATTATTCAAACATTATAATTAATTTAATTAAAATTTATGTCGTTTAATAAAATAAAAAGTTTTTTCTACTTATTAGGAGTCATTTATTCTAGGGTTAAAAAATTTTAGGAAACTAATTTAAAACTTTTAAATAAAATAACGACTATATAATAATTTTTTTATTCAAAATTTAAAATTTGAAAAAAAAAATTACAAGCAGCCAATAATTTCAAGTCAACCGTGTCCCGCTGCATACTAAAGCCATCGTGTGGATCATCAAAGACAAATATATATATATATATATATATATATATATATATATATATATATATTTGTCCCGGAGACGTGTCTCGCTCGCCCGTGTCCCATGGCGACTAATTCCAATCAACCAGGTTCATGATTCCCTCTACTCTATTGTTATTGTTAATGATCGTTATGTTCATGTTATTGTTATTATTATTATCTTTTGATTTCGAAATTGGGATTTGATAGGCAATTCCTCGGCATTCAAGGCTTCACGTTATTAGTTTTCATTGCAGCTACCGTTTTTTTTTTTTTAAATTTTAAATGAGGATTTGTATCCTCGGATTCTGAGACATCGATGGAGAACAGTTATGTTGTCAGATGATTATTTTTGGTTCATGTAATTGCGTGAACACCAATCCTAGGAATTAGAAATAAGAAAACCGAACCCCTTTCGCTTAAACAAGGAATTATCAATTATGTTGGATTTAAAGGGTGAAAATAGTAAGTAAAATTTTGTTATGTGAGAGGGAATGGAGGATTGTCAGCATGGGATTTGGTTATGTTATGAGATAGGGAAGGAAGGAGAAAGAAAGAAAGAAAGATTGTCAGTACTATGAACACATGAAATGATAATCATAGTCATCATGTACGATTCTAGATACATATTCACGCATTTCTTTTGGGTAGAGTTAGGTTTTGGATTGGCACATTGTAGACACAATTGGCTGTGGTCGAAGACAATCATGCATGACAACTAACCGGTAAAATCTCCTCTCTAAAACCCTTAGGAAGGAGGAAAGTTTTAGGCTTTGCGTGTGGAGTATGGACCAAAATTTATTCACCATCCTGTTTGTTATTATTTAGAATTTTAAAAGAATGGTTTTTGCCTTTTTGTTGATGAGATTAAGCATAAAAGATCAGGGTTGGCTAATCAGGATAGCATCTGGGGCTTAGTCAGATTACATGACACATAAATGGTTTAGTTTATTTTTTAATAAACATTAACATAAAGCATCACAAAAATAGTAATAAAATTCATAAAATGTATATTAAGAAAAATTAACCCGTGCAAGTTATAGTCTTCATTTGAATGTGTAATTTTTTTATTAAGTTTTAACTTTTAACAAAACAAAATCAAGAGAAAAAGGAAGTAGAAAAACGCACATACAGAACGTTTTTCAAAAAATTGATATTTCATTTTTTAATACACAGCATTCTGCTTCTGAAATCTCACTGCTTGCCTTTTCTATTTAAAAAATTGTTATTAGTGGTTCTTCCTAAAGTTGATGCAAGTTATTGACATTTATTTGTTCTATCTAGCTAGTAGTTCCCCTCCAAAACCTTGGGAGCAAGTGGGGTCTGCGTCTGGTCCTGTACCTTTTAAACCTTCATCACCCGGAAGCACTAGTGATGTAGTTGAGGCCTCTGGAACGGCAAAACCTGGTGAAATTGTCTCTGCTGCTGGAAGAAATACAGCAATAAACAGAAATGCTCTTGGAAGACCTGTTCCTGCAAGGCCATGGGAACAGCAAACATATGGGAACACATATGGAGGTAGTTGTCGACCTTCATATGCGTGCACTGTTCTTTTTATTTCCATTTGGTGAAGCTTACTTATTATCCTTTCCAGGCTATAGCGCAAATCTGAATTATAACTCAGGGTTTGGGGCAGGGATGTATGGTTCGTATGGTGGATATGGAACTTCTTATGGAGGTGGATTATATGGTAATAATATGTACAGAGGAACTAATGGTCTCTATGGAGGTACTGGCATGTATGGAGGTGGAACATTTAACAATGGTTTTGGTGGTCCTATGGGTAGTTATAGGATGAGTATGGGAATGGGTGGGCCATTCGGAGATCAAGATCTGAACAATCCACATGACGGGTCACCATCTCCACCAGGTTTTTGGATTTCTATTCTTCGAGTGGTAAGATTCCTTCCTTTGGTATAATTCTCGAGCTTCATGCTTATATGCATTGCTTGTACAAAACAACTTCATTTGATTCTAGGCTGTTTTTTGTCTTGTAGGCTTTATAAAGTTTAGCTGCTAATATGTATTGGCCAACTTCACATTTTCTGATAGTTATCCATGTAGACTACTGAATGACATTCAGATGTTTGAGTCTAGCAGTTCTTTTCTTTTTCTTTTTGGTTATGAGTTATGAGAAATTTTTGAATGTTTTGGAATCTGCCACACCTCCCATATGATTGACATTGATCATCATTAAATGAAGTTATTCTGTGGGTATACCATAAAAATATTAAATGGAAGAGTTTGTTCTTGTTTGATTGTGTACTCATGGGCAAGAGAAAAAACAGGCCCAAGCAGTAACAATACAATGTGACAGCTGCCTTAGACTTTAATGTTTACTAATTCCTTGGGATGGCTCTGCCTGTTTAAATTGTGTGCTTAAAATGGTTGATTGATTGTGTCACTCTCAATCTCCTGATATACTGGATGACCTTGCTACTTTTCACCCACTGCTTCATTTCTTTGTCACCCATTTTTGATGAGTTTGTTGGGACTAAACCTTTGGGTCCAGTTAGTTAATTGTCACTTTCAGTGTAGCTGCCACTTTTTCATGTCCAGAAGGAATCAATTGCTTTTTTGATTGCCATAAATATCATGTTCACATTTTTATCCCCTGTGATAATGCCAGATGCATGGTGTTGTAAACTTTTTTGGACGAATTTCAATTCTGATAGACCAGAACACACAGGCATTCCACATGTTTATGACTGCTCTTCTTCAGCTTTTTGACCGTTCGGGAGTATTATACGGGGAGTTGGCTAGATTTGTAATGAGACTGCTGGGCATCAAAACAAAGCCAAGGAAGATCCATCCACAGGGACCTGAACACGTCCAAGGTCCCTCTAATGCCCAGAATTTAATTGATGGACCGAAGGCTGCTCTGAGCGGTGGGTGGGACAGTGTGTGGAGAGAAAATGCTGGCCACTAGTATTTACTGTTGAACTCAATTTGCCAAAGTCATTAGCAAAAAACTGGTGCAGCCAAGCTGATGCAAGGACCGATGGGAGCCAACCTTTTGCGGTCGGTTTTGGAATGGGAAAGGCCTAGCATGTTTAGGTTTGTTGCTTGCATGTATGGTAGGATGGAAGCTGTTGTATCTCTACGCTATTTGTTTGTCACTCATGTAACCATGACCCATATTGTCACGTAGGGGAAATGCACATGGGTACATACAAAGCTGTTCACCAGCTGTTAATACATACAAAGCTGTTGTATCTCAGGTCCGATTGGGGGGGTTATTGATGTTCTTATGCCACATTCCAAAAAGACTTGGGTTTAGTTTCCCTGAGTGCTGCGAGTAATATGTCAGTTGCTCATCTACGCTGTGAAATTGCCGCACTACACGTTCGTTCTTGCCCTCTTTTTGCTCTGAATCATCTAAATTACTGTAGTATAGTTTTCAGGATTAGGTCCCAACCATGCGAACCCAGGTTTTAATACGAAGTGGCATATACAATATCTTGATTTAAAATTTTTAATTGAGTATTATTGGGTTTTGTGTTGGAATTTTTTTTGGTGATTCATATAAATAGTTAAATTATATTTTGACAGAAAATTATTAAAAATTCATTTCAAACTTAAAGTGTAAAAACATAAGTTGTTAATAAACATCAAACATTTTACAGTAATGGAAACAAAATTCCATTTTAAAAAGAGTTTTTCATTTATAAGGATCAAAAGGGGGGGGGGGGGGGGGGGGGGGGGGCGCTATAAGCTGTGCATGGCACAAATTAGTTTCAAATTTTAATCAACACTACAGATCGACAAGCATGCCAAATAGTGCAACATTGCAAATAACATAGGGTTGAATGCTATTTCTTTCAGTTTCATAAATTTGGACTTTAATTATTTCACCCATCACCATTGTTTAAATGCCCAATCAGGCCCAATGAACATAATTTCATCGTATTTAATCTCAACATCACCTCTCAAACATTTAAATAACTCCATGGCAGTAGGGGTTACCCCTTGGCACCTATTCATGTGCAATACGGAGAGTTGCCTGCACCCATCCCTCATAGCTACCAATCCACGATCACATAAATTTCGACATCCATTCACGTGAAGTGTCATCAAATTATTACAGTTCAATCCGATTGATTCCCATCCGGGAATCCTGATCTCATGACATCTTGCTAAGCTCCACTCTCGAAGTGAAGGACAGCCCTTTGCGATTGCAACAACAGACTCATCACTGATACTTCTGCACATACGACAGTTGAGAACCTTGAGCCGCCTCCCATAGCCAGCACCAATGGCCATTAACCCATTTCCATAAAAGCCCTGGTGTAGACCAGAAACATCCATATATTCAAGCCCACCTCCGCTAACAATCTCTACCATCCCCTCGGGTTTAAGTTTACAGAAGTCTGCTTCTAAATATGCTAGTACTGACGAACAATCACTGAAGCCCATGCCATTTATGCGCTGACAAAAGGATATTCGTACTGCCTGAAGCTGGCGACAATTAAGTGAAATAGCTTTTAGCCCATTATCAGAAATAAGGGAACAGTGTGAAAGATTTAGAGCTTTCAAAGTTGTACAAGATTTAGCCAAGGTCTCTAATCCAACATCAGTAATATTGCACCGGTAAAGACTGAGAACTCTTAAATTGGGGCAGCCAATGGCAACTAGAGCCAATCCATTGTCGCTAATACAAAAGCAACAATCCAAATATAGTTTTTGCAATTTCCAACCATGATACTGCAATTGGGTCAATCCTGAATCAGGTAATCCTGTGCAACCAGTCAAGAATAAAGACTGCAGTTGTTGAAAACGAGTGAGCAACTTATCAACATGAAAGGCATACATGCTGTCACTGGTTTTAGTTGACGAGGAAATGCTATGCTGGTTGAATGAGCATTCAAACTGTAGTGTTCGACGACCAATGCTTTCAATATGAAGCCAACGGCGACAAGTAAGGCCAAATGATTTACGATGGTAGCTGCAATCAAGTCTTTCAAATATTAATACGAGGCACTCCTCAGGAAGCTGCATAATATTGGTAAGACCATCTCGAGAAAGATCTCCCATCCTAGTCTTGTTGGGGCACTTCTGAAGGCTGTAGATGGGGCTCTTCTGAAGGCTGAAGAGCTCGGAGTTTTACTGAAATTTTTTCATAAGTTGCATTAGATGATTTAGGAGAGTCGAAACCACAAAGAACAGGTGAGTCTACATATCCATAGCCTATGAGAGTGCCACATCTACGGCACAGGAGTTTAGTTTTGGAACCTTTACGACCCCATGGGATAAGAATACAAGTTATCTCATCAACTTGAGTGAATCGACTGAGATCAACAGAAAGGAAAGGAACAAAACCTTTCTTTATGGACTTTTGATATTTAGAGCCTATGCCAGAAGTGATGCGCTTGGAAGAAGACAAGTTCAATGGGTATCCACAGGACCCACAGCTGCCATTACAGAAAAAACAGATGGCAGGGAAAACAGATCATATTTCAGTATCATATCAAAGTCAAACATGCTATCTTAAGATCCGCCGTATGAACATATACTGCAATTATAAATTGCTTGATTTTTTTATTTTTTATTTTTGTTTTAAAAAAAAGGGTTATAACATAATTAACTTAAACCATAAGTGCAAGACTTGGTTGCATGCGATATGACAATGACATGAGATTAACAAAGTGAATAATATCAATAAAATAGATGGTCAAGACATTGGTTTCCTAATTTGATGAAAACAAAAGAACTGCAGGGTCGTCAACCTAAAAGACGAAATTCATAGAAAGGATTGAAGAGCAAGAAGCATCCCAAAAATACAGAAACACTCATTGCTTTCATACAACACAAGGAGGCACTGTCTGGAAGTACTTCAAAGGCCATTACTATGCACAAACAATTTCCAAGGAAGAAAAACTACATCAGGGGGATAAAAAACAGGACCTTGAAGAGTTTCAAAAGCAGTTTCCATCACGCCACTTAACAACAATCTGAATAGGAGTTGAGTTTGGTTCACATGGGTCAAATTTCACAAAAACTAACCATACCTATAGGGCATTTTCAACACGCATGTGAGCAACCAAATAAATGTGAATTTAGGATCCAACAAACAGCCCAGACGCTGCCCTGAACCTACCTCTCCCATTTCAAATTGCCTTCTCTGGTTCACTTGTCTACTGCCTTCTCGTCATCATTAAAATTCAACCAAATATTCCAAATCAAAGGAACCTATAGGCCATTAGGCCCATTATAATAATCACACTAATAATAATAAACACTATTATTTGGGATTTCAGGTGGCTAAGAACAAGCAAGGTGCACCCAAAAAATAATAACATAAAAATCAAACGATGGGATCATGGGAGAGAGTTTAGATTGGGTCTAGCTAAGGCTGCTGTCTCTTTCATCCTCGGGCTTCAGAGCATGGGCTGATCTATTTACATACGTACATACATACATACATAAATACATAAACAATGGCGAGTAAAACAAAACAATATCCAATCAGAGAAACAAAACAAAACCCGACAAGACAAAACAAAACAAAACAAAACAAAAAATTGTGTACTGGGTAAAAAAACATTTGTGAATTTGAGCAACAAAAACATTTTCGATCTCAAAAATGAGAAGAAAGACAAACAGACAGGCTAAGCGAAATCGGGGTACCTGTAAGAGACATCGGCCTGGGACATGACTCGTTGGGCACGGTCGCCTATTTTCGATCGCAGCTCTCATGGGACTCGAATCTCATCTGGAGATTTATGTCAGATCGATCGTATTGCCATTTTTAATGCTTCTTCTTCTTCTTCTTCTTCTTCTCTCTCTCTCTCTATTCTCTCAGTTACGTCTTGCCCGATCAACGGCGGTGACATCATCTAAAGTCAACAAACAAATCGCAGACCCAAGACCAAGGCTTTTAGGTTTATTTATTTATTGCCGTATTAATTATTATTACTCATAATAATAATTTTTAAGACCTACAGGCTATAGCTGAAGAGGTCTCTGCTTTTGTAGAATTTATTTATATACCGAAAATGGATTTAAACGTTAATATGTGTATGATCTAAAATCATAACTGATATTAAATATGAATGATTTGTCACTACTGTTAATACATTTAACTCTTTTAATTTTAAATATTTAAAAAATAAGAAAAATGATTAAAATAAGTAATATAAATAATTAGCTAAAATAATTTTTAGTGAAAATAAAAAGAATAGATGTGGAGTGAATATGATATAAGCAATCATGTTAAACTGCTTTTTATCTATATTTTTAGAGAAAAAAAAAAGCTCTAATGATCTTTCAAAATCACTATTGATAGGTCCAAAACCCTTATCTAGAAGGATTGAATAGATCATATTGATAACTTTTTTTTTTCAAAAATGAATTTCCTTTTCAATACATGTCACATGTTTAAAGTAATAGAAGAAAAATACCACAAAAATAGATAAAGATAAAACAAATTTTATATCATTTCATAACTTGCATGCATACAACTTTGAGAACTCGCTGATTACAACAAATACAACTTGTTTTTTACAACGGATTAAATCAGGATATTATGGTGATGTCTTGAAGAAGATTGTATTACAACACAATGAAGATACAAAACTCAAACAAATATTTTTTTTTCCAAAATTAGTGTTTGTAATATTTACATAATAAACTATTTATGTGTCTTCATATTTATGAGTGGTTATTGAGACTTTTAAGACTTATGAATGCTTCAACAGTGCTTATGTATGACTTATTTGTGTTGATATTTATTGATGATATATTCGTTTACTAAAAAGAAGCATGAAGAACATTTGCAATGAAGCATGTTGGAAATCATCCTCTATAATTCTGCATGTATAGACCCCAAGTATGCATTCAACACTCAATTTTTCAGCCACAAACCTCAAAACATGATTAAACACATTATATAACTCAATTTGTATTAAATTACAAAAAATGAGGGTTCTAAAACTTCAACCTCTATCAATTGTTTAACATGAAATTATTGCAGACAACTACAAATATGATTTTTAACATCAAATTAACTTTAATTTAGCCGATTCAACTTAAATTCCCAAATCTCCCAATTTCCAAGTTTCTTGGCAAATTTCCAAATTCTATAAAATCTAGGCATGTTTGAATTTATAGGATGTAGAGAAATAGAATCGCTTGCTCAAAATTACTTTCATGGATTGAATGAGCAAAAATCCTCTAAGAATTGATTCTCCATCTCCTTCCTCTTCATGT
Source organism: Taxillus chinensis (assembly GCA_023512835.1). Taxonomy (NCBI): domain Eukaryota; kingdom Viridiplantae; phylum Streptophyta; class Magnoliopsida; order Santalales; family Loranthaceae; genus Taxillus; species Taxillus chinensis. The sequence goes on along the minus strand of CM042088.1, from coordinate 50,198,438 downwards.
ATACGAACGAACAAGCGATATGACAAATTCTAAGTCACACAACCCTATCTTATTTTAATTTCAAAAATTTAATAAATCGACAAAATAGTATTATGAGATCTTAAATTTCAAATTCAATTCAAGTATAATTAAAACGTTTACATCACTGTTCAAATATTTTTATACTCAAGCAACAACTATCTCAAAACATTATCCAAAACCATGGGTCATTATAGCGTTACTAAACGCATCAGTTGCTTGGACAAATTGAGGCTGAGTTGCCTTTGCAGATCATCTGTTTGTCAAAATGCAAGCCGACCATGCCTTTGGTTGGCTCTAAGGGTTGTAGAACACTTAGCAAATTGGGCCTCTTATGTTGCAAAGGCATTAGTGATGACTGGTCAATCTCTTCGTTAGTCAATGTTTACATAATCTCAAAGACGTTGAACTTAGAACATGTACAACAATAGTCAACACAATTATCCTAAAAGTAGCTCTATGTCACGAAATTAGACTTATGACTTACTAACCATGTCATGATCAAAAACCACACATCACATTTTTATAACATATTTGTACTATTTGAAATGTTTGTTTAGCTCATAGATGACGCCACAAAGGCATTGTGGTAATTGAGAGAGTCTAATTGGATCAAACTCAAATTGACGACACAACATAGTGTTAGGGTAATTGAGAGATTTGATCGACCAACACTCAAATTGATAACTCAACGAGAATCGCAAGGAGAAGAATATCATGGCCCAAAGCAACCAAGAGTAGGACATCTCTCAGTGGCATGAACCAAATTTGCATTCATGCTACTCAAAAGAGAGCCGGTGTAAAAAGCATAACCGATGCACGGAAAAAGCTCTAAGACAATTTGTGCTAGAGAATCAATAAGAGCCTCTTTAGAGTTCTAAGAACCTCTTTGGAGTTCAAATATATTGATTCAATTAAACGCAAAAAACATGCCAATAACCGTGAACGATGAAGAAAAAATTTAATCTTTCATACACAAACTAATCGAAAAGTAAAATCATTCTCTTCTCTTGACAAACTCAAGACAAAATAAAACCTGCCCCAAGTAATAGTAAGGCTTGCTTCAGCGCTGAGATAACTAAGCGTCACGTAAATTGAACTCTCACGTGACATCTAGCTAAGAATTGTAATTCTCTCCGTTTTGTTACAGGTCTACGATAGAGGTAGCAAAGAGTCTGCTTCGGTTCCTAACCCACTGCAGATATAACTTGTAAGCGCTTGTTCTTCGCCTACCTCTCGACCTCGACAATGACCACCTCTCCGTTGTGGCCACCCCACCAATTTTACATAGGCCATGGACGCCATGTTGTCATGTTAAAAAAACAGACATAAGAAGAACTGAAGAAGAAATAATTTATAATAGGAGTTATATATAAAAAAAAATACATTGAAATATGGAGACCTATTGGAGATGGCCTTATCATAGATACAAACAATTTTCAGAAAACTCTGCCGCTTGCGGAATACAATTGAGTTGCAGTGTAAATCACGGCCGGTTACACCATTAAGAGTGGCCGATAACAATACTTGACAGAATTGCAACCATAAAAAACAAAACAAAAAAAACATAAAACAAGTTAATCTTATCTGCGCATCACACGGTGGCGCTCCCGTTTGCGGAACCGGTCAAGAATGATGGCATCTGTTGCTGCTAGCCTTCTTCCTCCCGCAGCTGCTTTGGAGTCAGTCTTCCCAGCTCCAGAATCAACATCTTGAGCAGTTTTTTCCTTGTAAAGCACAGGATGTTCTGCAAGAAGCACAATTTAGATAACTAAATGAACGCACAGATGAATGCCACAACTGCTTTATGAGGAGGTATATGCAATCGTTTTAGTGGATATGTGGGGAGACTCGGTGAATAAAGTGACTAGTCATTGGAGGCCGGAACAATACCTCTCTTTTGTTTCTCTGCATAATCCTTCCCGCGCTGGGAATAATCTGCACTGTAACTCGAAGGAATGCTCAATTCTGTTTTACTTCGCCCAGTAAGCCTCTTATCTTGTATTAGTTTTTTAGCAGCCTCTGTTTCCTCAATGTTTCTCAGCTTGTACCTATAAAATATTTAGGAGCAAACGAAAACCTGTAAATTAAAAGTAAGCATAAAAAGAACGAAGGGCAAACCTGGCGCACGAAATGCAAGGGGTAGGATCCAAGAAGGGATTGGGCCATAATGGCCAATATTAATATAGTATCCCCATAATTAATTTAATTGCAAAAAGCTTGCCTGTGGCTCAAACCCGTGACTTTCAAGTCACAATCTACAATTACGCCAAAGTTTACCATTTATAAGCATAAGAAGAACATGAATATTGTATGCTATATTCGTTTCCCCCAATAGCAAAATCACCAGTAAAAAAAAACTCTTCAGAAATCCTACTGCAACTAGATGAAATAGAACATACTCGATGGGAAGCTGAACCTCTGCAATCCCAGTAGTCCACTGAGTCGAGCTTTCTTCTGAGTTGCGTCTCTTGACCTAATGGAGCAAAATTGGATAAAGTTAGTCATTACAATAAGTAAAAAAGAGGAGACAACTAGTTCATGAGGTATCCAGGATAACAAATAATCAAATCTGTTGCCAAAAACTATGGGAAGAGATCATTTTAAGACTATGATGTAAGCCTTTTTTAAGAACTAAAGTTTTGACCATTTCCATCACTACTCTCCATTTTTAAAGATTTTTTCACATATGAATAGTCATTTTACAATTTCAACTTCAACACTACTTTTCGTTTTATTTTTATTCTTATTAAAATATTTTTTCTTATTTTATTTTAACTTTCTTTTTTACTCTTTTATTAATCTAGGTGAGGAGTGAGAAAAAATAATATTATATAATAGAGAGTGAATAATTATTCTTTTTAAATAAGAGTGTTAGAATAATATTTTAGAATTTGACTCTATTTATAAATAATAAAAAATCTCTTGAAAATGATCTGATGCATGAGTGGCTTGAACTAACATGTTTCACTCCAGGTGTATATCAGATGCACAAGAACATTAATAATTATGACAATGAAAAGTGATAGTCCAAAGAAAAAATTATAAACCAAAAATAAATGCACAAGTGATTAAAAAATATACAATGCAATGACTGGTCTAGATGTGGTTGCACACATCATTTCCATTTTTATAGCTAAACACATCCCGTAAATTCACTTGTTACAACCCACGGTTCAAGTTTCCTCTCTCAATTCAATAGAAATACCATGAAAATTTATTTTAATGACGCTTCAAGGAGAGTGGGAGAATCATATGACGTTAAAAAAGAAGAGTGGTGGTTTTGTTACAGCTGTTGGATCATGAATCATAATGGATTACAACACTAAATCCTATCTTTTTTTTAGGAAGGCTTCTTACAGCATTATCTTTACCACAAAACATCATCTTGTCAAAAACGCCATGTTAGGCAGAAAATTTAGGTTTGACCCATTTGTTCAGTTGAATGATGTTTGATTTAATTAACACTGCTTTCTAGTTTTCATCAAAATTTATTAAAAACAAATCACGGAAAAGAAAATTATAAATACAAAAGAGAGAAAAGAAAGGGGAAATGATAATTATTTCTACACAACTAAACAAGCCTTCCTTGGCGATGGCATTCATAGATAATAATAGGCACTATATGCCAATTAACTTGCCTTTAGATGCTCAGGTATCATGTATAATTCGTCTTCAGCACGTTTCAAATCATTTTCAACTTGGTTAGCAGCGTCAATATTTTTGCCTTTCTTCTTTGCCAATTCTTGTTCTACATATTTTAACCTGTTAAATAAATGAGATGAACAGATGACATTTTCTAACACAGGCAAAAGCCTAACTCAAAAAGCTATAGTTAAAATATGCCAAGTCATAATATAATACAGAGAGCACTCAAGATAATGCAAAGCTGATGACTCTTATAAAGATGGTGATCGCTTTTGATCTTCAAGTTTCATGATGAAGGAGTTTCCCATTTTAACTGGGATTCTCCATTAGTTTCCTAATCCCCCCAGTTTCCTATATTCCACTTACATTTTTTTTTTTACTTAGTGTGTTCTAGGTCTTATGCAAGTATTTGAAAGGAAAAGCAATGTTATTAATAGAGTTTATCACTTTTTATGCTTAAGAACTGCAAGGAACAAAGGCAAAAGACCCAAGCTGAGATTGCCATCCTATCCATTTTATCCTATAACTCTTCTTCCTCTTCACACACACACACACACACACACACACACACACACAACAATTTTCTTGTCATCCTACCTTGGAATGATTTACAACAGTCTTAGTCTTATATCACACACACACACACACACACACCCAATATTTTCTTGCCATCCTACCTTGGAATGATTTACACCAGTCTTAGTCTTATATGACGGCCACACACACACACACACACACAAAGTGATATCTATATAGATCGCAACCTTTTCCAGGGGATATATTAACATCTAAACTATCTCCAATTCAATTCCCTACCTACATTGTTGTATTCTTTAAAACAGCATAATTTCAAAACGCATTTCGAAAAAGAAAAAAAATCAGAAACACGATCAATAGGTTCCCTCATGTCCAAATTCCCACCCAAAACACAAAATTTAATAAAGCAATGCCACGCCATATATACAAACACAAACACTTTTTGTTCTGGACAACTGGACTCACATATTGGGATCTTCAACCATGACAGCAGTCTCTTGAGCGAAGGTGTCTTGGAGAACCAGCTCTTCCTTTTCGGCATCCCCATCGTTCTTGTCGACGGCGCCAGCTGGGGCGCCGGGGTTTGGAACCACGCCCACCGCGGTTTGAAGCTTAGGGATTGCAGGAATCCCGGACCTCCTCTCTCTCCGCTTCTGAAGGAACTTCACCTCCTCCAATGCCAACCTGATATCATCATTGCAAATTAGGGTTCTGGGTTTGGTTAGCGTTGAATGCTCGCATGAGCGATGGGATTTGTTGCTACTGCCGTAACGACAACAGAGCAGACCAAAGGGGACATGAATCCAATCCATGAGTGAATGAATGAATGAATCATCGTACCTCCTGTCTTCTTCTTCATCGTCGGAACCCACCTTTCGGTCATAATCGTCTTCTTCAATTACCCTCTTTCTGAAATTCTTAACTACCATCTTTCCCTATATTTTGCCTCACTGGGTTTACCGTAACTTTGTCGTTGGACTCTCTCTCTCTCTCTCTCTCTCTCTCTCTCATTCACTGTCAGAGAGATGCGACCGAGACAAACAAACTGAAACTAGTGTTTTACAAGTCAAAGGTTTCTCAGATCTTATTATTAAAATTTTAAAATATATATTATTTTGGTAAAGAAATTAAATTATTTTCATTTATAGCTTGAATATAAAAAAAAAAGTGATGTGTCAATATATAAATATATAACCGTGTGTCAACATATAATTTCAACCATCATACATATATTATTTTATATATATATATAAATCATAAAATTATTATTATTCATCTAGTTGCAATATAATTGAATATTATTGCAACTGTTTGCCGAGCCACGGAGCAGGAGGCAATTTATTTATGTCCCACATATTAATTTAAATGCCCCACCTCAAAAAATGGATTCAACAACTAACCAACCGAAGGAGGAGCATTGTTACAACGTCAATATGAGTGTTTCCCCCACAAAAAAAAAAAAAAAAACATTGATGCTGCTAAAGTTCATCTATAGTGTGTGCGGTGTGTGTGTTTAGTTCTTTTTAGGAGCAAGCTTGGATGAGATTTTATCCACCTCCTTGGTCCCAATCTGGAAGGCTTGGGCCAACACGTTGTCCGGCACGGCCGGGGTGGCAGCAAACAGCGCGGCAGCAACCGATTGCGTGCCGGGAAGCTGGCTGTTGAAGGCGGCGAGGGCGGAGGCGCCGGCTTTGTCCCCGGCGTTCTTTTGGTAGTGGACGAGCCCCCGGGGGAACACGAACACCTCCCCTTTCTTGATGGTCTTCGACACCAGCACGTTCGAGGTGGTGATGAAGCCCACGTCCAACTCCCCCTCCAGCACAAACACCACCTCCGTCGCGCGCGGGTGGATGTGCGGCGGGTTAAGCCCCCCCGGTGCGTAGTCCACCCGAGAGAGCGACACCCCCAGCGTGTTCAGCCCCGGAATCTTCTCCACGTTTGCCGGTGTCACCACAGATCCCACCAAAGTCTTACTCGGGTTCCCTGCCGCCGTTGCTATGCCGTCGTAGAAAAAATCCGCCGCACTCACATTGGCCGAAGCTTTGCACGCAAACCCGTTTATTGTTATCCCTATACATACATATATATACACCAGAACGCAGACATTATTATATATAAACACACACACACACACACACACACAGAGAGAGATGTGAGGGGGGGTAACTACTACAATATTACATATATATGCATATACTGATATATATATATATATATATATACATACCTGATTGGGGGTCAGCCACACAGAAATCCTGAAGGAGATCAGGGTCGGAAGCAACTACAAGTACACCAGTGGAGGAGAGAGCAGCAGCGAGAACGAATATAAATATTGAGGAGACGGTGGCCATATTGCTTGTTCCAAGTGAAGAAAGTGGCGGCCAGAAAATAAAAGCAGTTGCGGTTACACCAGGGCCGGCCAACAGATTTTTATATGTATCAATGTTGAACAGGGGACTAAGAATGTTTTAGGGGTTTGTGGGTGATAAAGACCTGTACGTTCAGATATAAGAATCAACAAGCAGTGAAGATTGATTTGAATCCAAGGGATACAGAGAGATGCCTTCAACTTGAATGTTAAGGTAACAACTATATACCTACTTTTCTACATATATATATATATAGGTGGCTCTGGTCTCTCTATAATGACCCCGTTCTATCATTAATTATGATTAATTGTTAAAAAAAAGCCAGTTTAGGCCAGAACAGGGGGCAGCCATATATATATATATATATATATATATATATATATATATATATATATATATATATATATATATTACAGTCAAAAGGGACCAAATTATTAAATGGAGGTTACAACAAATCCTGAGGACGACCTTCCCATATAACAACTCCACCAAACCTACTTAAATTCGCCTCATCTACAACTACAATGACTCAACTAATAAGCAACCTCCCTTGTTCAACGCTGGATATATAAGACTAGGACAACATCCATTTCATTTCGTATAAATTTAAATTCTGCCAAGAGAAATGGGGTTACATTGGAATCATTGACATTCCCTCTAGCTACGAGTCATGGTGTATGGTAAAAACATCATATTTCTTCACAATATATTTGTCAACAAAATGGCATCGATTATATAGGTGTGATTGGATTAAAAGCATAGAAGAAGGATTCCCACCGTACCAAAAGTAATAAAAATTAAATAATATTATTTTCAAAAATAATACCATATGTCTACATTTCTAATGATTTTTTTTACACGCTCCCTCTTTATACCTTTTGATTTGCCCTTATTTTTTTTCTTTTAAACTTTATTTTTCAAATTTTAAGATTTTTTTTAATGTTTTTAAATGCTTTTGTTTCGTTTATTTTTCTCTCCCTTCATATTGTCCTTTTTAAAATTCTAATAATATACATTTCTTCCTTAAAAAGAACACACATACACGGTGTTAGAATTTTTTGATTTACATTTCTTCCTTTTCCTATTTGCAAAAACTTTTGGTTTTTTTTATTTTCATATTTTCTTTAAAAATAATATTTAACTTTTTATTTGTTTTTTTATTATCTTTCAAAATTTCCGATTTCTAACTAACTTTTTTCGGTCTTGCTTCTACTGTTTTGGTAACACAAATGTATATTTATCATTTTTTTGAGAAAAACAAAACAAAAAATTCAAATGCAATTAAGACGCATAGTTTATTTGATTACTCTGAGACCTGAAGTTAAAAGAAAAGTTGACCATATATGCTCAATTTGTCTTCATCTAGGGTAGAGTGAAAACAAAACAAAAAAAAAACTAAACTAAACAAAACAAAAACCAAAAGCCATCACACCTTAACGAAACACAAGAAACCCAGACCCAGAAAACAAAAACAAAAAGTAAAAAATTTAAAACACCCAAACTTAAAATTTAACAAATTAAAGAGTACCTTGGCTGATCGGCTTGAATTTGTCTTTTGAAGGCAACAGACTGATAGACTGTGCCCGGGTGAGTGGCGGATATATTGATTGAGTTGCAGGCGTGGATGGGACCAATGAGCGTGCGGCTGTAGCAGTCTTAATTTGCTAGCTGGGACCTTCTCTTTTTTTTCTTTTCTTTTTTGTTTTTTTGGGTTCTCTTTTTTTCCTATCTTCTCCCTCAACCCCTCTACCTCGTTTCCTCTTTTTCTATAAGCTTTTTCTCTGATATATATGGCGTTTGTCTGTTTGTGTTATTCTCTCCCAACACCTTTTCTCCTTTCTTTCTCTTTGGCGTACGTATCCTCTTCTTCTTTTTATATGTGGCTATCCTCGTTGTTTTACTTGTTAAATATAGCCACTTTGCCCTTCTCTCTCCTTTTTTCCCCTCCCCCTACCAATAGCCAACTCACATAATAATAATAAGATGTTTATATGCAACTGCAAATAGACTTCTGCTAATAATAATAATAAGCTAACGGACCTCCAAAAGCCAAAACCAGCAAAGTCAACCACAAGTCTCGGACTAAAAAACGAGTGGTTGCTTATTTTCCATGCAATTGCCGCGAAGCCAAACCAACTAACAAAGTCCCACAAAATAATTTTAAAAAAAGAAAAAACACATCTCTTTCTTTTCTTTTTCTTTACATACACGCATCAATTAACAACAACAACAATAATAATAATAATAATAGTCAAATGAACAATAGTTATAACATTGAAAGCAATTTTTAAAATTTTCTGTATAATATTTCTTTTAAAAAATAATATATTTTTATTATTTTAAATACATAAATAATTTGAGTTTTCTGGAAAAAAAAAAAATGATATCCGACAATACCCACATTAATAACTCGCAGGAACAATAAACAAACACCACACACCACACCAACCAAAAAAAAAAAAACAGAGGCATACGAAATATTCACATCACATGCATATATATATATATAGTTGAAATCATTGGCCCAAGATATTCAGATCCAGATGGGCTTCAATCATTTTAAATTTGACAACACGTTTTTTAGTACGAGGAAGAATCTCACGTTTCCGGGGGCCGGGACGACCCTCCCATTGGTGCCGGTTCTTAATTGGAGAGGAGATGAAATGGAAGCTCAGGCCACCGGCCACGACGCAGCCGATCACTGTGATGATCTATATCACCTGAAAATGTTCAAATCACGGTGCCATGCAGACGAGTTTGTTTGAACAATTTGAATAAATATGAAACTTGTAGGAAGAAAAACACACTCTACCGTCGATTCCGCCGCCCCTAGTTGCTATCTCCGGCGGCCTAGAGTTTGTTTTTGTTTTTTCTTTACTCCCGAACAGGCTCGGCTACGATAGACACCGACCTCAATCTGCTTTGCTTTGGTTGTATTTGGGCCTTGTATTAAAGCTCATGAAGTCCAAATAGAAAAGACACTTTGTAAAGGCCATTTTCTAGTTAGTTTTGGGAGCCTTTTTTCGATGCACGAAGAAAAACAGAACTCAATTGCGTAGTGTTACGTATGATTTTTTTTAAATGCTCCAATTTTTAGTATGTTTTCGAGCGATTCGAAAGCGAGCCACTTATTAAAAGTACGACATTGAAACATGTCAAGGATTTGAGCATTTAAAAAAGTCATTCGGGATTGAAAGGTTAAATTATCAATCGATCCATCAATCCCGAATGAATTTATTAAATTTTTGACGGATATTAATTGAGCGGGTGACAACATATATATATAAAAATTTAAAAGCCTAAATTATAAAATAATTATAATTAAAAATATATTTTATTCATTATGTATTTGTAATCACAAATGAAAAAAAACATGAGATTTATGGATCGCAATATCACAAATTCATAATAATGACGGCATAACTCTCGTATCTCACAATGAGAGAAACGGTAATAAAATAATACTTAATAGATAAATTATAAGATTTACTTTATTTTTATAATAGTGCGGCTGGTCGGGTTAGTAGCGGATTTGAGCATTCTCACCCGTTAACCGATCCAATCCACCATAAAATAATTTTTATTCACAGGTAGCGGATAGGCTCAAGTTGGGTTGGACAGATAGAAAGCAGGTAAATGCACACCCCTACATGATGCTACGTGATTAAATTCCGTTTTTCTCCCTATATCAAATGCTCTGATTTTAAGGTTTTTCCTTTAATTAGCCTCTTGGGCTGGCCTATATTTTTTTGTCTGATTTATGCATGGGGCTTGCAGGCTGGCCCATATTTTTTGATTTATTATTTTTAAAAAATTTAAAATTAATTAATCTAATTTTATCAAATTAATATTATTTTAATTTTGTTTCATAATTATTATGAAATCTAATTACTTAATTAAAATTAATATATATATATATATATATATTAAATTTTAAGGTATTTAAAAATAAAAAAAATATGTAAACTATAAAAGGTATTGAATCCGTTTTACACCTCTATGAGAGCCTACTTGATCTCATTATATTGAAATTAAGATTTATGCATGCTGTCCAGCTTCCTCGTACCCATAAGCCCAAATGAAGCTTTGGCCGGGCTTTAATACAATAAAGTCAATAAATAAGCATAGCAAGTCCCTGAAGCCTGTCCATCTTAAATGTTCCATACTTTCCAATAATTATTTTATCATATCAAATGTCTCCAAGGTAGATTCTCCCCTGTGAGTGTTTAAAAGGGATAAAAGGGGTATTATTCATAAGTGTATTAGGTATAAATTTTCTAGAATTTATTTATATGAAGTAATATGATACATAAATTATATTTAAAATTTATATTTTAATTACAAATTTTATTAAAACTGTCTCCCTTGATTTTCAGGATGAATGGGTCGACTCACGGAAAAGGTCCGGCCATGAATCATGATTGCCATTGTGAATCTACGGTATGTAAGTCAATTTTGCTTAGGCATGACAAAAGTACTAATGCGTGCTTTGAAATTTGTGGCTGGTAGGTATGGTATGGGAGCATCAAATGCTGCCACTTTTCCAGGGGGCTAATTTGTATTAGAAAATTCTATTTGCAGTTTTTAAATTCGTACTATTTTTTTATATTTTTATTAAAATGTTATTATTTTAATAAATACATTTTTAATTAAAATAATATTATTTTGATAAAAATAAAAGAAATTGTAATTAGAGTATTATTCTTTGTATTAAGCATTTTGAGTAGCATATTTTAATTTAGCTTTTTAAAATAATTGAAAATAGTTTTTTAATAACTTGCGTTTTTGAAAGGTATGTATACTTTAATAATTTATTTTTATTATTTAATTAAAAATATTATTTTCAAATATTTATTTATTTATTTAGGGAAAAAATAAGAAAGAAGGGAGAATTAAAAAAAAGAGAAAGAAGAGAGTATACTTATTTAAAAAGTGGAGAATATATTATAAATATTAAATTTAAAATAACAATGTTCATCATATTAATTATTATTGAATGTTAAATAATTCTAACAATTTGATTATGAATGAGCATTATTTCCATTTTTACTTTTATATGAAAATTTTATAATTTCTTAAGATGGATTATTTATATATAAATCTTTATATAAATAGTTTATGAATAATATATATATCTTTAAACTATACACTTGGCTAGGAATATTAAAAATATGAACCTGTAGGCGATTGATTGCACTGCAAAGTCTCCTCACATTGATTTGACTTTTACTGTTAGCGCAAATTAAAGAACACGGAGCAATAATTGATTACCACACGTTGTGGAATTAATTAATTAGCTGCAGCCTGCAGGAAAATTATTAGGATCTGGGTTTGAAGGATCCGAAGTAATATGACATGCCACAATTAATGCACCAGAACAAAAATAGCAAAATCAAAGGAGCCACAAATACTTCTAACTAATTCTTGCAGACTTGCACTTGGGAGAGCCAAAAGCAATATAATTGAGAACAGAAAAACCTACCCGTTGCAAAACCGAGCCGTGATGAGGAGCAAACCAATTTCAACTCTAAGGTTAAATAGATTCAGAGGTTAGAGAAGCCGTGTTGGCGCTGGTATGATTTATTTCTGCATTTTATTTTCTTTTAGAATTTGTATTAAATTATAATTTAAAATTAATTTTTATTTAAAAGAAAAGAGTATATATTTAAAAATAATATATTTTTTTAAAATAGAGTATTTAAATAATTGAAAATTATTTGATGGGTAAAAAAATACTTACATATTTTAAATTAAATTTAAATTTAAAAATAAAAAATAATTAAAATTTTTAAAAATAATTATTTTTAAATAAAACTTATTCGGCCCATAATTTTAAAAAATAATGCAGACGAAGGCGCTGGCGTATGTTCTCAAGCAAATCGCAAATCAGGGTTGTTAGATGATTGAGTATTCATGTATTATTGTAATATTAATGGGCCGCCCTCTAGCATAGTTTGGATAGGGAGGGTAACCTGTTTATGGTCCCAACTCTTCCAATACTTGGAGCATTTTCGTCAACTGATGATGAAAAAAAGAAAACAATTTAAAAATGTAACACAACGAAAAACCATGCTGCATGAAACTACTTTATGGTTGCACCAACATGCGACGTCAGTCACCGTGTATCTTTGAGTTTTTGGTGTTTTTTTTTTATCATTGTACAGTTTTCAGAGTAATAGTAACAGGTCTGTTTTCTTATATTTAAAAAAAATTATAAAATTAGATAAATATTTTATATTTAATTTTTTATATAATATTTATACGATAATACTATTCACCTCTTATAATTATTAAATTATATTTAAAAAAAATTATTATAATTTTCTTTTACACTCTATTATTATAATATTAACTTTTATTTTATATAAAATTATAAAAAATTATTATTAAATAAAATAAATATTATTAAATATTTTTTTGACGATAAGAATCTATATATATTCGTATAAATAAACAAAAAGTAATTTTAAACGATTTAAAGAAACTTATGGATGAGTACTCTAAGCAATTCATGCCCACACCACCTTTTAATGCTTTTAAATAACACGAGACAAGCAGGGGCCAGTTTGTGATCCAAATTCACTGATTCCCCGGGGGCTTACTGTGGTCGGCTGGTGAGGTCACTGCCTTACAACGTTGACGTCTACGGAGAGCAAAAAAATCTTTAGTTTGCTTGCCCCACATTTTTGCAGGCCTGAATCCATGTTCTGCGCCCAACCAGTTTGGTTTTGTTTGCTTATGTTGTGTATGTATTATTACTTATTTGACTGGTCGCCAATACATGTCCCGTTTATAAAGTCGAATAAAAACAAGTTACTCAGGTACAGGTGCTATTGTGCCACGTGAAGAGTTGTTTGAGTGAAGGTGGCCACTGATTGTTGTTCACTTGTCCTCGATATTTGACTATGTATTTTTAACGACAAAATTATGAGATACAGTTTTGCTGGTCTGTTGGAAGCAAACACATAAACAATAAAACAAAACAGTTAAAACAGCAATCATTATTATTGATTAATCCCAAAGTATATACATGGGTTTGGTTTTTGGATAGACACCAACACTACACATCGACGAAAAGCAGCAAGCACCGCCCCGGCCAATCCCTATAACAGTTCAATTGCTCTGCACGGATGAAGAAGACGACGCTGATGCGAGCGCCACAGCCTGTGCCCATACCTTCAGCCTAGCCTTCACTTCCCGTGGATCATCGCCTGCAACAACAACAACAACCACGACGACGACGACGTTGATTAGAATTGAAGCATGCATATTTCGAATCGAACCACTACGTATACGTACGTACACACCCAAGAGAAAGGCAACAAACTAGATTGACGCAGGTGCAGACCAGGGCTAGAGATGCGCCAAGATGCGATGGGAGAACTGGCACTGTCCGTGCTGCTGGTGTCGACCCAACCGCCGGCACACGACGGCGGCGTTGAGGCGGCTGCGGGAATAGCCGTGCCAGGGGACGACGGCGTTGCCGGCATCTCCAGCTCGAACCCAAGGTCTTTACACGCCTTCACTTCCTCCAAATCCATCCACAGCGGCCTCCTTCCTCCTTTTGGTCTCGTGATCACCAGCTGATTCAATTCTCCACCTTCGCCGCAGTCTCCGCCGCTGCCATAGCCATTGTCGTCGTCTTCACCGCTGTCACCCCCCGCGGTCTTACCGCGGAAAATATTAGCTCTCTTCACCCATCGCGGACCACTGGGGTTTGACACTTCCCACCTCTCTCCTCCTCCTCCTCCTCCTCGACTCGTCCTTCTGTGACCTCTCCTCGGAGCGTCGTCGTCGCTGGCGTAGTAGCAGAAGTAGTCCTTGAGGAGGCGAGGGGTTCCCGTGGGCGTTGCCGGCGACAAAGAGTTATGATCAGTCTGAAACAGCAGTCCCGGAGGAGCGGGAACCACCCCCCTGCAATTACCGGCAGCGGCCTTGTCCTTCTCGCCGACACCGCCGTCCCAGACATAGTCCTCATCATCGTCAGCTTGGTCGTCATCGTCGCCGCCGCCGCCGCCATCAGAACATTCCATTGACAGCTTTTCCATGGGCATAGCCATGGAGGTGGGGTCGGCGGTGCAGATGGAAAGCCTAGACAAACCGTGGGACTGGTCGCACCCGTCAACATCCAAACTCAAACCCAGATTCATGAAACGGTGATCTCCATCTTCCTGTCCCTGGGACATGACTAGAAAGTCCAGAACTCACTTAAGTCAGCACACACGAACGTGTGCGCGCGCGCGCGCGCACGAGAGAGAACAGAGGGACTGTCTAGCCCAAGGCTTGGGGGAGAATAAATGGATACGGGGGGGTCGGTGTGGGTTTAAATAATGTAAGGGTCGGTGTCGGTCCAGGGCTACTGTGAATCGCTCATTTATTTATTTATTTATTTATTTTTATTTTCTTTGCAAAACAAAACAACTTTTGTTTTTGGGTCTACCGCGATTCATGAATTCATATATTAAAAGGTAATGTGGTGGGGGAGTTTCACAGATTTGGGGGACAGAAACAATATATTCGATCAAGCATTTAAAGCGTGCATGGTGGGGAGATGTCAAGGGCTATGTATGATGATGATGATATTAAATGGTGCTACCAAAAATACTAGAAATACGACACTCAAATATCCCACATTATTTCTCCTTTTGACTTTATAGCTTGCGATAGCTATAACCTTGATTGCTTATTTCAGGGATTGTTGTTCTTTACAATATGCTCAAGGCTCAATGAAGGCCACGCATCACTGCTCACCCACCATATATTATCGTAATAATACATGTTTTCATCACACCATAATTAATGAGTCATTTTTTTACATATATAATCGGACAGACCCGTAAAGTTCAGAGAATCGAAATATAAAAAATGTCAATTGAGACATTTTTTTGACATATACCTAGAAATTGTTATTTTAAAATATAATTAAAATTATTTAAATTATAAGTAATGACATAAAAATATATAAACTCATCTTTAAATAATTTTTTAAAATCATATAATTTATTTAATATATTCATCATCCGATAATAAATCAAGTAATTCTAATTATATATATATATACACATACTCTAAAACATAGGAAGAGTACTCTTAGCCCTGACTGGCCCCTAATAATTGATTGTCGTCATTTTTGTGCTGATCTCATGGGTTTTGTCCGGATGACTATTCCCATGCAACTTGTCATATCCCACACAAACCTTTAACTACTCAAGGGATCAATGATTATTGATTTATGTTATTTTAATAATTAATTGATATTTATTTTAAAAAATAAATGGATTATTTATATATTGTCTACGGTTAATTTTTATATAAATTCAATTGAAAAAACTTAAGAATATAAATAAGTAAACTTTTTATAATTTTTTTATTAATTTATTTTTCAATTTAATTTGTACAAAAGTCAACCATGAAATCATTGTAAAATAATTTAGTACGGTGGTGCTGATATTTTGGCTATCAGAAGATATTTTTGTGCATGCACTCACAACACGTAATTAGCAGTGACAACCTATGTAGATGCATTGTTTGCAGGTGTCACCAAAAATGACAAAATCCTAGCGGACGATGATATTTTTTTGCATGCACTTACTCCATGCACATTAGCACTGACAAGTGACAGCCTAACCTATATATATATGTAGATGCATTGTTTGCAAGTATCACCAAAATGTTCTTAAGGCCCAATTGGGTAACCAAACGAGCATGCAACATGTTATCTTTGAAAAAAATATTTTTACTTGATAATAATAAGTACCCTAAATGGGAAGAAAAAAAAACAAAAACAAAGAAGTTTCGTGCTGTTTTCCTAGGCAGATTAGTAGCTTGAACGCAGCAGCGCATCAGCCGGATGTCATTGTTTTTTAGGCGGATGGACAAAATGGAGAAGTAATTAAGAATGGAGGGCCCGGCGGGGACGACCACGAATGAGGGAGGAAGTGGCAACCTGCTACAAGTGTCCACCTCACTGTCACGGCAAACGTGTGGGGTCGTGTCTCTATTACCACGTACGCGGCTCTTATTCCCCGTCTGTCCTTTTATTTATTTATTTATTTATTAAATTGTTTAAGCTTATCTTTTCCACACTCAATCAAAAACTAGAAGGAACATTAAAAAAACATTATTATAGAATCGGATTCGATCACCCTTTATTGTGTACTAATTGTTTTTTCTCCTTCCGCTCAGTGGCCACTCAATCTTGCATATCTAAGATTCTAATTTGATTGGCATAAGTATTTGTCTTATTTTATTAACGTTGGTCGGCCGGCCTCATTTATTAGTGTGCCGGCTGCCGGCTGCTCATATTTAGCTCTCGAGTTTGGAACCTAGCAAAATTATATAATTTCGTATTTGTTAAAAAAATATATTGCGTACCGTATAATTTTGATGTTGTAAGCTTAACTATTTAATTATCTCCACCTTATTAATTATCATTTAATTTAAGTAAATTCTATGCATGCCTAACCTTCCCTTGTGCTTCCTCTCCTCCCACTCTCCCTACCTCCATGCTTGACCAAAGATATCATATATATATATATACTCTTACTATTTGCTAATAGTTCTACAATCTACATAAATCAGACACGGCTGCAAAAGCTTCACGCAAAAACCAGTGATTTTTCTTCTTTTATTGGTAACTTAATTAATATTTCACAAAGACAACACTTCGTCAAGTCTCTCTCAAGACACGTTTTTGTTCATATGCTACTCAAAGACTCCGATGCCACTTTATGGATCAATTTTGTGATTTTTATTATTATATATTTCGATGTAATTAATTATCATATTTACGGTAATTATTTCTTTTATTCGGATGGAATTAAAGTTTTGAAAATTGAACGGATTAACTATTTTTTTTTAATTTAACAGGATTATTTTATGAAACATATGTCAATTTATAAAGGTGTTCATGTATTTATTTTTTTTTAGTTTTTTTTAGAAACACCTACTATAATATCTATAATCATCCTGTCGGCAGAATAAGTGCCGGTGTCTCGTCCGTGCATTATAGTTCTCAAGTCACGTGTGCATTGTAAAATACTAAACGATCGAGATGAAGCCATTGCTCACCGACATGACAGGCAAAAACATGTAAATATCTCCTCTTTTATGTTGTCTCATGGGCATTAACTTAGATTAGATATCATGGTTTGAGCAAAAAGGGACGAGGAATTAATGAACATATATGCCGTATCCCCCCCGTGTGCCATGCGTCCGTCCAAAGGCTAATTTAATCTTTCGCCGTCATCTAACTAACGCAAATAATTAGATCTTTCATACGCATATGATTAATCACAGCCTTTTTTTTGTTATTTTATATTTAATACTAAACTTTATTTTATTATTAAAAAAATAATATTTCTCTATATATTTTTGTTATTTCAAAAATAAAAGACTCGTTTAAATTGTATAATATTCTTCAAAGAATAAGTATTGAATTTTTCAGGAAAGGGTGTTAAATTATTTTTCATAAATAAAGAGTATATTGAACTATTATTTTGGAAATAGTAATTATTATTATTTTTGGTTTAGTACTGTCCTTCTTCGACGACGACAACGAAGGTGTGGAACGAGGTCGAGAGTGTCTCGGCCGTTACGACAATGCAATGCAGCAAAAGGTTTCAACGCACCCGTTTGCCATCGTATTTGACACCAAAACCAGAACCAATCACATTGGAATTGGATCCAAGTGCCCAATACACCAAACTCATCTCCAAACTCAGGTCCACATCGAGCCTGTCGGAAGCCAGAAAGCTTCACGCTCTTCTGCTACTTGCCGGCTTCTTCCACGACCGAGTCTTGGGCTCGCAGGTGGTCAGCATCTACGCCAGCTTTGGCCATTTCCCCGAAGCCTTGCGCGTCTTCCATCGGCTGCCCCAGAAGAGCAATATCGCTTACAACGCCATACTCAGAGGCTTAGTCGATCAATGTCGCTTCTCTGAAGCGATTGAGTTCTACTACCATTCTATGCTCGGTGGTGGTGGTGGTGGTGGTGTGAACGCCCCTGATAATTATACGTACCCACTTGTTCTCAAGGCCTGCACTGGGTTGTCGTCGCTGGTTGAAGGAAAGAAGGTCCACGAGTTCATAAAACGCAACAATGCCAGGCGCAATATATATGTGGACTGTGCTCTGATTGACATGTTTGCCAAATGTGGCAGCTTAAGGGATGCGCAGCAGGTGTTTGAAGAAATGCCCACCAGAGACTTGGCATCCTGGAGCGCGCTCATCTGCGGCGCCGTGCACAACGGCCAGTGGCTCGAGGCGCTGCGCCTGTTTGGAAAGATGAGAGTAGAAGGCTTGAGGCCTGATTCGGTGATTGTCGCCACCCTACTTCCCGCATGCGGCAGATTGGAGAGCAAGCAAATGGGGATGGCCTTGCAGGGCTGCGCCACAAGGGGTGGCTACCGGAGCGATCTGTTTGTCTCCAATGCCTTGATGGACATGTATTGTAAATGTGGCGATACAGGGGAAGCTTATTCTGTGTTTTGCACCATGGTGGATAGGGATAGCGTGTCTTGGAACACCATGATTGGTGGTTATGCACAGAATTGCCTATACAGTCACAGTATTGACCTGCTTTTAGAGATGAGGAAGAGATCCAGTACTCATTTCAATGCTGTTACAGCAACCAGCGCAGTTACTGCACTTGGGAAGCTCAGGCTGTCAAAACAGGGAAAGGAAATGCACGCCTATGTGTTAAAACAAGGGTTTATATCTGATGTTGTTCTGGGCAGTGCATTAATTGATATGTATGTCAGTTGCGGGTTCACTAGAGAAGCAGAATACATCTTTGGAATCATGTCAGACGAGGACATAACCATATGGAACTCAATGATTGCAGGGCATGCTTTCAATGGTGCTACTGATGAAGCATTTCAGGTATTCCGACGAATTTGGGAGTTTAAATTGAAGCCAAATTCAATAACCCTTGTGAGCATTCTTCCTTTGTGTGCAAATTTGGGAACTCCAATGCATGGAAAGGAAATTCATGGTTATGCAACAAAAAATATTATAGCACCTGCAGTTTCTCTGAGAAATTGTCTTATAGATATGTATTGCAAATGTGGATACTTTGAAGATGGAGCAAAGGTCTTTCATCAGATGACAGAAAAGAATGTCGTGTCATATAACACGATAATCTCTGCTCATGGCATTCATGGACGTGCGGAGGAGGCTTTTGCATTCTTTGATCAAATGAGGGAGGCAAGAATCAGACCCAATAAAGTAACCTTCGTGGCACTGTTGTCATCTTGTAGTCATGCTGGTCTAGTTGAAAAGGGTTGGTTTTTCTACAATTCCATGCGAGATGATTATGGCATATTCCCTGACACGGAACACTACACATGCATGGTGGACCTCCTTGGCAGAGCAGGACGCCTGGATGATGCATGGCTTTTTATAAAAAGCATGCCTGTAGATCCGGATGTTAATGTTTTGGGAAGCTTATTGGGTTCTTGTAGGGCCCATAACAGTGTGGAGCTTGCTAAGCTTGTGGGAGAGCTAATTTTGCAGAAAGGTGTTCATGAGTCGGGACATTATGTTCTTTTATCCAACATATATGCCTTCACCAAGAGATGGGAAGATGCCCTTATAGTCAGAACAGTGATCAAAGAAAAGGGCTTGACAAAAAGGCCTGGATGTAGCTGGATTCAGGTTGGTTCTCATATTCACGTCTTTCATGCTGCAGATGGTATGCATCCAGAAATTGATAAGATCCAAGAGATTCTCAAGTGTTGTTTTTGTGAAATGAAGCAAGAACGTTTTTTATCCAAATCTGGATTTTCCTCCTGTAAAATTTTGGTTGATGAAGAAGAGCTGTGTTATTTTTATGGTACTTGAATCAAACGGTTTCATTTAAAGCTGTACAAAAGAGTTGTTTTATTGGACGTTCTGTAGTTCCCATACCATAATAAGAATTCCGATTCAAATTAGTATTCCGCGCATTCAAGGCATAGTGGTGAACAAAAACCAAGCAATATATGTTTATTGGTTGGGATCCATGGATCGATATTAGCCCTATTAATTTTTTTAGATCATAAATTATTGTTAGTGCATTTTATGTAACCTGTATTGTTTTAAAATGTGCAGGCTAAATGTGAAAAAGAATGACAGTCCAAAGTCCACATATGCCAAATATGTGCACATTGCATGTTGCTTGTATGATTATGTGATAGTCGGTTATAGCCTAATGTCCAAACCAATGGAGAATCAAATGCAAACTATCCATATATTGTTGCCATTGTTGGAAAACATATCAATTTGTATACTTTGTGCCATATATAACATATATAGTAATTTTCTTGCAATATTCTGTATTTCATCGAAAGAAGATAAGATAATTCGTTACTTATATACAATTAGAGAAAAATCCTACTGACATGACAAACTGAAAAAAACTATGTTTGGATTTAATATAAGTTTTTTATTTGTCTTGGTTTATATAAATAATTTTATTTTATTGAGATTAAGGCTTGTTGGTTTGGTATCATATAACAAATAATTTTCTTATAATATTTTATATTTCATCAAAAGAAAATCAGAAAAGGGTTCAAGCCCTCATAATCAAGAAAAATCAACAACAATTATATATATATAAACATACTAAATATCATCACTGATATAAGAAAGCTAATGTTTGGGATAAGAAGAAAAAAAACCAGGTAGATCGCTTTTGTCGTAGTTTCTATTGCTTATTGCTTCAAGACCGATAATCATGCAGGGTGAGCCTTGGGAGACATTCGGCTCTAAAGTGTGTCTATATATTTAGTCCAAATTTATTAAAATAAAAATAGGTATCGCATTTGTACCCGCACTACAAGAATATAGCACTCAGATGCCATTTTTTAGCAGCATTTTTAAAAGTTGCGGCTAAATATATATATTTGCGGCATTTTTTAGGACGTCACCAAAATTAACAATTTAGTGGTGGGATCTGAGTCTTTTTGAGGATGATGATGAAAATGATCTTGATTATCATGGAAATGCTAATATAGATGATGAGTCCGATAACGGTAATGATGATGATAACATGAAATGTGATCAATACAAGGATTGGGGATTCGATGACAAGCTTGGACATGAAAACCAAGTACATATGTAATATATAAAAATATTTTTTTCCTCAAATACTAATTCATTATCTCTATTTTTTGTGTTATTATGTAAGTACTTTACATTTGTTGTTACGTCATTTAAATTCAAGCAAATGAATCCGAACATCTTGCAAGAAAAGGAATAACATGTTCAAAGAATATATAAAACTTACTGAAGGGAGAACATGTTATAATAGAGGTGAATAAAAACTTCAAGTAGTTAGAGAAAATAGCTCTTTGTTTTCTCGATTTCTTGGGACAATGACGCAAAGAAGAGATTATTATCCACTAAATTATCTAACATGGCCGAAAGTCCCAAAAGAATACAAGAAACATTGTTTAATGATTATTTTGGTATAGTTGCAATTTTAGTGCCTTAATCTCATGTCTATTTTTTCTTCGGTTTATTACATACTAACTAAATTTTTGTTATAGTCAAAATTTGTTCTCAAATGTAATAATGATGACACAATGATTTTAAAATGTTGGGCACGCTACTCACTGAGTTGCCTAGGAAGGAGGTGGCAGAATTTTAGAAAACAACTTAAAGATAAATTCTTTGATGTCTCAAAAACAAATGAACAAATGGTAGTTGGTATTCCTCGCTCTGTCGATCCTTTGCAAATGGAGTGTTTAATTGATTATTGAATGTCTAGCGATGGGAAGGTATAGTCAGCATGTTTGTTATGTGCGTTAAGCACTTGAAATATAATTATAAATGGTTTGTACTAAAATTTGTTTTGCTTTGTTGTAAACTAAAAGTGCAAGAAATAAAATTTCACGAACATTCTAAAAGGATGTGCACACATTAGGTAGCAAAACACATGCCCAATTAGCTCATAAGTTGGTACGTCCTTCTAACAATTGGCATAATCTCAGTCTTTTTCGTAAACATGTTAATATATAGTATATTATTGAACAAATTATATAATTTGTATGACTTGATTTATATAGTTATGTCAATTTTTTGATGTATACGAATGATTTGTAGGAGATACGAGATGGTCGAGCTCAAACGAAATCAGATTTGTATATACGAAGTAGAAAAAGGAAAAATGATGAGCCAGTCACCGACATTGCTGCAAAAAATATTGTGAGTTTATCATCATTATAAAATGTTAATGGTACATGTTCTACTAGAATATCTCACAATATAGCTCTATTGTAGGAGCAAATGGAGACACTTTCTATCTCAACAAGAAGTGGATCCATCTCAAGGACTACATGTGCAAATTATTTATGTAGTAGGTGATGTGTATAACCAAGTGATAAGAAAAAAAAGAACGTAATGGGCGAATTTGTGGCATTGGATTTGGGCCTACAGCTTCCCATACTCATTTGACAGACAAATCTTCATATTATGACTTAATTGAGCAACATATGCATGAAAATACTATCAAGACTTTACAAGAGCAATTGTTTGAAAAGAAAGCTGAAAAACTAGAAAAAAAAAAAACAACTTGAAGAACAAATGTCAATGATAGCTGAATAAATCAAGTTGATCTTACAAATTTTCCCTAGAATGATTAGTAGATGAATTTTATTTTAAAGATTAATATATGTCACACATTTCAAATCATTCTTCTGTATCTAATTCTTTACCGCAAATCAATGGTGCTCAAAGGCTTGAGGTGTCCCCCGAGTTTGCAGCAAAAGTCCTCATGTGATAGCGTCCACGAAGGAAAAATGCATGAAAATCCTTCAAAGGTACATAGTTTATCTAGCATGAAAACTCCTCAACATATGATATAGTTTAAGGTTTCATAACAGCTCCTTGTGTGTTTGATGTTGTTGTGTGAAACGAATTATTATTATTATTATTATTATTATTATTATTATTATTATTATTATTATTATTATTATTATTATTATTATTATTATTATTAAGGCGAGGAGAGTCTCGAAGTAGCTGAGATAGTGTTGGAGATAAAGTGGGGGATTAGTGGGTAGCCAACCTCTTAACATACTAGTAACGGAAATCTGCTAAGATGAAGGTCTGGACAATTTCTGAAATCAGAACCAAGCTAGCTACCCTGTTTCTCATATTTCTCTAGTCTGTTTTAGCAGTCCATCTAGCTAGTGAGCAATAATGCAGTTCCTAGCACTAATTTCATCTTGTAATCCTCTACAACAGTGTATAATCTAGTGTTACCACAACTTTGTTGCAATTATAACAAATTATGCAGTACATCTTTAGTGATACTGACAAAAAAAAAAATAGCTAGCTTCAACATGAAGCCTTTCACTGCCTGAGGAATCCAGGAGGCTCCTGCAAACTGATGGGTAACTAAGAAAAATAAGTTTCCACTGGTAGTTGATCAATAAGTCATCTGAAAAGTTGGTATTTTAGTTCTGAGAGAAATCTGCACAGAGACATTTCCAACTTAAAAGATGTGTTATGTGCAGGAACAAAAAAATAATAATAGGTACTTCCTTATGTTCAGGCATCCCTCAAGATGTAGGGATTTAATTGATACTTTCTGCTGTACGCAGGATCGATTGCAAGTATGAAGCTTCCAATATGTTCAAGTTACAATAACAAAGAGGTAGATTATTAGGAATGTTAGAATCATATTAGGAATCAAACAGTGGCTGCCCTTTATGGGCATAAAACAATCCCAAAATCAAGGTTTGGCTATTTCTGTAGAAATACATAAAAGAAAATGTTGTATCTCTATAATGAAGAAAAGTACACATATAGAGATACAAGAACATCTTGGGCAGAAAAACAGAAAGTAAAACAGCATCCAAACGAGAGCAAGGCTCGCAAGCAGCATTGAGGGGCACCAGATGCCGAGGGAGGACCGCCAGGACCCATCTGAGCTGACACAGACCAGAACCCGCTGGGCTCGCCAGAGTACCAGCAGCAATCAACGAGACCGTACCTGCAAACAGAAACAAATAACCAGGAAAAAGACATAAGAGAACTAAGAAAACCCAAGCGCAGAAAGGGACCAGAAGCTAAATGGCCAAGCATGCTAGACCCAAACACTGAGCTGGCAAAGAAGCCAACCAAGCAAGACCAGAAGCTGCTGGCCAGCAATCCTCAGAATGACCAGTGACCAGACCAGACCAGGCATAAGGCAGCTGACCCAAGAAGGACCAGAATCTGCTGGCCTGGTGTCCTCATAAGGACCAGCAGAGAGGCTAAGCGGCATTGTGCAGCGCCAGAGACTGAATTGCAGCAAGCAACCAACCACTAGAGCAGAAACCTGCATACTCACAATTGACCCAGCATAATAAAATCCATAAGAGTATAGAATGAAACCGTGCAGCGCCAGAGACTGAATTGCAGCAAGCAACCACTAGAGCAGAAACCTGCATACTCACAATTGACCCAGCGTAATAAAATCCATAAGAGTATAGAATGAAACCGGCCATGTGGTTTTAATGTCTGTAATGAAGATGTCCTGAAATATCCTCCTGCACCAGTTGAGAACATAGAATAGGAACAGTGTGAGCATTCATTCATTCACGGGCTTAATTCGGCCTTTAATACCGTGTGTCCACTTTATAATTTTTATAACCCACCTGGGCTCTCCACCTAGTTGCAATACAAATTGAAATTGGATTTGCATGAATTGGTTTCAGCTTTGTTTAATTTGAATGCTAAATGTACGGACCTTGATTTTCAGCATATTAATTTGATATGGATGCTTAAATTTATGAGCTTTCTCTGTGTTTTGATATGATGCCTAATGAGTGTGATAAGTAGTGACTAGTGAGAGGCTTGAGAGAAACACATATGTTGTGGTCTACATTTTATTTGATGCTTAATAATTAATATGTGAATGATATGTAGTAACTGATAGCTTCTGTGTACTGTTCGTAATTTGTATATAGTCAGATATCAATTTTCCTTCTATTGCTTTGCCTGTTTGATACCAAAATCCTGAAATGGTTTTGTGCAGCCACAGTTATCCCCCTTTTCATCTGTTCTGTTATCTGTGGGTGCTAATAATTACTGATTATTAGAATAAGCAGATCAAACCAGATGAAGCAAAAGTGAAAACTAATCACAGACCAATTATTTTGATAGCGTGTTTACTTCCAACCTGATTTGCGTTACGAAGTACCAGAACCCCCCCCCCCCCCCCCCCCTAGTCTAGTCAACCATAAAACAAACGACCGGTATAAATGAAAGCTTGTGGTAACTTCTCACCCTTCAATTCATGCATGATGGGTGGTACTTTAAAAAAACCTGCCTTCATCCCAGCTATGAAAATGATGAGAATTTTTGAATTGCCGGGAGACTGCGTAGCGAAAAATAGTAGTCAAATCGTTCTTTCCAGATTGCTTATACCTTTGCATGTGCCATACATATGCTACGAATATATATATATATATATATAGCTTTTGTTTACACTTAGTTTCTTTGCATTCCAATGCTGAATGGTGTGGTTTCCCTACAATTTCAAATACAAGTCGTGGCGGGCGCCTGTGTACACACTACAATCCCAAAAGCGTCCAGTGTCCCCGTGATATGCTAACCCAGCACCATTTTAAAGGAAAAAAACCAGCTCTACATGCTACCAGGTTAGTTGGCAGTTGAAGACTCGGCCCCAACTGGATCGCCCTTGTTTTTGTTTTTATGACCCACGCCATTTGCAACTATTTTACTTGATTTCCCTTTCATTTTCTCTTCCTGATCCTTCTTCACCATCAAGGGTTTAAACTGCCCAAAACACAAACAAACAAGTAAATGTGGTTACCGTCTTTCAGGTTGTCACAATTCAGTATTCACCCATAGAGACATTTTACTCCATTCTACCATCCATGTCGGGTGCTGCGGTCCATATGCACCATCTATATGATGTGATTGTTCTAATCTACCTATGCAGCACTCAATTTTGAGGCAGCAAGGTAAATTGAAACATTGTTGGAGACCTGACTAAATTTAGGACTTCACTTTCTCCGCTGTGAACTCAAAATTTGACTCTTTTGCCCATCTGAGTTGGTTGATGCATGGTCATTGTACTAACTAACCATAAAATGGATCGTGAAGCATTTTGAACCACATGAAAGGAGGGCTAAATATACTCAAGCAAAACATTAGCTGTGGCATAAAATATTAAAAAACAATAATAAATAAGAGAAACTATGCATACAGTAAGAATTGAACTACTTCCCTCCAAATATAAAACGTGTAAATTTCCAATTTTAACTGGAAAGCACACCTGGTATGTAGAGTATATGGCGTTTCTCCTTATCTGCGCCATCATGTCCAAAAATAGATTGTAACCTTCAAGCTTGTATTCAATTAGTGGATCTCGCTGAGCATATCCACGCAAGCCTACAGCTTGCTGAACAAACTTGATAGCTTGCAGGTGCTCTTTCCATAAGCGATCAATATTGCTTAAAATGAGGAACCTCTCAGCTTCTTTCATAAGGCCTGGCGCTTCCTCTTCCACAAGATCCTAAATAAATGGAGGATTCAAAGGCATAAATGAATGAATTTGCATGACATGCGATTAGCAGATTATTGCTCCTAGATTTTCATCCTATGGGACAAGTCTAGAAAGTTCTTCTGCAGAACGGCAATGGAAAGCAAGGGCTCATGTCTGCTTGCCAGTTATTCCAGTTTCATTTATTATCTGCTCCAACAAAAGATCTTAAATACTCAGAATTAAACAATACAAACCCTTTTCTGTAAATATGCTTCACGCCCACGGAATCGAAGGTAATCTCGCAATTCCTCATAACTTGAACATTTACTCCTCAATAAATCTGGTGTCAAGTCATTCAACAAATAGCAGTACCTGATATATATATATTATTAGCAAAGGGAACCGAATAACATTAGCGTAAGCAATGGACTAAAATGATGGAAAGACCAAGGTATAGCAATACCTAAGAAACAACAATATATAATATTAGCAAAGGGTGCCTTTTAATAATTTTATAACAAGTTGTGCTGGTAAAATGACCGAAAGGTGACACACTAAAAGGATGAGCAGCTGATGCCATAGAAGCAGATAACATGAAGAAGAAAATTTTTCCATGTACAGTTCTCGCTTATGTGATGATTGCATTTCCATAGTGGTCCGCGTCCACTAAGGAAATTATTTATTGTAACTCATGTGACAATAAAAAAGGCAAAGGGCCCTGCCATCATCCACAGTCCATCCCAAACGACCAATCATGCAAAGGGGAACTACTTCTATTAAAGATGAATAGTGTGCTTCTTACTGCTGAAGTTTTGCAATGAGTTTCTCCAGATCCCAACTTTCCTTTGGAACATCAGAACCAATATTTGCCTCTAAGATGTCATCCATTGTCAATTCAGCATATTCAATAAGAAGAGCCTGTAAACTGTCAGATTCAAGGGCTCGTCTTCTCTCTGTATATATCCGGTCTCTTTGGCTGTTCAAGACTTCATCAAACTCAAATAACTGCTTCCGGATATCAAAAAAATAGTTCTCAACTTTCCGTTGAGCTTCGTCCAGTGCTTTTGTTAGCATTCCAGATTCAATTGGGAGATCTTCAACTCTAAAAGCCCTCATTAAACCCTACATAAGATACAGCTTTATTGTGATCTTTTAACCACCATATCATATGAAAGATTAACAAACAAGTACTGCAGGCAAACCTGAATTCGATCTCCACCGAAAATTCGAAAGATGTTATCTTCAAGGCTAAGGAAGAAGCGGGAACTGCCAGGATCCCCCTGGCGACCACTCCGTCCCCGCAACTGTAAAGGTATATATAGAGTTAAAACTTCTTGTAAAATTATATTCCCAGTGTATGTTAGAAATATATAATTAGGAATAGCATGTGTAAACTTATGGTGTCGCATCAAATCTAGTTATAGTAGAGTCAATATTACAATAAGGAAAGAGATATTCTAGAAATTATTCTCATATCAACATGAATTTTACCTGTAACATGTAAAGGGCAAAATTAATCAGGGAGGAACAGAATAAAAATAAGAACCTTCAATTAAATGTCAAGCGCCATAATAGAGTTTGCAAATTAAGATCCTAATTCCAAATGATCAAGTTGCAAATTCCACCTGATTGTCTATTCTTCGTGATTCATGGCGCTCTGTACCCACCACATGAAGTCCACCAGCTGACACAACCTGAAGTAACAGGGATTGGATTTTATGCCAAGAACATCTACAAATATAGCCACAAACAAGACTAACCTTGTTTCTTTCCTCCTCAGTGTAAGCCCTGAATTCCTTAACAATTTCTAAAAAGGCATTGCGCAGTTTAGCCACAACTTCATCCTGAACAGGACCCTGAAAATATTGACACTTGATAATAAGGATTTGGGAGGATATTGATGCTCAAACCCTTCAGAGAGAGAGAGAGAGAGATTATCCTCATGTGCTTCCAAAATCTTCTGAGTTTGGTCTTTTAAGGGTCCAGACAGTTAGAATTACAAAATCTGTAAATAACCTTTTCGCAAGAATAAGATAGCCGATCTTCTGCCTCAAGTTCTGTTAACAATTTCTGACCCCATGCTTTCACAGCTGAAAAAACTGCCTCCTCAGCCAACTTGGTATTCTTGTCAGATAACTTGCATGGAAATAGATTATCATTAACCTGGAAAATTTATAAAGCTTAAGAAATATTATGATAAAAAAATTTTAAAATGCCAAAATAAATCTCCATTAAACTATGCTAAAACCTAACCTTCCACTTCCCTGTATTTTTTGGATGCGGTTTCTTCACAGACACAAATCCTCCTCCAGCGGGTTTGACAACCCTATAAAATTAAAAAGCACAGCACAAGTTTACAGTATATAAAGTAGGAAAGATTTCTATATGAAGCAGAGAATTAACAAGGTTACAAGTGTAAAGTTACATAGAAATATGTAACCTAGTTGGCGCAACCTAGTTCCAGTAAAACTATAGATAATGTTTAAGAAGAGAAAAGCATGCAGCCCTACACATTGGCAGCAAAATGACATTTAAGTTTATATGTGTTACAGTGTCTCATAAATTGAGCACAGGAAGCAACTAGCTGGTCAGAGAGTGTTTATTGAAAAAGGGAACATCTAAGAAATCAATTCCTCGGAAATCCTTTGTGTACCTTGGCATAAGCATCTCACGTAGTTTCAACCTAGCCATAAATTCAGCATTGCCACCAAGAATTATATCTGTTCCACGGCCTGCCATATTGGTAGCTATCGTAACAGCACCAAGGCGACCACTCTGTGCAACAATCTCTGCTTCTCTTTCAACATTTTCTGGTTTTGCATTAAGAACCTTTAAAAGAAATTTTGTCAGAATTTTCCCAAAACAAAGAACACTTCATAATATAAAGATGTGTCACTACATATATGGAAGTAAAATTACATCCACACAAATAATTTAATCAAACCTAACCTCATGAGGAATTTCAGCTTCCAACAAGTTTGCAGATAAGGAGTCGCTCTGTTCAACACTAGTTGTGCCAACAAGTACTGGGCGACCAGTTTTGTGCATTCTGAAAATCTCGACCACAACAGCTCTCCATTTCCCTGCTGAGGTCCGGAAAACAACATCTGATTCATCCTGAGAGAAAATGAAAAAGGAAGTGAGAGACTAAACAGGCGCTGAATGAAAGAAATAGTTCAATACTGAGTATACAAGATGTCATTTAGAACCCATTCCAATTAAATAAGTCATCAGTATTGAATAAGTATGCATGCATGCAAAACTATTCTAGATAAGTATGCTCCAGTGTCCATAAGGGTTTTTTAGTAGTGGAGGAATCAGAGCATACAGTTACCAACTATCTTGAAATGGTTAAGTGGTCTGTTTTATTTTCAATTTGCACGGATCAAACACCCTTTTCGCTTAACTCTAGTTATAGCATTAAAGAGGACGGTGATTTGGACAATTATTAACTTCTCTGGTGCCCATTAAAGGATTCAGAGATAGGAGATGATACAAAAGACTCCACTTCAGAGGAATTGTACATTTTTAAAAGCCTCACGGCCCTCACCTTCCTCTTTTCAAAGAGGCCATGGGAAATTGGTTTTATATTTTTGTTTCCTGAGATGGTCCAGATTTAGAAGATATGGAAAATTCCTGAATAAACATAGCCCTTCATAGTAAAGGGTACAAATGATATTGCCGTAAATATTCAAAAATCAAAAGTGCATAACATGCTGTAACAAACCTTTCTAATCATTGGCTTGTTTGTTGGCACAATTTTAACTTTAAGCTTGTAAATCTGCTCAAATTCTGTCCTTTCAGTTGCTGCAGTGCCCGTCATTCCACAAAGTTTTGGAAACTGTAACAGTCAAAATAATCAAACACTGAATGATGAAGAAAATTTGAATGTACAATTTAATAAATGCTCCGTGCAGCAGATTCAGGTTGATAAAAAAGGTGTTCAGACCTGTAGAAAGAAGTTCTGGTAGCTAATTGAAGCTAGTGTTACAGATTCATTTTGTATGGGTAAACCTTCTTTAGCTTCAACTGCCTGATGAAGACCATCGCTCCATCGCCTCCCCTATCATAGAAAGGAAGATCATGTGTAATAGCAAATCCTACCTCAATCCAATTTCTTTCTTTATATTGATGATTGTGATGACACAGTTTATAGAAGTTACTACTTTAGACTGTGTGAACAATTTCTTCCATCACTTCAGTTAATTGATAGTACTTTGAAATTAGCTTACCTAGGGATGGTAGAAGTATGAGAGCACCAGCAACAGATGGCCAAGAAATACATAAAAGTGAATATGGTTGTAATGCAAAGATTAATGTTCCAGACAGAGCTATATAATGGTCATTAACAGCATTAACAATCATCAATTGAATGATATATTTTTAGAAAAACTTGAATGTAACCCACGCTTTACTGTGGAGATTATAACAAAAGGAAGGGCATGCCTTTAAGAATGATTAAATAAAATAGCAGACACAGAGAAGCATAAATTAAACATACGAGGACAAAGAGTTGATTACAAAATTAGCAACCACCTCAAAAATGTTAAGACCAACAAATACATTAGGAATAAATTATGTACCCCAAATTAAAGGATCAGAAAATGCAGTAAAAGTGACATACCTGCATTACTCGACCAGTGAACTCATCAACAATAAGGACATCCTCTCCACGGATGATGTAGTTCACATCTTTGAGAAAAAGTTCTTTCGCTTTTATAGCATTCAGGACATATGACGCCCACTGTTCACGTGGATCATATAAATCCTTTACATCCAGAATCTCTTCAGCATCCTCATAACCTTGCTCTGAGAGCAGAACAGTCTTCTGCTTCTCATCAACCTTGGTAAGAAAAAGACAAATTTTTGTTTTAACTTCATATACCAATTACTATTTGATGCACAAGTGTTTTCCATCCATAAGGGAAGAAGTTTTTTTTTTCCTAAATGATAATCCATAATGGCAATGGCTAACCAGTAACCACTAATCTTTCATCCCACTACTAAATAAAACTCTGGGGTTGATTCCAGGTGGAATTAACATGTGGTTATAAGCTAAACCACATGCCCCTAAGCTACCTGATGGCACAGTTTTCCTTTTATTATTTGAGAAACAGAAATGGTGCCTAAAAACAATTTCCCAAAACTGCACCATTTTAGTGTCACTGAAATAGTCTAAGAGCCTGGCCAATTTTTTTACTTTTTGCTTTTAATTTCACCTATAAGGCCTGACCTAGTATGCAATATCTAGCAACCCATGGAGCCCTTGTTTTGAATTGTTTTCGGATACGAAAAATCTAAACTTAAAAAATTGTAAGGAAAGTAAAATTTCACTGCAGCTCAATTTCTTACAGTGTAATGCAAATCTCTCTCAAAGGCAGCTGCTATTTTTGCTGCCTTATAATAACGATCACTTGGTTTTTCAGCAGGTCCAGATATAATGAGAGGAGTTCTTGCTTCATCGATAAGGATGGAATCAACCTCATCAATCACACAATAGTTGAAATCCCTCAAGACAAGCTCACCAACACCCTGTAATTAAAAAATAAAGTATATACATTTATAAATTTAGAAATGTTATAGACAATGTGATATACAAACAAAAGTAGAGAAGCTAAGAAAAGGTGAATCACAATAAACTATGAACAAAAGAAATTAATTAAAAATTACTTTCCGTGGCAAGATTATCTCTCAGGTAATCAAAACCAATTTCGCTATTGGTGACATAAGTGATGTCACACGAGTAATTCTCCCTCCTTTGTTCACTTGTCATGTTCTCTGCCAACATAAAGATCCTGTGTTAAATTAAGTGAAGGTCAAATTTCGCAAGCCCCAAAACAACAGGCAGTGAGATAACAGAGGCATAAGAAAGAAAAATGGTAACATAACAAACACTGCAAAGAACAAGACATACGCTGAATTAGGCCAACCTTCAGTCCAAGAAACCGGGGAACTTGACCCACCCACTCACAATCTCGCCGAGCCAGATAATCATTAACAGTGACAACATGGACTCCTTTACCACTCAAAGCGTTCAAATAAGCTGGTAAAACAGCAACTAAAGTTTTTCCCTCTCCGGTCCTCATTTCAGCTATTTCTCCCTTATGAAGAACTATGCCGCCTATAAGATCATAAAATACGACATCAATATTTATTACAAATAACTAAAAAGGAGAATATGCTGACCAAGCCAAACGCTGTCATTTCACTTCAATAGCAATGTTCTTTGTAGATTTATTAAGCAAAATGGCAGCATTTTGACCTGATCAGTACAATGACTCAGTGATATCATCAGTATACTCTGTCTGTGTTCCCATGTTTTAGAGTCTTTATTGAACTTTCTTGCAGCACAAAAAGTCCAGGTTTTGAATGATTTTTTTGCCTGTGGCATTGAACCCATGTTGTGCTAGAGCCTAAAAAAGGCAAGATAATTGCCAACCCTTAAGAGTTTCTATCATCAGTATAAGAATTAGAATTGACTGAATATGATTCTTTATGTCAAATGAGGCATAAAAGGGACTTCCTTCACGACAGAGCTCAAGAATACTGGATTGACTGCCTTGGCGGCCTTGTCTAAAGAAAAGAGGCCCAGAAAGTTATATAGCGGATAGGAGAAAACTAAACAGAGAAAAACGACCTATGAGTTGAACATCGAAAGGACGAAGGCCCAGAACTCTTTTTGAAGCCTCTCTTACAACAGCAAACGCTTCCTGCATTGGAATAGCTTCATTGGGTGATGGAAAAACACGGAGAAACAAACACAATTCAATGAGAAACTCTAAAGGCAAGATAGAATCCAAGGAACATCTTCATTGGTGATGAGGAAAAAAAAACATTACAGGCGACGTAGAATCCAAGGAAAAGCTTCGTTGGTGACGACAAACACAAATAAAAAAAAACACAAATCGAAGCGGAGCATTTACATGGAATCCAAGAAGTGGTTTTCGTCGGCGATGAAAAAAACACTTACAGGCAGGAGGGTGTCCAAGGAATCGCCGAGGCGAGCTCGCTCCTTCAAAGCCGAAGTTCGATCCCTCAGCTCCGAATCGGTGAGAGCCGAAGTCTGAGATTCGAGGGCGTTGATCGAAGCGACGGTGGAAGCATACTCCCGCCTGGTGGACTCTCCGGTGTCAGGGCCCTTGAAGATCCCAGCTAGAAGACCTCCCAAGGAAGCGACGGCGATCGAGCTGCGAACACTTCGGCGGCGGGTTAACCTCAGCGTCAGCGGCGCCGGAAGGAAAACCCCGCCGCCTAGGAAGGCGGAGGAGGCCGAGGGAGCGGCGAGTATGCGGCTGTGGCTCCCGTGAGAAGGGGTGGATTTGGGAGGACGGACGGTTGGGAGTGGAGGGTGGCAGTTCAGTAACGCTGTCTCTGACGGCGGAGCCACCATTTTCACTCAAAAAAAAAAAAAAAAAAAAACGAGAGCTGGAGAGCGAAGAAATTGTGTGCAGGAGTGGGAGAGAGACTACTGGGAGTCGGATAAGATTGGGAGTGGGTTCGTTGGCCAAGAGGCCGCCTGCCTGATCTGCGAACTCGACACACACCAGAATCGGGTCACGTGCCGTTATAAAAAATATATATAGTTATTTTTCTTTTTTAAAAAATACATTTGACAATAGATTTATGTTTTCAATCCTAAATATGACTATAGATTTATATTTTTTTTAAGTAACATTTTATTTAAAGTATTGTTTTTAGAAAGTATTTTTTTTACTGCTATTAAATCTAAATTTATTTTGATAGGACATTCAAATTATTATTATTTTATTATTATTTATCTTTCACGGAAAATAAAACTTTTTTTTAAAATTTAAACTTCAATTATAATAAAAATTCAAATTGTGAAATCAAAACACATACCACAGCTCTATAGTTTTCATAAGATTGCTTCAATTAAATATTATTTTTATTTCTCTCTTTCAATGCTTATATTTTTACAAAAAAAAATATATATATATATATATACCTGTTAAGTACATATACTTATTATTAGGTACCTATTAAATACTTTATATCTTTTTAATAGTTTACCGATTAAATTGAATCCTGCTTTTTAAATAATTTGCTTATTAAATAAAATTCACCGTTAAAAACATATTTAACAATTCAAATTCAAGGAATTGCATTATGTAATATATTGGAGTATTACATTAAATGTGAATTTCTAGTTGTTGAATAAACTCGCATTTGATTTAGTAAAAAATCATTTATGTTTGTTCGTTAAAAAGTAGTATCAATCGTGAAACATAACCTTGATGTTCGTGAACAAGTATCTACAAACAGTCTGTGAAATTCTTCCATAGTTGTGAGTAGACAAATAATAAATCAATTATTATATATAAAAATTAAATTTCATTAAATATAATTTAATTAACATATACTTTTAAATTATTATTAAACAAAACATACATGTTTTAAATTTATTATTATTATTATTTTACCATAAAATACATATAACAATTATTTAAGTATATCAAATAATGATAATAAAGCATAACATTTAAGTAAGAGCATCTTCGGTAATTGCAAACTAAAATGGTCGATTAAAATTATATTTAGCTTACGACAGTACCATTTTAGCTAACATTATTCCAACAAAATACCATTTATTTTTTTCTCAATCTATCCTTAGGTTAATTTCCCAAATCCCTAATCCATTTGCTGGATTCACGTGACGGAGGGAGGGAGGGGAAGGGAGGGTGACAACGCAAGGAGAGAGGGCGGTGGAGAGGCCGGTGGCGGCGATCTAGTGGAGGGAGAGGGTGGGGTCGGAGATGGCGATGGTGGCGAGATGATTGGCGGCGGTGATCTGGATGATCATGGGCGTCTTCGTGGGCACCCCGCCCAAGCACTTCCCTTTCATCTTCGACACCACCGGCATCGACCTCAATTGGATCCAATGCCTCCCTTGCTACAACTGC
Source organism: Taxillus chinensis (assembly GCA_023512835.1). NCBI lineage: Eukaryota > Viridiplantae > Streptophyta > Magnoliopsida > Santalales > Loranthaceae > Taxillus > Taxillus chinensis. The sequence continues at coordinate 50,162,463 of CM042088.1, read as the reverse complement.
TTTGAGCAAAGCGGTCCCCACTATGACCCCAAGGAATCCTCGTACCGCACCATCGGCTGCTGAGAGAGGGAATTGAAGGGATGAGGTGGTGGGATGGCAATGTGTGTGTGTGTGTGTGTGTGTGTGGGGGGGGGGGGGGAAGAGGGAGAGGGAGAGAGAAGAAGAAGAGTATGAGGCTTGATTAAATTCGAGGGACTACCATGACGTTGAAGGAAACAACAATGCAAAGATTTGATGATGGGAGAGGGAGACGCTGAAGGTTATTTTAGGTTTTTAATCAAATTGGTTGATGTGGCATGACAGCTAAAAGTTATAAATTTAGATAAATTTACCTAAATTTATTGATATAGCTGATTGTTAAAGATACATTTTAGTTATATTTACCTACTGCTAATATAACTACTCTAATGGAAATGCTATAATTATATTTATTTGAGACAAGTCTATAAATTAAATTATTTTGGTTAATTTTAAAATTTTTATATTTATGTTCGTAAATATTCAATAAAACGCTTAAGATTTATGTTAAGCTTTGCCAATACTATATTTTAAAATTTATGTTCGTTTCATTAATAAAAAGTAATGAACATATTCAAATATTTTACTATTTGATTTAAGCTTTATTGCTCGCATGAAGTTAAGTGGTACAGCCAAGTGGTCAACCAATAACAGTTGTTACATCATCAAATTAAGTTACACATAGTAAAAGAAGCCAGAAGTGTCACAATGTCCGCATGATAATTAACATAAAAAAAAAAACTTAAATGCCGTCACATTAATATTAGACTTCAAATCTACTTATGTAATATTTCCGCATGGTAGAACACGAGAAAAAAGACTTTTTCCTTTTTGAAAAATAATACGAATAGAAAGCTGTGATTATATTTTAATTGTTCGTTATTATTGAGGGATAATGTTATTAAAAGAAGCTAAATTTGCGCTTTTTTCCCCCATAATTAAAGCGGTCGACGGTTCATAGGGTTATAAATATATTGTATTGTGAAAGAATATTCTTAGCCAGTATAATTTAGTAAATTCTAATTTGAATCAATTATTACCCATCGAGTTTATTTTATTAAAATAAATATAAAATTACAAAATTAATATTTTTCTAATATAATGTATTGTTTCAATTGCCTATTAATATATTAATATGGTTGTTTAAAATATATATTTGAATTTTTTTCACGAACTTTTTATCGTAAATTTGCTTATTTCCCCACTTAAAAAAAAACAAGAAAACAAAAAACAAGGGATGGGAGAGGGGGAAAAAAAAAAAAACTGGAAGCGGCCACCATCGATCGTTGATACCCACGTCTTGTTCATATCCGATCCTCACCATGGAAAACCTAGAAACCCATTCCTCTCCGACCGTGGAAGCTCCCTGCAACACCACCACGACCAACAACAACAACAACAACGGCGAGTCCAACCACAACCATGTTTCGAAGAAGCCCAAGTTGTCTCCTTCCTTCATCTCCGACCTCGAGATCAGACAAGAATTCTCGCACCACCTCTCCGGGGTGGCCCGGATCAACAACGGAAGCTTCGGGTGCTGCCCAGCCTCCGTCATCTCTGCCCAGAAGGACTGGCAGCTCAAATTCCTCCAACAGCCCGACGACTTCTACGCGAACCACCTCCGCGGCGGCCTCGTCGACGCCAGGACCGCCGTGAAGCGCCTCATCAACGCCGACGACATCGCCGAGGTCTCCATCGTCGACAACGCCACCACCGCCGCCGCCATTGTCCTCCAGCAGATCCACTGGGGCTTCGCCGAGGGCCGCTTCCGGGGAGGGGACTCCGTGGTCATGCTCCACTGCGCCTTCCAGTCCGTCAAGAAATCCATCCAGGCGTACGTGTCCCGCGCCGGGGGTTCCGTGATTGAGGTCCAGCTGCCGTTTCCGGTCTCGTCGGACGGCGAGATCGTGGCGGAGTTCAGGAAAGGCCTGGAGCGAGGGAGGTCTGACGGCAGGAGGGTTAGGTTAGCCATCATCGACCACATTACCTCAATGCCGTGCGTTGTGACGCCTGTCCGTGATTTGGTTAGGGTCTGTAGAGAGGAAGGCGTGGACCAGGTTTTCGTCGACGCCGCCCATGCCATCGGCAGTGTCCGGGTCGATGTGAATGAGATTGGGGCTGATTTTTATGTCAGTAATTTGTATAAATGGTTCTTCTGCCCGCCTTCAGTCGCTTTCCTGCACTGCAAGAAGTCGAATTGGTCGTCCCAGATGCATCACCCTGTGGTTTCCCACGAGTATGGCAATGGGCTCGCTATAGAGAGCTCTTGGATTGGCACCAGGGACTACAGTCCGCAGCTCGTGGTTCCTTCGGCTTTGGAGTTTGTGAATCGGTTTGAAGGCGGGATTGATGGGATTATGGAAAGGAATCACGATGCGGTGGTGGAAATGGGAGAAATGCTGGCCAAGTCTTGGGGGACCATTCTCGGGTCTCCTCCACATATGTGTGCAAGCATGGTCATGATTGGTTTGCCTTCCAAGTTGCAGGTCTCCAGCCAAGGAGATGCCTTGAAGTTAAGGTCACACTTGAGGGCGCATTATAGAATTGAAGTTCCCATTTATTGGAATGAGGGTGTGGTTGGACGCAGGGATAAAGATGGCGGTCATATAACAGCATATGCCAGAATTTCTCATCAGGTGTATAACGCTGCTGAAGACTATAATAGACTTGACAAAGCGATTATACAATTGGTTGAAGATTGCTGCACTTGCAAAAGCCTTCCATACGATGATTGACCTGGTATGCCTTTTGCCCGTTTGATGCTATTTAGTTCGTTTTGTGCTGTTTGGTGTTCAATATACTTCGTTTTGGACATGCGTTGAATCTTGAAATGCTCTGATATGATGATTGACTTGGTATGTGAATACCGGGATTTCAAATAATATTTACGAAACTCATCAGTAATTAGGCCATGATGCTATGAAACTCTTTCTTCTCTCCCCAGTTAAACTCCCATTCATATGAGTGATATGACCCTATCCACATTGGTTATTCGACTTAGCTTGAAGCCAGGTGTGGGATGAAATGGAATATTGCAATATAAACCTAATTACTCTCTTCAGGAGTATATCCTCCCATCTCTATGTTAGTGTGTGGCATGCTTGTTGGGTATTGGTGATTTTTGCCTATAGATGGTATGGTAGCAGACAACTATTAATTTGGTTAAAGTTTTCTATTTCAACTTTCGTCTGACCCCCGTATCATAAACAAGAGAGTCGTGCACTGGGCCGACATCTTCTTCTTCCTTTGGTGAAGTTGACTGTCGTCTAGATGGATTTCATTAGTAAAATGCATTCAGATAAAATATCATATCAACCGACCCCCTTGGAAACAGCGCCTCCTTTTCTCTAATCCGTTCACAGTTGGGGTTAGGGTAGGGTTGGGTAGTGGAAGGGAGCAGCCCCAAGGGTCTTTCTACGGAAAGTAATTATCTTCAAACTCATTTTTTAAATCGTTTTTTGAGCTTATATTTATCAATCCTTATTCTAATGCTTGCAATATTTTGACATTTAAGTTTCATTTGTTGGACTTGCAGGAGCTTCCATCAAAAAAATGTGCATGTTTCTCCTTTTTGTTGGTGTCCAGGGTTCGTCCCAGTTTTGGAACAAACAAGACTGGATATTGGTACCACCAAAAGGCAGTGTGGAGATTGGTTTCTGCGCTCACTGGAAACTAATGTGGCCCGCGAGGAAGCTTCAACGACTTTCTAGTTCCTGGAGTAATTTTATGTAGTCCCGTAGTTCCTGAAAAATAAGCTTGCACTAATATCAGTATTCTCTTGGCGGTTCAGCCAATGGTAACTGATTTTTATCTGGCAATTCAACCATTGTAAACTGATTTCATAGTTCTTGGTGTCCAGTTGTATGCAGTCCTGGAGTTGCTTCCTGAAAATAACTTAGTAATGCCTATAGGGCTGTATCTGTTGTACTCGTATGCCAATTTAGCCAGTGGGAACTGACTTCTAAAATAATAATTAATAACTCTGTAATTGAAAATAATATTTTAGGGACTATAATATTACATACCGCAACTGCATGCATCACCTCTGTTTTTTTTAAATTAATAATTAACAACTTTTTGTTTTTTAAAACAATTTTAGCCTAATTATATATATAATAAACTTGTGAAATTCTATTTTTTTAAAAAAATTAAAGCATTTTTACAAGATTTTTTATTTTATCTCCAGAGAATGTTTTTTTACATAGGTGTTATTTTGTAATTTTAACTCTAATAATATTATATATTTTATCTTCATTCTTATTTAAATAATATTTTTTTATTTTACTTTTATTTTTTTTATTAATTTATGTAAGGAGATAATGGATATGAGGAGGAAAAAATAATGTAATATTATTTTAAAAAATAGTTATTTTTTATAAAAAAATAATAACTATATTATTTTTTGTAAATGACAAATGTGAATGAAGAATGGATTTGATCTATTTTTAGGGAATTTGGTTTTATATTTATAGAAAATAGAAAGCTTACCGGTGGTGATGTTATAGTATGCTTGGTTGGAACATTATAACTACTAATTCTAGAGGCTTTCTTTATTGTGTCGTATATCAAAATATGACCGCACATAAAATGTGTGATGTAGTAACCCACACCCCCCCCCCCAAAAAAAAAAAAAAAAAAAAAACAAATTTGCCTTTTCCTTTAAATTCAATTTAATATTAATCAAGATCACCCAGTGATTAATATTGAATTTAAGATACAATATAGGATAGATGACTCGCCAGTCGCCACTATAAATATGGAGTGAAAGCATATGAGATTAAGTTGTATTTATTGTATAGAGAAAAAGTTTTAAAATATTTTCTTTGTTTTCTTATGCCATGGGATGGTAGTAAATAATGTTAATTAACAAAAATATACTAAATATAATTACGATATTGTTGGGATAGCTCAAGCAAGCGGCTCTAAGCGGGAAAAAAGAGTCATTTAAATATTTTTAATTCAAATTAATTTTATCGTACTAAATAAAATTTTGAAAATATCATTATTTCATTTGTAATTCAAAATATTGCTTCGTATATATGGGTCATGATCTCATATAATCTGTATAATTTGTTTAATATAACGATAAAATTATTAATAATTAAATTAATTTTAAATATGAAATTAAAATTTTTAAAAAACGGGAAAAAGAAAAGAAAACGGTAGTTCTACCAATTAAAAATTGCCCCATGGCAGGTTGTGAAAAATCAGGGGCCCGAAATCGGAAATAAATTGGGGATTAGGGCAGAAATTGGGAATTATGGTTCAGACATGTCTGAAGATTTCACAGCTCCAATTAGGTTGGTGAATTTCGTCTCCGAGGAGCAGGTACATGCTTCACAACATCTCCTTCCCCCCCCAGAACCCTAATATGTTCGTGTGATGGTTTATGCACGTGAATATCAACTGGGATGTGAATTCTCGACTGTTGGTGTTGCAGTTAGATACAGCTAAGAAAACCAGGGGTGCTCGAATTGAGGATGGGACTGCTCAAAGGGACCGACCCCTCTTCGAGGTTTGTATTTGCGCCCACCCAGCTTCCCCAAATTCAGTTTCATGTTCGCACTTGTTTTAGGCTGTCCGAATCGGGGTTTCTGCTGGTTAACTTAGATTGTGTGTTTGTGGCTTTGAATGGCAATGCAAGCTGCGCTTTAGATTGTGTGTTTGTTGCTTTCAATCCGGTCTTTTAAAGCACAGTTTCAACTTCCTTGTTGTGTCGTACCAATGTAGGTGGACTATTTCATTTTGTATTAGAGATGAATCCTGGAAGTGGGATTTCGAGCTGCTTTTGATGACGGTTAACACTAATTTATGGTATTATTGGGAATTATGAAGGATTGAAAAGATAGGAGGAAACCAAGAAATCCTAGATGAATCCTTGCAGATTTCTTTACTCTGGTCAAGGTTGAAAATTCTAAGGCAAATGGCACACCTTGATCCAATGGAAGAAGGTTATTGGCTGGGGTGGTGTTTTCCAATCAACCACAGATCAAACAAAAAACATTTTTATGTTCACCAGACATGACCCAGATTCACCTTCAAGCTGAAAGATTAAATGTCGTTTACGTGCATTAATGTGATTATGGCTGCTGATCGACAGAAGTTCAAGTTACAAGCATTCAGCAGATCTGAATAATTTACCTACAGAAGTTATGACTTAATGCTGTTACATGTAGACAATGCTAAATGATCAATAATTTTTTCAATGTTAACTATTTTTTTTCCTGGGGGCCTAGAGAATGCTTTTATGACTTACTGAGTGACATAGAACTGTTGCTTATAGCTTGACGATAGTGAACAATATTTGTAGCATGCCTTTCCATGTGTTTCTATCTTTGCAAATTCTAGTAGACATTTTCTTGAGATTTTTGCCCTTCACATATCTGTGTTTTTTTTCTTCAATTCTGCAGATATTAAAGGAAAATAAGGACAAGCAAGATGCAGAATTTAATGAGCGATTCAAGCATAGTCAGTGCTGAGGCCTTATTGTTTCACTTTTTATTTTATTTTTATTTTATAAATCAGGAAAACACCATTTAAATATTGTTAAAGGCACTATTGAAGATCATTGTGCCTGTAGCTAAACATGACAGGATGATAGATTGCCATCTTTAAGAGCATAATTTATTTTTTGAAGACTTTGAGGATTAGGGTGTAGCTGTTGCTTGCCTTTAATTACAAATTCTGCTCTCAATTACTTGCTTTAGAATGATTTCATTCATGCATTAATCACTTTGGTAATGCAGCATGGCCTCCTGAAAATAGGAAGAGTGGGTCATATGTGGGTTAACATTCTTTTTCCTTGCAGGACCGCCCAAAGCATTGGATGAAGATGAGACTGAGTTTCTAGAAAAATTGGAATCAGTAAGACTAGCTGAAACCTGTCAGCCCTTAAATAATTTAAATGCCATGCATATTATGAATGTCATAGAGTTCCTTGAATGGGAACTCTTTAATCTTTTGACTTGAGAGTTTATATTTTATACAACATTTGCAATGTTTTCTTAAAGTTAGCTCTTGTTACTGTTATGACTTACTAGTTACAGTCATAAAATTTATTAGTTTTTGTATTCATCCTTTTTGACTGGGCTTGTGGGGTTTTCAAAAAAAAACAAAAAAAAAAACTGTAGCATGGAAACTATTTGGCATCTACTATCTTGTAATTAGAGTTTGTTTGTTTCAATTTCTTTAATTGATGTGTTTTATAGAAATATTTTACATTGACAAATTTTATATTTTCTTTATACAAAAATCAGGAGTATTGTTGGGTGTAAATTCACGATAGAAAGTAACTTCTGCTGGTTGGAGTTTATTTTTGTTATTTATTTAATATGGATATGTTTTATGCATGTTCCTTTTTGACATTATAAAATAAAACTATTTTTATTATAATAATATTTCAGTCTCTGTTAAATGTGTTTTAATTATTTTTCACCTTAATCTAGTTGTCCTGAGGTTCTGATTATTTTTGTAGTCAAAAAAGGAATATGAGCGGCACCTGGAGGCTGAAGAAGCTCAACAGCTGCGGAGTTTTCAAGTAATTTTCTGGAACTTTTGAATTATAGACTACCATCATTTACATTAAATTTGGCCTGCCAAGCATATTTTATGATTGAGTGAAGATCATGAATTTTTATACGGGTATACAATGTGTAAGCATGTATATTCTTTGGACTTCGGCTGGGGATGGGCGGAGCCATTGGAGAAGAAGAGGGTGTAGTCATCGCAGGCAGTGTGTAGGGGAGATTTGGTGTTTGCTTTGGCGGCATAACTGTAGAAGTTCGAAAATCATGGCGGATTTCTTTCATCCATTGAACTCATGACCCATGTAAATTAAGTGTTTTAAATACTTAGATTTGGGCTTTCTGATTATTAAGTGGTCTGCTGTTATATTTTACACTTCTTTTTCAAAATGGAGTTGCTTGTTGACCGCACGGATTTCATATCCTAGCTTATTTTTGTTGAGTATGAGATATTGCATGTTTGTTTTTTGGGTTGATTTGTCATATCTTCTTTTCTGTCAATTAAAGCCTAGCTTCTTTTCAGGCTGCAGTGGCGGCACAGGCTATGATGATGCATGAGGCCAAGGAAATGCCCCGTGTTTCTGATGTCAAGGTCTCTTATCTATCATGCTTGTTTGCTCCAATTGTTTGGCATGATGTTTACTGTCCAACAATAGTTTTTATATAATGATGATGCTTTATGATGTTTTTACTTGTTTCTTTTGAGTCTGTTTTTGTATTCTTGTTTTTTGGGCATTCTAGTGTGCGATTTCTTACGGAATGGGTTTTTCCTGATTTATAAATGTGCCTGTAATAATATCTTACAGGCACATTTGCTCCAAGAGTCTGCATGATATTACTATCGATTAAGAGTTTATATTTTGGATCCTTACTGAATAAGTTTTTCTTTATTTGTAAAAAATTGATGTTTTTTTGCACGGCTTTGGTTGCTACCTAAGTTTAGTCATTGGCCCAAAATCAAGTCATTGCTTCTGATTGCTGCCTATCTATACTTGCAGGAAGATAAACCAGCAATGAGGAAGGCACCATCTGCTCTTCCACCCAGTTTGATTATCAAGGCCAAGTCCCAGGGAAAGAGAGCGAAGACAGACCCAATAAGTTCAAAACCTTCGGAGCTGGCAAAAACAGTCGATGGTATTATGGATAAATCCCGTGATGCCTCTCAGATCGGCCTAGTTTCATACAGTGATGAAAGTGAAGAAGATGATTAGTAGTTAAATCCCTGTAGTTGTCGTGGGACGCTCTTCAATCTGATTTCATTTTGTTATTGTTTTCAACATATGCTAGTATTGCTGTAAATCCACGGACGCACATAGCAGGAATAACACAACCCCTCCCTTAAAGTACTGTTATCTTTTGCAAAGGAAGTATTATGAATGCTGGGAAAAATTTTTGAAGTTGACTTAAGGTTGATGAACTATGATGCAGCATTGCTGTGAAGTGCTACCAGGGAGGCGTAGACGCCATCTTTAATATTGATAAGAGTTTCATGGTTTCCTTTCTCGACAATGCTTCCGTTTTTCACAGCGGCAATCACATCCGCACCTTTGATAGTGGACAATCGATGAGCCACCACGACTGTGGTCCGGTTCACCATGACTCTATCCAATGCATCCTGAACAACTCTCTCAGACTCTGCATCTAATGCACTGGTCGCCTCATCCAATAAAAGTATAGTTGGGTTTTTCAGTATTGCTCTAGCAATGGCTACCCGTTGCTTTTGACCACCTGACAGTTGCACTCCTCGCTCCCCTACCATGGTTTCATATCCCTGCGTTCAACAAAATGAAATGTATATATATAAATTTTGCTTGTTAGGATATGGGACGGAACTTCAGAAAAAATAAAAATAAAATAGACCACTCAGTTTCGCTAAGCCAGAGGGATATATGTATATATGTGTGTGTCGTTGCAATCACCTGTATGAGAACAGTGTCGCCGGACATCCTCCCAATAACTTCTCCCGTGTATGTTTCCTTGTCAAAGAAGGCCACATCCTGTCTCAATATAGTTTTCAAGTATAGTCTCCGAATCCGTGCAGCCTGTCTCTCCCCACTAACCATCCAGCAAGCCACCTCTGATAAACAAATTTTAAAAATAAAAATAAAAATCAGTGCAGTTATAAAATCAGAAATAAGCATCTCTCCGTGTCAACAGAACCTTGGATTCTAAAATTAAGATCAGTCCATCAGTCAATCTAAATCATAGAAACACTTCTATAAATTAATGTTTATATCTTGAATTTGTTCTCAAACATTATTCTCCTAAACACTATCTACTTGGCTCAATTTGTTCGCATAAATAACCACCTTACTGATTGGGATCCTAATTTTATTTATGGATGTTTGAAAAATAGACTTTACCAAAAACCAAGCAAAAAAGAAGTTTTGGAAATTAAAAAATAATATGAACACAATAAAATCAAATCTCATCAATCTAACAATCAAATCACAATCCGGAAAAAAAAAAATTAGAGAAATCATTCAACTATCTTTTCTTTTAAAGCTTAAATGTTTGAACCTCTCCACAATTTAGGATTCAAACAAAGCTCCTAACCCAGTATTTGTTATTCTAAGTCCCTCTCTCTTTCTCTTCTCTTTCTCACATGCAACACCCGTAAGACAACAATCCCCCCATACCCTTTGTTAGCTCCGAAAGGGGGGGGGGGGGGGGGGGGGGAGGGAGGGTGTGTTGTTACCAAAATTTCACAGCAGATTCAACTTCAAATCAGATTCCTTTTGCAATAAAATAGAATAAATTGCACAAACAAAGATTGTTTGTATAAACAAAATTTCTATTATCAAAGAATTTGAATTACAAATATAACAATGTTCTGACGATCAATGATTGATCAACAAAACTACAAGAAGAAAAGATAAAATTATTACAATGAAAACACTTGCTTTTTCAATATCTCTCACAAAAACTCTCAAAGAACACAAAGGAAAAGCGTGCAATCCCTCGACTAGGTCTTCTTTATCTATATATACTTCCGAACACGCCATCTTCAATAATGGAAACCCTAGAACGAGTTTTCATCTTCAAACATGGAAAGAGAGCTAATCAAAACTGGAAACCCCATTGAATGAATCGTCCAATTGTATCCAAGCACACCATGTCATCTTCCAATTGTTATGAGCGTCCATGAAGAGGTTTCAACCCTCAGACTTGATCAGAATATGAAAACCAGGGTTTCGTATGCATTCCAGTCCATCTATACAAGTGTTTCGAACATAGGCATATTATTTCAAACAAATGGATGAAGAGTTTTCAACTCTTATACTGTTTTAAGCTCTTCACATTGTTTCAAACTCTACATCCTCATGGTGTACGAAACACTTCTATGCACAAAACAACCTTATTTTGTTAGAAACATTTTCTCCTTGTGCTTATGTTCAAAACACCCATTCTACTTTGTACGAAACATTCAAGTGAAGCTTGTACAAAACACTAAACTTTCACAAGAATGAACACCAAATCCAAAACAGTTCTGACATGCATCAACAACAAATCTTTGGTGTTGACTTCGTAACTTTTGACTAACTGCTTTTGTAAGATAACTTTTCTTCTTTACTAAGTTTGATGATGTACTCAAATCCTTGATCCAAAACCCTTTTATAAGGTCTTAAACATTTCTAACTTCTATAGTGCATCATAAAATAAGTTCTATTTCAAAATTAAGTTTTATAAGTTTTCCTATTAAAGTTCTAAAAGTACTCACCATTCAAGCTGATATGATCTACAAAGATATTCCATTATGAAGATGATTGCTTGTGCAAACAGGTGCATAGCATTGTATCGAAATGGAATCCACACTTGTGAGGGATATCTTTTTAACTTGCAAGATAACACTGCAAATGAAAAAAAAGAAAAGAAAAAGGTTAAACTGTATTGAGATTGAAAGGATGTTGTACTCTGCAACATAAAAAATCAATAATTCCCTATCAATAGTAGAAGCATATACAAAGCAAAGTACCAAAAAAAAAGTCAATATAATGATCAAAAAAACTGACATGATCACAATAAAGCTCAAAGTTCACACGAATGAACTAATACAGCTTACTGCTTGAGTACAAGAAAACTTACACATCAGAACAACGGGAATGCGGGTGAGAATGAGCAATAACACATTTAGAGCTTCAACTATTCAACTAGCCAGTTATCATTCAGGCTTACAAATCATGTCCAGAAATGAGTTATCTAATCTACCATTAGATATCAGTTGAAGCACAACGGTAATGGTAGTTGCATTTGCACGGAAACTGCTCTTGAACATCACATGAATAAGTTGCTCTGCCCTCAATTGGTCACCATTCTGAAGAAGTCTCTGAATAATAGTATTATATGTGAAACTTGTGGGGGAACACCCACTCACTTCCATCATTCTAAGAAAGTCAATTGCTTGAGTTAGAAGCCCACTTTTACAGAACCCATTGATCATTATATTATATGTATAGGAATTTGGTGTTAACTTTTTATCCTTTAGATTACAAAAGATTTCCTTCGCAGCTTCAAGTTCCCCAATTGAACACAAGCCATTAATAAGAATGTTGTATGTCACAATATTAAGAATCTCACCACTTTCTTCAATCAACTTAAATAAATTCATTGCCTCCTCAACGAATCGGTTCTTGAATAAGCCATCAAGCAAAGAAGAATATGTCACAATATTTGGAACTAAACCATCAGTTTTCATCTCGTCAAGAAGGCTCGCAGCCTTTAGAGGTTGGCCCACTCGGCACAAGCCAGTGATAAGGGTGTTGAAAGAGACAACATCAGGACGAATGCCTTTTTGAGCCATTTCACCAAGCAACTCCATGGCTTTTCCTACTCTTTTACTCTGACAAAATGCATTGACGAGTATGTTGTAACTACGGACATTTGGTGGGCAACACCTATGCACCATGAGATTAAAGATATCCAGTGCCTTGCCTAAATTTTTCTGTAGACAGTACCCATCCATCAGTGAATTGTAAGTTATAGTGTCCGGCTCTTGTCCCCATTCATTCATCAATTCAAAAACCTGCTCGGCTTCAACAACTTTTCCAATCTTACAAAGCGAGTCCACCAGCACATTAAAGGTGGACACACTCAATTTGATCTTTTCACTCTTCATGCGATTCATCAATCTCCTAGCGTCCTCCCAACGCTCTAGCTTGCACATGCCATCAATCAAGGAGTTGTAGGTGATGGTATCAGGGGAAAGGCCCCTACTAATCATTTCACTAAGTAATTGGGAAGCCTCATTCAAAAGCCTATCCTTGCAAAGGCTTCCAATGATGGTGGTATAGGTGATCACATTGGGGGGGCAACCCCTCTCCTTCATGTTCCTAAGCAACCGGATAGCGGCAGCATTTTCCCCATTTTGACACAACCCGTTGATGATGGTGCTATATGTGATCACATTGGGGGGGCAACCTCTCTCCTCCATGTTCGTAAGCACCCGGATAGCGGCAGCATTTTCCCCAATTTTACACAAGCCGTTGATGATTGTATTGAAAGAAACCACATCAGGCTCGCACCCCTCAAGTACCATTTGGTGAAATAATTGCACGGCCTGGGGCGTTCTATCGCAGGCGCAGAGCCCTTTAATGAGGTAGGTGAAAGTCCAGACACGGCGTGGGTGACCGAGTTTGAACATCATAGCCAAAACGGAAAAACCGTAATCCACCTTACCTAAATGGCAGTAACAGTCGATGAGGACATTGAAAGTATAGACGTCAGGGATGATTTGTGAGGACGATGAAGAATTCAAGGACATCATGTGGTTGATGATGAGGGAGATGGCGGTGGTGTAATGTTTCATTCTCGCGATTGACGCCAACAATTTGTTGCATTCCGCCACGACCCTCCATGATGATGACGGGGTGGGTTTTGGGGAAAGCAATTGAGTGAAAGAATGTAGGGATTGTTGAAGATCATTATCAGCGGAAGGGGAAGGAAGGCGATAGGGTTTCGTGATGGTAGAGAAAGTACAAGTAGAAGAAGAAGACGACGACGACGACGACAGAGAAAGACAGGTGAGTGCAGGAGGGCGGAGTAGAGGAAGAAGAAGAAGAAAACTCCTTGGCCTTTGATTGCTGTTTTGGATGAACAAATCGGTCGCCGAACCCAAAGTCGTTGCTCCCCTTCCATTCATCTCGTCTACTTCTTCAGTTCTTCTCCCTCGGCTGCAACAACACCCCCACCCCCGCTGTATTTTTTTATTTTTTATTTTCCTTTCTCATAAGTCAGTAATATTAAATTTTCATTAGTGAATATGTATACATGACAAATTTTAGTTTTAAAAAAATTGTTATCAACAAAATTTATCATTTATATATTTCTCAAATATATTTTTATATGCCCGAGAGAGGTAATATTCATCTACAATATTACGTAGGTCACTGTTTAAAAATATTCAAAAATTAAAGTACTCCTAATTTTATTCTTTCATAATTGTTGCAATAATCTTTATCTTCATGCGTAATTTAACTTGTCATTTTATATTATATATATGCATTGTTTTAGCTTCACTCTGTTTTGTTTCTTTGTTTCGCATTAATTATAATTTGGATTGTATATGCATTATTTTAGCTTCATTTTGTTTTGTTTCTTTGTTTCATCTTAATTATAATTTGAATTGTATATGCATTATTTTATCTTCATTTTTTTTTATTTTAGTAATCTTCTATCTTATAATTAACAAACATAACGTGCATTGTGTTCCCTATTTTACGTCATGCTATTCCATTAAATTTTATATTTTAAATTAATTTTTCAATATCTGGTGTATCATAATATTATAATTTTTTTATCTTATTTTAACTTTTTTTTTATCCCTTTCTAATGTTTATGGTTATGTTTGTTGCATGTTGCATTTACATGTGTAATAAAACATAATTGAATTACATAACTTTGAAAAGGTAAGCAATTGAATTACATAAATTTGATATATCAAAATTAAAAATAAAAAAAATGCCCCACCGGTAGCAAGTAGCAATATCCTCAAATATGAAAATTGCACCGATTCCCTACATCACCATCTATATCATTAAAATAATATTTTATACTACTTATTTTATTTAATAATATTTTTTTTATAATTTAACATAAAATAAAAATTAATATTACATAAAACATGAAAGAGATTTATGAAAAATATATATTAAATATACTTTAATAATTATAAGGAGTGAATAATGTTTCATAATATATTGAGAAACACTGTACAAATCCGATAGAGAAAGTTAAATATAGGGCATCTACCGTGGGAATAATTTTATGACTTTTTAACTTTTTTTCCTTAAATATAGAAAAACAGACCTTTATAGGGAATCTGCGTACTCTTACATGGGAGGTATGTTCCTTCACGGTAGGTATTTGGAGTAATTTCAAATTAGCTTCTCGAAGTGAGGAATGTGATTCGGTTGTCATGCTTGGAGCGAATATGAGGCAGTATTACATGTGACACTTATCCTGTTGGGTGTGCTTTTGATGAGTCCATTGTTCATCACAAGGTCTCTACTCTCATCAAGGTTTAAAATTATGTTCCTACCACGCCATTGAAAGCCAAAAAATTCAACTACCTTTGTTATGCAGTATTTCAAGGAAAATCCTGACTACGAAAACTCTGCTTACAACACCAAGATTGGTGCTTATTTCAAAGGTTGTGGACTTGACAAGGTTCTGATGTCATGGGGGCATGACGACTACATGTATTTGGTATGGTTTTTCCCTTTTTTTTTATGGGTTGTCTGAATTTTCTATTTTAGTTGAGGGAAAATGTATATCTGAAATTTAATGTGCCTTATTTGAAGGTGGCAAAGGAGAACAAGACAACTTTACCTTCAGCTGCTCTGTTCATCATCAGATACCACTCATTGTATGGTAGGTTACACCAGAGTGATTTCTTCATGAACAATATGATTTTTGTTGACTGCACAGAATTCATATCCTAGCTTATTTTTGTTGAGTATGAGATATTGCATGTTTGTTTTTTGGGTTGATTTGTCATATCTTCTTTTCTGTCAATTAAAGCCTAGCTTGCACAGGCTATGATGATGCATGAGGCCAAGGAAATGCCCGTGTTTCTGATGTCAAGGTCTCTTATCTATCATGTTTGCTCTAATTGTTTGACATGATGTTTACTGTCCAACAATAGTTTTTATATAATAATAATGCTTTATGATATTTTTACCTATTCCTTTTGAGTCTGTTTTTATATTCTTGTTTTTCGCGCATTTTAGCGTGCGATTTCTTACCAAATGGGTTTTTCCTGATTTGTAAATGTGCCTATAATAATATCTTATAAGGCCTATTTGCTCCAAGAGTCTGCATGATATTACTATCGATTAAGAGTTTTGGATCCTTACCGAATAAGTTTTTCTTTTTTTGTAAAAAATTGATGTTTTTTTGCACGGCCTTGAATGAACGAAAAGGCTGTTGGCTTTGGTTGCTACCTAAGTTTAGTCATTGGCCTAAAATCAAGTCATTGCTTCTGATTGCTACCTACTCTATACTTGCAGGAAGATAAACCAGCAGTGAGGAAGGCACCATCTGCTCTCCCACCCAGTTTGATTATCAAGGCCAAGTCCCAGGCAAAGAGAGCGAAGACAGACCCAATAAGTTCAAAACCTTCGGAGCTGGCAAAAACAGTCGATGGTATTATGGATAAATCCCGTGATGCCTCTCAGATCGGCCTAGTTTCATACAGTGATGAAAGTGAAGAAGATGATTAGTAGTTAAACCCTGTAGTTGTCATGGGACGCTCTTCAATCTGATTTCATTTTGTTATTGTTTTCAACATATGTTAGTATTGCTGTAAATCCACGGATGCACATAGCAGGAATAACACAACCCCTCCCTTTTGCAAAGGAAGTACTATGAATGCTGGGAAAAAATTTTGAAGTTGACTAAAGGTTGATGAACTATGATGCAGCATTGCTGTGAAGTGCTACCAGGGAGGCGTAGACGCCATCTTTAATATTGATAAGAGTTTCATGGTTTCCTTTCTCGACAATGCTTCCGTTTTTCACAGCGGCAATCACATCCGCACCTTTGATAGTGGACAATCGATGAGCCACCACGACTGTGGTCCGGTTCACCATGACTCTATCCAATGCATCCTGAACAACTCTCTCAGACTCTGCATCTAATGCACTGGTCGCCTCATCCAATAAAAGTATAGTTGGGTTTTTCAGTATTGCTCTAGCAATGGCTACCCGTTGCTTTTGACCACCTGACAGTTGCACTCCTCGCTCCCCTACCATGGTTTCATATCCCTGCGTTCAACAAAATGAAATGTATATATATAAATTTTGCTTCTTAGGATATGGGACGGAACTTCAGAAAAAATAAAAATAAAATAGACCACTCAGTTTCGCTAAGCCAGAGGGATATATGTATATATGTGTGTGTGTCGTTGCAATCACCTGTTGTAGCCCGCTAATGAACTTGTGGGCATTAGCCATCTCTGCAGCGGCCAAGATTTCTGCCTCGGTTGCATCTCCTTCCTTCCCATATGCAATGTTGGCCCGGATTGTGGTATTGAACAAAACCGGTTCTTGGCTAACCAAACCCATCTGTTGCCTCAGCCACCTCAACTGTAGGTTCTGAATTTCTATTCCATCCAGCATTATGAGACCCGAATCTGGATCATAGAATCTCTGCAACAGTGATATCACTGTGGATTTCCCACTCCCACTTTCTCCAACCAGTGCTACTGTCTGGAAGCCGACACCAACACCATTGAAGTTATTCTATAGAGTTTCTCTATATTTTATACTGATTATTAAGTTATGAGATGAAACAATGTAAATACTGCTACAGTTTTTTTTTTTTTTTTTTATCAGAGAAGGTGAGGGAACAAAACACGCCTTACCTGGCCTGAATGTATGGTCAAACTGAGGTCTCGGAAAATCTGAATATCTGGTCTAGTAGGATACTTAAAGCTTATATGGCGAAGCTCAATTTCGCCTTTCACACTCTCTAGTGTTGTACCGGAGTCATCTGTTGGGTCTATCTTTGACTTTCGGTCTAGCATTGAAAATATGGAAGCAGTGGCAGTTTTGGCTTTGCTGGAATCAGGAGTAAAAGAGCTTGATTGCGAAATTGATATAGCAGCCATGGTCAAAGCAAAGAACACCTGCGAAACATGTCACAAGCATACATGAGTGCGTGTGAATTTGAATCCATGAAAACAATTTTACTTCCCCCCTGAGAATAGAAGGGTCTGCCTACCCGGAAAACCTTGGAGAATGTAGTTTTCCCATGATCAACAAGCTGAGCTCCCGCATAGAAAGTGGTTGCATAGACAGAGAAAAGCAAGAAGAAGGACACGCCGAATCCGATGCCACTTATCAAGCCCTGTCTTATACCTGTCTTCATGGGGCCATCACATTTCCTGTTGTACAGCTGCAGTACCTTCTCTTCAGCACAGAAAGAAGCAACCGTCCTTATACTCCCAACTGCATCATTAGCAACCTGACTTGCTTCCTCATACATTACCTGCATTTGGTTTGTATGAATGTCAACGTGACATATAATTTCGGTTTCAAAACCATACTAAAATCTTATGGATGTACCTTAGCATCTGAGCTGAACCCTTTCATGAACTTCACTTGAACATATCCATTAAGCCCGATCAGAGGTAAGAGCACGAGGACTATGATTGCCAGCTGCCAACAAGCTGCAAATGCAATGACCAAACCTGCTACTGCAGATGAAGAGTTCTGAACAAGCTGAGCAAGTGCATCTCCAACAAGGCCACGCACACTGGCTGCATCAGCAGAGAGCCTTGCACCGATGGCACCACTCGAGTTCGCAGGGTCGTCGAACCAACCAACCTCCATGCGGATCACTTTTTCAAAGCACATCGACCTGATTCGCTTTATTAACCTGCAACCAGCCACAGCAAAGAAATAGGACTGTGACGGATGTGCCAGAGCAGATGCCAGGCCCAGTATCAGGAACATCACCGCCCAGAAGTTGGAGTCTTTCCTCAGCTCATGCGGTGGCTCATAGAATGTTTTGATTACGCTGGAAATCAGTATACCAAAGATTGGGAATATCGAGCCGTTGATAATTGCAGCCGTAGCTCCCAGGAGCAGCACCGGAAGCTCTGGCTTGTTGAGACAGGCAAGGCGCCGCAGTGAGACCTCTGGGGGCTGCTGTTTTGACAGTTCTGAGGAGTTGTCGGCTGGCTCTTCCGGTTCGGGTTCAGGGACACTGAGTCCCATGGGTATGATACCAAATGAGGCGGACAGCGAGCGGCGGCGGCTGCTATTGCCTGGCCCAGATGATACCCTGCTAATTGACCGTAAGGGTGACATTTGCTGACTCGTGTAGGAGTGTTTACCCTTTTCAGTTGTGATTTCTGTTTTGTCTTGATCATCTCTACCAAGGTGCTCTGTTTCATTATTCACTTGTTGCAACTGTATAAGTTGAGAGTAAGCCCCTTCTGGATTGGTGAGTAAATCTGAATGAGAACCTGGTGATCAATCACACAATCATTAGTAATTTTCGAAAAGTGTACATCTCCTCTCTCTCTCTCTCTCTCTCTCTCTCTCTCTTTCCAAGCGTGTGGCAAAACAAATCCAGAAACTTTGATCATGATCAGCTATGAAACAGCATACACAACATTGATTTCTAGCAGATACGAGTGTATCATAATAAGCCGCTACGTGGCAGCATCCAAATGTTACGGTTGGATATTTATTTTTTAACTTTTTTAATATTATTATACAATAATTCTCCCATACTCTCCACATTACCCTAAAATCCCATGGATGCATGATTTTAAACCCACAATATCACCACATATGGTCATTTACCGAGCTACAAGTACTACACCTTAAGCCGGAAGGATCGAATGAAGTTAGCTTTTCTTATTATTTCACATAAATTATTATTATTTTATAATTATTATTATTTTATTATTCTCACTAAGAGAGCATTTATTAAACAACTCTGATTGGAACCCATCATAGTGTTAGGTTTCATGGAGAGCTGACTAGAAGAAAACGCAACTGTGGGTTGTTGGTACTTTTTATGGGCAACTGCCTGAACGCATGTGAATGCATTATTGGTACTTTTTATGATTTTTATTTTATTTTATTTACACCAATGGCGAAAAAGGACAAGAAGAAAAAAAAAAAAAAAAGGACGTGTCATTCATAAACCATATGGTTTTATTTTTCGGAAGAGGAAGGGGACAACTTGGGTTATACAAAGGGAAGGGGGTGAGGGGAGCAACGAGAGAAAGCAAAGGGAGGGGAGAGGGGAGAGGGGAGCGAAGCACAGCGCGGGGGCTGTGGAGGGACGATGTAAGGATAGGAATAATATTTGATGAGCTGACATGTATTGAATTTAGTGAATTGCTAGAGCACTGCAAATCTATCATTTCATCTATATGTTCCTGAGCTACAAGTATCATATTTTAGTCATAATGTCTCGTCTCCTCTTCAGCCATTGTTTCCGATTCTAATTATGGATTCTACACAATAAGAAGTCGCCCCACTGAAGTTAACAGCTCCCATGACCATTCTTTTCATCAACATCTTTTCAAGATGCTATTTCAAACCCTAGCCAAGCAAATTTTTGGATATGCTAGCCATGTTACAACTAAGATCTTGCCGCTTCAATATACTATTCCAAGTGTTTGTCCTGACTATTCAACCTTGGCCTCTAGATGCAAATACATGACACATATATTACATGGACCCTTGTCCTTGAGGGTCTATTTGATGGTAAAAGAATTGATAAGCCATGATATGAAAGAATCCCAAATGGCTAAGACTATAAGAGATATAGGTTATTTTAAATAAATTGTTGTCTTTTTGATAATATTTGCTTAAGGATTCATTCTTATCTAAAAAAAATTATTAAGTGAGAAAATAAAGAGAGCAGACACATTTGTTGATTTAAAATATTGGGGTGGGAGAGCATTTATGCATAAAACAGTTTAGTGTATGTTTTGCGTAGATGAAATTGTTACCTTTCTCAACAAGTTTTCCCCGGTGGATTACAGCAATCATATCAGCATTCCTTACTGTGCTCAAGCGGTGCGCAACCACGACGGTGGTGCGATTCACCATGATCCTGTCTAGCGCTTCTTGAACTACTTTCTCTGATTCCGCATCAAGTGCGCTTGTAGCTTCATCTAGAAGCAAAATCCGGGGGTCTTTCAGAATGGCCCTGGCTATTGCAACTCTTTGCTTCTGTCCCCCTGAGAGCTGCGTGCCATGCTCACCAACCAACGTGTCTAGCCCCTAAAATTGAAATTTGAAAGCTATGTAATTGGCGGATAAGGTGAACAGAGAAGCATTCACGTGTAATGAATATAGACACTTGAAACAAAAAGAGTTCATAGCAGCAGGAGGGAACCTGAGGCAGTTTATCAATGAATTTAGCAGCATTTGCAAGCTCAGAGGCAGCCCTTATTTCTTCATGGGTAGCACCCTCCTTTGCATAAGAAATATTATCTCTAATGCTGGACGCAAATAACACTGGCTCCTGGCTAACCAGGCCAATTTTTTGCCTAATCCATTTCAGCTGAAACTCCTTGAGGTTAACACCATCTATAAGGACCTCACCTGCTACAGGATCATAAAACCTTTCTATCAGACTTATCACTGTTGACTTCCCACTTCCGCTTTGACCCACCAAAGCTGCGGTTGCACCGCTAGGGATGGAAAGGGAGAACCCATTAAATATGGGTTCGTCTGGTCTAGCCGGGTAACTAAAATAAATATCTCTCAACTCTATGTCTCCACCAATGTCATCCAGCTTCTTTCCTTTGGTGTCATAAGCATCTATCTCTGGCTTTCTATTTATTGTCTCAAACATTTTGAATGCTGCAGCCTGACCTGCGGCAAATGCGCCCAAGCAGGGAGATGCTTGTCCTAATGACCTGAAGCAAACATCAATCAATGTGTGAGTGTGACAGATAATATATATATATATATATATATTTAGATATAAAGGAACTATAGCTTATTTATATTATATGCAACCAAAAAGAGCTTTCCCGAGGAGCAACTCACATGGAGCCAGTCAAGACAGCGACAATCACATTGATCACTTCACCCCCAGTGTATCCTTTCTGCAATATCATCTTTGCGCCAAACCATATTGCAAGGGAATAACTACAGAACGATATTGACATGACCGCCCCAAGACCAATTCCAGTGACTGAGCCTTCATGCACGCCTGTTTTGTACGCATTCACAAGATGCTTGTTGTAGTCAGCTAGAGCCTGCTTCTCCCCTGTGAATGACGCGACCTGGATCCACAAACACAAGTACATCAGAGGTCAAGAATCCAATAACCCGCAGAAATGCTGTTGGTTCTGGCTATTTGACATACAGTTCTGATCGAGCCAACAGTCTGCTCTACCACATTTGCTGCCTTGGCATATGCACTTTGTCCCCGAGATGCCATCTTGGATATACCTATGGATAACATCGCCCCGGAAAACACAAGAGGAGGAATAGAGGATAACATGACGAGTGTGAGGAGCCACCCTTTGGTGAAGGCCACAACAAAGCCGCCAAAGAATGTTGCCACTAGCTGTACAAATTTACCAACCTACACAACAACACTCGATATTATTACTTGGAGAATTAAAATTCCAAGCCATGGATCACACCCTTCCCAGACACCGTCAATGGCGGGAGGATTACTCGGAGAATTATACGCGTAACAGAAAGTACCTTCTCGCCCATGGCGTCTTGTATGAGAACAGTGTCGCCGGACATCCTCCCAATAACTTCTCCCGTGTTTGTTTCCTTGTCAAAGAAGGCCACATCCTGTCTCAATATAGTTTTCAAGTATAGTCTCCGAATCCGTGCAGCCTGTCTCTCCCCACTAACCATCCAGCAAGCCACCTCTGATAAACAAATATAAAAAATAAAAATAAAATTCAGTGCAGTTATAAAACCAGAAATAAGCATCTCTCCGTGTCAAAATCTTTGTATACATTTATGAGTGATCAGATGTGCTTACGCAAGAATGATGCTACAGCCGCCCCCAAGCCCAGGTAAACAAACTTCAATGCCACCTGCATTTCAATGAAACGTGTGAATCATATTTTCATTTCCATTCCCAGCAGTCCTTAACAAATCAAAAGATAAAAAAACGCGCCTGGCCCAAGATTAAACAACTCTGAATTGAGTATGGAAACCAAAACTTGAGGAACAATTGCGTTTTTTTTTCTTCCCCCATCTCTGCATTTGGGTCTTACCTTGGAAACAGAACGAACGACGTCATTGTCCATTTGGTTTTGTCCAAAGGAATCAATCATTTCCCCGAAAAGTAGAGTCATAAGGGGCAGGCACAGCCCATTTCCAACTGCACCGACTGTACCGGCAGCCATCAACATAATGTCAGTGGAATCTGCAAATGCGAACAGCTTATAAAAGGGTACGCTGTTAGCTTTCTCCTTTGCGTCTCTCTTTTTCATGTCATCCCCGTTCCCAACAAAACTGCCCTCCGCCTCCGTGTCCGGTGCGCCGCTCGACGTCGATGCCTTGGTGGCCTCGTGCGTGTCTTTGTTGTCTTTCATTTCCACGCTCACCACACAAAACCAACTCCCAGCTCGTATATAGCTGATTCTTCTGCTCCTTCACCGACAGGGAAACCAGAATGAATATTTGAACCTGAAATGGATGGCACCACATGAGCAGCTGTGGGGGTTGAAACCGGTAGACAGCTGTTCAGTCTGCAACTTTTTGTCAAACACTAACAACCCTTATATATATATATATATATATAACAATCTTAATATTCTAAATGGGTTTTCTAGAAGATACGTATTGAGAAATCTTAAAAAACAAGATCCCGAGTTTGGTATGGCTGAGATCTCAATCCATGTACGTAGAACAAAACATACTTCATAATTGATGACACAACCTATTGTAGAAAACCATCACGCTTTTAAAAAATTTTTTACATGCTCTATTAATTAGCTAGAAGTTAACAATTTGGTGTTATGAATCGCATACTTAATTTCCTTGAAAACCTGAGAGAACTTGGATGCGGCCTACAAAAAATAAAATAAAATAAGTACTTATCTAAAGATTATTATTTTATTTTTGGTTTAATTGTTTGAGATGTTTTGATCATTGCAATCAATTTCTGGCTGTTTTTTTTTTGTCTCCACCAGAACTGCAAACAATCTACATGAGAAAAAAAAACAAAATTTGTACAAATAATTTGAGAATAAAGGTTTTCTATGAAATAATGAAAACAGGCAGCTGAATCGTCGATCGGCTTATATAGATTGAATGAGAACAAATGCTGCTTCCCGGGTTCTTCTTCTTCTTCTTCTTCTTCTTCTTTTTTTTTTTTTTGAAAAATGGACAGAAATTTATAAATTCAGGATTCCCACTCCCCGCAAGGAAGTAAATATAGAAGGAAAGAAGATGCAGAAATGAAGCTATGAACATGGAGCCAAGCTGAAATGATGCAGAAATGCAGAAATGCAGAAATAACCTTTTCGCATATGGTGTGCCCTGTGCCCACAACAAGAATCTCTTGTCTGTTCTTTTAAATTTTTTTTAAAACAAAACAAAATGGGTATGGGAGATGGGACGAGTTGCTAGAGTCAAGCTGAAAACAGAGAATGAGAAAAAGTGAAAGCTCGAACTTTACCAACTCTGTGGAACCCAAGCTGAGCCGGAGTGTACTCTACCCTTTTTTTGAGGTAAGCGTTTTCTGCTCGGGCATAGAAAACGTTCACATGCGCATTAGGCCTCATATGTATGCAGTATATGTATGCAGTATGCGTGGTCAGCAAGTCCGTACCCACAAAAGCCAAAGAAGCTTCCATAGTCGGTCCAACGCCACTTACGTCTCAATTTGGCATCCGCGCACCTACAAACATTAACCGTGCCCTCCATACCGATGTACTCAGCTTTAGGAATGCTTATGAGGAGTGCTCGTGACTTAAGTCCAAAGCTATTTTTTTAATACACTTACGTCTATTTAAATAAGTGTTCATGCTCCTGATCATGAACATCTCCATATGTACTTATATACTTAATTATGATTAAATAAGTAGTTTTTAACTCACAATTTGTTACGTATTAAAAATTTACTGCGCTTTATAACCGTTATGAAATTTAAAATTCATATTCTCATGAGTCATTTTTTCCCGTATACAAATCATAACTTTTAATCATCAACGCTATTTAAATACATATTTTCTTATAAAAAAAATATGAAGTTTTTATTTAAAACAAAGATCTTGCAATACCGTCACTGACGCGCGATGCATCTTAACAGTTACTAATCAATGGTTAATTATCCATGATCGCATATTTATTGGTTTATAATCATCCGCGGCAATAACTTGCTATAGTACTTGTTAGTCGGTCCAACGCCAGTTACGTCTCAATTTGGCATCCGCGCACCTACAAACATTAACCGTGCCCTCCAAACCGATGTACTCAGCTTTAGGAAGGATTACGAGGAGTGCTCGTGACTTTAAGTCCAAAGCTTTTTTTTTTTAATACACTTTATGTTTTGTACAAAAATAAAAAGTAATTTAAAATTATAAATTTAGAAAAACAAATAAAATAGCTAATGCTAATGCTTTTCTCACAATAATCTAAGTACAAGTTATAATATATAAAAACTCTAAATGCAATCGCAGTTGCGTCCGCACTGCAGAACCGACTGATGTGATAATTGCCACATCAGGAAAAAAAACTTAAAAGTTAAACGTTCAGTGCACCATAAGAAAGATAAAGAGAAAGAATGCAGGAAAGGGAGGGAGGAGGCTCAAACTGTGTGAATCTGAACGGGAGAAGGCAGAAATATGACATAAAAATTGATTTTGAATGCCTTAAAGGACTTTTTTTTGAAATTCGAAGGCGAAAAATCCCCTGTGAAGATTTTAGGCTCGTACCTTTTGTCGATACCTTCAAATAAAAAAAGTAGATCTAATTCCGACCATTGTACGCAAAGTTATGGCCGTTTAAAATTTTCATCGGAAATTACAGTCGACGGAACCCAGAAACTCATCGATCTGGCCATGGGAGAAATAATCAAAACCTGCTCGAGGCATGCTTGAGGCTTGCTCGACGCCTGCCCGAGCTTGAGGCTCGAGCAGGGACTCAAGCGATGATTTTGAAGCGCGTTGAATCGTGAAAAAAAATACTGAAGTGGCTTATTCCACATCAGTCAGAGACGCAAAGAATGTCACAACGCCAGTTGTATCTCACTTCCCTATAATATATGTTGATCTTCTGGAAAATTTCAATCTGACACCATACTTGTGCACTTAGTGAAAATATTAATTTGAGGTTCCAAACAATAAGGAAATGACATAATATTTTCTTATCTCCACTTGAAGAAAGCATTATGTGTAAATAACATCATAAATAACATTATGATCGGAAAAGAGAGAAAATGTCTTATCACTTCCATCTTCTACGTACCATATATGCACTGTGATAAACAGATTATTATTCAAAAATACTAAAATCGAAGTAAAACCCAACGGGAAACAAGTATTTTATGAATATTGTTGCGATCACGTGGCATTTGTTATCCACGGAAGCAACGCAATAAAGCTAACGTCAACCGATTGGAGACAGAAATTAAAATGGGTGCAGTGCATTATTCATGACGATGTTGTGGCGACGTCATGTGAACGCGCTGCACTGTTGAATCGGTATACACAGCTGGCGTGCACGCCAAGAAAATTTGTATTTTAAAAAATAATGGTTAAATTTGAAATTTTTATTATTATTATTTTTTAAGTATAATTTTTTAAAAAGTTATAAATTAAAATTAACATTAGATAATTCATATTATTATTTTTTAAAATTTTTTATTCATATTAATCTAATCAGAGCATCAGGTGCAGTCTCTTTAAATTTTTAGCTAAATTTGTCGACATGGAGTAATATGAGCCACAAATTATACTCGAGATCTGTGTTTTTAATACAAACTTTATTAAAACCCAAACATCGAGACACCAACTATCTAAATTTGGTTAAATTTAAATAGCCGGTGCTTCGATGTTTGGGTTTTAATAAAGTTTGTATTAAAAACACAGATCTCGAGTATAATTTGTGACTCATATTGCTCCATGTCGACAAATTTAACTAAAAATTTAAAGAGACTACACCTGATGCTCTGATAGAAATAAAATTTCCATACGGATTTTTTACCGACTTATTCATTATATAACTTATAAATAATTTTAAATTTAGTAAATTTATTATTTTTAAAAATAATTATATTTTTAAACTTAATACTATTCTACCAATTACCAAATGAGCCGGAAACGGTCTTTGTTGGGGGCAGTTGGGTGGTCCACGTCCGGTGTGAATGCTAATGACACGTGGTCATGTGGCCGCCGAATTTGATTTGTTTTGTACTTTTGTTAAGGCCTAAGCGCGTCTTTCTCGGTGGGAAGCTTCACGTGTCTTTCTTTTTCACTTTTCATTAACGAAATTAAATAGAAAAACTTCCGTTTTGAGGGAAGAAGTAGCAATGTAGCATTACTCCGTTAAATAAATAAAAGCGTTTTTATTTTTGATTGAGTTGATAGTAATTAATCTTTTATTTAATTTTTAATTATTTAATTTTTATCGATTTGTCCGATTTAATCGAATTAATAATATTTGTCAATAAAAAATTATTTATTTAATTTTCACTTTCCTTCATTGACCCCCCACAATTTATTTGTTTCTTAATTTTCATACGACGAGTGAAAAATACCTTTTAAAATACATTATCTTTCATAACAAATATATTTCATTTTTTTAAACTCAAACTTCATTTTTAATAAAGATTCAAATTGCGAAAATAACACAAAAAAAAATGAAAACATATATCAAACAATACCTATGTTTTCGTTTCAATGTTTATTTGTTCACTTAACAATAAGTTTTTAAAAAATAATCCAAATCCAATTCACTTGCTCATAGACTACTTAGGGCTCTAACCACTTTGATAAGTTTACATATTTAAATTACTGTCTGCTTTTCAATATAAATATACACTGCATACAATAGATATCTTTTATAACTTTCTATATTATTATAATAATAGTTTATGCTATTTTTAACATTTAATAATACTTTTTTGTGTAAGTTATAATAGTAAAATTTATGAAAACATGAACGTGAAATAAGAGTTTTTTATATAATTTAATAATCTGTGAGTGTCAATAATGTTTTCTAATTATTGAGAAATACTATATAAATCTCATATAGAAAATTAAATATAAAATTTTATTGTGGGAATAATTTTATAACATATTTACTTTTTTTTAAATAAAGAAAAATGGAGATACATAGGGAATATGCTACTATTGCTTTTAGAGGATTGACATAAAGTTTATAAATGACATATTAAAATTTTGATGAAAATGATACTTTTTCATAAGTTTAAAATCTTTTTGTCCAAAATCTCTCACATTAGATTGAATTTATAATAATAACAATAAGATTGAGGGAAGAAGGGAAAAATATTTAAAGTATAATAAAATAATGTTTTGACGAGTACACGATAATGACAATTTTCCAAATTTTGTGAATACTCTCTCTCTCTCTCTCTCTCTCTCTCTCTCTCTATATATATATATATATATATATATACACACACACACACGGGTAATCATCGATATTATCATAGTAATTTTGTTTTTTAAAGTTTTATTTATTTATTTAATACAACTCATTCTATACTTTATTCAGAAAAAAATCATCCTTATCCAACGGTGCTTCCATGGTTTGAAATAAAAACTCCCAATAAATTATAGGTTGCATTGATCATTAGGCTATCCCATAAAAATATTATAGTCACAAGTTATATCTTATCAAATCATATCAAGCTTAATTTTTAGTTATCAAATGTAACCAGCTCAATTTAGATGTATCAAATCTAACAATTTTAAGAATGTAAGATTAAATTTTTATCATGAGAGCTTTCAATTTATATTGTTAGATCGGTATTCAACGATTCATGTTAAAGTTTTTATTTAATTGTAGTTCTACTAATTATGTTGAAAACTATAGTTAAATAAAAATTTGATTTAGACGGTTTATTGTAACATTTAACAGTTAAAATTAAAATTTTTACGAAAAAACTTTATATATATATATACATATATATAGTTATACAAAACAGTTTGTTAATAAAAATAAGTTTAAAATAATGTTAATATATTATATAAATATATCAATATTATAATTTTTACAACACATTTTAGTAAAACCAGCACGGTCAGCTAAGCAAGTTTAATGACTTATTTTAAATTTACAATTCAAAGAAATTGATTGAGTAGTTAATTAATTATATTTAAAAATAAAGGAAAGGTAATAATATAATAAGTTTTAGTAAATGGTACAATAGATGGATGGGTTATGGGATTTAGTTTTACCTATTGCAGCAGCGTTCACTGTACTTAATGATGTAAAGTACGTACTGTAACTATTTACTACAATTAGCAGCTTTTATTTTTAACCACAAAATAATGGTATTTAATTTGATGTGTTGTCTATACATTTTGTAGTCGGCGAATATGCATATGTAGTTCAAACTTCTTTTTTCAGCCCAGTTGCCACTGCCCTACCTACTGCGACTTCAGCGTCACTGTAGTTGAAACATATAATATTCATGGCTTTAGTTTGAGGTGCGTCGGGCTCTATATTTCTAGGTCCATGTTCAAAGTTTGGGACTTGTCGTCGATTTCTTAGTGATCAAGTCTTACAGATATAAGAACACGAGTTGAAAGTGCTCCACAAACCTCGCTGTTGTCGACACGCTTCGCCATCAAATCAATTGCAGTCGAAGGGTCCGTGAAAGGTTTATTGCTTTTGTCATATTTCAAATAAAGTATCCGTGTTCGTTTATATGTTATTTTTAATATAATTTATAATTTGATTAAGAGTATTGATATTGGTTTCATAAGTCAATGTAAAATTTGGATGATTTTTTTATATAAATTTAAAGTCTTTCATTATAAACCTATAATTAATTATTTCATTTATCAAAATATTAATACAATATTATTATTTTAATTTAAAAAAATTAAACATCATATGAGTGAGATGAGAAATTATAATTTTTATTATTATTTTATTGATTTTCAAGAAGAAAAACGTCTATTTAATATTATATGTTAATTATTTTCTCAATAATAATAAATTTACATTAACGAAACAAAATGATATATTTATTATAGTTCACTTAAAAGCTAGATGCTAGTTTTTTTTTAATAATTTCAATTAAAAGTTTGATTTACATTAAATTTTGATGAAGCTAATTTCAATGCCCTAATAATGAGTTAAATAAATTTATTTGTGTATTTTAATCAAAACGATATCATTTTGATTAATAAATTTTTAATCAAAACTACATCGTTTTGATAAAAATACAAATGGCTTGTAATGCAGTTCCCAAAATGAGGACTGCAAGTAGCATTTAGAACATCTTAAAATTTAGTTTGTATTTTAAATAAAAACTATTTTAACTAATTATTTTTAATGATCTATTTAAAGCCTACTCCTTATTTTAAGTAACTATATAATATTTTGATAAGACTAAGAAATATCTTATTGTATTAAAATATTAATAAAATCAAATTAGATAGTGGTGAAGCTTAGCTGTATGTAGGAAGTAACTCGGGGACTTATCTAATTTATGGAATATTTAAGGTAATTATTGAAACAACAAAATTAGAAATTTATGTTTTGAGAAATAATAAAATAAAAGTCATAAATTATTAAAGTTTTTAACTAAAATATAAGAATATTTTATAATTATTTTTTTTGTTAATATTTAATTCACATATATATAATTAAAAAATATTTTATTATATCATAATAAAAATTTGAAAATATTCTTATTATAAACAATAATGAGTTTGTAGATTCATTTGATACATATACAGGCGTATATATATAATGAGTTTGTAGATTCATTTGTTAATACGTCCTTTTGCCCAAGGAAAAAAACCAAGAACGCAAAGGGCCTGGATTGCCTAAGCTCAATCATTGCCTCTGTCGGCCGTCTCGTGTATTGTTGGGCCTTGTGGAGCCCAAGTTATAGGTTAGGCCAGGATGCCGGGCCCATATTAAACCCACTACATGGGCCTTTAATCATTTTTTGTTTTATTATTTTGCGTATCGAGCGTAGCCAATGTTACCGGCACTAGTAGTACTACTCCGCCGTGGGCATATGTAGACGTGTAAAAAACCCAAGTCTTACCCGTGGCCCGTGGGGTACTTGCAGTGGATAAACGGGTAAAGTTTACCCGTGTCCGGTTGTACCCAACTCACGGAAATTTACGGGTACTTTTTTTTTTTTTTTTTCCGTCTTCTTCAGATATTAGATAATAATTAGAAACATTTTCATACAAGCCCTTCTTTCAGGCTTCTCGCACGTATCTGATGTAGTAGTGTCTTTTTGACCCAATAATTTGATCAAGTTGTATCCGGAGATGCTACCACATGCGCAAGAAGTGTATGCAAAAAGATGTTTATACATAACATAACTCGTATATGCACACACACACACACACACATCTTTCCATAGCTTAATTATAAAATAAGTTATTTACTCTTAATAATTTCAATTAATATTATATTTTAAATTCAAATTTGTTGATGATGAAGAAATTATTTTTTACTTACCACTTCAAAGAATTTCTCTGTCGTAAAAATTCTGATTTTTATAATTTTATTTCATTTATAATGGCCATTAAGCTTAAATACTATTGATGAGCACTACAATTCGTGATATTAAATAGAATATTATTTATTTATAAAAAATGTACTTCTATAATACTTAAATAAATTTATAAAGTTATGAATCAATTCACATGAGAGCATTGGCATATGATACATAAAACATCAAAAAAATTGACAAATGTAAACAAAAAACACAATATTAGTATCATCAAATCTTACGTTTCTCGCTAAATTTGGCAAGGTACCGTAGCATCATCAAAGTCTCATGTTTACGTGAGATGGGTCGACGTTGAGTCGATGGGTTGATGTCGGAGTGGGGGATGGGGTCGACGTCTCAAACACTTCCTTTCATGGTTGTTGCGCCGTCCTCTGGTGGCCATGTTCCGATCTTCGGATCTCAATAGGGGTGTAAAATGGACTATCGGTCTGCGGACCGGTCCGTAGTTCGTGCGGACTGGATCAGATAAATTCCAATCCATTTCAATCGCATGCCTAAATGAATCGACCCGTTTAGGCTTGGTCCTGCAGACCAACTCCGGGTGGATGCGGTCCGGTTTTTTTATTTTTATTTTATTTTTTTTAAAAAACTATTACTTATTTTACATAGTATATTAGTAGATAATGCCTAACCTGTTAATTTTAAAATTAATATTTAGAAATATAAAATACTTAATATTATTTTTAAATTTAAAATTTAAAATATTTTAAACAAAATTAACTTATAATAAGTTTGTAAATAAATAAATAAATATGGACTGGTACGCGTCCGCATGCGGATTGGACCGGACCAGAAGAATTCTGAAAGTTCATTTAGGCCCACTCCGTCTCAGATCGGACCGATCCGGTTCGTTTTACCCTCCTAGATCTCAGGCCTCACGTTCTACTTCAGCTGAGGGATTTGATGCATAAGATTTAATAACGTTTATCTAAATAACATTTCATGATCAAAAATTCTAAAAATATTTTTTTGTTAATTTAAAGAAAAAGTTTATTTTTTTTTTAGTTTTTAAAAATTCAAGTTTGATTTTTATTCAAGTTTTTTCCAAACTAAAATCGAATAACCAAAATAAAATTTAGTAATTCTAAAAGCTCAACCCATTAATGCCGTTGAAGAAAGGAATTTCATTTGCGTGTTAATTTTTTGTAAGGGCATGGTTTAATGTTTTTTTGGGTGCAATAGTATTGATTCTCATATTATAATGATCCAAATGAGGCAGTAAAAACACGGTAGTTTTATTTTATTTTTTTTATTTAAAAAACCAACTATCCCCCATCATTTGAGTTTACAAAGGTCGAAATTGAAATGAAATAAGGAATATTTGGTTAGATTTCATTTCATTCTCCGCCCCTCAAACTGGTATACAGGTGTCTGGAAAAGGAAACTTGTGATTACTTCTTCGTATGGGATTGGGGTATCCACCTTTTTTTTTTTTTTTTTTAAAGGAAAAACCTTTTTCCGCTTCCTGAAAACACGGGCCCATCATCGTATTGCATGATGTTTCATAGCCGATGACCCCACATCTAATCGACAGCGGTGGGCCCAATAGAAACCCACACAATAACCCAAATGGCTTCGGTAAATCTAAATAATAATATTAATTAAATAAAATAAAAAAATAAAATTTCTTAATAATAATAATAATAATAATAAACCATCGGGCAAGGCAGTTTCTAGTCTACACACCGGGAGAAAAAAACAGGGTTCTTCTTCCTGGCTCCTGCATAAATCCTAAACCGAGACTACGTAAAGATGTCTTCACAATCACAATCACATGGTTGCGTGACTTGCGTTGCTCGATCCCTTTTCCTTTTCCTTTTTTTTTTTTTTTTATGAATATATTTTTAAAAAAATTGATTCCCTGTGTTTTTTCCTTTCATTTTAAGTCACGATCGGAACGCTGTCATTGTTTTGTCGGCAATAAAAAAATATCATAGTTATCATAATCCATTACTTCAATCGATTATATAATTAATAATTAACAATTATGTATAAATATATATTAATAAAATTAAATATTTTAAATTAATACATTAAAATTATACTTTTAATATAATATTATTTATTTTTAATATGTATTTATAAATAAATTTTTAATAAATTTAAAAGTTTATTACATAAATTTATAATAAAAAAATTAAAATAAAATATCAATATTAATTTAAATTTAAATTATATTATAAAATAAATTAAATAAAATTTTACAGCTTTTAAAAAATCAATTCATTCTATAAAACCAATCAGCCGGTCACCAAAAACCGACCGATTGATCTAATCCGATAACTATGAAAAACAATGCGTTCATCATCTTATTTTTATTTTATTTTTTACAATTGTTCTACCAGTAATTTTTTTTTATTCATCCTGATATTTAATACAAGTCGGCGGTGGGGGTGATTATAAAAAAGTAAAATGGAGTCAGACAACCATATGTCCTTTTTTTCCCCACTGTCACTGTGATTAAATCATTAATTTACGAAACAGCTGTGGTTAGTTCTCTAACTAGAGTCGGTCCCACTATGACATGAATTTACAGCTGTTTATTTTGACGCCTTTATATTACATATATATAAATTTGAATACACGTATGCCAATAACAACATCTGATTTTTCAAAAAAAACAAACGAAAAAACCAAAAGGCAGCCTAGTAAAACGTGCTCGCACCAAAAATTAATAAATTTTGACTGGTAATCCATAATTGCATAACATGTCGAGAGTTCAATTGGAAATAAAGTTTAGTTTATTACCCTTGAAATTGATAATTGGGAAGAAATATCCAATAAAATTTTACAATGGTTAATTTATATGCGTAAAAAAATTTAAATTTAAATAAATTTATTTTAAATTATTTTTTTAAAATTTAATTTGTGTACAAATTAACCGTTTGTAAATTTTTAGAAATATGATATGCACTATATAAATACTTAATATAATTTAAAGACCATTAATTTTAAAATAAATATAATTTAATATTGAAATTATTTAAATTTTCATGATAGTAAGATTTTTAGCAAATCAGACACAAATGTTGCATGATATTAATCTTAAAAAAAGGAAAAAGGGCTGTGGGTGGGCTGGGAATTACTCTGGTTAAAGGAAAACATCGTTTGCAATTACAGGGCAACCCATTATATGATATTTTTAAAAAAAAAAGGGGGGTCGAAATGATGAAATCTGTATATTTAATATTTATATTGACTAGTTTATATCATTTAATTTTGTTAATTTACACACACACACATACACTGCAATAAGTTTTGATTTTTAAAAGGTACTAGTACTACATTTTGGTTGAGACTTACAAGACACAATACGTGCTTTTACTTACTCCTCAATTATTACATGAATAAATAAATAAATAAACTTTATAGAAAATGGCGGGTATATGATTTCAAACAGGGAGGGGGGGAAATTACATTGGTTTTTTTTTGGTAATAATATTAATAGTCAGAGAAAAACATCAACTGCGATGACCGACGTTTTTTTTTTTTTTTTTTTTTTGGGTTGTGGGGGTTTTGAAATCTGAATATTTATATAGTAAGTACAATCCCCTTTCATCACTCCTCTCTAATAGAAGAAGAAGAAGAAGAAGAAAAGCAAGCAAGCTCTGCCCGCCCCATCATGCTATTTTTTGTGGCAAATGCAGGGTTGCGGTTGGTCATCTCCATTTTGGTTGCTTCCATCTCCCAAGGGCACCAGCTGCGAGCATATGAGTCAGCTGTGGGTGACCCAGGAATGCGCAGGGACGACCTCAGAGTCGCCTTTGAGGCTTGGAACTTCTGCAATGAAGTTGGCTCCGAAGCCCCCTCCATGGGCAGCCCCAGAGCCGCCGATTGCTTTGATCTCTCAGGTAATGCAAATTCCACCAAGTACAAAATAATTTCATTTCGCTTTAGCCTTTAGTTCAGTTTCATTGTGTGGAAATTTCATACATATATATATATATATATACACACACACACACACACACACACACTTTTTGATGAACCAGGTAACTTTCTTAAGCACAAAGTAACAGAATCAGACAACAAGCTGGGAGTGGGAAAGCTATTCCTGGGTTTGGATCCATCAGCTTCGTCGAACCCGGACCTGTACGCAGCCCAGAAGGAGGTGTATCTGGGTTCTCTCTGTGAAGTCGCCGACAAGCCAAAACCATGGCAATTTTGGATGGTAATGTTGAAGAACGGCAATTTCGACACCAGTTCCGGGCTGTGTCCGGCAAACGGGAAAAAGGTAGCCCCATTTGCACCCACCAGAAAGTTTCCCTGTTCCAGGAAAGGGTGCATGAACCAGCCTTATCTCCATCACCGGCGCACCAGATTGTTGAAGAATGGCACCATGAAGGGTGGGTTTTTGGGGACATATGATTCGGGGGCTGACATCAAGAGGGTGGTAAAGGGCAAGTCTTACTTTGCTGTGACCTGGGAGAAGAAGGCTAGGGTTGGGGGGTGGGTTTTTAGGCACACCCTCAGGACTTCCGAGCACTATCCGTGGCTGATGCTTTATCTCAGAGCTGATGCCACCCATGGGTTCTCCGGAGGGTACCACTATCCTACCAGAGGCATGCTCAAAACTGTAAGCACTTACACTCATTAATTTCTGCCATACTTTCATCTATTCTTGCCGTGCTTTGTTTTTGTGTGGCTAGAAAATGGGTGTGGATTTTGTTTTTGTTTTAAAATATATAATTTTGGAAATGACATTTTTTGATTTAATTTAATTTAATTTAATTTAATTTATAGAATATGTAATTAGATTAATGGA
Source organism: Taxillus chinensis (assembly GCA_023512835.1). NCBI lineage: Eukaryota > Viridiplantae > Streptophyta > Magnoliopsida > Santalales > Loranthaceae > Taxillus > Taxillus chinensis. Next base: position 50,126,469 of record CM042088.1, on the reverse strand, counting down.
ATATATGGATGCGTGACCGACTGAAACATTTTTGGTTTATGTTTATATCATATAGTGGACCTGTTTCAGATCCAGTGAAGGACAAGCCAGCTAGTCCAATTTAACTTTTCCGTGAATAAAAGTAGATACAGGTCACATGCCACGGTATGGCACACAGATGTGATCCATTTTTTCTTTAACCGTATTGTGGTCTATCAAATGAATAAATAAATTGACAAGGGACATAGAAGACAGAGACTAAAAAGTGACCGACCCCTCAGGCCTCAGAAGACTAGCAACATCATCCACCAGCAGTTTCTTGTCCGTGCCTCCAAGCCAATACGAGGTCAGCACTCAAATTTGACAACAATCATGTTGGCTTCGAGGAGGCGGCTTGAAGTATTTATAACATGGGTGGTTTGAGTTGGCGCAGAGGATGTGGTAAAATTTGATTGGTTGTTAATTTTAGGATGAACGCAAAGCCTGATATAAGAAAAATTGCCATCGGTACATTGAAGTACCCAGTTCTTTGTTGCATATAAACACTAATGTGTTCCATCTCCCATTCATTGGATGACTTACAAGGACTTTTCTGCTTCAGCTTCCAGTGTCTCCCAATTTCAAAGTGAAGCTGACACTAGATGTGAAGAGAGGGGGAGGCCCCAAGAGCCAGTTTTACCTGATGGACATGGGAAGCTGCTGGAAGAACAATGGCTCTCCATGCAATGGGGACGTGCTCACCGATGTCACCCGATACAGCGAGATGATTATCAACCCAGAAACGGTTTCCACATGCAGCCCCCAAAACCTGGGCAACTGCCCACCCTACCACATCACTCCACACAACACCAAAATTTTCAGGAACGACACGGCCAGGTTCCCGTATGACGCCTATCACTACTACTGTGCGCCTGGCAATGCATTGCACTTGGAAGCCCCTTGCAGCATTTGTGACCCTTACAGCAACCCCCAGGCTCAAGAGCTGGTTCAGCTGCTGCCTCACCCCGTATGGTCCGAGTACGGGTACCCGACCAAGAAGGGGCAGGGTTGGGTTGGGGACTCCAGGACTTGGGAGCTTGATGTTGGTCGTCTCTCCAGCAGGTTATACTTCTATGAGGTCGGTGATGAACTTTGTTGCAACTTTGTTATTGGAAGTTGTGCAGTGCACTTCTAATTTCAGCATTAAAAAAATCCCTATGGAATCACTGGAAATTACTTGATTTTTTTTTCCTTTTTGCTTTTTTTTGAGTTGCAGGATCCAGGTAGCCCCCCTGCTAGAAGGGTATGGAGTTCTCTTGACGTGGGTACAGAAATTTATGTTAGCGACAGGGATGAAGTAGCACAATGGACTGTCAGCGACTTTGATGTTATTCTCACTCACTTAAAATCATGATTCAATTGTACTCTTTTTTTTCTTAGTCATTATTAAAACGTGGAAGAATGGAAAGGGTGTTTGGGGGGGATCAAGAAACGACAGCAGCTCAGAGAATTGAGCTTCGGTCGTCATGTAATATTGGTGTTTGGTTCGCAATAACAAGATGATACCAAGGTCAAAGGACCATTTGCGGCTGCCCATGTCTTTGTTCGGCGGAAAGGTACACCGTACACCTAAAATGTGTCCTTTTCGTCCAAATGTACTTCTATCTACAGGCTTTGTTTACCTAAACAAAGCGCGGATCGAACCACTTCAATGCGTGCTCTGTTTAGCTTGATGAACGCCTTGAGGTTTCTAACTTCACATGTTGTTGGTCAATTTCAAGTCTTACCATAGTAATTTCTTTCAAACTCAATTTTAGCATTATTCTTTGTTTTATTTTTTTCCTATTTATAGTGAATGTAGTTGAAACTTGAAACTATGTAATGGAATAGAGAGCGAGATTAACCCCTTTGCTTGGAAGAACTTGGAGTGGAAAATAGGCGGAAAGATAAAGGATAAAAAAAACAATTGTTTGTTTAAAGTAAAAAAGAAGGTAATTTTTTTTAAATTTTATTGGAACTAGGGAAAAAATATTTTTTCTTTAATGTACAATACAATTTTTGACATTTTAACGCATATTAAATGAATTATTAACTCATTGCATGACCATTAATGATTAGGACCAAACATGCAATTCAAAATATGATTTTTTTTGAAAATAAAATATGATCAATAAAGCGTATTTAGTATATATGTTTTTCTAATAAAATAGTTATTTTGAAAATATGTTTAAATGTTTTTAGATCTAAATTTAATTTTTTAAAAATATTATTGTCTTTTTTTTCTTGAACTTTATTATTCGAGTTAACTGTATTTTATTTTTTATTGAGATCTGATTTTACCGAACCGATTTTTTTTTAAAAAAATTCAATCCATAAAACCAAAAATAAGTTTTTATTTTGAAATAAAAATTCAAATCATAAAATTAAAATCCATAAACATAAACACATATCAAATACATGCTTAAATACGTTTCCATTTTAAACTACCTTAAATACATCACCATTTTAAACTTATTGGACTATTTTTAAAGTTGGATCTTCGTAGATTAATTTGACTTAATCAAAATATTTGATGAAAATTACGGTCACGTTGTTTGATGTTAATTTTTCAGCGCAGTCATCCAATTTTTTCATCTTACTTTTGAGCCTGAAAATTTTAAAATCCTTTGGCAGGTGGCAGTTGCCTCAATAATTTGTTTTTTAAAACACCAACACGTGTAAATAAGACGTATTCCTTCTCTTCTTTTCATTTTTTTTTTCCAGTGTGTCAATGCATTGACCATGGCTTCTGCCAACTGTACTGGTATCGGGTACCTACTGCGGAACCGGCACGGGTCGAACTTTTTTATGACCCGCATGTGGGTCGCCCCAGACCACCTGTTTGAGTTTGACACATCACAGTAAACTAACCACCACCACACATGGCTGCATCACACAGCTAACCAAACTTCAAATTGGAGCAGCTGTCAAGCAGCTTTGCAAAATCAGTTGAGCTGTCATGTGCATAAAGCAACCACCAAAAATAATAATAAAATAAAATTATGTGGACAAAAAGGAAGTTTTAAATTGTTAAAATTAATAGTAGGAAAGCTAACTAATATATATATATATATATATATATATATATATATATAATATATAAAACAAATAAATAGACATTTATGATATAACAACTAATTCCAAATGAAAGTTGGAGCAGCATGAGTGGAAAAAAACTGTCATTGGTTTAATTATTTTATTTCTTTTGAAATATAACCATAATAATAAGCTTTAAAAGAATTTTTTTATTTTTCTAAATTTAATTAACATCCCAACTAACAAATAGATAAAAATCCCAAAATTAAATAACACCAACACATATATTGTTGGAAAATTGTATATGGAAGAAAAAGAAGAAGTCAAAAAGCTTATATAGTAAAGTAGGTGCAAAATATCATAACGCATTTTAAAGCCGTGCGCGGGCTAATATGGCGAGCCCAAAGTGAATAATATTGTGACATGCGGATGGACCTGCGCCTTGGCCAGATCCTAACAAACTGATATCAAAGTCAGGTTGTCTCTGTCTGGTGTTCCATTATATTGAAAATCTTCTCGATATAGTTTGTGGCCAAGCAGCATGTCCTGTAGTATGCGGCAATATCTAATTTGGAATACAAATCCTTATCTTTAAGTGATCGAATCGCTGCTCTAAATCAGAATATACATTGAGGGGGAGCTCCCATGACGGCCTACATGGTGTCAAATCATCAGTTTCATAGGTGTGTCTCTAGCTTATGTTGTAGTTCGATATGTGATAAGGGAGAGATTGATGGAAAATTGTGTCCCACTTCGGAAGAAAAATGAGAAGTCAAAAAACTTATATGGTGAAGTAGGTCCAAAATGTCACAACGTGTTTTAAAGCGTGCGAACCGATGTGGCAAATCTAAAGTGGACAATATTATAACATACATGTGTACCTGCGCCTTGTCCAGATACTAATATATATAAATATTTTAAAATAATGTTATAACTAAGCCCTAAAATCCAAATAGCTTTTTGGTTGGGAGTTCCAAATAAAGGTGTAGAAGACTATCCAAATAGCTATCGTCATTGCTGTATGTCAGAATTTAAGAGAGCAGCCGAGCAGGCCCATGGCTTATGAAGGGAAACGGTAGATAGTGAAGAGGTTTTTTGTAACTACGTTGCTTTAAAGGTTAGCTTAAAAATAATTTAAAAAATTAGATATTTAGATGGGATAAAGTATGGCCTATAATTTGAGATATAACTTTTGTTGGTACGTTAAATTTGGGCTATAATGTTTTTGGTATGTCAAAATACTCAAAGTGACTTTTCCTCGGGGCTTCCTTTAAATAAGGGTATTAAATGGTTGGATCGGACGGACACAGCTCAACCCGAGCCTAAATAGGTTTGTTTTTAAGTTGAACAAAGTTAACAAGCTAATTTAATTATTTTATATAATTTTTTAAATTTAAAATTTTTATTCCATTCAAAAATTCATCAATGTGATCTTCAAACAATTATGGAAGCAGTCAATTGTGAAAACTCATAAATTTTACAATTCATCAATGTGATCTGTGGCAAGAGCCCGTTTTGAGCAACATGTAAATGAGTCAAATTTTAGGGTCCTAAAATCTGAAAAAAAAAAAAAAAGCGACCCAGGTTTTGTTTGGACTTAACTTCAAATTGAGGTCAAATTTTTTATTGTTTAAATTTAATTTATTTAAATATTACATGAACTTAAATAAAACCTAGCTTTGGTGGAGAGTTTGATCAAATAATATAATTTAATGAGTTAGTCGGTCTAATTTTAGTAATAACAATAAAAATCTAATTACAAAATTTTTTTTTCTAAATAAGTTGGATTAAGAATATGGTACTTAAATTTAAATACTAGCTTAATAAGAAAACATTTTATTCCCTAAACTAACCATTTCAAATATTACTTATTAAAATAATTAATATGAATAAGTATAAATATAGAGTAATTCTACTTCCAATAGTATTGGGATAACTCGACGTAGTGACTGACACGGCATGTGACTCGCCAGCCAATAACAGTATAACACATGATATACCAAGTTATCGGGCAATCTATCTTTTGATCGAGCATGCAACATCTCGAGCAGTCGATTCGTACCATTCTAACACATGTTATATTATAAATCTATAATATATCGAGCACTAATTCAACAAGCTATAAAAACACATAAAACACTTTAACTAGCTTCTTCACAGGTGCCCTCGTTAGCGCAGAGACGCCAATTGCTGCCAGTAAAATTACCCATAATTATAATATGAAACAAGTCAAGTTAAATTACGCCGACAACTAGCTAGACTTAAAATTTCAGTTGTTAATAATTAATATTAATTAATTAATCATAGCTTGCGCGCTCGTTTATTGAGCGGGTCAGTTGATTTACAATCCAAGCTAGGATAAATTTATAAATAATGCATTTGAAACCATCCTAAACAATAATTGAAGTTTGTCTTTCTTTTCTATTCTTTTGAACGTTGTGGTCAACAGGAGCCGATGATGGTGATACTATAGGATTATAGGATGTTGTTTTATAATTACTTTCCAAAAATTCAAAACTTACTCCCGGAACTTGAACTTGTCGTAGTAAGCAAATTATACCCTAACTTTTAAAATAGTGTAATTTGAACCCAAAAACTTGGATATGTTCTATCCAAAATTAACTAATTAGTTGCAGTAACACCATTTTATTATAAAAATTTGGTCAGATTGAGGAGGAAATAATGCAGAAGAAAGTGAGAGATTAGAGTGGCAAGCGAGGAGAATGAGAAGAACTTGAGGCAAGCAACAAATAAGATCCCTGTAGATATATGGGAGAGATATCCTTAGCTCATATATCAACTGTAAATAAATTAAACGTTCATGAATAAGTTTGATTTTAGCTTGATAAAAGTTTGCTTATGTTTGTTTGTTAAATAATAACGTTGTTTGGAAATATATTCGCGAATACAATTATAGTGTTTGTGAATAATTTGTGAATATTATTTGTGTGTTTGTAAAAATTATTTGTAAATAAGAGATTAATAAATCAATTATTATATATAAAACTTATTTTATTAAATGTAAATATTTTTTGTTAAATATAATTTAATAAGATTATATTTTAATATTATTATTACATAAAAGTATTTTATTTATATATTTATTTAATATTTTATTTCTATAAATTATATATAATAATTATTTAAATATATTAAATAAGAATAATACGGTGTAATGATTAATTAATTATATTTTTTAAAAATAAACCTATAATATGAATTCTTTTTGTTAATTTTTAATATTTTAAAATTATATTTATAAACATAAATAAATTTATAAATATTTATTCATAAACATTCTTTAACAACATTAATATTTATGAATATATAGTTTGTGAAATATTATATTTTAAAGTTTGTGCTTTGATTAGAAACATTTGAATACCTTAGCTTAATATTCTTATACAATAGTTCTCGTAACGGAGACCTAATAAGTTTACCGAACGAATTACCTGTTTGTAAAGTTTTTTACATACGAGCAAATTCTCTAAGCTTTCTTAATGTCTATACCAAAAGAAAATTCTTATACAATAGTTCCCAAGGTTCTATTATATAGACCCTATTCAAATGACGACCAACTCAAAGCTAGAACCACACTAGTCCCTAGCTTGCATGGTAAACTCCTCATATTCACCGCTTTTAAAATTGTTTCAGTAAACTCAAGTTTGCGCGTGGAAGTAGACCCGTTAAAATTGCCTACTTCACGGTTACTGCAAGTAGGCCTGTAAATGAACCGATACACTTGACAGCTCGCTCGATACTCGCTCGACTAAACTCGACTCGAGCTCGAGTTCGATCTTATCGAGCTCGACTCGTTCTTGTCAAGCTCGGCTCGATTCTTTATCTGGCTCGATTCGGCTCGAATCGTTTACAAATTTATCGAACATTTACCTTTAAATAAGCGATACACTTGACAGCTCGCTCGATACTCGCTCGACTAAACTCGAATCGAGCTCGAGCTCGACATTGTACAAGTTCGACTCGTTACTGTACAAGCTCGGCTCGGTTACTGTACAAGCTCGGCTCGAACTCGACCAAACTCGCTCGGCTCGGCTCATTTACATGCCTAACTGCAAGTGACTTGTGCGTCCAGATTTGTTTGCAAGAATCGAAAATTGTGGTTCCCGAAACATGGGTTTCAGCAGTCATTCTATTTCTGCACATTTGTCCTTACATAAGAACAATGTCCTTGGGGGGATCCATTATTCATATAATTTAGCCACTTCCGTTCACATATATAGAAGGGCCGAGAAAAAGCGTCCTAATTTTAAAAAATAAAAGTAAAAATACCATAATTAAGCACTCACCGTGACACTCGCAGCTTTCTTTAACTCAACGTACCTAGCTAGCTAATCTTACGTACACCAATGTGGCTGGCTGAGGACCAAACTATGTCCACCGAAAAAGCAACTCCATTGAATGGTACGTAGCACAAAGAAGCCTCAATATATATATATCTGTCCAACTGAACCAACACGTACGCCGTCTCCACCCATCTGACCAAGATCATCAACAACTAATGGGAAGCAGGATTGTACAATTGATCAGCCTCATTGACAGATTGCATTCCAAGCTGCACAAACAAAAAATGATAAGCTTATTATTGGATGGACCGATGGAGAACTGATATATCTACTCATGAACTATATATACTCTTTGCATATATATATATAATAATTACCTGCTTGTTATCTGTTGGGTCTTTCAATTTACAATCCAGCTTACCAGATTCAATGAAGCACAAATCCTCCAAGAGAATCACATAATGCTTGCGCACATCTTCGGCGCTCTTGTTTCCCCCAAACACAGCAGCCACCATCTCCCATCGATGTGGGATGCCTGCGTCAACGCCAGCCAGAGCCACCTCGAACTTCTTGTTCTCTTCCCAGCTCCAACCGCTCACCGTCCTCCTGCCAAAACCATCAAAACCCATCATTTCATTCATGCCTAATTTGTCTCCGGACCATCCACCTCACCTGCATATATTCCACTATTTCATTTGCAACAATATAGTAAGGAGTGGACCCTAAACAATGAAGAAGCAAACCATACATATAATTAACATGTGTACAGCACAATTATTATGAGTTTTGACTAGGCTAGCTATATCCACAATTTTATTTTATTTTATTTATAAAAGGACATCCTCTCAGCATCCTTGGATCAGATGGCAGTTGTCAGAGTAATCCGTTGTCAGAATATATAACACCTTCTCCGTTTCGCTTGTTCCGTCCGTCCATTTATTATATATGTGTTAATGAAGTTTATACACACACACACACACACACACACACACACACATATATATATATATGTCCACTGTTATATATAAAGTCAATAATATATACAGATTTGAAGCAGGCTTAATCGAGTCTAGATTCTGGAAAGACTAAACAATTATCAAACAAAACGAGACAAAAAACAATACCTCATGCGCCAATCCTGGGCAAGCCCACAACGCTAATTAGATCCGGAACTGCGACATCATCATCAGCACTGTCTTAATTATATATCGACTGTCTCATACATGAGTTTCAATTTTATATTCCAAAAATAATAATATCTTTCTACGAATGAGGAACGGAAGGAGACGTTAGTGGATGGGGATCGCCCGTATAAAAGAACTTTTGATTGATTATGTACGATCGCGTTATCCAATTTTTTAATATATATGTATTTATCAAATTGGACACGTCCACACGTGTTATCTTTTTTTTTTTTCTTTTTATCTTGGCAAAGGATTTTTTTTTTCCCTTTCTGTTGGTAATCAATAATCGAAAGGGCTAGCTGGTGAATAGATGGCCAACGGGCTACATGGGCCATGTGACCACAACTTTGGTCGCTTGCAGGTTTTTTTTTTTTGGGTGGTTTATTATATAGTTAAGGTGAGAATGGTTGATCGACCATATATAACATTTACATATTAATGAAGCCTTTTTTTAATTATCATCACAACTTTTTTTTTTTAAATTTCCTCTGCGAATGTTAATGTGTGTCTACGAGGGGCTGTCGAAATTAAACAGGGTGATTTCTTTTTTAAGGCCCTTAAAATAAAGAGGATATATAGCATTATTTTTTGCTTTAAAACTAATTTGGCTTTTTAGATCAATGTAAAAATCCATAAAATCCGTTGAATACAGAAAACAATTTGAAATATTGGATCCGTGTGTGGAAACACACTGTGACTTTGTTAGAGTACTGGTCCAAAGGTTGGACGCTATTGCAGTGGTACGTAGCATTGGCTCTGAAGTCTTATATTTGAAGCCCTAGCCGTTGAGAAATATTGATTTCTGGTCCTGAGCAGTGGACTTCGGTATGGAGGCATGGAGCAGTCAAATTAATCCTTTTCTTTTGTCCAATATTGTATATTATTGCCTCATTTGCTAAGTTGGTTCTAGCAAGTTCCAAGTGACTTCTATGATTCAATAGTACTTCAAAAAAATATAAAATAAAACATTATTATGAATGTAAATAAAAATATATGGTTTTAATCCATATAATATCAATTTATCTGATTTTCCCATTACAAAGAAGGTCATAGCTAGCTAGGCAGGGTGATATGTGTGTGTGTGTGTGACTCATATGAGAAGAAAGAAGAAGACATAAGTCATCATCAATAACATATATGCGAGACTCAAAACTTCTATCCTCCACAAGAAGAAAATATCCAAGTGGACTAAAGCAAACCCCTTCCAATTTATTACCTGTACCTCTCGCTATATATATATATATATGAACGAATAACACCATACATACACATGAGTTTTTTTTTGTTTTGTTTACTAAGGCAGCAAAGGAACTTTGAAGCATGGTTAAATTTGAATTTGACCCACAAAGCGTTTCTTTTTTAACGTGCATTGAAGCATGCATGTCACACGTATATTTGGGGAAAAAAGGAGAGGTGGAAGCGAATAGAAAGCAGGAGGTCAGCGAAAGCAAGCAACTGAAGTAATAAATTAACAATATCTGGTGTGGAATTTGGGTCAATTCATATGTTTCATAAAGAATCAATAAATTTGTTGATTACTTAGGCCCTGAAGCCAAGCAGGTAAGGTGCGCCAATGTTTCTCAACCAGAGGTTTCCTTGCAGGAACGGGCCCGCAGTGAACTGCGTAGCCTCCGCCCTGCCGATGACTCTGTACCCCTTCCACCTCACTCTACGGTCGGTCCTTGCCCCCGGTCCCCGGTTTGCGTACTCAGCATAGTACAGCGTGTCCAGGGCGAAGGTGCCTTGCCAGGCAAGGAACCCAGCTGGCTGGATGAAGTCGGCTATGGTGGACTCCATGATAACAGTCCTGGAATACTGCTTCCACGGCCGCCCCAGGTACGTGGGGATGTCGAACCTGGCCGGGAACAGCTTCTGCTCCGGCACGATCCGGCAGTTGTGGATCACGATGCCGGTTGTCTCACGCCTGTCGGACCTTCCCTGGGCGGTCACCGCGTTCTGCTGGTTGTCCATGGGCCTCCTCACGATGAGGAGGCTGTTCTGGATGACGGCGGTGGAGTCGCCGAAGATGAAGTCCACGGTGCCGGAGATGACACAGTTGCGGTAGAATTGCCTGTGGGTTTGGGCGTACAGGGTGTCCTGGTAACCGTCCATCCTGCAGTTAACGAAGGCCGACATGTCGGATTGGACGCGGAGTGCCACAGCCTGGTGACCCTCTGGACCTGCCGTGTTTGTGAATCCCATTGACTTGGCGATGAATCCGTTTCCAATTGCCGCTGCATGCGCACGTACGTAGTTTCGTTAAAAACAGCATTAAAAATTTGACTGTTTTTTGTCGTTTAATAGTACGGTACGGTACATATAACACATGACTTTCCCTATAAATCAAGCAATACGTACGTATGTAGTTGTCAAAAATGAGCTGATTTTGTAATATAAATTCAAATTAATATAGTTTCAGTTTTTACAAAATATAAATTGAATATTTTTTTAATTTTTTGCTCCTAAATATCTAGGTATTATAAGTATGTACTATCACAAAACATTAATATATACAGCTGATATACTAATTGGACTAGTTGATTAATTAATTAGAATACTTAGCTTGAAATTGTTGTATGCATGGTATTGGTATAATATTGGTATATGTCGATAAACCAATACTTAAATGGAGACAAAAATATTTTCGTATATATATATATATATATATATATATATATATATATATATATATATATATATATATATATATATATATGAACTGTGTAGGTGTAATAAGGCAGCATGGAAATAGGAACATACCGAAGGGGGCGGTGTTGAAAGTTGAAACGCCATCACGGAAGCATTTTTTGCCGGTGACGATGGTTCTCCTGGGGCCATCTCCGTACATGAGCACGTTAACCTGATCCTTGGTAACAGTGACAACCTCGTTGTAGATGCCGGCCTTCACGTAGATGACGTACCTACCAAGGAAGCCCTTTGGGTAGGCCGCGAGAGCCGCCGTGATGGTCTTATACTGGCCGCTACCGTCCTGGGCCACAACGGCGTTGGGCGTGACTCTGGGGGCACCGGCAGCCAACAGCTTGCGGTCGGAAGCCGAGAACCAGGTGGGGTAGCCGTCCTTGCCCACCTCGGTGTGGCCGAGGAGGCGGCGGCCGATGTTGGAGGTGGCGTTTTGGGCCTGCTTGAGTAAGTCCGTTGGGATCTTGGTGCCGAAAGCGGTGAGGATGTCGGAGATTTCGGAGACAATAGCCAGGGCGTTGCTGGTGAGCTGGGTGGAGTTGAGGAGGCCGTTGTTCATGGCCTTCTGGAACTGGGGGTCGTTGAGGCCGTCAAGGCAGGACTGCTGGTACGAGATGACGGCGCTGAGCCAGTTCTTGAGCTCATCGGCGCGTTCGGGGAGGGTGTGGAGTTCGCTGTCTCCGACGGTGGAGTAGGACGCCTGGAGCTCATCTGAGGCGTAGCTCAAGAGGTCCTTGCAGTCCTCCATGGCCATGCGTTCCATGGAGTTATTCTTGGCGGCACCGATGAGGTCGCCGGTCATCTGGTGAGCGTTTTGCATCTCCTGGATGGCGGCGTTGACGGCGGCCTGGAGGAAGTCCTTGGGGGTGGCGCTGCTGTTCTGAGCCACCGACTGGAGGGCACTGGTGCACGCATCCTTGTAGTCGGTGGGGGCGCAGATGGAGGCGACGGCCTTCACGGTGGGAGTGGCTGTGGTGGCCGTGCCGGCGGTGTTGCCTTGGCGGTTGAAAATGGCAACCGTGCCGATGATGACCCCCACCACAAGGATGAGGGACACGATGGACCCTACGATCTTCCCTATCATTCTTTAATATCTTGATGGATCTCTGCAGCTGGTTTGATGGATATATACTTAAAATTAAATTTTATTGTACGTACGTGACCCACTCCCAGAAAAAGCTGAGCCGCGTCCGGGAGGGCGAGATAACGGGGGAGGACAATGGTAGGATTATATTGTCCGAAGACGACAAGCCCATTTGGTCGGTGGGGGCGGAGGAGATTATATATACCATGAAACAGAGGCTTAAATTAGCTAGAGGCCGGCTAGTTGGGGACATACGTTTTCAACCGCCTTAACTTATTTGTTGGATTATTCTGGTATTATCCTTAAATTGGCTGTGTTGACGTACGTGACATGCATGCAGCGTACGTAACCATACATGTTGATGATCTCGGGTTAGCCTGCATGTTTGTTGACCTGCATTTTAGGGTGGTCTATACGTGGAGGAGGAACCGTACGTCCCGCCAGAAGGTACCGATAAAGAAGAAAGAACAAATACTTTCAATCGATGATTTAACCCGATTTATAAACGGATGATGACGTGACGTCTGTGTTGTGTTTTTAATCTGACTGAATATCAATCCTTGAGAAGAATATATGAAGAATAAATATTTTTTGTCCGCCTGTTGATTTTATGTTAGGATCTAGTTACTTTATTCAATGTGATACTCTAACACCTGTGAACTTTGTTTGACTGTATGTTATTTGAAGTATTCCGGAAGATGTTTTAATCTGTAAGGCAACCAAAAAAAAAAAAACAATTTCGATTAGGGCTTTTCTCAAAACAAACGTAGTTATGATTGGTGGCCTGTGGAGCATAATACCAATTAGATTGCCTCGCCTCGCATCAATTATAGTTCAAAAGCCTTAGCTTTATGGTTATGAATCTTAATTTTAACCACTCTGCACTGTAGTGATTGGAGTTTACATGTATGCGTACACAAAAACCACGGTGGATTTGACATGCGACTTTGCTATTCTTAAAGAGTTTAAAGGATTGTTCACCATCCTAACTGTTAAATGATTATCGGGTTTTAATCACTACCGTGAGTAATAGTACCAGCTCGGCCATTGCATAGATTTACTGTGAGAAAGGATAATATCATGCTCATGAAAGGGAAACACCAAGGTTGATGTAGCATGAAGTTTTACTATTCTCAAAAAAAAAAAAATCTTTAATCGGCATCAATTTTCATGAGTATGCACCTGACATTACTAAAATTATTCTTATTAATTTGGTGGATCTTATATTAGCCCGTGCCCCCCAAAATAAATAAATAAATAAATAATACCCACAGGCATTGATCATCAAAAACTAAAAAAGCTTCATTTTCTACTACATAAAGTATCTTTTTTGGTTGCTAATAAAAAATTTAAAAACTCGTATACTTCTTCAAATGTGTTCGTTCTCCTCAAAGAATATGATGTTTTGATCACTCATACAAACTGGTGTGTGCAGCTGTCGCCATTTTGTAGCTAAGCTGCCTCCTAGAAAGATGAGAGACATCAGCAGTAGCATTACCACCCAAATTAACTATTCCTTCCTCCTCACCGCTATTAACCATCTTCATATTCTGCTATATTGAAAAAGAAACGAAAATAGAAAGCTTCTGTTGAGTGAGACTTGCAAAATTAAACTGAGATTTATGAGAGCAAGCATTTCCAGCCATATGGCGCAAAAAAGATTATAGCAAAAAAACAAAATCTATAAGAATTGGTCAGAAGATGACCTTGCAGGTTTCTCTGAAATATTAATGTCAGCAATTGGAAGTTGGGAAGATCGAGCATCCTTGATCTTCAAGTAGTTGTACATGGCAACACCACATACGGCTGTGAGAAAATTAAGTGACCTTAATGTACTGCAGAATATGGAACTGAAACAACTTTTTTTTTTTGATAAGTTGGAACTGAAACGACATATTTAATACAAATAAAAAGTTGGATACCGATTCCATAGCCAACTATATTTAGCGTCGTAATTGTTGACTCGGGAAATACTATTGTTGAAAGGGCTATCAGTATCCAGTCTTTCAAAACGCCAGCAACTCGGATGGTCACTGCTCCGGTTCTACCAATTGCTAGAAATATTGAGAAATTCAAGGCGAGAGCACAAAGAGCGTTTGAAAAAAATATCCAGAAATTGAACTGAAATTTTGAGACTTCCAAATCAGGCATCTCCAGCAAATACCAAGGGACAAACAAAAACAGGAAGCTGAGAAGGACAACAAAAGGTATTAGAAATCATCATACTAGCAGGCCTGCTTTAACACAACGCCTAAAACAACCCAACTTAAACTCAAAGAACACCAAGTTCAAAACACATGTATCAACACAACACACAATAGTTTCATGACAATTAAACTCAATACATCAGAGAAATCCAAAAGATGAACAGAAATTTTATATTGATTTGAATCATGCACATCTATCTCAGTAACTACAACATGATCCATAAAATGTAACACGGGAACAACTTACAATAGTTTCCATAGATGCATATTAATACGCTAGAATTCAAAAAATAATAATACAAAACATAAGCCAACAAAGATACCTGCATGGTGCTATGTAATATAAGCTGGTAATAGGGTTTAGTGTTAACCCCTTCTTCTGAAGAAGAACTTGTGTTAAAACCAGCCTAAGGGCTTCAGCAGCAATTCCTGTAACTTGGAAAAGTGTACCCACAAAATTGAAATGAATTTCACCATACGAAGATATCACAACCCCAACACTAACCAGCAACATGTTAGAAAACACATCACATCTCAATTTGTCGGTTCCACAGGTAACAGCCATTAGAAATGTAGCCACTGGCACTGTAAAATCACACCATGGTAGCCATGTAAAGTTGTTTAAGTGTGCACCAAAATTAAAGGCAAGAAAAATAAATCATAGTATTAACATACTTAGTGCTTTGAGCATCTGGATGAAGGCTACAGATATGTACAGGTAAGCAGTGTTACCAAACCTGTGCCCACAAAAATTATGCAATTAAGATTTCAATCTCAGTACATAAATATGATATATCAATAAAAGTCCTTTCAATGATTTGAGAAGCAATTATGAAGGAAAAATGGATAGGAATACAATGCTTGTGCAACTTAAACATTTGACCTCAACTGAAATAAGCTTCCAGCCTGTACTTATTAGTCCACATACAAGATATAAATATTAAGCAATGATGTCATCAGAACATGATCACTCGGTGCAATCAGAAAGAATTAACAAAAAATTGCTTAAACAAATATAAGTACTTAATTCTCTGCCTCTCTAGGAAGGAATAGGATATGTAATATCATGAACATGGTGGTAGTCCTATTTTTATCATTCTTCGTCATTTTCTTTTATTTGCAGTTAAAGAGCATAGAAACGCAAATATAAGTTTTTAGGTAGGTGTTTAGTAGAAGTTATTTTCAATCCCCCAAAAATGAATCTATTAAGTGACAAATGAAACAAATGCACTCGCATTCATTCTCTGGTCATTTTTTTCTCTTTTCGCCTGTTACCATCCTACGACAGTGATGACAATCTTTGACACAATTTTGTGGGTACTGATCAACCCCGAGGTCAGACACAATTTTGTGGGTACTGAACATCTCAATGTGAGTTAATGCATAAAGTAATATGCATCTTGACAATGACTTTCACTATACCAGGATGATAATTCATGATACATTAATTAGAAGGAAAATATACATGCATGCCACGAAATTAATGATATATAACTCACAATTTAACCTTTATACCACACTTTAACAAAAAGAAACAAACATATCATACCTTGAATAAAAGAAAGACAAGAAGGCTATTTTTCTTCTTCTTCTTCTTTATTATTATTTTTAGATTTCATTTTCACATTGACAGGGGTGGGGGTGTTACTGAATAAGTTTCACATCAAGCTCTTACCACAAGCTTGCCGAAAAGCAGCCACTTATAGGAATCACGCATGTTGCATATCTGTGGAAATAGAAAATATATTTAGAAGAAAGAAACTCAAATATAGCATGAATGAATGGGGTATTGTCTTACATTTTAAATGTCATTTTGACAGGTGAAACCACCTACATCAATTCCAATAATGAAGTAAGGTGAGCTAAAAAGCAGGAACAATAACATATAAGCAGAAAGGCAAGAAACATTAGGCTCCAAATTCTTAATAAATCCATAAGATGTAATCTTTTCGTTTAAAAGCCATTCTCCAAATTAAATTAAAAGGAAGAAAACTGAAAAAAAGAGTATCAAATAACAACAAATTCATTTAGGAAAGTAGGTCAAAAGTAATGGTGTGACAACTCAAATAGGTTTGTACCTTCAAGACACGGATGAGAAGAAATGCAAATGCCCCAGAAAATCCCATGTGAATCATTGTAAGAGTTATTGGATATGGGAAATTGAAATGTTTGGCTGAAAGAACCCACTGCAAAAATGAAAAGAAAATTACAAGATTCCCAGTAAAAATTAATCAGAGATGAGGGAGATGAACAGTTAAAATTCAAGTCATAAAAAATAAAATTGAATTTTGAGTTAGTTTTTTTTTTTTGTTCCTTTCTTGATTTTGGAATGGAAATAGAAGAGCTGAGTGGTTCAAAGATCCAAAGGAGGTTCATGGGAACTATTTTTGTGCTGCATGTATCATGGGCTTCTAGCCAGTTTCTGTTTGTCTTCTTCCTAAAAATTAAATAGTCATATGCGTGCATATATGCAATCACCTTAAATTCCAGAATGGAATATACAACAATTTTCTTACAGATTTATCTTTGTTTGAGGATCATTCAGCGTATGAAAGACATATTAATTTCCTAGTTTCACAATTACATTTAAAAGATATATTGAGAAATTTCAGGTCCTTACTATGCCAATTAACAACCTAAACCTGGAGTCCCATACAATCACATAGGCCAACGGAATCCTTCTATCACTAAAAAAAAAAAAAGCAGGATCGTATAAGCTTATATATGCATAAGAAATACATATAAGGCGTTGAAAGAAACTACATAGTCCAAAGAAACTCAAGAGCAAAGTTATATGGTATTATGGTTTCAATGGCAAAGTTCACTTGCTAGGTGGATTTTGTGAATTCTAGGGATGAGCAAAGCAACATTCATTTAGATGAGAAAAAAAACCTCAAATATACAATCGCTCAATATAATGAAGAATGATTTTTTTCAATGCCGGTGAAATGTGAATAGTACTATAAGTAGCTAGGATCACATCTGTTGAATGCAATGGGGCCTTACCTTATTGTACAAAATAACTCCGGAGGAAAGAACTATGTATATTAGCAAATATATGTAGCTCAACAGAAGTTCCTTCCCAATCATTGTGGCACTTCTATGCTTCAAATGGCAAACTTTTGTTTACAAATTTGAAGATTCGGAATCATCTCAAAGAATGGGCTGTAAAACAGACACTATAATTGCACAAATTATTTGTATTTAGAAAGCATTTGAATCATAAAGCTAGCAATAAAACAGCAGGAGAACACAATATTACAAAGGAAGAGAGCTAACATTCAGTGGCAAGAACAAATATCAAGCAACTTCGATAAAAACACCAAACAGCAACCAATTTCAGCAGTGCATGCGCCTGGCTCACTCAAGATTGATGAGCGAGTGATTTGCCACCATTGAAATACACAGACACAAATATGCAGGTGTGTGTGTGTGTGTGTGTGTGTGTGTGTGTGTGTGTGTGTGTGTGTGTAATCACAAGGTATTAAGAAGCATAGTCATTCAACCGTGCAGATCGAAACCAACACATCAATGCCTGTTTCATCTGCCTAGAATCTATCCAAATGAGTCAAAAAGGAACTCGTTGACAAAAGAAACAACGCAGATTCTACAGCTTCAGAATACGATCAGTAAGGAGAAAAAAAAAAAAAAAAACAAGACAAGCAAGGAAGTGAGGAAACAAATCCATCAATTGATCAATGAAATAGTCCCACTTTCACCTACAAACACCTTCGAACAACTACAATGTCATAGCCATAGCCATACAGACCTGCGTGTGCGTGCGTGCGTGTACGGGTGTGTGTGTATGTGTGTGTGTGTGGAGAGAGAGAGAGAGAGAGAGAGAGAGACTGTGTGTGTGCGTGTGAATCCGATAGCAACAAACAAACATACAAGAATGAATAGTGAAGTCGAAGTCCGAAGTACGAAGTAACAAATGCAACAATTAAATCAAACGGACTGAACAAAAACAAACACAAACACAAACACGGACAACAAGTGATTCCTGTAACGGAGTGGTGGTTGGTAGCTGCAATTTGTTGAAAGTGTGGCAGAGATTGAATACCTAGAGTTGGAAGGTGTGGAGAATTGAAACGTTGCGAGCATTGCCTTCTGGTTGCGTTGTTGCAGAAGGAGTGAGATGGAAATGAAGACAAGGAGTAGTGATGGCGATTTGTAGAATTTGTGGCTCTCGAGAGCAAAATGCCAATAATTGTCATCAAAAACTAAACAACACACACCAGAGACACCAACCTACGGACGGTCTACGGACCACGGAGATCTCCCGGCATCTTATTATTATTATGAATTATTATTAAATAAATAAATAAATAACGCCCCATTTTACTCCGCATTTTTTTAAAATATTAATTTTTTGATCTATATATTTTGTTTTAGTTTTTATATTTACTCAATTAAAATTTTGAAATTTGTATTAAATTTTAAAATAATTTTTGTTTAGTAAATGAAATTTATTTTAAAAATAATATTTTTTAAAAAGTTAAATTTCATAAAAATTAAAATGATAATAATAAATATGATAAGTTCACTTAATAAAATAAATAAAAATAAAAATATTTATTTAAGACTTCCATTAAAATTTAATTTAGATTTTAAAGCATAAAATAATTTTTTAAAAAGTTAAAAAAACATATGTGAGGCTATTGTGTTTCGAAAACAAAAATTTTAATTTAATCATTTTTAATGCTATGGGACCTGTGTTTTTACGATTTAGAAACAAAATAGAAGCAAGGTACTAAATAGGGCCTAGGATGTTTGGGAGGCATTTGGTACTCTGTTTTTTTGGATTATTTTTAAAATTGCTAGACTTATCTTAATTTAATAATAATATAAATTTAAAAATAATTTTTAAAAATAATGAGTCATGTAGTTATTTTTAAAAATTATTTTTATTTTAAAATTTAAATTCATTTTTTTTACTTTATTACTTAGACCCACCAAAATAAGTTTTTGTCAAATTTTTTGTCTCAATTTTAAAAAATATACTATCTTTCTTCTTTTTCCGATCAAACATAAATTATTTTTAAATTATGATACAAACTCCAATAGAATTTAAAAATAAAATACAACAAATAAAAATAAAATTTGACTAACAAATATTGTACAGCAAACTTATTTTCTAAATAGGGTAATGTTTCATTTAAAAATGTATTATTTATTCAAATTCTAATTTAATTCAATTGTTTCATATTTTAAAAATTAAACTCAATTTTCTTATAAAACTCAATTTATTTATGTTTTTTCTTTTCTGAAGCCATCATTTTTTTTTAATTTCATGAGATCCATTTTTAAAAAAAAAATTAAAAATTCATAATTCAAATTTCAACTTCAATAAAATAAAACATCTTTAAATCAAAACACAAAACCAAAAACAAAACACCAAGATAGTGAGCATTCCTTAGGTTGTTTTTGTTTACAAATTCAAATACAAATAATATATAAATGAGGGAAGGCAAATTCTACTACTTTAAAAGAAAAAACAATAATCAGCTGCCGTATGCCCCAACCAAAAAAACATATTTATTACTCAAATAAATGTCAGGTGAGAGCAGGTACCCGATACCACTGTTATTTTATCGCAAGGCAACGGAATTCAATGAAAGAGAGTTAATGAATTCAATAATGTATATAATATGTGCAGGCAAACAGGACCTCAGATGATTTTACTGCTTGGTAGTTTCATGGAATGAGCACAATTGTCCACCAAGCCTAACGCAGAGTTTTTCCCCCAGGGGAAAAAGAACACCCGTATGAGAGTTTGATACAACCTCGACACATATGAACAGATGAAATACATTAAAACAAAACCTGGGCAACAATCTACTGGCCACTCATTGCTTAAACAGCCACATTCGTCATATCATTGCCTACTAGAGGGGAGCTTGAGAACTTCATGAGGCTCGCGCATCCCCAACAGGTCCATGGCGGGAATTTAATAGAGGCTGGAGAGCCTTCACAACAATGCTCATATTTGGCCGAAAATCTGCTTCATATTGCACACACAAGGCGGCCACAGCAGCCATCTGTTGTAACAGGAAAATAGCAAGTAATACACTACTAGATTAGGCGTTTACCACAGCATGCCATTGCATAAGGAATGCAAACTGTCAAAATGTGTCCGTTGGTCTGTGCATCTCAGCAGATTGCCGTCAAACACAAGCCCAACATCACTTGGCAACAAAAATGGCGCAAAGGAAAGACGCATACCTTGGCAACTGCCTTGGGAGGGTATTCTCCACCTAATCTTGCATCTACACACTGCCTGACCTTGTCCTCGCTAAGTTTTGGCGTTGCCTGAAATACATTAAAATTTCCTTGCTAAGAGATTGGGCATAAAACTAAAAATATCCCCTTTTATAAAGGAACTAGAAAACAGAGTGTTGTATCATTGGAGGAAAAATTGGAAGAAAGATCATACCCATGTGACAAGACTTTGTTGCCCGCGGGGTAACGTATGATCAACAGGTTTACGCCCTGTAAGGAGTTCAAGCAGCACGACACCAAAACTGTACACATCACTTTTCGCGCCTAGTTGTCCAGTCATTGCATATCTGCCAACTCATAGAAGATATTAGTCAACCCCATGTAGAGTAGAGCGTTTGAAGCATGCCAACCCCATGTCCACGGAACAATATAAATGAAAATTTGAGTCTTAAAACATTGTGAGGTTGAGGCGATTATTTACTCATTCTTGCTTTTAAGAATTTGTATTCTTCCAGCCTTGCTTCTCGGCAATTAAATCATCAAACGATGTATAATGTAGAGTGTCCAAAGAATACCCATTTAAATCAACACTTACCAGTGAAAATGAAATGAGAAATTTAAATCTCAAGACTTCTAAATGTTGAGGCTGTAAATTGTAATTAATTCATAGCTGCTATTCACTGTTGTTTTTTCAATATGATTGTTCAAACAAACAATGAATCGATGGGTAATGTAGTTCAATCATCGATTACGACTGCATAAAACTAATTAACCGCCATCTAAGTCCTTATATATCAAAATATTAATAATAATAATGACACGAAACTCTCATAGTGGTGTCCAGAAATAAGGCCAATATGGATGTATCTTCCTCCACAATTAATTTAATTGTAGGAAAACACTTGAACACATGATGTCAACTCTATCATTACTGTCAAGGTTAGTCCTTAATAATAATAATAATAATAATAATAAATTGATATGTGCCAGTTATTTCTCAAACCACTTACTCTGGAGCATGATAGCCAAAAGTGCCAAGAACACGAGTAGAATGAAGGCGTGCTGCCATATCTGGAGCCTGATTTGACAAATCAAAGTCTGCAATCTTAGCAACATCATCATCAAAGAGTAGAACATTGCTGGACTTAATGTCACGATGGATGATATGAGGTTGTGCCATTTCATGCAAATACTCAAGCCCTTTTGATGCCCCCACAGCAATTTTAACTCTTTGTGCCCATGAAAGGACCGGACCAGGTTGTGCTCCTTTAACACCCTTCCTCCCTGAATGAATAAATAAACAAATATTGTATGATAAATATAATTGGACATTAATACAGATCACAATTTCTCCACACAACCCAACCCATCTCTGCGTTTAACCAAAAAATGCACTAACTAGATAATATAATATGAGAAGACCTCCTTCATTGCAGATTGGTCAATGGTCACCTCCTTCATTGCAGCAAGGCAAGTCAGATTTGGAGTTAGGTTTATGCTTGATTGGCATTGTGTGGGTCCACCTGGGCGCAAAGGCAATAAGCCTGAGGCTTGGAGTCAAGAGCCCAACCAAGTGAAGTGGTTTTGGAGTGCTATACCCCTATGGTGGTTGCTAGGTTCCCTAGAAGGAAAGGAATCAACAGATTTTTGAATATTTTTGTGGGTTGTAATGTTCCTTGTTCAGACAGGTTGTGTAATTCCACCGCCTTTGTCTAACAATAACCTGTAATTCAGACAGGTTATTGTTGTGGTTTAATAAAGGTTCTTTGTCTAACAAAGATTGACTATTTGAAGAAAAAAATAGGTTTGACAGCAACTCACTCATTCACGGGTTACCAAATCCATCACTTGTTTATATGTAGGAGATTCCCAATTAAATATACAAAAGACACAACGTTTAAGTGATCTAAGTTGCATGGTTTTGAAGGGGTCGAAGTGTTAAAAAAATTGTAATGCTCGACCTACCGTTTCTAGGTGGGGTAGGGTCGGGGGTTGGAGATGAATTGTGGTCAAAAGAATTGGAAGAATTAAAACATTTCAGCTCTAAAATCAACCAAACAACACAGATGAAAGAACAGGACCCCAAAAGAACTAAGGGAAGATATTATTAGACGATAAGAAGAAAAATAATTACTACTGGTTGAGATATTAAAAAGGATTTGAAAAGGCATCAGATCCAATAATCAACTTTGCAATTACAATGATATTTTCAGAATTACATACCATGAAGAATATCATGAAGAGATCCATTTGATGCAAATTCATAGGCAAGCACACGTTGATTTCCTTCAACACAATACCCAATTAACTCAACAAAATTTACATGTTTCAGTCTTGATACCATAGAAACCTGCAATATCATAAACTTATTATTAACCGCTTAATCTTGATATCTACAGAGAATGATTTAGTTTTCCATAACATGATAAGAAAACTGAAATAAAGTTGACCGAACCTGGGCCAAAAATTCATCATCTGGTTGCTTGCTGGCATCTAAATTTTTTATTGCTGCAAC
The DNA here is from genome assembly GCA_023512835.1 of Taxillus chinensis. NCBI lineage: Eukaryota > Viridiplantae > Streptophyta > Magnoliopsida > Santalales > Loranthaceae > Taxillus > Taxillus chinensis. The sequence goes on along the minus strand of CM042088.1, from coordinate 50,103,220 downwards.
CTGCCCATTTTTAAGAGTTCCATAATAAACTCTCCCATATGAGCCCTCTCCGATCAAGGAATTAGTGCCAAAGTTACTCGTAACATCCTTCAGCTCATCAAAAGGAATAGCAGGGACTGCAATAGGTTGGACATTTACGGCTTGAGCACCCTTTTGCACAGCTTCTGTGGCATAATGACCTCCATCATTTCCTATATGGTAAGTTCAGCCATATTTGTTACCAGCGGGATCACTTGGTGGAAACAAGAACATACTTCATACAATAAAAAGCAATGAAGAACTGCTTAACAAAAAGAGAGGGAAACATAAACATGTCAGTGCAATAATAATTAGATAGAAAGAGATAGAGAGAGAGAGAGAAAGAGGAGGGCAGGAGAGAGTGACAGAATGATTTAGTAGCACCAGAAGCAAGAGTGCACATATGTCTACTAAAATGCAAAGTTGAAGCAGGGAAGGTAAAAACAAAGAGGGAAAAATGGTAATAATATCAATGAAAAAATAATGCCAGAAAGAAATTGCACATCCTCTAGGAATAAAACATTGAAGTTTCATATACTGTGCTAATAAATATACGAAACTACTTCCCCCAATAACAACAAACGTCACAAACCTAATATAATGTCCAATAAAAACAGGTCTTTAAAGAAAAATTTTGAAATTTAACTTTGAAGGAAAACAGACCTTCAAACACTGCAAATAGTTTACCTGCAAAATTTTTTACCATGTGTGTGCCTCCAGCAGCAGGTGCCTTATGAATATCATCTTCTTCACAGCAGGAAAAACAGCTCATGATATTATGCTTCAAGGAAGGCCCTCTCTGTTCCAATACCATAGTGTGTTTAGTTGGCATTACTAGAAAAGAAACACTTCACCAAATTTCTTTCATCAAAGATAGAGAACATCAATGTCAATTCCAGGAAGCATCAAATCAAACACGGTTATGCAAGCGAGAATGCAGCAGCAACAGTTTCGAAATCCTAGTATAGCACTGGCAATGCTAACTAAAATGATACAATCTATAAACCCTGATCACACGAATAGAGAAAATACATGACAACTACCGACCAATATTGATGCGCCCGGTTTCAACTTCGGCATACACTAACCTGAAATCTAACTTCAGGAATGATAAATTCAACTCGAAAGAGAAAACCCATCACTTCCTTTCTAAAGTTGCCAATAGAACACACCGTGTCTCTGAATATGATTCATTAATTCAAGACGTCAAAAAGACGTGCATTAATTATTCATCTTGCATTGATCAGGTGGCAGAAGGTCTATAGCGATTCAATAAATCTATCATTTCTTTGCCATTAGCCGCAGGAAAAAAAAAAGCTTACTAATCTATAAACATCATTAAAACGGTTATAAAGACAGTTGGGGAACTATCAAGGCCCAATTACAGGGAGCATCATAAACGGTTTTAAAGACAGGAATCAGAGTGAATGGTCGCGAATTTCTAGCAAAAGAAGAGCAAAGCAAACCAAAATTGCGACCATCATCACGCAACCACAAACACTCAACTCGAAAACAGCTTATACTTCTTAAACAATCTACAAACCTCGTTATCGAAAAACAGATAGCACTGATGATCAGTTCACAACCCTCCACCTAAAAAAAAAAAACAAACAAACAAACTTTATCGATTGCAATTCACCAACATCAGGACCCAAAAAAATGCCTTATCGAAATTATTTAACCGATCCAAAAGACACCCATTGGCGATCCGACACAACGATTGGGTCCCATGGCGCCTGGAGCCTACAGTAAACCCATGGATCAATGGACCCAGCTCAGATCATCCAGGTCACACCCAAATCGGACACAACAACAACATTTGCACTGCAACTTGCGTACATTAAAAATCTTTTATATATAAAAAAAAACCATCGGAATTAATAAGCGCCGACTAATTAAAACCCAAACGGCGCCATGAGACACGATCCGAGGACTACTTACCAAATCGAGCAAAGCGGCTAATAAAAAAAAACGAACCAATCTTACAGCGGTAAGACCAGAGACCAAACTCACACAAGGACAGGGACAGATCCGAACCAGGAAACCAGCAACCAGGAATCAGAAGTGGGTCGCTCTCCCTGGGGCTGTGGAGGGAGGTGGTGCGCAGAGTAAGGAGTGGGGAGGAGTCGCGCACGATAGAGGCGCAGGATAATCGGCCTCTGCTCTGCCTCCGGGATCAGTTGCGATACTCGAGTCGCGTGGTACTGGTAGGCTGCCGCCTGTTAGCTTATGGACTAAAACACGCAAAGCGGCTGCTTAGGTGGTGCGTGCGTGCGCGCGCGCGCGCGGGCGCGTGAAGTGGGCAGCCAGCCGAGGTTGACTGGACCATCGAGTTTGAGATTCCACTGGAGCTATGAACGCGTCTCACCTCCGGTCCCACACGCTTCGCTCTGATTGGTGGGGGTGAGGGGGTGAAAAGAGAAGCGGTGACTTGGATTAAAAGTAAAAAAAGTCTCTCTCCATTAATATTTTATATGCCGCGGAGTGCTGATATTTGTTTTTTATTTCTTTTATTATTATTATTATTATTGGACCGCCATGTTCTTTGAACAGTGTGGTTACACGTACATGCTCTCATCCGCATTCCACATCCACACACGTTATATTAATCCAATCCCAAATGGTTCGCTTAGCTTAACAAACATTAATGATAATCATGATTAGGCATCAATTATTGCTCTTATTCTTTGCACCGGTATTGTCTCTTGCATTAAAAACATGGCATTCAGCGTTTTAATTCAATGCAGCTCTCCTTGTAAACTATGAGTTGTGCCATTTTGTGCATAATTTAAGTAGCATACTATTCCTAAAAGATGTTATAATATTAAATTTATTTGTAGCGAGTATGTTTGCTTGCTTGGTTTCCACCTGTTTGCATTGTGTTCTCTCTGAGAACATTATCATAGTAATATTTTTCTAAAGCCCTTTGTATTAATCATCAAAAGTATATAGCAAATTACCCTATTAACATTTTCCATATTATTTTATACGATAAAAATTATTATTATTACTATTATTATTTTCAACTGGTATTATAAATCAACATAAATCTTAAATTAAAAATAACTTTACCATCGTGTAATAGATCATTTTCTATAATTTAGGAAAACAATTTATAGAATTGCAAAAAAAAATCCTCAATAAGCTTTCTATAATGAGATAGAGACCCTAAATAAATATAATATTTTTATATTTATTATTTATTTTTAATTAAATTTTTATAATTTATATATATATACACACATTTAATTTTTCCATAAGTTGTAACAACAAAAGAGAGGGAAAAAAATTATAAATAAAAATATTATTTAAAAAATAGATATAAAAATAAAGAATAAGACGTAGAGAATTTTTAAAATAAATAAATTATTGAAAATGAGTGTAATGGTCATCTTCAAACTTAGAACGAATAAACCAAACCTGATGTGTATTTATATTATAAATAAAAGCTACTTTAAATTGCAACATACTAATTAAGTAGAATTAATTTTAAAATTTATTAAAAACATTTATTTTTTATTAGAAGTTAGTAATGACAAATTATTATATGTAAAAGTACTCATTAAAATCTATTTGATTGGTTTGAAATTAGTTCTAGTTTTGAATGACAATTAAAGCGGTTTCAACGGTTGGTTGAGTTGATATGGATTTTGTCTTTTGAGTTTTTGTTTATATTGAGTAGATAAACGAGCTATCAATGTCATTACAATTACAATATTTTTTCATTGACCAACTTAGTTTTTGGAACTTTGACTAATATATGGAATGTTAATGAAGACAATTTAATCGAGATTTTCTATAATTTAAGTAAAAAAAATCATAAGCTTGGACAATTCACGTATCAACAAACACACCTAAACAGTTTTTTGAATATTTTTAATTCTTAAATATTTTTCATCCTATCTAATTTTATATGGAAAACACATGACGAAGGCTAACGCACGTAAACAGATTTGATTGCTACTTATATTTTTCCCTCTAAGCATCTCCAATCATTTATGAAAAGTAAAAGTCAAATGCATATTTTGTTAAAAATTCTCTTTAATCCATTATGCAAATCATTAGTAAAAGTAAAAAAGAATAAATATAACTTTAACTTTTGTTAATAATGTCATGTCATCAAATAATATCAATTTACACATCTACCCTTGATTTTCTCTCCTCTCTCCACCTTGACAAGTCCCTCGAAGACGTAGCATTGCGTCCTCTCCCATCCACCCTGGGGTCCCCGTTTGGCATTCCCCATTCTCCCCGCACGCAACGACACCCCTATCCCCTCCACTTGCGATTGATGCCCCCCCCCCCCCCCGCGGCAGCGCTCCCCATCCCCCCGCACGCGACAAATGGCACTCCATCCCACCCACGTACGACAACACTCCACAATTGCCGTTTGGTTTCCCCAGACGGCACCCTTTTGCACAACAAAGCTATGAATTTTAAAATTTAGGAAACATATAAAAAATATATTGGACAAAATGATAATTCAGAGAAAAAATAAATGAAATAAAATTAAAGTATCATTAGACAAAATACTACTGTAGCGAGTTAAATATTACTTTTGCTAGAAATTTTAGCTGATGCTTTTTTAAGTTTTAGTATCCTTCTATTAATTATCACTGTATATCATATTGAAATTTGGATAAAGACCACTTTTTTTAAAATTGTGATAAACAGTCCATTAATATTAAATATGTACACTGAAACGAATATCTGAAATATTATAATTTTTTTTTAAATTCATATTTATCCCTGTCATTTATTTTAAAGCCAAAAAAATTCATTACCTATCTTGTTAACAATTTCAAGTCGAGTCAAATGTATGTTGGGTAATTTATTTATTTTTTCAATGACTTTTTATTTTATTAATGTTTCCTAATAAAAAAATGTGTTGAATAAAACTTAAATAAAGTAAGTTGTGAGAGAGAGAGAGAGAACTTGAAAAATTAATAATTAGGCTTAGGAAAAAAGTATGAATTTGAATCGAACTTAAATTTAAAAATAAACGTGTCATCCATACTTTATTTAAATTGATATTTTATTTTATATTTAAATCTCATATACTAAATAAGTTTTTTTCCTCGTTAAGCTAGTAATTATTTTCATTTGAATTTAAAATCATAATTTTAAAAGCGACACATGCTAATATAGAAACTGAAATCATGATTTTCGTAATTTAAAAACCAAAACACATGGACTCATATGTTTTTTTTGGTATGCAATTTCCCGATGAGATTCAAGTTGTATTGTCGAAAATGAATGAGTCCAATATTTGTTTTGGGAAATATTTTACGTTTTTAAATTTAAATTCAATTTTTACACAAGACTCAATTATTTTTATTATCTTTCTTTTGTCCACTTTAATACGTTGGTCTACCATATTTTAAAAAGATAAATTATTAAATTTAATTTTTTAAAACATAACGTTTTTAAAAACAAAAATCCATATTCAAATACCGACTACATTCATGTAATAAAACCAAAACATAAAATCAAAAACACTATCATTCAAAAATTCAAATCCATATTAAACGTGGTTTAATTATGGGCCTTCGATTATTCAAATGCCAGGCCTGCAGCGAAAGGGCCACACAATACACTCCCCAATCCAGACAACCTATTTACATGTTCTTCCCGCAGCTTCTGTCGTGTTGGCTCCTAATTTCTCAACGGATATCACCCGCACAGGCCCAATTGAGGCAAATCAACTCCCCCAATTAAAAAGCTCTTGGTCGGTTTTAGTTGGACTAATATGAACTTTCAATTAGAGATGAGAATTCTTTTTTTCCGCCCTGTCTCGCTTTAACGAGATAATGTGGTGGTTACGGGTATTGATCGCCTCATTCTGACCCGATATTTTAATAGATTTTTTAATAATTTTATCTTTAAATATTCACCTCGATTCGCTCACCTTATAACCATCTCAATCCGCTGCACTCATTAATCTTGCCCCACCCGAATTCTAACTCATTCTAGACAGATTCGGATCACTCACTATCCAATCCCAATCTGTCCTGGCATCTCTACTTTAGACCACTAAATTTACAATAACTTTAATTAGATTAGTCTACACACGACAAAACCTTATGCAAAAGCTCACACTAAACTGTGTTTACCTTATTGACCCCACCGTGGTCTTGTCGACACCCTCATCTTGGAGACAATTGGCTATGACGTACCGGATTTGCAGTCTCCACTGAATAGACAATGCGTGCACTGGTTGGACTACGGAAATTATGACCTATATATTATGAGACAGGTGTGAGAATTGAACATACAAGGCGCAAACAAATAGCGGAGCCAACATTTGGCTGACAACAAATTTAAGGTTTTAAAATGTTTGCAAGCATTGATTTTTTAATAGCCGAGTAACCGCTAACCATCCCGCGATCAATTCAAACGAGCAAAACTCGAAAGACCCATGTTTTTTTAGTCGGCCATGATTGTATAAACATAGGAACAGAAAGTTTAATCAGGAGAAATCAAAATACAAAAGCATAAAATTATTATTTAAAATTACAATTAGTATGATCGAAAAACTTTACAGTAACAATATAATATTTTAAAATATATATTATTTTTAAAATTATAAATTAAATTTTAATTCTTTGCAACGGTTGGAGGTTAGCTCAAAATGATATGAAGTCTGAAAGTCTTAATTTTAATTTAATTTTTAGGGACTCATGACAGCTCAAACCTTACTTATATGGCCTTAAAACTAGCACTGACAATTAGTACTATTTAAGTTAAAATTAATAACATAAAAACATAAAAAGTTCATCAAATTATCCTATAATTAGATAATTTTTTTAATTCATATAATTTATTTAATAATATTATAGTTATGAATATGTTTATTGCAAATAATATAGGATAGTAAATTATATTATTAGTTAATTATAATTATAATTATATATATAATTAAAATTAAAATTTAATATATATAAATTATACATATTATTTTTTAAAATTTTGGAGGGGGCCATGCCTCTATTGGCCCCCTAAATCTGCCCATGTATAGACATGAAATAATCTTACATTGTTGTGTCACTGTAAGGTTTCAAACGGAATATCTTTGTCCTCAAATGCACACCTCACACAACTTAAATTAGGGTTGTGTAATAAAATTGTTTATCCAACTTAACTTGAATAAACACACTGACCAAACCGCTTAAACCGATGAAAAGGCAACTCAGCTTTACTTGATCCAAATAATAATCCATTTAATGACTAATTGGGCAGGCTTCAGTCTATGATAATGAAAGCCGGTCTAAACTGAAACCAACTAATGTCAACTTAATGAGACAAAGTGCTATGAACCATTCAGATTTTTACGGTTTACACATGTCTTGGAGGGTTCACATTTTATTTGTAGTCCACACAAATGTTTTCCAATAGTATTCACATTTTGCAAATGTTTGCGACTCGCAATACTTCCTTTTTTCCAAAGCTATAGTTTAGATTTCTACTACAGTGCCAATGTACAGTCTGTTAATATTTGGAAGCCTAGATTTCGAATTGATAGTGTGTGATATAGTTTGATGTTCAAATTTTAACAATATAGTTGTTTTGGCAAGTTAGTCGGTCAAATCGATCAAACCGTCATTAATTTAACTCTGATAAATTAATTGGATAAATAAGTTGTCTAACATGACTGCTAACTTCAAATTAATTTGAACAAATAATTTAACCTACTCAAATTGACCAATGAGCATGTCTAACTAACACTATCCCTTTAAGTTTTCAATTCATACTTTAACCATATCTAAATGAGTCCATGGATTTAACATATCTTATTATGATTTTCATAATTTTAAAAAATAATTAACTAATTAAATGTATATTATGCTAGTATGCCATTGCTGAGCTCCTAATTTATTTTCATAGTCGTTAGCAAATAAAAAGTAAGAAAAATTATCAATATTATAAATATGTTATCTGGATTCTAACGTATTATAATGATGAGTTTCACTCCATGAGACCTATACAAAATCATGCCACGTCTGACTAAGGGTTTGATTCACGTGAAGTAGGAGAAAAAAGGTTGGACGAGCTGAGAAGCACTTAAAAAATGAGTGGAGTTTGATGCAAGAAATCTCATAGGTGGCCCCCCATGAATTGAAGATTTATATTTTCCTCCACGCTAGTTAAGTACAAAAGCTTAACGGAAGATGCAATATTATGAACATGTGTAGATCATGCTATGAAAATGTGGTTGTCAAATATTAAAAGATATATATAAAGAAATTATTCGGATAGATAGTTGTTTGTACCTTTTGTTAATTAAATTAATCACTATTATATTTGAAAATAATAAATAAATAAATAAAAGTTTAATAAAAGAAATACAAATTTGAAATTCATTGTTTGAACGGGAAATGAATCCTTATTTCAATAATAATCCGTAGACATCACGTTAAAATGACATTTATCCATTTTTGCCTAAAAAGACCCCTCTCAACTCCTATACCAATTATGTGACAATTACTCTTTTCTTTTCTGATTTCAATTTTTGTTCTCTGGGCTTCTCGATCTGGGTTGCAGTCAAATACCAATAATTTTTTTTCCCAAAAACAAACTATTATCAATATTTTAGCATATCATTAATTCAATCTCGACTTGGTCAAGCCTACCCATAATATTTAACTACATAGGTAAGAGGGTAGGCGTAGCCCACATTTGGAAATTGGAATCTGGGATGCATAATTCCGACACTTATCTTACAATTTTTATAAGAAAAAAGTCTAGCTAGTAACAGGTAATGAGTCATTTAATTACCGTGTGAAAAATAAATTAATAAAAATGATTTATGTATATTTAGGTAGAATACAATCTACCTATATATAAATATATATTATATAGTACTGTTTTTTCTTTTCTTAAATAGAATTAGTGGGTTTCCTGTATTATATTAAATTTACACTCGTATCCTAAATTAATTTGTTTCGAATATACTATCAATTTAATAGTAATAAATTACAAGGTGCATACATTTTTAAGTCGGTTGGTCTGCTACAAAGTTAATACTAGAAACCCATAGCATGGAACCTGCCCAAGTAGCGGCCCAAAAATTTGGATTTTGCATATTTGCATCTACTCGTAGCCCCTACCCTAGGAATGAGCTGATTATAATATTTTAAAGTTGCTCTAATGATATTTAAATTACTATAGAGATATAGTATAATATATGGAAAGTTACAAACACAGTCCAATTAATGACTAATATAAGGTTACCCGTCTCAACGGAATTACCCAGCACACACAAGAGGCGCGTCGCATTTAAATAAACCAATAAAATAAAATCATATGAGTGAGTTTTGATTGGTTCGTTGTACGTACATTGCCATATTTTGGCATCAGAGCAGTCTCGAGCCTAAATAACTTAATAGCTCTAATTTATATGAGTAACGCGGGAGACGTGGCAGAAAAAATAAAATTAATAATAAATCACAATTATGATTTTATAACGTGAGTTGTTATATATATTATTTTTTTTATTCGTATATGTGGGTAGAACTGATACGTAAATCACATAAAAGCCCAGTACAGGACATTATTTGGAGATTCTTAGAATGTGTGAAGCTGTATGAGAAAATTTGAAAGAAGTGCCTCTATAGTAGTCACACGCGAGGGTGAGCTTCCGGCCAGGGTTTGGTGAAGTGTCACAGAGATGCGGGTGGGATTGGGATTGGGAAGGCTTATATGTGTGTGTGAGGATCTAGAGAGATATTTTGAATGCGATGTGCCCACCCACTCATCAACCACGGCCCTAAGAAATATATACTTGTACAGACTTCAGCATGGGATCAGTAGGTTACGTGCTTCAAATATTGACACTAAACCAACGTCACATTTTCTGGTCTAGAAGTGGTTGAGATCCAAGGTAAGTAAAGGCAATATGAGAGAACAATAAGAGGGTATGTGAACAGGACGTCAGAGCTGTGGGAGCTTGTCTTTGGTCGTGACTTGATGATCTGGTTTGGGTGAGCTTGTGGAGAGAGGAGCTAGTCGTGACTTGGTGCAGGCTGGAGCAACCAAAGATGTTAGGGATTCGTGTTGGAGTATTGTTGTCATCTGAGATATTTTAAAATTAACTGATTGTATGAAAAGTTAACCTTCTATCTAAATTAGGATCTACAATTGGTTTCTATTTTTTTCAATAGGAAACATTTAAGTACACTTACCTCACATGGTAATATAAATAATACAAACAATTAGAAATTATAGATAAAACAGAACATTACAGAACACACTCCTTACAGGTTAAACATCATGAATAAAAAATATAACCTATTCTAGTATTATATTAGAATTTAAAAATCAATATCTTAAAATTAATTGAATATAGGAGAGGCTACCTTTAAAATATATTATGATCTAATTGATTTGTAACTTTTCTAATGTGATAGGACATTCTAATAGAAGATGCCACTAATTTGGAGTTTGTTTGCATTACAATGAACATTAAACGTAAAACGCTTTAACTTAAAGTCAAGATAACTATTTTCTTTTGTTAAATCAATTTTACTATGAAATTACTGGAGATGCTAGACTATTTGAAATCTATATCCTTTCAAGGTTGCATATGATAAACTTGTCATTGCTGCTAGGGATGAGTCATTCATGTTGGATATCAAAGTAGTGAAGGGACATGCATGCATCGGTCTTTCCTCCGTGATGTCAATCATTCTCAAGAAATAATTAAAGAAGAAACATCACTTAAACCTTATGATGCCTTTGAATCCAGGTGACCTATATCCTTTTACCTATCATTAAATTTCCTTTGTCGGATGTTTTAATAAATGATGGGCTTTTAAACTCACCAAAATCACACATAAGTTGTTATTAAATACCTTGCCAATCATTCCTAGCTCGTACTAGATAGAATGAAGTGGCTTCTTCAATATATAATGATATTTATAATTAGTTTGTGGTATACTAACTTACCTTTCGTATTAAACACACTACTTAATTTATGCCTTAATTGATTGATCTCGATTAACCTCTACAAAATTTCCAACTTGCACACACCCAAAATATTTATGAATAATGATACTAATTCTTGACTATAAATTAACTTATCAAAAGACGAAAGGCAGCACCTATTTCACTATGTTGTTATTGGTGGCAGCCTAATAGGAGTGGAGTTTAAGTTACGTGATTTTATCTGGAGAGATGTTCATAAACGCTACTCTAATGTCAAGAATTAACATATACTAACTAAGGATTACATATACTAACTAATGGATGTATATAGAATTGCATCTAATAATTATATATTTTTAAAATGTATACCTTAACAGTAAAAAGAATTACATCATTCTCTATTTTTATATAAATATTTTTTTAAATTTTTCATGAAAAAAAAAGTTGGTACACCTGCCCTCAGCATTTCAAACTAACTCACATATGAACTACTTTTAAGTGTGAACTTCACACTTCAATCATATAAATTAGTTTTAAAAAGTTTGGAATTTCTCAACTAAATTTTCCTGACATTTTGATGTTGGGGTGTCACTATTATTATTATTATTATTATTATTATTATTATTATTTAAAACCAATTTAATGGATGGGACCATCTTTGTTCTTTTCCCTCACTCTCTCTCTCCCAGAGTACCAGTGTCATTAAAATTTTGTTTTTTTCATGCAAGTTGAACCAATGTAACAAAGGGGGCAGTCTCTTTCCTCGTGCCTCTCATTCTGTGTGGCGAAAGTGTCTAACCACAATCGGTGAAAAGCGCAGGGCCAAAGCCAAACAAAGAGGGATAATGGGCATCGTGCCTAACCACAATCGGTGACAAATAAATAAATAAAACTTGCCTACAACCCCACAAAATAGTCCTTAACTTTATATTTGATTAAGATCAATTTTAATAATTATTTTAAAATTTTAATTTCAACCTTTTTTTTCTACTTTATCGCCACAAACTCTTATTTTTATTAACATAACAACAAAAGCAGCCCCAGAATCTAATATAAAACTCTACTCGTTTGGTAGAAATTTGTATCATATTATTGCAACAGCATTCAAAATCACAAGTTGTTGTTCTTTTTCTTCTTCTTCTTCATGCGTTCTCATACTCCAACACGGTTCTTTCAATCCCAAGATCTCAAATTTCAATTTTCAGTTAATTAGATCATATCATACCCAAGAAAAAAGAAAAAAAAACCTTCATCAACTTCAATATATTGAAGAAAAAAATTCATATTCCAGACATCACTTTATTTATCATATCCGCAGGAGTCCCTGCCCATGAAAGTCGGAGTTGAAGGAGTTTTCTTAACAGTGGCAAAAACATGAGTTATGATTAATTTTTATTACTTATAAATATTTTTAAATTTATTGAAATTATTATTTTTAAAAATTATTTTATTTTTAAAAATATTTTATGTCTATCTGGATTATCCCTTGTCCAAACGCCATAAAGAAGAACAACTAATTATCATTATTTACTATTATTAAAGAATGAGATAGATTTGATAAATTTTTTGCCAAAGTAAGAACATCTCAAATTATAGATCCAATAGACAAGGAATCAACAGATGCATAAATTATAGGGAAACAACGATGAAGAGTTCAGGGTCATAAATGAAAATAAGTCTCAAATGATAGATTAGAGATTGTGATGATGAATCAACATATTAGAGGACATCACACAACAAGTTGACAAATTATAGATAAGCGAAGATTTATAAATTCATACTTAGATATCGACGATGAATTATGGAGTTATGTCGACCTACAATTATAATTATGAGTTTTGAGTCATATAGGATTTTACAATATATTGTAATTCAAAAAGGAAAGAAGATGAATCTCAATCGTGAGCCGCAAGCCGTGAGTCGGTGGAAAATGGAAATTGGAATACGATATACTGTGGGAAAAAAACAAACAAAAAGTGTTGCAACCATAACGGATTAAAACAAGATAAAACATGCTAAAAAAATGAAATAGAATAAAGAGGCTCCTCATACAAGTTTGCATGTCATAATAAAATTTTTCATTCATTTTGACTAGAATGAAACAAAATATATAATTATGCCTCTTGCACGTATTCATGAAAGAAGACATTCTTTACATCAAGTTGATCATGTATATCAAGACATATTTGCATTGAGACAAAAAGATAGATCGACCATAATATGCCCCTTCTATTCCTAAGAAATTTTACAACTATTCTTGGTGCAAAAATAATAATATCATCAACATATGCAACAACGAGAATATAACCTACAAATGAGAAGAAACTAAAAATAGAATGATCAACACAATATGTCATTGGCCAAATCGAGTAACTCATTAAACATGTCAAAACTCAAATGCCTTCTCATTTTAAAATCGAATAACATACAAAATTTTTAATACATCAAATTCTAAAATCGAATAACATACCAAATTCTAGACCGTTTCAAGTCATAAAGAGACTTGTGAATATGACATATCAAATTATTTTCCAAAGTAATAAAACTAGGTGATTTGTTATATATAAATCTCCTCACCTAGAATTACATGAATTAAGACATTCTTAGTAAATAAGTATAAGTATAATTATATATTATAAGTAAATAATAAGTTTTAATTATCAAGTAAAAATCGTAGCATGCAACTTTTTGTTATTGACTTACTCGTATAAGTATTAAAATAAATAAATAAAATTCTATTATATAAATTATATGTATGTTTTTATTTTTAATTTTATCTGTATTTAATCTGAGAATAACATCATTTAAATGATTTAGTATATTTTATTAACTAGAACAATGCTATTTTAATACTAGGTAATTAGGTGTTATTTTTTTATTATATAATGTATATAATTTGATTTTATATTAATTTTTTATTAAAGTTACTACTCAAAAGAATATTAAGGGATAACAAGTTTTGAGTAAAAATATTGAATACATTAATCGTTTCCAATTGGAGATTTGATACCCCATTTATATCCATTACCCATAACAAGTATTTTAGTAGATACAAATAACTATGTAAATTTAATGAGTAAGACTTGATCCGTCCATACCAATCCGACTTGACAGTACAATCACAACCTCACATATTATTCGAAGTAACCGAGTATCGATACCGCATTTACATGTTTTCCCACGTGAACTCAAAGTTAGTTATTGATTTTAGCCTCTCAGATTATTCAAATTTTTTGATTATACCAATAACTAAATTAAAAACAAAATAAAAGTTAGTTGATTTCTAGTACACGTAGTTGGGTTGGTGGGGTTCCAAATGTGTGCAAATGCTTGGTGTACAGAGAGCAACAGTACAATGATTGAACAAGAATGTGAATGATGCGCGAAGCAGAGGATAGTTTGACGAGTGGAAATTCAACTTGCAAAGCACAGAAAAAAATGTGTAAAAAAAAAAAAAAAAAACCAAACACACACACACACAAAGCGGCATCTCTTTTGCGAGGAAGACGGAGACAGAGACGGAGTGAAGAGGTGGGCTGGACCTTCTCTTGTGCGTTGCTTTTGTTTTTGTATCCACACAACATATGCCTACGCCACATTCATCTTCCCTTTTCCCTACTTTATTGGTTATTGGTCTCTTCTCTGGTCCACACCTAATCCTCGCCGGTCCAACTTCTTCTCCGGGAGCTCTGGCATCCTTGTACTGCACCCGGTGATCTGTTCTCAACCTGGGTCGGTCTCTTTTGCTGTCTTTTCACAACCCCTTGACTTTGATTTGAGCTGGAAAGGATCAAAGAAGTCAATTCGGCTCCTGATGCGAAGAGCTCAGAGCTGAAGATAGGGATTTTCTGGTGTTTAAAGTTGGAGCCTACCTGTTGGCCGTGGGCTTTTTGTTTGTTTTTGTTTCTTGTGATTGGGTCTTTTTTTGGGGTATGTGGGAGGTTGTTAACCGGAGCCATGGATGCGCTGAAGTTTTGCTTTTGGATTTTCTGGGGCGAAGTGAGGCCGATTAGAATAACACAAGGCTTGTGACTGTTAATCCAAAGCGTTTTTGTTTTTTCAGAGGACTGATTTGATTTGTGAGGCACATAGTTCATGCAATAGGCTTGAATTTTTGTTGATTTTTGTTGTGGATCTATTGAGCGAGAGTTTCTAAGGTTGTTCAATGGAGGCCACCCATCATTTCTATGGGATGGGGATGGCGGAGGTGAGGAGGATTGGGAAGAGGAGCTTGGAATGGGACTTGAATGATTGGAAATGGGATGGAGATCTGTTCATCGCCAGCCAATTGAATCCCACACCCACCACCACCAATTACCAGAGCCGCCAATTTTTCCCGCCTGCGGCGAGCATACCTGCGACGGGGAATTCGTCCAACAGTACATCGTCGTGCTCGGACGAGGTGAATCTCGGTCTGGAGAATGAAAAGGATTTGGAGAAGCGTAGGAGGGTTGTTGGGTTTGAACACGACAATCCGAACGAGGTTGCTGGCGCACTGTCGTTGAATCTCGGTGGGGATGGGAAGAAAGCCAAGTTGCCTGGCGGCGGCGGCGGCTCCTCGAGTCGCGCTGTTTGTCAGGTGGAGGACTGTGGGGCTGATCTGAGCAATGCCAAGGACTATCACAGAAGGCATAAGGTCTGCGAGGCACATTCCAAGGCCAGCAGCGCACTTGTTGGGAGCACCATGCAGCGCTTCTGTCAGCAGTGCAGTAGGTCAGTCCTTATACTAGGTGACTCAGATCTGTTGATAGTTTTGATTGATTATTAGCTTTTGTTGCACAGTTTTTTGATGCAACTCAAGTGGATTATCTTTTTCCTCTTCACCTCTGTGAATATGCTGAATATACTCACTGAATGTCTAGCTTCTCACTGGTTCTTAATGGGTTTGTTTTTTCAATTTTTTGCAAGTTCTAGGGAGTGGTTATTTAATCCTGCAATTTTTTTTATTTTTTTATTTATTGTTTGTGGCTTCTGGAGGGTTTTTGAAACCCTTTTTATTAAATTATAATTATGTTTTCCTAGGCTAGGATCCTGCATTTGATGCTCTGTTAGTTGAATTTCTGTTGGAAGGTTTCACACGCTTGATGAGTTTGATGAAGGGAAGCGCAGCTGTCGCAGGCGTTTAGCTGGCCATAACAAAAGGAGGAGGAAAACACATCCTGACGCTGTCAAAGGAAACGCCCTGAATGATGAGCAATCCTGTGGTTATCTGTTGATAAGTCTACTGAAGATAATTTCCAACATGCAATGTATGTACAAGTAACTTTCTTCGACATACTTCTTCTATGAAGTCATTTGTTTTGTCAATTTTACTTGTAGTTGGTTTACTTATTTTGAGTGAATCTGCCTTCCTTAAATTGCAGCCAACGGATTAGAGCAGATGAGCAATCAGGATCTGCTCTCTAATATTTTAAAAATCCTTGCAAGCAATGCTAGTGTGCATGGGGAAAGGAATATGTCTGAGGTGCTGCAGGAACCTAATGAATTTTCAAGTGGTGGAACCGCTATTGGAAACTCGAAAATGGTATCAGCTTTACTTGCAAATGGTCCTCAAGGTACTTCAGGAGCTAATGAGCAACAACTTAAAATGCCTGCACATGAGATTCCACAAAAACAGGTTTATGCAGATGATGCGACAGGTAGAGATATGCAAATTGCGTCTTCTTCAAAAGTTTCTACCCAATTCGTTGTTAAGGATAGCAGTCCAGCTTACTCAGAATTCCCAAACAATGCAGTGGAGAGAATAAAGAGGAATACTTTTGATTTGAATGATGAATATGTTGATTTGGAGGACTATTCAGAAGATATAGAGAGGTTGCCTGCTGCTGGAAACCTTGGAAATGGATCTCTTGAATGTCCATTGTGGATACAGCAGGACTCTAATCATTCGAGTCCTCCTCCAACTAGTGGCCATTCAGATTCAACATCTGCCCAGTCTCCTTCTAGCTCCGGTGGAGATGTTCAGGTACAAACACTCTAGAGTTATCTTTTGGCTCCTAACATCATAAATCTGTAATTTAGAAAACTCATTGCCCAGCAACATAATGTATTTAGCATCAGTACTAATTTAATTGATCTTTCTCTGGTTCGGTCTGAATTTGGACCTTAAACATAGACCTTTGAAATGTTATCGCAAGAGATGATGTTATTAAGAAGTTAGACACCGAATGTCTGGAAATTTCTTTGTTGGACAATTGATTCAAACGAAATTATCTTGTTATGGATGATTTATCCTCTTAAGCTGTGACCCGTTTCATTTTGACATATCCATATGGTAACTAATGAACAAGTTTAATTTCATCTTTGCATTGGAATGGCTGAAGAACTTGTTGAGCTCTTCTTTCCTTTCTTTGCTCTCTTGAATCTTCTGCTTTCTTTTCTTGGTGTGCTTTTGCACTGTTTTGACGAATGTGCATCGAAAGTATATTAGGGTTTTGTTTGGTGTAGCAGTTGTTGTTTGGACGTCTTTTAAAATATAAAAATGAACATAATATGTAAAAATAATTTTAAAAAATTGGAATAAAAGAAATAGTGTGATAATCTTTTTACCCTATATATCTTAGATTATAAATAAATAAATAAATACCAAACACCACTGCTGTGCCAAACAAAACCTAGGATTGCATTTTCCATTTGCTTCATATGGATGCCAAGAACACCAATTTCATTTTTAGGAATGCATTTTCTGTCTAGAATGTTTGATGAGATCTATCAGACAGAACATTGATGTCATGTAATTTAAAAATCCACGGGAATACTGCATTTTGAGTTGCTTCACTTATAATTTATATTCTTAAACAACTATAGGTTCGGACGGATCGCATTGTTTTCAAACTATTTGAGAAGGAGCCGAAGGATATTCCAGTTCTTCTGCGAGCACAGGTATTATTTATATGCTTCTTTGATTGTTAAGTTATATTTGATCTTTTTCCCTTGGGAAGCTTAATTATGGAAATCCTTAAACTTTCAGGTTCTTGATTGGCTAGCACACCGTCCTACAGATATTGAAAGCTACATTAGACCTGGTTGTATCATTCTAACAATTTATCTTTGCTTGCCCGAGTCTGCTTGGGAGGAGGTATGGCACTAGCGTCTATATCGCCAAATGCTCATTGTGTTTACTTTACCACTTAATAATAAGTTTCAAATGTTTTGTGCAGCTTTGCTGTGACCTAAGCTCCAGTTTGAGTAGGCTTCTGGATGTTACTCATGACACTTTTTGGAGAACTGGTTGGTTTTATATAAGGGTGCAGCATCAGATAGCATTTATCTATGACGGTTTGTTTGCTCATGTTTCACCCTCATTTTTACTCATTAATTGAACCAGATAGACAAGAAAGTTATTGTCAACTGTTTGCACTGAAGATTATTCACTAACTGGATTGCTTTTTCTGCTACAGGTCAGGTGGTCTTAGACACCCCACTCCTCCGAAGCAATATTTACAATAAAATTTTAAGTGTCAAGCCAATTGCAGTATCTGTATCTGAAAAGGCTCACTTTGTAGTTAAGGGCTTAAATTTGTCTCAGCCTGGAACAAGGTATCATCATTCTTCTTGCTTAGATAATTCTTGCAACATTCATTAGATCCAGGACTTTACGAAGTTTTGAAGAATTCGCAAGTTCTGTTTGATTTGTATGATGCAATATACGTGTGCTTTTGCTATTTTTCCAGGTTGCTTTGTGGACTAGAGGGGAAGTATCTATTTCAGGAAGTTACTCATGAATTAATTGAGGATGGTGTTAAGCCACAGTGCCTCAATTTCTTTTGTTCCATCCCTATGGAAATTGGAAGAGGATTCATTGAGGTGATTTTATCTTATCTTTCCATTGTGATGTGTCCTTGGATTTCTCATAATAACACTATTAGCCTTCGTTCCATTTGACAAATTGTTACCATATTTGTCTGTACCAGTTATGTTATTCTCAGTGTCGGGGGTTTTTCTTTTTTATATGGAGGTGGGGGAAAGCATGGTACTCTGCTCTGTGGGGTAGCCGTAAAACGTGGGATAAGGACCACCAGCATGAACATAATTTAATTATTATGGGCTGCAGATATTTGACAGTTTATACAATTTTATTGTTGCCCCACAAATCATAGAACTATATATTTAATTTTTATGCCTCACAATCATAGATGATACAACTACAAAATTCACAATAAGAAAGCTACATTTCTGCCTTAGTTTCTCCCATGCTCCACCTCTGCCCAGATGTAATGTTTTAAGTGGGGCCTATTTTATATACCAGTGCTATA
This sequence comes from Taxillus chinensis, assembly GCA_023512835.1. NCBI lineage: Eukaryota > Viridiplantae > Streptophyta > Magnoliopsida > Santalales > Loranthaceae > Taxillus > Taxillus chinensis. The sequence goes on along the minus strand of CM042088.1, from coordinate 50,084,024 downwards.
TTCTGAAGTGTGGATTTGGATCATTCACCTCTGACCCTTGCTAGTAGATTTGGATCATTCTATACGTTCTCGAACGAACAGTTGATGTTAAAACTTATGTGAAATTGATGTTGTCCAGATTGAAGATGAAGGTCTTGGTAGCACCTGCTTTCCTTTTATTGTCGCAGATAAAGACGTATGTTCTGAGATTTGTATGCTTGAGAGTGCAATTGAATTTGATGAAGTTGATGAAGATATTCAGAAAGGATCTGGCAAATTGGAAGCCAAAAATGAAGCTACAAACTTCATTCATGAAATGGGTTGGCTACTTCATAGAAGTCACTTGAAGTCAAGGTTGAGTCACTCTGATCCTAATACAGCTGCCTTTCCTTTGGAAAGGTTTAAGTGGCTCATGGAGTTCTCAATGGAACATGATTGGTGTGCTGTAGTCAAGAAGCTTTTGGATATCTTTCTGGAGGGAACTGTTGGTGCGGGAGAGCACGCTACCTTAATTGTAGCGCTAAGAGAGATAGGTCTCCTTCACAGAGCGGTGCGTAGAAATTGCAGGCCTTTGGTGGAGATCTTGTTGAGATATGTACCCGGCAAAGTTGCAGATGAATTAGGATCTGAGTTCCAATCACCGACTGATGGAGTGAATGGTCGTTTATTGTTTAGACCCAATGCAGTGGGCCCTGGTGGCTTAACACCCCTTCACATTGCAGCTGGCAGAGATGGCTCCGAGGATGTTCTGGACGCATTAACCAACGATCCTGGAATGGTAATTACCTTCTTCATGCTTTTTTCCGTCGTAGTTTATTTTTGAACATGCTAATATGGCACTTCTTATCGTCTCAGGTTGGAGTCGAAACCTGGAAGAGTGCTCGTGACACCACTGGTTGCACACCAGAAGACTATGCTCGCTTGCGTGGCCACTACTCCTACATCCATCTGATCCAGAGGAAGAATAACAAGAGAGCGGCTGGTGGGCAAGTGGTGCTGGACATGCCCGGTGATCTCTCAGACACTAAATCTGGCAAGACCCACCTCCCCAGCTTTGAGGTTGCCAGAACTGAATTGAAACCAGTGAGGAGAAACTGCAGCCGCTGTGATCGGAAGCTCTCCTACGGAAATGCTGGCAGGTCTCTGGTATACAGGCCTGCAATGCTGTCCATGGTGGCCATCGCTGCTGTCTGTGTCTGTGTGGCCCTTCTATTTAAAAGCTCACCTCTGGTCTACAGGCAGTTATCCTTCAGGTGGGAATGGCTGGAGTACGGACCCAGGTGAAGAATCCAAAGAACTAGTCTGGTGGCGCAATCCATGTATTTTTTTTTTTACTAGGATATGTAGGTGGTTGGTATCATATGTATGTTGTATTCGGATCCTCATGTAAGCCTAATAGACTCGTTGTTAGTGTTAACCGAACTCCTAAAATTGTGTTTCTTCTAGAGACTAGAACTGGTGCCGTGGACACCTTCTGAGTTCAGTAGAAGTCACGTGCCTAAAGATTGATTTTATTGTAGGCGCCCACGTGGACCCGTTAACGATTCATTCACTGCGAACAACGTTTGTTGCCTAAAACGATGAGACGGTTTGAGGAATCTGATTGGTTGTGTTAATCACAGTGATGTCACATTACACGACATCACATTTTATGGAACGTTGTTTTTATATTGTGGTTTCGTGCTCCATAATCCGAATGAATCCTTAAAGCGCGTGTGAGAGTTCTAGACGCAAAAGAAAGGTAGTGTTTTATTTGCCCTGATATGCATATGCATGGTTGTGAAGACAATTATTTATTGGTGGTGGGGTTTTGGTTTAAAATCATGCGTATTAGAGGGTATTATTGTAAATTTCTTAAAAATAAAAAAAATAAATTTTATTAGGTTTTTTTTTTTAAATCATGGGCTTCATATTTATTCTCTATTTTTTTTTTCCCTTTCTTTTTCTGTGCAATTATATATTATAATAAATTATTATTTTAATAAAATTACAGATTAAAAAATAAAGGGGGGGTGTTTTTTTATTTAAAAATATTTTTTTTTTTTTTTTTTAATTTTTTTGTGTGGGGAAAATTTTTTAAGGGGGTTTTTGGGTTTTTTTTCCCCACAAAACGGGTAGTGTTCTATTACATTAGGGTTTTAATTTCATTGTATTACTGCTATAATATCACTGCATAATAGTCAACTTCTTAGCTGTTGGGTACTTGATACTCACTTTGGTCTTTGGATGATTGGATCCAAAAAAAAAAGTGGCTTCTTATATAGGCCTAGTGATCTTTTGTCCACCATGAATGCATGCGTCCTAGTTGGATGATGTACACCGAGTTTGCTCATTTTAATAATATGATAAAACACGTGTATGATTTAAATTCTTTTTTAATACATAAATAAAGTATAAACTACCAAATTTCATATATGATATTCTTAATACTTCACCAACCCGGGCCAAATCAAATTCCCATTCCCTCCTCAATCCTCATCCTTTGGCAAAATCGTGCCAAATAAAATGAAAAGTCTGTGATGAAATGACAATTTGAATTTGCTGGTGTATTATATGTCATGTCAAACACAAATACAAAGTTGAATTTCATATGTGAATGTGATAGATACTACTGATATTTTGTCAACTCAAAATACACTTCTCGAATATCAATTCATTATCCAAATTCATTGCAAAGTAATGCAAAATATGGAACTATATAGTTTTAGTTGGAAATATTTGGCAATGCTATATATGATATTCAACCACTCTTTTTTCCGTTCCGTAGACAATGCTTTTTAAGAGTAGCCAAGACATGTTTAATTTGTTTTTTTAAAATATAATATTTATTTTTGAGTATAAAAAAATAAAAAATAAAAAATTATTTTTATTTTTTAATCCTAAAATAAAAAAATTAATTAATTATTATTTTATTTTTCTGTATTTAAAAATAACTATCATATTTTAAAAATAAAAATAAAAATAAGCAAAACAAATATGACCCGAACTTTTTTTGTACTTGATATTTTAACCTGATCTCATTAAGAGTATCTCTAACCTTTCTTAGCTAAAGTGAGTAGCTAAAATTACATTTAGCTTGCTACAGTTCAACTTTAGCTGATGCTACTCTAATCCTATATCATTTATATTTTTGTTTAATTTTTTTTCTTAAACTATCCTCCTACCAAACCAATCAACGCACAACCAAACCAATCAACAAACACACAAAAGATGTAGGGAGGGAGGTAGGAAGTCGCCGCTGACTTGGCGATCCACGCCGCAGCCGACACGATGTAGAATCGGGGAAGGCAATCGAAAACCACAGAGGGAGTCTGGAATCACCAGAGCAAGGGGGTGGAGGACGTGACAGAGTGGGGGGCAAGGGGGTGGGGGCACGACAGGGAGGGGATGAGGAGGTGGGGGTGCAACGGGGTGGGAGTGAGGGGGTCGAAGGGGAGCTTACGACGATGGGAGAGGGGAAGGTGCAAGTTAAAATTGAAATTTTTCATAGTTTCCTGACTTGACATCATTAGTAATACCAAAAGCTAAAGTCATATTTGACTTTTTTTTTTGCTTTTGTTAGTTGTTTAACTAATGGATTGGAACTGATTTTTAACCAAATATTAATATTGCTTTTGTTTTTGCTAAAGATTGAAGATGGCCTAAATATTGACACAATAAATGTGCATATGAATGAGACCTCGGACACTAAAATATTAATAATCATTATTTCATAAGTGACTACTATTTATAAATAACAATGTGCTTCTTGACACTATTTATTTTTATTGGATGTTTTTTTCCATGTTGATGAAAGAGGCCTGCGAAAAAAAAAACATTCAAGAAGCTTTGACACTATTTACTTTTTAGTGTCCGAAATGCATCTCAATTTATAAAATCATTGTACTTACAATAAATAGTATATAAGATATGAAATGTTTGATTATGCTATTTTCTATAAAATATAATAACTACATATTTTCAGATATAAAAATTTAAAAAAAAAATCTCAATTTAAATATCACAAAAAATAAAAATAACCTTTTAAAAACGAAAATAAGTAAACCACACCAAAGTGGTATGGTTTTTTGTGACATCCATCAAGCCATTTACTGGAAAGGCGTTTATAAATGGGTAATTATAAATAAAAATATGGGCAACACAAGCACCACCCTAGCGTTCATTCCGGCAAAATAATGCACAGAAATCGAAAAGAGACAAATGATTGAACAGAACAAAGATACTACCGAAAGAGAACAAAAATGCTCCTGCCAAAGTAGACATGAATTACTACTACATTTGTAACCCGCCCCTACTATACGTTGAAGCAAACAACAGACAATGACAAGCTACAGGGGCTTTTAAACAGAATACAATAGAAGCAAAGACGGTAGCGGTACTAGAGAACTCGAAAACTACAACGACGTACAGTTTTCAGATAACCCTTCGGATTGTCAGGTAGCAGAAGCCAGACCAGTGGAGAAGGAACTCCAATGACGGCAGTATGGAAACATGCAATTTATTCTTCAGTTACCAAGAACGCGAGATCAAATAATACAGAATTAGGCTTTTTCCCACTTCAGGGGCTTAACAACCTCCCAGGTGAAGTCCGGGTCGTCTCTTCCAAAGTGTCCATAGGCAGCTGTCTTCAGGAACCGGTTATTGCCACCCCTCTTGAGATCCAGGTCAATGGAAATCATCCCAGGCCGGAAGTCAAAGTTCTCTTTCACGATCTTGAGGATCTCCTTGTCTGGAATTTTTCCTGTTTTATATGTGTCGACAAAGACAGACAATGGCTCTGGAACTCCAATGGCATATGACACCTGCACAATGCAGCGACGAGCTAGCCCACTGGCAACGATGCTCTTAGCAGCCTGCCTGACAATGTAGGCACCACTCCTGTCCACCTTGGTAGGGTCCTTACCAGAGAAAGCACCACCACCGTGCGCTCCCCAGCCCCCGTAAGTGTCGATGATGATCTTTCGTCCAGTGAGACCAGCATCCCCATGAGGACCACCAATGACAAAGCGACCGGATGGGTTGAGGTGGAAGATGGTCTTCTCATCAAGGTACTTTTCAGGGATGACAGCCTTGATGACATGCTCCTTAAGGTCAGCAGCGATCTCGTCATTTGTAACGGTCTCATCATGCTGGGTTGAAATAAGGACAGTATGTACACGAATGGGGACCATGGCACCATTGTCATTGTTGTACTCGATGGTGACTTGGGTCTTACCATCAGGTCTTAGCCAGGCACAGGTACCGTTCTTTCTAACTTCAGTGAGGCGAGCCCCAAGCTTGGTTGCAAGGACATGAGTCAAAGGCATAAGCTCAGGGGTCTCATCAGTGGCATAACCAAACATGTGGCCCTGGTCACCAGCGCCAATTTCCTCTGGTTGCTTTGTAAGGTGTCCATGCACACCCTGGGCAATATCTGGACTCTGCTGCTCAATGTTAACCAGGACCTTACAATGGTCAGCATCAAGACCCACATCATCAGAGACAAATCCAATGGATCGGCACGTGTCCCGAACAATCTTCTCATAATCTATGTTAGCCTTGGTTGTAATTTCTCCAAAGACCATGACCATGTTGGTCTTGGTGCAAGTCTCACAAGCAACCTTGCTCTCGGGGTCCTGGGCAAGGCAGGCATCTAGCACTGCATCGGATATTTGATCACAAAGCTTATCCGGGTGACCCTCGTTGACGGATTCAGAGGTAAACAAGAAAGTCTCCATCTTCCAAAGCTATACCTTGCACAAAAAATTTAATACAGGGGCAAATTAAAGTAATATAAATAATAAAAAGTATGATTCTGAAAAAAGGGAGGAAATAAAATCTTTGTAAAGATGCTTCTCTCTTCTTTCTTTTTTTTTTTTTTTTAAATTATTTTAAAAGCCCCATATAATTGAGAGGAATCGGCATATCTGCTCACATTCGGAAAAGTTTCTTAAACAATTCCACAAACTTCGAATCAATGGCAATGGAGAACATAAAAACACGCAACATGAAACAAGCTCCAAACGCTCTAGACTCATATTACAGCACACAAATATACCATGCTTCAAAATGAAACCGCGTAATTTATGTGTCCTGCATATAATACAGGAGAATCAGCACATAATGATATCATACATGGTGACTTAAAAAATAACACACAGTTAGAACATCAGATCTGCTAAATGCACCGCTGTCTTGTTAAATTCATAAGAGGTTGGAGCATGTGAATGGGAGAGAAAACATGAACAACAACAATATTATCAGTCCGCATACAAAGAAAGACAAGCATGAGATTTGTAGGCGTGTATTACGCGAGATTCATTCGGAGATGAAGCAAACCACACAAACCATGTGAAATCAAACATTAAAAGTTTACAATTTACTGGTTCGAACCAATACGAATCAAGAGCCAAAAACAAAGAACGAACATCGATCTAGATCTGCACTCATTTCAGGCAAATTGAAATAGATAAGAGGAAATGAAATTTGCAGATCTGATTGAAAGTAATGTCAATACCAACACCAATCGAAGAAACAAAAAAGGTGAAGAGACGAGGGTACGAGGATGGTACCTCGCGAGAGAAATGTCCGCAGGTAGCGATAAATGATTCCTGTGTTTCGGAGCAGATGGAGATCCCTGAAGGCGCGTTTTGTGGGGGGAGGGGCTCGACGACGCTCGTCCTGGTTGCGGCCGTGTTATTTATAGATAGCCAACCTTATTACTATCGACAGCCGGGATTTATTTTGGTCTGAGTGGCGATCATCCAACCGTTGGATGACGGGGAATCGTGAAAATATTACTTGGGTTGGTGGGTGGGGCCGACACCGCTAGATCCCACGGTGCCTGGTACTTATGCTTGTCAATGTACCGGATCATCAGTTGGTGAAGTTATATTTTAGCCGTTGATACAAGTGGGTCCCATATCAAGAGAATCAATTACAAAATAATAATCACGCGCATTCACGCGAGTCAAATAGAAAATTAAATTTTAAATTTATGACGCAATATACTTTTCATATGACTATGTAAAAACTAATACAATAATTCTTCATAAATAAAAAACTAATATTTATTATTTATATATTATTTTATTACTTTCACAAAAATTTTAAAAAAAACTCTCCCTTCTTGATCGTCTCCCTCCATCGCTCGCGTCTCCAATCATCTGCACAGCAACCTCCTCTTTCCTTTCTCCTCCCTTATCCCTTTGTTGCCTCTTAATCCTATTCCTCCTCCCTCAGCCTCTTCATTGGGCACCACCATTCTAGCCACTAGATAAACAATGCAAATGACCAAGATTTGGTGGGATCGGCTATAAGGGAAAGAGAGGGGTAATAGCATATCTATGGCTCCACTATCCTCCTCGCTACTACCAAAGGAGAACAGTGGGGCTGGAGAAAAAGAATGAGAGAAGAGTCGAACTGGTGGGACCGTGAGATTGACTGGAACAAGGTTAACCAAGATCTGCTACCATTACCCGCCACTACCAATGGAGAAGAGAGGGACTAGAGAATGAGAAGAAAAAGCTGAACAAATCTAGAAAGTGAAAGTCATAAATAGAATAGGATATAATTTTTTTAAAAAATATTATTTTAATAAAAATAAAGAAATTTTGAAGACCAGTATTAGAGTACAAGTTAAAAAATAACCCTTAGAGCTAAAAAGTTCTCTATACATGAAAATAATGTGAAGAGTAATCTTGGAGATGAACTAGGAATATTCACAGGCAAGTTTATTTAACATGAAATTATGGTTTTATAAAAGAAAAAGTAAATGTCATTTTTTATGTTTGACAAAAAGATAGTTTAGAATAACTTCCTCTCGTACATATATTCTATAGTTTAAGAAAAAATCTTAAGGTTTTGATAAAAAAGTCTTCTATCAACTTTTTTAAAATAAAATTTAGAAATAAAGAATAAATAACAATTTTCTTATATTTAAGGATTTACTATTCATTTCTCATAAGTTTTTTATATAATTTTTATATTATTTTGAAAGTGTTGCTTTTTGAATGACTATAATAAATAAAAGAGAGGAAAAAGAATATAAGATTATTATTTTAATATAATAGAGAAATAATAAGGAATGAAATGTAAATGAATTTTTGAAAATGAGTAACTTTTAAGAGAAAATTGTAGGAAGTATCATTTTAAACTAATATTTATGAAAAAATATAATAAACCCAATATAAATATTCTTGTAACGCACATATGTTTAATTTAATGTATATTATGTATAATAATATTATATATATTAATATTACATTAATAAATATAATAACATACATTTTTATTTGTTGTATTTATATTTATAAATATTGGATTTTTGTGTTGAAAACACAAAAGTAGGGTTAAAAAGTCAATTTCAAAGTAAGACATACAAAAGTTAACATAAGTGAATGCTAGATTAGTACTCAATTTGTATTGTATTTAAAGTTAACAATCAATCTTGACTATAACATTGATTTTGAAGGCAAGTAGTCTAGACGTAAGGTTTGAACTCAATTGGACACAATCATTCTAGGCACAAAGTTACAAGGTCAATTCGAATATAGCTAATGCAAACATAAAGTGTGATATCGATGTGGACATAAAGTTGTGAAGTCAAATTAAACACAAAAACAATCCAAACGCGATGGTAAAGTAAATATGAACATGGATTTGTGAAGTAACATAAAGCCAACAACCGTATAAAATTTTTTTAGTGTTGTAAATTCAGATAGTGCTGCCAATTATGACACCATTGTAAATACAAATATTGTCTGCGAATTCAGATAGTGTTACGAAGTTGAATAAAATTGTGAATTCGAATAATATTGTTAATTTAGATAATGTTACAAATTCTGACAATGTTGTTGATCCATATAATACTGTAAATTTGAATATGGAGCACTTTAATGGGCCACTCGCTTTGATTAAAATGATGAAATTTCAAGTATTGATATATAAAAGGTTCATATTCACTAAACACTTAAACATTTTAGGAGCTATTGTTCTAGCGCATGCATGGATCGCCATGAAAATAGTGAAAACACGATGTTAAAGAAGAAAAACTATGGTATGGTGACATTATTGAGAGGAGTAGCTAACCTTAACATGGATAGACAACTATGAAAACCATGAACAAGTAGATAGAAAAACTACTGATGTGGTTTGTGAAACCCTAAGAGAGGGATGCCCAATCAACTTTATACAAAATAGTTAGTGTTATTAGTAGTCGAGTGAGTTGAAGTGAAATAGATGCAATGATACATTAACTAAATGAGTAAAGGCAAAAAATAATAATAAAGCATGGAGTCGCCACTAACCAACATAAAGGTATAATCGGTCACCTAATAAAATAGTTCACGAGTCCAAAGTTTGTGTTCAAGAGCCAGTTAGTTATATATGTGGAAGATTTGCGCCTTAAATGATAAAAAATGGTATCTTTATTCAAATGCTAGAGTTTTCTACTTGTTTTTAATTAGTTAAGGAAAAAATATTTAAGGCAATATAAGACCAAAGGACCCTTGTGGCAATGTTTTTGAAAGAAAAAATAAATAAATTGAACATGCTAGAATATCATAGAAAATAAAATAAAAAACAATTGCAACAATTAATTTTTGCCCAAAAAATAAGATGTAAACATGAGTTGTCACACTGCAAAGCCAATTTGGTTTTTTTTTTTCAAATTTATTTTGAATTTCCATAATAAATGGTTTTTCTTGCATTTTTATTTAAACATAAGAAAGAGGGTAAAACAAGATCCCAAAAATTTACCGATATTATTTGATAATTTTGAGTATTTTATTCAAATTAAAATAACGTAACAAAATGTCAATATTTTATTAAAATCATATCACAATCATATTTTCTAACAATCAATAATACCACCCATAATAAAAAGTTACTACGAAGAAATTAATAACAACTTGGATTTCAATTTGAGACAATAATTTTTTTTATATATAATTGGCAATCTGTTTCATTGGCAATTGATGGCTATTGGAGATAATTGACTGTTTGTTTATGGTGGTTTGTATTTGTGGGTGAAGATTGAGGGAAACATTTGAGAGAGAGAGAGAAAGAGAAGCATGGCTAGGATAGGAACGATGGTATTGGATAGGGGAAGAGGTGGCACAATGTGTGTATAAATGAAGAGTAAAGGACTCTAACAGGTCACTTTTGATAAATAGTTTTAATGAACCTATAATCTTTTTGCATTATTAAATCACATAGTTTTAATTTTCAAGCTCACCTGATACGATGACTTGTGCTCCACTTTATCTTTTTATCTCTGAATTATTGTAAGTAAGTTATAAAAACAATGGGGTTAGGTGTAGTTTGGGAGTCAAAATTAGCCATGTGGCTGCGATATATGAAGTTGGTGGGTGTCGCCATCTTCTCACCTAAGTAACAACAATTGAGTGCCAAATTCATATATGTTAAACAACTCCGGCAACCGCACGGGCCAAGTCAAGTCCACGGGCGAATAGATTTATTAAAATCAATAGGAGAAATGTCGACCCTCATTAAAAACAAGTTATATGAGTTATTCATGATTTTCCATGTAAAGGAAAATTTTATTTATAGGAAAGCTATATAGATAATCAGTGATATGATTTTAAAAAATAATATCAATGGATCCTTCACGAATTATCTTATCTGCATATATATATATATATATATATATATATATATATATATATATAAAATTAATATAAATTCAATCTTAGTATAATTGGAAAGCATATTTTTAAAATTTACATAGGGCCAGAGGCATTCACATCGGGCTCTATTGATTAATTTAGTAAAAAAACTTATCTTTTTCTATTATAATTATTGTTTAAGCTTAATATTTTAACTTTATATTTATTTAAATATTATTGTTTTTTCTATCATGATTTACTTATTTAAAATATTCATATCTAATATTTGTTTTTGATATTTGACTCAATAATTTGGTCAAAATATTTAATTACTAAATCGGATGTGAGTTAAATACCATTTTTTTTTCAATATTTTAGGGGATGAATAGTATACTATTTAATATATTTGATTTATTCCTTTACGTATCATTCTCAATTTCTATCTTTTTTTTTTTTAAATTATATTTTTTATTTATTATTTTTATCTTCTTTATTTACTACAACCAATCAAAATTACACATATATTGATAAATATATTAAAAATTTTATTTGAATGATGAATAATCATCATTTAAATATCTAGATTTAATATAGCAACTCTATTCTTAATATCTAAATTTTATAATTTTATAGGACCTGTTGTAATATAATTTTTATCTAATTTTTTTTAAAAAAACTTTTTTAAAAACTATATTTTAAAAAAACTAATATAAATGCCCTAAACTAACTTCACATAATAATTTCACAATTATGAAATAAACAATACAAACATTTTTATTTTTAAAGCTCGTCAGCCTTAAAATACGGGTGGCCAACATAATTTATCAACAAAATATGCGTGGCAACGTTCACAAATCACGAGGAGTGGAAAAAAAAATTCAAAGCATCAGATTCCCACCGATTAATATGCATTTCATGCCATGGGTTGTTTCCTAAGCCACAATTAAATCGAGTTTTAGCATATTAATTTGTTTATGTACGAGACCGTGTATAGTGGCTAGGTTCAACGCTCAGGAACTTATCTAATTGGAATCACGGCGGGTTATTAGTCCAACAACAGTGGGGTTGGTGAGAACTGAGTGGGGTTGGTTTGGTCACTCGTCGCCTCTCAATAAGAACAATAAAGAATATAGGAGATGTCAACTCATTCAAGTTGTTGGGGTTGGGCTTACCAACCATTTTTATCCAATAATAATCAAAGAATAAACATTCCAACATCAACGTGTATTATGCTATTTTTATTTTATTTTTATATGTTAAAATTTTAATTTTATAATTTTAAAATATTATCTATTTTATCTTTATTATTATTGTTATTTATCATTTTTTATTTATATTAAGGCCTACATTAACCAAATTTAAATTATCTGTTGTATATCATTCTTGCTGTAAATCAAAACTATAATGTTCTGAGTTTTATATTTTTTAAAACGACTTAATTTTAATTTACAACATTCATACTGTTACAGTACCTATGGCTACACCACCAACCCAGAGACCAAAACCAAACCACCGTCAACCAAAACACCAACAACCCCAAGAATCTAATACGCCACTGTCAATCCAAAACCAAAGATAAAAAGCCACACGAACCCACATCCATGCCAAGATCAGTCCAGATCGGCACCTAAGCAAAAATTGAAGCCCACCCCGAGCAAAATCACCATGTGATGGAAGCCTGACATGAAACCAGATCAGCACGTATGTCAAACCCACCTATGGTTTATAAGTTAAGAGAGGAGTGTTTTTTTTATTTGTGAGAAGAAAGAACTCTCTTGTAAATGCTCTGAAGCATAAAAATATAAATTTTATTTTATTTAAAAAAAAAACAATAAATACAACCAACAGAGCTTTATGTAAATACATATTTTAAAAAAATATTATAATATCAAATTATTTATTTTAAAAAATTCATCAGTTTAGAAAATAAAGTTATTCCATTATATCAAAATAAGATTATATGTTAAAATAATTTATAATAATTACATTTAAAAAAACATTTTGCTGACAAAATTGAATGATAAACGTTTCAATAATTTTTTAGTGTTGTAATTAATACATGTCAACTTTTACTTGCACGCCAATATGTTCCTCGTTAATTTTCATGACATCTCATAATAGGGGCTAGTATAGGTTTTGTTTGAATCCAAACAGAATTGTATCAACTTCAATTTCATCAGATGGTGAAGCTTGATTACTAGTGGGATCCAGAAACTAGAAACACTTAGATCATAAAATCTATCATACATAATTGTTAAAAGAAACATTGAAGACACATAGATAAGAAATAATGGGAACGTAAATTATTATCATTTAATATTCACACAAGATATTAAATAATACTAAAGTTAATGATATAATATATTAACGATATCAGTGTATATTTGGATGTGATTGGATTCAAATAATTCGGCAGGATTTTATATCCCCTATGCAGCTATGCTACCTCCACAAACCACTCAACTTGGTCACTTTGGGTCAACAGCTAATCCCGTTGAAGATCAATCCAAATAATGTATATACTGCTACAGAAACTCGAAGCTTGTACAACCCCCCAAAACATACCAATCCAAAAATTGGAAGGAACAAACACTAGTGATACATAATATTTTTAAATGAACAGCCACAGTAATCTTGAAAAAATTGATGCCTCCACAAGTAAGGCACCTACCAACATTTAAATTGCGGAAGAAAGTTAATATTGCCTGTAGGGGTCTGGTGATGTTGCCTTTGTGGAAACAATACGTATGATGATGAGGTTCCTTGACTGATGACCACATTGGGGCATGCTTGACCTTTTTCACTCTTCAACATCTGGGTAAGTGGACGTAGCGAGCTTGACAATTTGCATTCCTCTCCCAGCTACTGCAATCTGATAACAGTTGCTGGAAAACACAAAACATTAACAACAGAAACAGAAACAAAAGCAAAAAAAACAAAAAACAAAGTGATCACCTGTCTCTGGCTTACCTGTCACATGCTCTTGCATCCAAGGCCTCTGGCTCTGGCACACTGACTATCAAATGACACGTCTCAGTTAGCTTACCATGCTCCTCCAGCTTCCAGCATCTAACACGCTGATCAAGACCAGTAGAGAAGACCCAATTCCCGTCTGTCCAAATCCCTTCAAAAAAGTAAACCCAATCTTAGTCATAAAAACATAAATGCCTCAGCAACTTCACGAATACCGTTCGGAAAGTCCTTTTAATGCCATCAAAAAACAACAATTTGTTTTACCTTTTACGGCAGAGCTGTGAGCTGAAGCAACACTGTTCCTATATAAGAATCTAACTATGTACTTATTGCCCAGATTATAAGGTGTAACATCAATCACACTCCTGCATGTGTTTTTCTCAACATCTGGTCCCTTAGTATCGGAATCAGGGTGCATCGATAGACGTGATGCCAGGTTAAATCCAATGCATTGAAGTGATTGATCATCACCCCCGCTTATAACAACGTACAGAGAACCAAAGTCCAAACTTTTATCTTTGACCTCAGAAACATGAATACAATTGACTCCAGATCGGTGAACATTATTCAAGACTTGCAAGGGTTGTATCTCAAATATCTCAAACGAGAAATCATTTTTCTCTTCTTTTGATTCAGGTGAAGAGGCATGCGTATTTTGTGAATTGGCAATTCTGCTATTTTCAGGTTCGCTGGAATCTAGCAAGGTTCTAGCTATAGTATTTGAATTATCAATCATGTTGTTTCTCTCTCCCGCTTTCACGGTCGCTAAGCCAGTATTAGATTTTTGCTTTGAAGCAATACTGTGTAATGATCTGGACAATCTGCCCCCTTGGCTTCCTCTTCCCGTGCGTGGTCGTTTCTGGCAATCTAAAGACTTTTGCACATGAAAAGTTGACACCTGCTGCATAAAAGCTGTAATGCTTTCGCTGAGATCCCAAAAAGCAATACTTCCATCAGTAGACCCACTTATTACAATGAAGGCATTTCCCAACTGAGAAATATCTGCAGATTTAATTTTCAAGCAAAAAAGAATAAATTTCAGGAAAGAAAATAAGTCAAAGTGCGAATGAAAAAGTTATAAAAAGGGAATTTTAGCCTAATTGTCTTTGAAATTTTGGGCATTCTAGTGATTGCTAAAAAACTAACTTATTTTTAAGCACCCAGATCTAAATGTTAGAATCCTGGTAAACCATGTAGAAAGGGACTATCTTCTCAAAAGACTAGAAACTCGGCTTAGAAACTAAAATAACTATAAGGATAATCAAGGAATATGATTTTTCAGATGAAAAAATGATTTTTAACCAAAAAAAAAAAACTGCCTTTGCTTTTATAATTACAATTTAAACACGATGACATTCCTACCTTAAAGTTAAGAAATTTGTTTGGATTCGAGAAGAAAAGTAAAATCTTCTCTCTTAGATTTCAGTGAACTCTATTGGCTTACAAAACTATAAAATCTGAGCCATAATCTTGAGGCCTAAGTAGTTAGGTCAGAGACAACAGGCTAACCTTCAGAAGACAGATGTACAGGAACAATAACATGTTGCAATGCCAAAACCGGCGATGATAAGGGAACCAAAAGGGCAACATCAAACCTACAAAGAGAGCAAAGGAATAAGCACCAGAGAAGATAAATCATACCAATTGCAGAGCATTAAAAGTCAATGATGTGTCTTAGGCATACCAAAGGCGGTAAGGTAGAATGAGAGCCCGCAGTGTCAGCGTGGCATCAGAAGAAGCAACAACAACAAAACAGACAGAAATTCTGAATGAAAGAAAATGAATTATAATAGGTTTTAGGTTTTCTAGAATGTCAAACAAAGTTAAAATTCAGCAGAACAAATATATCTATTTCTATTAACCTGGAACAAGCATTTTTAACAAGAAAACTAGTAACAGCCATGTATCTCCAGTCATTTGCATATATATCTTTAAGTGAAGTATTCAAACTCATCTCCTTGCTATCCAGATACAATGATCGAGCGTTTGCACCAGACTTATTTTCAATAGCTGCAACTTTCTTGATAGAGTCTTCTATCACTTTTCTAGAATTCCTGGTAGGCATGTCAGTGGAAAGCCACTTAAATGACATCGATGAAAATCCATCTGCTGATGACTTAAAGCCATTGACAGTTTCATTGTTTTGGGCATTACTAAGTTCTTCCTTATTGCCTGCGTTCCTATTTTTCAGTATCCAACATGTAAGGACCTGCTTTGCGCCAACAGAAATCAATAGAAATGGATTCCCTCCGTCCTCTGAGGAAGCTATTTGCCTGTCACTCCCATTATGCACGTCAGTCACTTTGGGCACAACAGTGTGTATCTTTGACACAAAGCATATTGATCTCACAGCTGATCCACCAACATGCTCTCCAAGTAATTTTGATGCAGACCAATTTTCATTACCTGGGGTATATCTGAGCCATTGGCACACAATAAGCTATATATAATAATATAATCAATGAATGAAAGGGAGGTCCATGCCATAAAAAGAAGCATATAGAAATTGTAAAAGTGCAGGATGCATGTAAAGTTGACCTCATAACAATTTTAGTAATTTCAATATAATCAGTTGAGGCTGGAAGTGCCTTTTTTTATAATACCTGGTCAACCTGACCGTTCCATCTTCACACCCGGTAGCAATAAACTTAGTTGTAGAATTGCAAATACGATCTGCACCAGATTCTGAATCATTACCAACAAAACACAAGCAATGCATTTCTCTGCCATGAAATTGCTCATGCAAATTCCGAGGAAATATTTTCCTCTCTCTGTCTGATACCCAATGTCTACGGATATAAATGATATCATCCTGTAAGAGAGCAAGAAAAAAATAAACTGGAAAATTAAAACAGCTATTTCATTTTTACAAGGAAAGAAAGTGATGCAGGACCTATGGAAGCTTCTAATTGTCTGTCGAATCCATCATCTGCGTGTCACATTTTTGTTAATCATAAAATGGTCCAATGCAAATAACAATCTTTGCTTAGGTTTTGCATGGCAGATTCTCAGAAAGGCTTCAGTAAGGTAGAAAATAAAGTTAACACCAGAACTATAGTACCATTCAGCATTTCAAAAAGCTAAAACATAAAAAACAAGAGTTCTTCGGGACACAACACGAGCAAAAGCATGCTAGGAGATTAGCACCAACCATCCCAAAAGTATGTTCGTTCACCAAATTTCAATATGCGAGAGAGAGAGGAGACCTTGACATAGGCAAAGCAGTTCTTCATCTCAGGCATATCACCAAGGTGATAAGAATGCGGGCGGCGCCATCCACCACATGAAACTCGTATAACCTGCATCAACATACCTTTAGTTAAAATATTACCCCATTGAAGATATGTATAACTTATCACTGGGGGGGGGGGGGGGGGGGAGTGATGCATGTAGACACTCTTTGAGAAAGTACCTTCGTTTCAGTCCTCAGGTTCCATATAATAAAGTCCGCAGATGTAAAACCTATTGCATAGTTGCTCCTGCATGAATCACCAGCAAAGTTGGCATCAGTTGAGCTGGAGATGGCCTCAATCAAACTTAATTCTTTCACTTGCTTCATCCCAATGAATTCAACAATATGTTGATCTCGGTCATATTCCATAAAGCATATGCACCCATCTCCTCCAGTCTGGCTTGGTTGGAATAGGGAAAAAACAGCACAATTAATTCCATGACCCAAATTAAACACTTTCAGTGTCATTTCTATGAGTGTTTCTAACAGAAAATAGGTGACATCAAGGGTTTTGATCTGTAAACATGGATCGGTTCTTTTTCTTTTCATCATTTAATGAGAGCTAAAAAAAATTTCAAGGGACATCAAGGGAAAATTTTCAAGTTTAATACAAATTTCAAAAGCAAAAAAATATGAATGCAATGTGTCATTCTATGCACGTCCAAGATCTATGGCATTGACCCTACCGAATGTATCTCGATTTGATTGGAATTGAATTCAGCTAGTGAAATGCTAGTCACACCGGAAATACCATGAGCTCCCCTAAAATCATTTATTGGAGCTATCCTGAACTCTGATACAACTGTTCCACCCAGCAACAATCTCTTTGACAGAGGGAATAAGACAATGTTACCTCGCAGATCACCACACACCAGCACCTGCAAATTACAGAAAATGATATCCAAAACAATCATAATCAACTTTTAGTTCAAAGAGATCACAAACTGACATTGAAAATTTACATTGACAAGAGTTTTTTAAATACTTCTTTGGAGTAAAAGAGAGAATTAACGTGCTGCACATGTCATCCCCATATAAATTACAGATTCTGTGCACACAACAAATTTCAAACTTTGGATCTGTCCTGGAAAAGTACTTAAGCTTACCGCTGCACCAAAACCATGCAGGTCAGACTTTTTAAGGGTTTTTAAAATCTTTTTTGTGTGCATGCAATTAATCAATTAATAAAAGGTTGCATGAAGCTCCAGTGATGGGATTCGGGAAGGAGTTACACCACAAGGGCCAATATGGACACAGCCTTCGCTCACAGTTAATTAATTGTAAGAGACCTGTCTGCTGCGACTTGATTAATAACCTCACAAAAATAAAGACCTTTTCTCCTATGTTATAAAAACATATTTTACATTAGTAGTTGGTTCTTAGGATATATGCAAAATTAATTTTTAAAAACCTACATAAAAGGTGGGAGATCCTCGTCCTCAAATGAAACAATTCTCCCCCTCATGAGACCCAGTAAAACAAATGGTGCAGGACAGATACCTCTTCCTCAAATGATGCATCCAAACACATTATCCGCATACCAAAGCATGATAAAAATTCTGCTATTAGGGATACACTGTAATTTGCGACAGAATCATCTGAAGCAGGAAGTAAGGAACCAGATAACTTCCATAATTTCAACATTCCTTTGGGATCAGCAGTAAAGATGTACCTGTACAATAGAAAAACAAAATATTGATGAATATATACCATAACTTCTCTGATTGAACAAAAACTAACATGTCTCCCTTCTCACTACCTATGATCAAGCATGACACAGGGATAATAAAAACACAAACAAAGCCTAGGACCAGTCATTTGTGTTTGTTTTTTTTTTTTTTATTTTTTTTTTTCTTCTCCAAAAAAAAAAACAAATAAAAATTTTTTTGACATAATAACCGAATCATTGGATGGTTCAAACTATGCTATAAATCTACCTGAAAGCCATGTAGACTGATGGTCCTTGGAGCAATAATCCCATTGTCCAAGAGTTAAAATACCAGAATGTAAGGCATGCATTACTAGAATATTGAAGAACATTCATCACCTATGACCCAATGACTTGCACCAATGCGTCCCTAAGAGTCTTCTCTCTAATTCAGCTGACCAATTAAACTGAAGAAGCCTTGCTTTAGGAGTAGCAGCATCACCATCAACTCTAAAGATCGACATGCTTCCTTTACCATCTCCAACCGCAATCCAATCTCCAATGTCAGTCGAAATCTCAGATTGGTTTACAGATAACAAGTCCATGCAAATAATTGGCACTCCTTTACTGACTTGAGCAAGTTCAGTCCACTCCACATTGCCTGCCTTAGATAGTTTTGCATGGTACAGGTACCCATGGTTTGTGGCAACATAAAAGACATCTTCAGATGCAAAACACAGGCAGCGTACATACTCACTTTTGCTGCAGGGCCCAGGAGACGGTCTTGGTTAAAAATTAAATAGAATAATTATAAACAAATAAGATATTATGAAACAGCGCAAGACCAAATGAAAGAGCAAGGCCATGGGCATGAAGGTTGATGATTAAAGTAATCCATCATATGTTACCAACCAAAAGGGGGTGAAATCACAAACAATAAAACAAATTTGAATGCTTTCCTCTGGCCCTTTTCTTGACTTTCTAAGCACATCCAAACACATTATGGCTAGGCTAATCTATGAACAGACTTCAGAAAACATGATGGTCTAACGAATGTCAGGTCCATATAGAATGTTCAAATCACAATATAAATGCACACAATGGCTGTGCTCCTGAATACTTTTTTCAATAAGAGGGGACTGGGTATTGGCACTGTTGGGAGGCATCTTGGGGAACCTCAAACATTAAGCAATGTTACCTGTCCATGAATCTTCCATGCACGGATGAGTTAGGAATATGGGCAGTGAAAATCTCTGTTCTATCAATGAATTCTTTTTCCCCCTCACCTCGTAACTTCAAGTTCCTTGGCAAGTGAGCACTTACTTGATGCACTTTAATTGCAGAGTCAAACCCAGCAGTGACGAGAAGTGAAGAAATTGGATCATACAAGCATCTCCATATGCCCCTCCCACTGTCAGAATGGATGAATTAAAAATTGGTTTCAAATAAAAAAATTTTACTAAAGCAAAGATTAAAATTGGACTCAACTTCTTAGAAACAAGGCTAAGCCAGTAGTACAAAGCTAGAGACAAGAAAGCCTGCATATTCTTCTAATTCACATTCCAAGATATAAAATGGAAAATCATAACTACTGACAAATGCAAATTTTAAAAGGGTTGAGACTTACACATGTTCCTTAAACATCTCAATTTGTTTACAATCCAAATCCCATATACGGCATGTACAATCTTCACCAGCAGTGACAAATATCTAATGTTAAAAACGGTGAAAGAAAAGTTTATTATTATTGGATAAAACAAACAGGACTGATACAAAAGCCTCATAATTGTCAAGAATGCATATGTTTGTGCTTGAGAAAATAAGAATTGCACTAGATTTTTTGTATTGCTTACAGATTCGAAAACACAGCAGTCCCAAACCCGAGCATTGTGACCAAATAACACACGGCCCACAGAGTCTGAGCTACTAGAATCTGATCGATCAATAGAACTTTTGTTACCAAAACACACTGTCCAAATACGAGCACTGCACAAATAAAGAAAGCAAGGAACTGCATAAAATCTCTTCTAGAGATTTAGGAATCTAAAGCAGAAAGTTGATAAAGTTATAAAGAATATTTACCTGCGGTCATCAGAGACAGAGACCAACTTGGATCCATCAGAGGACCATGCAATTCGAAAAATTGAACCTTCATGTCCAGCAAGTCTACGAATTTTAACAGCTCCATACTGCTGCCCATGATTTCTGTGAGCTTGTCCTTCAGAATATGTAGCACACTCTTGATGAAACTTCCACAATATAATCTGCTCAAAAGCACAGTTAAAAGAGGCAGTACAAAAATTTATAAGTAGAATAACAATAACATATTATAAGAAAAATTAGGCACCTCATTATAAATGGTTCCAGAGGCAATGCAGAGGGAATCGAGTTCTTCACCCCATAGCCGCATGGAATACAGAAGGGTCCGCTCTAACGTAATTTAAAAACAAGTGAAAATGAGAGACAATGACAGTCAACGTTACAACACCCATTAAACAATTTAACATACCAAAGTCTGGTTTAACGATGGTCAGTTTGACAATATTGAATGTTTACAATAGTATGAATAGACAGTTTCTTTAGTGATGTCACTGGTAACTGGTAAGGCCTGCTTTGTTGAAAGGGTGTGGCCAACAAATAATCATGTATGTTAGGAAAGATTCATTGTAACACTAGGAAACACAAGAGTGAAAATGAAGTGATTCCTGTAAAGTTAAGGGTAGCTTTGAAAGAGAATTAGACCGTTGAGCTATATGTATGAGTAACAACGAATGACATGATCAATTTTCATGACGAGTTTAAGAATTTTTAAGGGTAGATCATAAAAAATAGATGCAAATAGTGCAAAGGCAACAGTAATATATTTGAGATGTAGAAGAGGGCATATTTTAAAATAAGTAAAGTAGGATGAGCTTCATTATGTAGTTTGTTGTTCAAGTCTTCAAGATCCATGTATCTTCTTTTTTTGTTTTCACTTTTCAGTTGTTTTGTTATTGAAATTTCAAAGATTTTTTTTGTTCAGCAATGGTAAAATATGCTCAACATTGTTTTGCACATAACATAAAAAATAGTAGATATGTTGTTCTGAAATGCCTTCATTTTGAAAGCTCATTTTTAAAAAACAGTCCGAACACACTGCCCTCACAAAAAACAAAAATATAATCAGCAAACATGTTATTAACAAAGGTTTCAAAAAACAGACCAAAACGTGGCCTTTTGATGATCTCAATTTTTGAGACTACTCATTAATAATTCAACCCCAAGTAAAATAGTTAAATAATATGAATTTTCATCTTTGGAATCAGAAAGGAAATTGAATATTGACATATGTAAAACAGTCACAATCTGAACTTTAGTGCAAAATAATGAACATTTTTAAAATTGGGCAGTTTTGAGCCTGTCAACACAAACCTGGACATTGTGCTTCAAGAACCACACTGGATTTTTGGATATCCCAAATAGAAACAGAATTGTCACTCCTTCCTAAAGCAAGAAAACAGATCCCTTGGTGCAATGAATTCATAAATCCCTATATATAATCCACAAAAAATATACTGTATATGATTAAAGATGGATTTAGAAATTTTGCTGATAAAAAATAAAGAAAACGTTGAAATGATTTAACTACAAGCCATCTACTATAGAAATGTGATCAAGCAGCAATGGAACCATTTCCTTTTGCCTAGTGTCTTTTACCTTTAAGAAGGCAGCATCCAAAACCCAGTGACTTAATTTTGGCAGTAAATGGAGTAGAACCAAATTCACACACACTTTCTGCTCATTTTGGGTTCTCCATGCTATTTCAATGTTCATGTTAAATAATTTTACCCGCCTCTCTCCAAACACAGCAATCTTGAAAGCAAGAAGAGAGGATAGTGGACCTTCTATATGACTGATAAAACTGCTCACAATTCCATGCACACGGATTCCTTTGAAAACATGAAACGACCTCAATAGATTTCCTGCCTCAAGATCGTAGAGTAGCATCTGAGAACCTGATCCTGTTTTAAATAAAAGCTTCAAAATAAATAGAGAATTTCATATGGTAATTAATATATTGTAATTTTGATGTTAATTTTAGATGGATTTGTACAAAGTGCAACTATTTTGCAAGTGATGATTGCGCCTACGTTTAGGGAAATTTATTTTTGGTTTATGAAAACCTGCTAGAAATTCCTATAGTGTTTGGAAAGTGCTGAAGCAGGCACCTTTTTATAAGAAAAACTACTTTAGGATAAATAAATGTAACAATCAACAACGTAATGTAAGCATAACGATGGCAAATTCTCACTAGTTACTACTTACTACCTGGCATCAGATGCCACATTAAATTTAGTAATAGGTTTGCCATCCCCATTGTTACTAACAATAAATAAAAGTCTATGAAGTTAACACGACAAACAAGCAGAATGCTTACTTACCATGATCATCCGAAAAATAATGTTCAATGAGGATAAAATAAACTGTGGAAGCATAGAACCGCAGCGTAGAATTAACTTCCTGATTATTGATTAACCATGAAGAAAACAAAAGCTGGGGCGTTGTTAATTGTTATAGGAATATAGTAAGCTAGTTTTTAGTAGTCTTGTTAGTTGGTGTGATTAGATCTTTCTTGGGACACAAAAAGCAAGGGAATGTGTTTCATTGTGACTCTCTCTCTCTCCTCTTCTAAGAGTAAGAGGGTGTTTAAAAAAACAAACCAAACATGTTATCAATAGAGTAGAAGAGTAGAAAACGCGCGTGTGGGATCGTAGAAAAAAGTACGTACCAGCGAGGAGATAGGGACAAGAAGAGACGTGTTGGGGGAGATGAAGGAAGCACAGCGCTGACACCTCTCCGAGGTACTGTCCGGCTTGCAGGTGCCACTGGGTTCTCTCCGCCATGCCCGCCGGAGCTTTGCTTGCTCGCCGCTTCTTCTTCTTCACTTCTCACTTCTTTTTTTGTTTTTTTTTGTCACTCTGTCTTTCAAACCTGAAGCACCTCTCCGAGGTTAATGTCCGGGATACAAACAGGCCATGCTATTTTACAATTGGGCCGAACCTTTTATGAGGCCCATTGTCAGCCCACGTTGAAGATGGTCCGGCCCACTGTGGCCAATATGGTTTGCTGTCTGCCTCTGTCGGCAGGTCTCCCCTGACACCCCCCGCCCCCCCCCACCCCCCCCAGTCTCGTCGACTCGTCTGTCGTCGCCGCCTCAGTCCTCCTCGACTCGTCGACGCGTCGGATCCTCAGGTATTTTCGAATCATGCGCTTCTCCTTTACTCAAGTACCTATAATTTATAGGGTTTGGTTTCTAGGGTTTGGTCGATAAATCATGTCTATAAAGCATTTGTTGCCCATTTTCTGTAAGATAGGGTTCATATTCCTGGCTATTTCTTAATCTGTGGCTTGGTATGATTGATGGGGTTTTGGCGTTTTCATCTGGGTTTGCTCATTTCTTGTTATCTTGCCTTGTATGCATTTTTTTTTTGGGGTTGTTCGTCTTGCACAAAAGTGCCAAGCGGAAATACCCGATTGCACCGGCCTAATTCATGTTCATTTTGAAAATGGGTTTCCCTGATTTTTCCAAAAACATTATTATGGGAAGAAAATAAATATTGATTGATGTCGTTGCTGGCCAGAAGCGAAAAGCACAGGTGCCTCCTCCTCGGTTTATGCTAAATGGGTTGGAAGGCGGCTGAGAAGCTTATTAGGAACTGGAAGATCGTCAGAGGAGATAAAGTATACTTCATTTCCTTTCTGATCCCCTGCCATTATAGTTTTGGTCTATGGTATGTTCTCTATTATTTTACTTTATTTTGTGGTGACTAAAGCAATACAGTATTACCTCTTAGCAGGTGATCATTACCACAGGAAAAGATAAGGGTGAAAGTGGTATAATTAAGCGCGTGATCCGCTCTCAGAATCGTGTTCTTGTTGAGGGAAAAAATCTGGTACGACCTTCAAATTATAATGAGCAGTATTTTTTGTTTTTTTTTTATGCCAATTGTCCAATGTTTTCTCTAAAGGATATTGGTACCATTGAATATCTTGGCATCCAATTGGGTTGGGACGTGGGATTCTCCTCATTTCAAGATATTGCAGCCATAAGCTTTCTGCAGCATAGTTTCATGCCTTACAAGCTTAGTTTGCTTAGGAATGTAAAAACTTCAAAAGTTTAGTGATGCTAATTTGAATATGATACCAATATATATGAGTCTTTGTTGGTAGGCTTTAATAAATAATAATGGGTTTGAAGCTTGAAAGGAAAGGATGAGAGCTATCCAGCAACCTTGGTCAGGCAGGACGCCAAGGAGTGCCCAGCTCACCTAGTGTCGAGTGTTGATGACCAAAAAAAGATCCTATTCTGTTTGATATTTGATCTTAAAGCTTATTGTCACATGCTTTGCTAATTTTTTGAAATTATTCCTATAATCTGTTTTTGTAAGCTTCTGAAATTCAAGCAATGTTAATTTGTTCAATGCCAAACACTGATTATCTCCTTATTTGTGCTCTTTGATGAAGATATGAGTCACTATGCCTTTTCTGCAGGCTAAGAAACATGTCAAGCAGGGGCAAGGGCATCAAGGTGGGATATTTACAATTGAAGCTCCACTCCATGCCTCGAATGTTCAACTTATTGACCCAGTGACTGGGTATACGGATTTCTTGTCAAGTCCTACAAATATTCTAACAATTATTAGGATTTTATCTATTAATTTTAAAGGATATATAATTGGTGATTATTTCTGTAGGAAGCCTACTAAGGTTGGGATAAGATATTTAGAAGATGGTACCACAGTTAGAATTTCAAGGGGCCAAAATGCTTCTGGGTCTATTATACCTCGCCCTGAAATCTTGAAGATTAGGAGTACACCAAGACCAACAGTTGGTATTGCCTTGGGAACCCATTACCTACTTGTTTATTCACTTTGTATTCTTTTAGTTTACCGTTTCAGTGTCCAAACTACTCTTTAGCAAATACACTTACAGTTGACTTATGAGTTATATTTTTTGGTTTCTGTCTTCCTGAGCATATAACCAGGCCATTGTCAGTATTTGACCATGCTTTTTATATCTGAGGTTTAATCTCTCGTCAACTCCCTTATGATCTATCCTCATACTACGAAGAGAAACATGCAATTTTTTATTTTCATGGAAAGAAAAGAATTTAGAGGGAAAACCCTTGTTCAAGTTGCTTCTAGCTGGAAGTATAGTCATTGTTTTTGTTGTTACAGCTTCTGCTGGTTTTAAAATATTTGTGATCTCCATGTGTATTTATCATCTTCTTTTGCAGATGGACCAAAAGATACTCCAATGGATGTTGTTTTGGAGAAGACTTACGATCCCAAAACTGGAAAGGGCATGCCAGAACTGTAAGAAAATTAGTTTGTTAAATTAGTGGTGTCAGATGGAAATACAGAAATGCTGCTCGAGTATGGATGGAGTGACTGCCGAAACTTCTTGCGCTCTGCTTCTTTTTCACTGATTTATATATTGTTGATTGCACCAAACAATGCATCTCTGCTCGAAACATTAAAGTTTCCGTCTTCCAAGGGAGTGGATTGGTTCCAGTCCCCACCCGAACTCTGCAATATTTAGAATACTTGTGTATTAAATTTGCGCCAGAACCAACATAAATGTTCAAATCCTTGAATTTGGTTTTCTGTGCTAGTGTTTCCATCAGACGTATCAAACAATTAATTTAGATGATTTGTTAGTTAATTTGATATCGACTGCATGTCTTAAAATAAATGCATGAGCCTTCACCGTCACATTCGGTTGCCATGTGCTCCAATGCTCCTGCAAGAAGGGCTCCTCCATGGCGGTGTTAGGTAATTAAACCCAATCAAATAGAGAAAAGGCGAAATTGAAATAATTTTTTTATGAAATTAAAAGTTTACATAGTACCCTGAAGGAAAAAATTATGGATAAGGCCAAACAAAAACATGTGTAAATATTCATCTCTCTCCACTTTTAATGGACTTGGTGATGTGGCACTTGCCTACATTCCTTTCTTTCTGTTCTTCTCAACATACGTACGACAATCTAGATTGTGAACTAATCAATCTTGATAGTAGTACTTTTATTTTGTCATTTTGTCATTCTTGTTGCTTGTGTTTCTTTTAAACTAGTTGAGGATTTATGTCACAATCTCGTTAGTATTGATTGATTTTGTAAAACACCCGCTATATCTTTAGTGATTTTTTTTTTTTTGCATATTTTGCTTCTCTCACACTTCACAAACAAAATGACATTGAACGCAAATGTGAGAATGAAATGTTAGATTTCTTGTAATGCGCAAGGCACCTCCAATACAAGAGAACCTCCTTTATTTATGTTGAGTGCTTAATTGTATTGCTTTTTTACTTAGTTGCTATATACTTAATTTTTGTGGTGGATAATCCCATAACTGGCGTAGATTTTATCCTGTCCGAATCATTAGCGAGGTCCAAATCAACATACCCTTTGACTGTGAATCCAAATCCTTTATAACATAGAACAACATTGGAGGCCTCTTTGATATAACTTTATAACTGCCAATGCTCTTGACTAAGATTCTCCAAGCACAAATTAATTACTTCAATCTTCTTTGCTTTACTACTAAGAGTCATACTTGATGATAACTTAAAATTAATAGAAAGTGAGGTAAAGTGATTAAAGCATATTTTGAAATAGCCAAATTTTCTTGTTATTTCCTGGTGAATTTACATTCTAGGATCTTATTACTACATCCCAAATCCTTCATTTTGAACTCCCTAGCCAATTGTGCCTTCAATTTTTTGAATCCTTTATTGGGGCATGTCACCGTCAATATATAATAGTTGGATGGTGAAGTTATCACCATCAAACCTCTTGTAATATGTATAAGGGTTTGGACTAAGTCTATTGTATCCAAAACTTATAATGAAGAAATCAAATATCTTATACCAACACATTGATGCCTATTTGCGATTTATTCCACCTGCAAATCAAGTTCTCTTTTCGTAGATTTTTAAAAACTTTTGGTTGGAACATATAGATTTTTTAAAAATTTATTTTAATTTTTTGTTCTAGTTTTATATTGTTTACTTTATTGAAATTGAAACTTGAATCCTTTTTTGAATTCAAGATTGTTAAAAAAAAGTTACATAAATTTAGTTTCATAACTAAAATAAAAAAATAAAAAATATTTGGTATATAATTTTGGTTTTAAAACTTAAATAAAATAAGATGAAGAGACAGAAAAGAGAGAAATTTAACACATGTTCCAAACCCCTACTATATTTTTTCACATTTAATTGTTCTAGATATAGATCAAATAGAGCATATTATAATTGAGCATATCCTCTCATCATTAATTTGCATGATATTGCTCTGTGTCATCATTATTATTGTGTTTGATACTGTAAACTCATTTGTTGTCAATGGATTTCCTTCTTTGTGGTAATGACAATCTTTTAAGTCTTATTCTTATAAAGAGCTATGATTTCCTTTGACATTTTTGTCATCCACAACGATCCATATGATCTTGTAGTTGCTTCTCTAAATGTTACGTGGTTTCCATTTTTTTCTAGAAGATAGTATGCAATATTGCCCTCCATAATATAGTTTAACCGATAGGTTGGTCCTTTTCATGATTTGACCATTAAACTTCTATTAGACTTAACTACTTCTATTCGGTGTTCTTATGTTGCTTTAAAAATATCTTGTTGTTTAGACTTTTGTTTCACCTTTATCGTTGCAGGTTATAAGCTTTTTATTGATGTGCTATGATTTTCTTTGTCTTGAATACTTTGTCTCACCATTAGGAAGATTGTCTAGATCATTATACAATATTGTTCCTAGTGTCATCTTTAATTTTCATGAGTACTTTGTCTCATCAAATTTACTAATGTCGCATTTCATTGTTATTGCTTCTATCACAAAGTGTATTTAGTTATATCTCTTACTATTGTTTTGATAGTCTTTTGGGTTATCATTGTTGTCAACAGTTTGTGTTTAGCAAGTGAGCAACATCCATCTATATTTGATTGAATAACTTCATAGAGTGATATATTAGAGTGAACTCGTAAAATGAGTCTAACTATATACTATTATAATATGCAAGTTTGAAGATCTGTAGACTTGAAAATCCTCAGGGTCGGAGATCCATAGACTCGAAGATCCTTAGTGTTGGAGATCCGTAGACTTGAAGGTCCACAAGGTCAAAGACCCATAAACTCAAAGGTTTGCAGGGTCGAAGACTTGTAGACTTGAAGGCCTATCAGGTGAAGAGTGGCGGTCTCACAGAGTTGAAGCTCGAAGGGTCAAAGATTTAAAGACCCAATGGTATTTGAAGATTAGCTGAGTTAGAGTTCAGTTAGTCACTGGCTCTAAACTAGAGACTCGGAGACTCAAAGACTTGCAGACTCAAAAACCAGAGTGTCACTGGCTGTAAACTGGAGTCGCTGATGCCGGTAAAGATAAGACTCGAAGATCCGAGGGTTCGGATGAAGTTTGTAGCCCATTTACAAAGTATATCTATGAAGTTACGAGATAATCATCTTTAAGACTATGGCTAATCAAAGGATTGAAATGCAGAAAAGGTCATTTAAGTAAGTTATTCGGATAACATATCTAAGCATGGTAAATATCAGAATTAACATGTGGACATTATCTGATGCTAGAGTGATATGTTTTAATGATGGAGATAAAAATGGAATATGTCTAATCCTAGTAAGAAGTTTTTCATGCAACAGTCGTCCTATAAAAGAAAGGTATATGTCATACTTCAGGGGGGCATCAAAATATTATCAGAGAATACGCAAAGTATCAAAGGGAGACAAGAGGGGCAAAAATAGAGAGAAGTTCGTGTCGCATGTAGAGAAAAGAAGACTGTGAGCAAGATTAACAGTGAGTTTATCTAGCTTTATTCTTCGACATTCAACGAGTTGGATATATGAGTAGTTGAATGTCAAGAGGTGCAAACCATTGTGTACGCATAAACAAATTACGCTAGACAGTTCGTTACAGTGAGTGAGTTCTGAAGTAATACTATTTTTGTGATTGCATTTAAAAGATAAAAGAGTTAATTCTATTGTAACAAGGGCAATACCCTACTATATTAAAAGGTGATAATGGATTGGACTTGGTGTAGGTACACCCTCACCACTGTTGAGTAGATCACATTGATCGAACCACGTAGATTGTGTGTCTTTGTATTTTTTTTCCTTTACATACTTGCTACAAACGTGATTCTGCACTTGACACTACCACCCAAGAAACCAACGCATTTGTAATAATCTCTCACACAAGCAACTCGCTCTTTGTTAAAGAGATATAAAATTAACGGAAATAATTTTAAGTATACAAATTACTCCTCTTTCTATATACATTGGAGTACCCGTAAGAACCCTGTTAGGATCTTGGGAATATCACCATTATTTCAAGCTTCTCGGAATATCTTTCACTAATACCAAAAGTGGACAATTTAAAAAAATCACAAAAAAAAATAGAAACAATAGTCGTTTAAGTTTTAGCTACTTTAAATAAAATTTTCTAACTAAACTTGATCACAAGTAGCTACCTAAATTGTTATTACTTTTGCCCACACTTAAGCTAGTAAAACCTCCAACCCCCGTCCATTACATGCTCACATAAGGATTAAATTTGAGTAAGTTGTTTTAAGAAACCATATGGTGACTATTATCACAAGAAGACAACTTTGTTATTCTTAGAGCTTGAACACGTGAATAACAACTTCTGGAGCACCTTTAGAACATAAATTAATATTTTACTAAGAATATACTTAATGTGGCAATCAAAGAATATACGATGAGCAAATACCAACACTTTTAATGCGACACACAAATGAACCTTGATCATACATGAATCCCAACTTCATAAATAGATCTCTTTGGAAAACGAATAGATTATGACCTAACAAACAAATATAAAACATTATAAGGAGTGACATTACTCTCATACCACCGTTGTATATTTAAACTCTTACTTTATAGATCAAGAGTAACCAAAAGTAAACTAAAATTAATAAAAAAAGAAAGCCAAAAAATTATGTAGACAAAAACTATAGGCAAGACAAAAGTTTTACTATGTGCAAATATTACAAAGATAAAATAGAAGAGAGGGATTCTTATAGGCGAGGAAAGAGATCCTCCCTCACCTTTATGCCCTATGTGATTTCCCGCATCCTTTCCCCTCCTTTTTCATATCCACGTTATGCACGCACAATAGGCGGTTAAAGTTCAATGGAGTCATATGACACGTTTGGGAGCTCTTTTCTTGAGGTAGCTATCGATGATTCTAATTGCTAGTATTATAAGTGAAATCGGTTTAGTTTAGGTCTGTTTGAGCCATTTTTAAAACCAAATTAATATTTTGGATAAAACTAAACTAGACCAAAGCGATAATTATAGTTTGTTTCAGTTTGAACTGGTGGTTTGAAAGATTCTTGATCTGAATTAGTTTGATTCAACATTTTTTTAGTTTTTGAAATCTTATAAAACAAATAAAGTGTATCCGTGCGCATCAATTTTAATATATATCAAAAGTGAATAATATTTTACAAATACAACACATCAAGTCTCTCATAATAAATAAGCCTAAATTTATAACTCATAGCATATAAAAAAAATAGGAAATAATGAAATCACAATCTTTATTGAAGCATGTCACATTATGTATGTATGAGAATAAAAATAATTAGTGACGTAGAAATTGAAGAGAATAATATACAAAATTTTCAAAGTTTAAACTCACAAAACAGTATATTTTGGTTCAAAATAAATTCTAAAATTTAAAGCCGAGTTGAATTTTAAATATTATATGATTCCAAACTAAATAAAAATAAATTTATATAATTTCAACAATTTGATAAATTAATGGTTTTGATGAATCGATTTAAACCGAGTTTGGAGTTTCACTCCTATCTAGCACCGTGTTCGCACTTCATTAACAATCAAACTAAACATATCTTATCGAATACCAACTTTGCAACTATTTGTGACAATTTTGAATTGTATATTAACACGGTAATTTACTTGACGTTAAGTTAGGAAAGCATAGGATCTTCTTCAGATAAAAATCAAATACAAAATAAACTAACAAAAATTTTTAACCTGATAGACTGATAGACTGAAAACTGAATAAATTGATTTGATCGGATTGAGAAATTTCATCTATTTGATCAAAAACTGAAAATTTAGTTTAGTAAAATAGTATAACTCACCTAAATTGACTGACAAATACCCTTATACTTTTGTTTTTCCTTTATTATCACACAACAATTTATTATAGAATGGGTCATTGGTTAGCAATTAAAATTTATTTAGTTTAAAATAAATAATTTATTGTTCAATATATATAGTTTGATTTTATCTTAAATGTTTAATTTAAATGACTATATATTGAAATTTTTTTAATTAAGTTATTTATATATTTTTTAAAATTTGTTTAATCTTTTTTTAAAATAATTTTTTTTAGTAACCTATGCGAGTTAACAAACACAACACCAGCTACATGGATTATATATATAATATATATTTAATTTTATATTAATGTAGTGGGCCTTTTGGTGAGCTCAAAAAACCAATGGTGAGAAATTTTTAGGCGCCAACCAACCGTTTTGGGGACATTGGATACCCTCACTTTGAGTAGTCTTAAGGTGGGTCTGCGTTATCGAGAGATGGGTTCGGAGTTGGTTACGTGTAGGGAAGGATTAGCACCCCTACGGATTTGGGTATCTAATTTAGGAGGAGGAGGTTTTATTTTAGTTGCCGCTATGATTGGGTTAAGTTTCCTAAAAAGTCTAGGATTTTTATTTAGCTAAGTTATTTATTTAAGTATGGTTAAAGTGGATTTATCTTAAATTTCTAAAAAAGGAATCCTAAAAATTTTGGGTTTTTGTTTGAACTGGAGAATGAGATCCTATGAATTTGTTTTTGGGTTTTTCTTTTGGAAATTTAAACCCTAAAAAAACATTTTTTTTTTTGTTTTGTTTTGTTTTGTTTTGTTTTGTTTTTTGGTTTGAAAACATGAAAACGTTTTTGTTTGTTTTTATTTTATTTTATTTTATTTTGGAAACCTTCCTCTCTCTCTTTTTTTTTTTTTTTTTTTGTTTTTGTTTTTGTTTTTTTGTTTTTTGTTTGCTTGTTTGTTTGTTTATTTGTTTTGTTTTCTCTTTTTTAAGACATTTTGAAAATTATTTATTGAAAACATTTTCAAAAAAACATGTTTTTTGTGTTTCTTTTTTTCTTTTTGAAATTGAAAATGCATACATCAAAAATAGATGTGGAGTGTGTGAGTGTGACATCCACAAAATTAAATCACTCTTTTCTTTTTTTTTCTTCATCCTTTCCTTTTGCTTTCTCTCCTTTTTTACTTTGTTGTTTTTTTCTCTTTCCCCGCACTTTACATATTACACATACATATAAGGAGAAATACAAGAAAAATACAATGGAAAGAGGTTGAAAAACAATTACATCAAATATAGATAAACTAAAAACGAAAATTAAAAAAATGCTAAAAAACAATTACACAAAATAAATACAAATAAGCTGAAAAAAAAATATTAGAAAGATGAAGGGGTGAAGCCGACTTTGAAGCTTTGCAACGTCAATCCCGCTGAGTGCCGATGGTCCACTTGCTCGACTTGGAATTGACCGGAGCTCGGAGGTGGGACTTATGAAGGCCTTCCCTGGTGTTTGGAGATGGGGGGGGTGGGGGGGGGGGGTTGGAGTTTGTAAGGGAGTGGATGAGTGATCTCCGACGGGGGGGGGGTTTTTCGTGATGAGGGGGGCGGTTTTTCTGATTATGATGAGTTGGGGGGGGGGTGTTGTTGTGTGGGCCTGTTTTTCTTTTTGAATTTCTCTCCTTTCTTTCTTTTCCTTTCTCTCTCGTGTTTCTTGTTTTGCTCTGTCTCACTAGGATGAGGAATAGGGGGGTTTTCAGGGGAGGTTTCAACGATAAAGGGGGGGGGCTCTCTGTTTTCTTTCTTTTTCTCGCACTGGGTCATGGAGGGTGACAGGGAGGGGTGTTTTCTTCCTTTTTTTCTCAACGAGCTTCTCCTCCTTCTCTCAAAGAACTCCCTCTTTTTTTGCGGGACGGGCAACTGTCCTTTTCAGATCTCTTTTTTCCTCTTTTTTTTTTTTTTCTCTCTTTGATGCAGGGACGGGCAAGTTTTTTTTTGATGCAGTTTGTTTCTTTTTTTTTTTAACTCTCTCCCAACGAAGACCCACACTTTTCTTTTTTTCTTTTCACTAATTTTCCCTCAAAAAGCATCCCCTTTTTGCGGACCGTGTGAACCCTCTTAAAGTGTCGCAGAAAAGCTTTTGGCTCCACTGTCATTAATGCGTATTATTTGAGCGGATTTAATTTGGGGGGGGGGGGGGGGGGGGGGGGGGGGGGGGGGGGGGGGGGGGGGGGGGGGGCCGGGGGGGGGGGGGGGGGGGGGGGGGGGGGGGGGCAGGGGGGGGGGAGTGGCGGGGGGGGGGGGGGGGGGGGGGGGGGGGGGGGGCTCGTGATGCCTTTTTTTTTTAAGTTTGTATTTTAGCGGCAGACATGGGGCCGACGGGTTGTTGAGTTATTCCCTGTTCGATGGTTAGCGCAGAAGAGAGTCCCGTGAAGCCAGCGAGAAGAATAAAGGGAAACCCGTGAAAAAGAAAAAGTGCGGGGGACGCGAGGAAAGCCGGCGAAAAAAAAGAATGGGGGGGGGGGGGGGGGGGGGGGGGCGGGCGAAGGCGAGGGGGGGCGGAGGTGGAGCGCAGGGTGGGGGGGGGGGGGGGGGGGGGGGGGGGGGGGGGGGGGGGGGGGGGGGGGGGGGGGGGGGGGGGGGGGGGGGGGGGGGGGGGGGGGGGGGGGGGGGGGGGGGGGGGGGGGGGGGGGGGGGGGGGCGGGGGTGGCGGGGGCGGGCTGGTTGAGGCTTCGGGGCTGGGGGGGGGGGGGGGGGGGGGGGGGGGGGGGGGGGGGGGGGGGGGGGGGGGGGGGGGGGGGGGGGGGGGGTGGGGGGGGGGGGGGGGGGGGGGAAAGGGGGGGAGGGGTGGGGGGGGGGTGGGAAGCAAAACACCCCCCCTTTTTTTTTTTTACCTTTTACCCCCACCAAAAATGCAAAAATGAGACCTTCCAAGGATTTTTGGGGAGATCCGTGTTGCCTATATAGGCATTTTGGAGGAGTTTCGCTGATGGGGCAGGTTTGACCAGGGGCATTGGGAGGGACGAGTTTGATTTGATTTTCATGAAAAGTTGTTTTGGCCATAACTTCTTCATTTTAAGTCCGATTTGAGCTCGGTCAAGTGGCGTTGGTCTTCAATTTTCATCCTCCATCACTTGGTGTTGGTCTTGGGGCGCTTCAAGGACTTGTAGCAAAAGTCATTAATTTTGAACTTCCCGGGGGGGGCGATCTGTGTTGATTGTATCCATGTCGTGCCGATGGGGGGGGGGGGGGGGGGGGGGGGGGGGGTGGGGGGGGGGGGGGGGGGGGGGGGGGGGGGGGGGGGGGGGGGGGGGGGGGGGGGGTGGGGGGGGGGGGGGGGGGGGGGGGGGGGGGTGGGCAAGGTATATGGCATGGGGGGGGGGGGGGGGGGGGGGGGGGGGGGGGGGGGGGGGGGGAAAAGGTATATCAAATGGGGTTAGTGTGGGTCAACCGGACAAAAGGGGTGGGGCCAACAAAGTATAAATAATAAATTAAATAATAACTATAAACTTTAATTAAAAATAATGAATATGATAATAATTGAATAAGATTGGTATAAACCCAATTATGAATAATATATAAATCAAAGTTCTAATTCTTAAATGTAGATGGAAAAGTGAGTATAAGGTAAATTTGATTACCCTATTTTATTTTTGTTTTGAATTTTTTTTATTTTTTGGTACATAAAATATAAAATTAAAATAATAAAATATTATTTTCATTATATGAGTCTCTCATAATAAAAATAATAATTTATTATTTTAAATTAATTTTTATATTTAAAAAAGCTATCATATTTTGATAACCAAAATAAAAAACAATATAATCAAATAACTCCAAACTCACTAAAAAAAAAAAATATATCCACCTTTTCCCTCCTAAGCCTCCATGATTCCAAAAATCCCATATGTATCAAGGGTATACAAAAGATTCAAAATGCAAAATGAAAGGTACAAAGACCTATTGAATGAGCCATCAAAGAATCAAAGTTAATCTTTTAACCACTACGTATATATAACTTAAGTAAGAGCTTAATTAATATTTGTCATTTAAGCTCTTGTCTCTTCATCTCAGCCTAGCTATATTAAACTTTTGTCCTTTTGTTAGACTCTTGGTACTTTGTCTTGGATTAGGTGTATGAATATTTCATTACCGACAAATTAATAAATTCACAGTAAGTGAATTAGGTTAAAAGTCCTTCATCTTATATTAGGCTTTTAGCTTTTATCACAAATCTAACAATATTAATTAATAAAAAATTTAAAATATAAGCATGATGTGCACTAATTTGTGCAACTATGATGGATGATTGGTTCTTAAAAAGGTTGTGAGTCTTATTTGACTTTATAAATATAATTATCTATGTACAGTACACAAATGTCTTCTCATTATGCTTATGTATAGCAGTTCTCTTTGGTAGGCTGAATTTCATGTTTATTTTGGGATCTAATTGGCATATTTCATGCGTATTTTGGCCTTTTTTTTAGTCCAAAATACTTAATTTATGTTCTTTTTAATCTTTTAGAATTACATTGGGTATTTTTATGAATTTCAAGACTTAAAAAGAGCAAAATAAGGAAAATATTGTTTATTTGCGAGCAACAATGTAAATGTATGTTTGAAAGTTTAGAACTTATCATAAATAAAATATATTTGTTTGTAATAAGATGAGTAATTAATTAGATAAAGTAATTAATATATATATATATATATAATTTGATGATAAAAAAACTCAGTTAAACTATAATATAGGAAATACATAAAACACATGCATATGATTCTATTTTTTGACTTATAAAACATATTTAATTTAGATTCTTGTACTATATTTATAAATAAAATTTTTAAGTAATTAGATAAAATATTTATTAAAACTATAATTTAAAAATAAAACAAGGGCAAACA
Source organism: Taxillus chinensis (assembly GCA_023512835.1). Lineage (NCBI taxonomy): Eukaryota > Viridiplantae > Streptophyta > Magnoliopsida > Santalales > Loranthaceae > Taxillus > Taxillus chinensis. The sequence goes on along the minus strand of CM042088.1, from coordinate 50,047,530 downwards.
AGAGTTATCAACTCCCAAACTCTTTTTTATACATTAATTCAGTAAAAGATATATTCGGTGGCAGCCGGATACCCATTTCAGTGGCGGGTGGATAATGGCCCCAAATCCAGAAAACACGGGTCATTTGTCGGCGACAACGTGCGGCCTGGTCTACCACGAATCCTTCCTTCGTCTTCAAAACAACCGCGACCCACTCATCTTCCATCGAGTCAATCGAATCGTCGGGCGTAAACGAAATCGAAAAACAATATCAGACATTACTCAATCTCCGAATCCTTTCTGGTATTTTTATTTGTCATTCCATTCCATACGCGTCTTACGTTCTTCATCCGTCTGTCTGTCTCACTCTACCAGCCATGGGCATGAAGACCACAACAACATTCAAACAAGAATACTCTTTTGGTACGTACGGTCTCCTATGATGTTTTTTTTTTTAATTTAATTTGTTTAAATTTCTCTTAAGCATCGTTGTTACGTCATTATTATCATTTATTAATCCCCCCCAAATCGCTCGCTTTAAATTTGTTGCTTTCGATCATGGCGCAGAGCAGCGTTTCGAGGAGTCGCGAGACATCATTTCCAAATACCCTGACCGTGTACCCGTGAGTCGCGATGGGATTGGGATTGGGATTGGGATTGATTGATTGTTTAAGCATTTATGATGAGTCGATAGTTTCAGTTTTTTAAGGATGATTGATCTATTTGTTTCAGGTAATAATCGAAAGATATTCAAAAACCGAGCTTCCTGACATGGAAAAGAAAAAGTAAGATTTCCTATCCCGTAAGAGACTCCTTAAAAGGAAAAACAACAACAACAAACAAAGGAGACTTATTCCTATGATTAGACTATGATTTTTTTTGTTTTTAGTGTCTCATATATGTGCTTTGCATTGGAGTTCTAACCACTGTAATCGTAAAGCACTAGCTTTTCCTTCGCACCAGACCACCATTTGAATTAATGCCCACAAAATTTTCTTTAACAAGTTGCACAGTGGGTTGCTTGCCAAGGTGTTACAACAAATTTACGTGGTATAAATGAATTAATGACAAACACGAACAATCACACGGTTTATGTGGCTCACTAATAATATGTTAGCTACATCCAAGGGGCAGAGGAGAGGAAATATTATTAATGTTGAGGAGTTAAAGACCACGGATACAAATTAGGGTCAGGGTTTTTATAGTTGGAATTTAAATACTACTCCCTGAATCAGATTATATGGTCCAGGCCCAAATTGAAGCCAAAACAGATTATCTAAGCCTAATATAATATATAATGTAACTCACTGACCAGGCAATCGTCATTACTTTTGTTGTAGGGCACCAAATTTAAGGCATATTTTAATAAATTTCTACCTTGACTTGAATCTTTTCACAATAGACAGATGTACCATATGCACCATTACAGTGCCAGATGTAGCAGATGAGCTCAATTTTCCCTTAAGGGGCAGATAACATCTTCCAATATTTAACAAGTCCAAACAATATTGGAACTTCATAATTGGAACAAGCTTGATAAACATATTTGCGGGATTATCAGCAGTGCTCACTTTTTTCACTTTAGGTCTCTTCTCGCTTCTTTGAAAATGATACCTGACATTGATTTGTTTGGTTATCTTGTAAGGAACCTGATCCTTGACTTAGATCATAAACTAGTCCTCTTAGCCATATTCCCTCTTTTGCAGCTTTTGTTAATGCCATATGTCCCGTCTCAGTAGTAGACATAGTCGCTGCAATGTAGTTTTCCAACTATCCTTGAACAGCCAATAGTAAACACATAACCAGTTATGAATATTCTATTGTCAAATGTCAACATTTCTAGCATAATTAGAGTCAAAATATCGTATTACTTCACATTGAGTTTCACCTTCATAAATGAAACCAACATTAGAAGTACATTTAAGATACAAAAAAATTCTCTTCCTAGCTAGCCAATGCTCTTTTTCATATTCAGTCATAACCCTGTTGACAACATCAACATGTGCGAGATTAGACCTAGTGTAGACCATAGCATCAAGGTTCAAAAATAAAATGTCATACGATACAAATCCTATGCCATTTGTCTCGGTGGGCGCCTCAATATGATCAAGGCGGGTGCCTTAATATGGTCGAGGTAGTTGCCTCCACCGTGAACGGAAAAAATAAAAATAAAAATAAAAATCAAATCAAATGAATGAAATAAAATGAAATTTATGCAAATTTAGTTTTAAAATAATAAAATCACAATTATTAAATGTAATCTCACACTTATTAAACATTGCTTGCTTGTCAATTCTTTTAATCTAAACGACCCTTTATTTTATCTATCTGAGTAAGCAAATGCACTTGTTGAAAGAGATTCTATGACACTAGTATTTGCAAATAAATTATGAATTTATTTCTTATGAATCTACCATATTAGTACTAATAATGTAATACAAACACCACACATTTCACGACATCATACATTTCACTCAACTCATCTCGCTTGTTGTGGCGGGAAGGTGATGGAAGATGATGTTGATTTCAATGTCAAAGGCGATGTGTGTGATGTCAATTGACAATGAAAGCAATGTTCGCCATCCGGTGACATCTGCGATGTCAAGGGTCGATCACCTGCCGAGATGAGGACGTTGATTGATGACGAGAGAGGAGGCTTCAATGTGAGGGATAAAGACGGCTGCTTTATCTTGTAGTGGAATGGGGCACCTTAGCCAATCAAGGCAGGTGTAGGCAAATTGGCACTTTGGGGTGCCCGTATTGGGATTGCTATGCTCTAAGGCAGTGAGTCGGTGCCTCAAAGCGCTGCCTCAGCCCGTATTTTCAAACCATGCATAGCATACGTCAAGCTCATTATTGCACTAGAATAAGCAATTTGAGACGTGCTTCTTCTCCTCATAAATTTTAGGAATGAACACCGGAGATAGATGAGTATTTGTAGCAGATGGAGAATCTAATGTTTTAGCTATAGACATGCAAAACATGGATAATATCTTTCGTATGTAATTTTTTTGTTGCTAGAAAAACTTTCTCAAACTTCTATACTCGTAGATTTTCATTCTCAATATTTTACAAATAGCGCCCAAATCTTTCATTTCAAACTCAGCATTGAAAAGATCTTTCAACTTCTTAATATCAAATGTGTCCTTTCCGGTTATCAACATGTCATCTACATACAAGACCAAATAATCTAAGGAGTCATTTGGTAACTTGGTCTAGTATACACAACAATCATATAGACATTGTGTATCCAAGTTGGATCATGTAGCTATCAAATCGTCTGTACTCCTACTGCCTAGTAGACTGCTTTAGTCCATAAAGGACTTCTTCAGCTTGTAAGTATACTCTTCTTTTCCAGTAACTTCAAATCCATTTGGCTGAGTCATGTATATCTTCTCTTTTAGCTCTGCAAGAAGGAAAGCTATTTTTATATGTAGTTATTGGAGCTTCAAATCCTAATGTGCAACCATTGCTAGTAGCATTCTGATGGAACTATATCTGACCACTGGTGTGAAAATTTCATTGTAGTACACACTTATTTTGATGGAACTTTCTTAAAACTACCCGAGCTTTATACTTGATACCCTTAGCAGGAGACATCTTTCTTTTTCTTGTAGACCCATTTACAACTGATCTTTCTCTATGGTGGTTGTACAAACAAATCCCAAGTCTGATTCTTTTCAAGTGTTTCCTTTCATCTCCCATTGCAGCAAGCCATTGGATAGGGTTAAACAAAGAGCTACACTATGCTGGTTATCCTCAAAACCATAGCTCAATGGTAGAACACCATAATTGACCCTCTTAGCTCTCTTTAGAGCTATACTATGTTGATTAGCCACAGGTAAGAGTACCCCTTGGGAGTTGGGTGTTAAATTGTTTGTGAAACATTCTCTTTTTAAGTGGCTTGCTGCGTCACTTGATTGTCAACATTTTTATTATTCATACATGTTTCGCAGTCGCGGTTGCAGCAATTATCGTGTTGCGGTCACGAACGTCGCATTGCATCTCAGGTGAGATGTAATTTTAGGCATGAAATAATATTTAATTATTTTTTAAAAAATCATTAAAAAAATTTAAAAAAAATCAGATAATCACATTTGAATTATTAAATAATATAAATATATAATTTAGATAACATAATATGAGTTATTATATTAAAAAAAGCATTACAGTATTATTGAATTATTAAAATAAATATATTATTATATTTTCTTTATTTATAATATAACACATGAAATTTTAATTGATATTCAACTTTTACAATATTTATTTAATAATAGAATAGGTAATTATTAATTGAAATGTATAATTATAAATAAAAATAACTCTTAATATTAATTTAATAATATATATTTACTTAAATTAACTAAATGCATTAAAAATTATAATTTGAAGTTAAATTTATAGTGCATTTATTTTATTTGACATCATAAAATAAAAAATATTATAATTATTGATCAAAATAATTTATATTAATAATATTTCTATATAAAACAAGATATAAAATATAAATTAATAGACATAAAATATATTAAACTATTTTAATTATAATTTAAATTTTAAATTTTAGTTATCAATAAATATGCTAATTCATACTATTTTTATCAATTAATATATAATTAATTATTAATTATGAATTAATATACAAACTAATGCTATTTTTATAAATAAGCTATACTTATATTTATTATTTCTTTTCACGTTATTACGACTTCGATGCTACCTCGAGATGACGACGATTGACTTCGATCAAGGAGGGACAACAGTAACTCCAACAATAACTTCAACAATCGACGATTGTTGCTGCATCGGGACTTCGGACGACAACTTCGACGCGGGTGTATGGTTGTTTCTCAGTTGAGATCTTGGATGGGATAGAGCGTATCCGATGTTTTGTTGCTTCTCAGCTGAGATCTCAGACGAAATCGACGGGATGAAGAAAGTTCGTGTAGCGTCCTTGGATCTAGGATCGGGACCCTCCGATACTATGATGAATCGTTCGAGATTTTTATGACTCGGACGATACTGCGGACCATGTATTTATAACTCTTTTTTTGTGATGGTGACTAGACTTTATATCCTTTAACTACATCCTCGTAACCTGCAAGTATTTTCACTCTAGCTATTGAGTTTTTTTTCCCTCCATCTACATGATAATAAACAGCACACCTAAAATCTCGTAAAGTAAGATTAATTAGCTGGCTTACCAAACTACACCTCATATCAGATAACATGTGGTAGATAATGCCTCTCCCCAAAACCTTGTTGCCAATCCAACATTAGAGAGCATGCACCTAACTTTCTCCGGTAGCATCCGATTTATACATTCTGTTATATCTTACTACGAATTGCTTTGGAAAACTTGCTACGATGTAGTTTCCCAAAAACACAATGTTCATGGAATTCATGATTCAAGACCTTGTGGCTACAAAGAATATCAGCCTTTGACAGAACTTGCATTCCTCGTTCACTCATATGATCAAGTCTCATGTTCATAACTTGGTCATATTCTTCTTTGGGACTTCGGAAGATGCTACGTAGACAGAATGTGTACCACGCTTGACACCCTTCTAGACTTTCTTCAAATCCTTGCAAACGTATTTAACTCCACCTTCATCTTGGAAGCTGAACCCGTTTGTCTCAAAAAGACTCAATGATATCAGATTCTTTATCATATGTGGAACATGTCTTATGTTGTTCAAAGTTCGAAATTTACCATCATGATTTTGTAGACTTATTGAGCCTATTCCGACCACTTTGCAAATAACACTGTTAGCCCATATAAATAATGTCTCCATCTACTTGCATATGGTTGCAAACCAGTCTCTATGTGGACATATGTGGTAAGATGCCCCCGAGTGAAGGACCCACACATCTTGATTGGCATGCACTAGTATTGTTCCTTCCCGCAAACTTGTGGATCTTCACTTTCATAGATGACATCTTTCTCACCAGATTTTACTAGATGTTCATGGTTCACTAACAGTGTGTTAACTATAGAGTTTGATCTTGAGGAGTTACATATTACGGAATTGGGATTTTCACATATAGAGTTTATATACTACTCCTTCAAGCATACTATACGGGCTAGGCCCAAATTGAAGTCAAAACATATAATCAAAATTGTAACTGGCTGATCGGGCAGTGAGACTATCGTCATTACTTTTGCTGCAGGGAACTAGATTTAAGGCATATTCTAATACGACTGCCTAATTGACTTGTCCGTGCAAGTTGTTTAGAGTTTGTATCGCTTCCTGGATTTCAAAATTGTTCCCGCTGTTGTACTGTGATAATGCATAAGAGGTTTCGTGAAACCGATTTTCAGTTTTCGTGGCTTCCTTCTGATAAGTTTATATGGATTACTAATGTTTTGATGTGGCTTCATAAATTTTACTAGTTTAATAAGCTTCTAATCACTTCACGCTGTAAGTAGTATGAGAGTGACTGAATTGTTTGTCAATCTTTTATCAGTTGGTTTTAATTTATTCTAACTGGCTTCCTCTATCTCTGCCCCTCCCACTATTGTGAATATCTTGCTGGCAATAAAAAGGAGACTGTTATAAACTGCTGCATTTGGATACACGCTCCCACACATTGATTACTTGTAGTGTATCACACTATCACCCACTCGATGGGGGTGTAATCAGCAAAAGAAGTCTAGTGATTTTTGAGCTTTAATCTTTACAAATTGAACGATTGCTGCACTAATGCATTTTTATTATTTGGTTGCTTATTTCCGTTCTCCTCACAGGTTCCTTGTTCCACGGGACATGTCTATGGGGCAGTTCATTTACATCTTAAGCAGCAGGCTCCATCTGTCCCCCGGAAAAGCTCTATTTGTTTTTGTGAACAACACTTTACCCCAAACAGGTAGTTGATCTAATTAAACTATCATGTTTCTTTTGTTTGAGACGAAAAGGCAGGAAAAGAAAAACAATCCGTACTTATAATTTTGTGTTATAATCTGGTATTCACTAAACAAAAAGCCTCTTCACAAAATGATCAAGTCTTAGCGCCAATAAACTGAACTATATTTATTTTTCTAAGTTGTCCGATGGGCAGAGCAGGAGGTGATTGTTGGCCTTATGTTAATATGTCTGAATAATATTTCACCGATGTAATCTGATAATATGTTTAATTGTTTGATTGCAGCCAGTTTGATGAACTATGTTTACGAATCCTTCAAGGATAAGGATGGGTTTCTGTACATGTGTTATAGCAGCGAGAAAACCTTCGGTTATGCAGATTTCGAGATTTCTCATCCGTGTAGCATGTGAATCCAATGTCAAAATTTGTACAGAATTGTTTTCAGTAGCATCCTTGTATTTATCCTCGCATTTAAGATTTGTGGGTTACGAAGTGCGATTCATAGCGGGGCTTGCGGGTAATTTCTGAAGTATTCGTGTTTCCCTACCCTTAAATATTCACTGTAGAAGCCTTCTAATGGTTTGCTGATTCAAGGCATATTCTAATGCATTCAACCACTAAATAAAACATTTAAATTCAACGTTCTCTGAAATCTGATTGAACAATGATAACTGCCTAGGGATGCTTGTAGATTCGGTGCACCAATTTGTTGCTTGGATTACAAAAACGCATTTATGAAGTTGGGGCAGTGACCCCAACTACTAAGCCTTCAGAATGCAATTTCTGGACACCTTTGGCTAAACCCCACCCGGGCAACATCCTTCAATTCAAACAAAACTTTTCCCTTCCAAACTACTCCGTTTCGACAAAATTCTATGTATTTTTTAACGCATGAAAGCTGCAAAAACAGACAAGACAGCTCTCAGCGTATATGGTAGTAGTGCCAAGGCATTGTATTCTTTAATGTAGTAGTGCCAAACCATTCGTGTAGTGAGAACAGCTCATTCACATAAACTACAACTTTTCATCATTTTCTAGCGTCTCTTGCCACTCCCTTCAGTCTCTGGCCACCCCCATTGCGCCAGACACCACTCACAGGAAGTCCTTTATTACCATCCACAGGATACGGATCAAGATCAAGGTCAGGACCAGAGCTTCTTGGGTTTAAAAGTGCTGCCACAGACCCATCACCTAGTCGGGCCGTCAAAGATTTTGAGCCTTTCTTCCCCTGCTTACTCCCCCGAAAATCATTCCCAGAAGACTCACCGCCAGCTGAAGAGTTGCTTTGGCTGCTCAATTTTGGAACGCATTGACTTGCAGAAATAAGACTGGCTTTGGAGCCACTTCCCGTGGCATTCGAATAGGTTTTTCCAGGGCGGTATCCATCCTTTGTTAACACTTCTACTTCCTCTTCTTGAAAACTCTGGCTTGACTGCAGTTTCCGAACAGTGCTTAAAACAGTATCTGCTAGGTTATCTTTTGACTTGCCGTCTTCACTCTCCACTTGCTTCCCTTTGGCTTTCTTGGAACCTTTACCATTTTTCATGCGTATGCTACCATTGCCCCAATCATTATTTTGCAAAACTCGCATACTGATTTCGTAGGTATCAACTAGCTCTTTCTGCTTCTGAGGGTCGGGCAATAGTCTGGCCAAATCATAAATGAGCTCTGTCAAGCCATACTCCTGCACACAGGCCAGGTATTTTTGTGAGCCAATTAAACCTTGCCGATACTCTCCAGATATGTTTTTAAAAGTTGTGTATTTGCCTTCATCAAATTTAAGCGCGGCACGAATCCTTTCAACCAATGACTTGTTCGCAGTTTGAACATCCTCTACATTTACAGTAGGATGGCTCCTCATAGAAAACTTCTGCATTGGTGTTGCAGGTGGGAAATCAGAGTTCGAAGGGTCAAAAGATCTACTCTGGACAATGCTGGGGCCAGAGACAGAGTGATTGCTCTTGTTACTGTCAAAAAGTTTTCGGTAACTTGAAGAATCAAGGGCTTCTGGCCCAGCCTGGACAGAACTTGCGTAGTCTGATGGTCCAGGTCTGTTACCTATCAATGGTTTGGTCTGGCTAATTGACAATGCAGGCGATGCATTATTTACTGAAGGCCAAGATTGAGCTGCCGAAAGTCCTTGACTCGCTCCTGGCCATTCTTGAGTTGATTTGGGAATGGTGATATTTCTATCGTTCTGGCGGCGGATATGTGCTGCCATTGTATGCACTTGTAAACTTTCAGAATCATTTCTAGCTTTTTGTTGACTAATGGGCTGTCCCATAGCAAGCGGAGGAAAACTAGATTCTTGGAGAGCTCGATTCTGTGACACAGCTTGGAGGTATTTCAAGGGTGGCTCACCATCTGACGTGGTTAATGATTCAAATGGCTGAACAAGTGGATCAATATCACTGGTGTCTCCATTATCAGATATCACTGGGGCACTGGATGATGATGACACTGGATCATGATATTCACTTTCTAGATTAGCTATATCAAAATTGGACGGCTGAGGAAGTTGGTTGTCGACATGATCACGACGAAATGTTTGCCTCCTTCCACGATGACGATCATGCTCATTACTACGTTGATATCGAAAGCTTGTTGGTATCTGAGAATATAGAAGTCAAAGAACAGGCACATATTGTTAATCGGAATCCCAAGCAAGAGGAAGAAAATGTGAAACATTACACATACAAACCTGAAGAACTGCATTACGTTTGGAACGAGACATACGTCCTCCATGTTCTAAAGCATTGTGCCTCTGAAATATAACACATAATTGACGATGTAAAAACCCCAGAATGAATGTAAGGAAAGATATCATCAACATAGTTACTTCAATAAATGGAAGATTAGAAAGAAACTCAATCACTGGTTCCTGTATCCAAATTCCCTAGGAAGTTACCTTCATCTCCGATTCAGATTGGAAGACAACAAACTTTTTAGCAAGGCACGCCTCATCCTCGCATAAGAAATGCTCGCAACGGAAGTGGATCTGTAATGTACATCAGAAATTATTAGTTTCGTAAGACACTCTTGGCTCATTAAACGGTTCTAAACGTATTGAACATTCTCATTCAAGGCAATGGAAATATTTTGCCTCCAAGTCGTCATAATTCTTGTAGTATTCATATTGTCCAGGATGCTTCCTGCATCAATTAGCATAAAAAGACACATTAACTGAATTTGTCCTGAGATGACTCCCAAATACGGAGTTCTTATTCTTCAACAGACGATATTTTACCTTTGACATATATGACATGTATAGTGTTCGGTGGACATATGTGAATAAAGCTCATTATCCCCATAAAACGGGGTTTTGCAAAATTCACAGAAAGGATGTCCCATGAAACCACCTCTTTCACTCTCATTTCCATCCACTGCTGAGTCACCAGTGTTTAAATGCCGATTCAACTGTGCTCTAGTATATAACTTCTGCTCACATATAAACACCTGATCCAATCCATAATTGGGAAAAAGAGAAGTGAACAGTAGGATTTAATGTCACATCCGAAATGATAGGCAACTAGAGATCACCAAAATTTTAATCCGTAAAGAAAGACAGCTAACCAAATAAAATGGTTACCATGCTAAATCTAAAGAGCACAGTGGCACGCAGATAGAATTTTCTTCATGCATGAAATCTCAGTAGAACAATTTCAAAGCCATCTATTGATGTTATATCCACTTTAATTGGGATTAAATATGTAATGGTTTAATTATAATCATGTATTATTTCAACTACCTCGAAAACATTATTTCTAGGGGATTTAAATTTTCAAGAGTAGATAAAATCTTTCAAATGTCCATAAGTTCACTGCATTCTTGCTGTGGAAGAAATGAAAAGGTATTATAGGATTTATGCTTGGTTCCATTTTCCCTTGTTTATTAGAGAAGTGAAATTCAACCAAATGCACAAAGGGTGCCAAGCTAACCTATGTAGGGATGCAACCTCTGCCTGAACTGAATGAGTTTTACTCTAATTTAATCCAATGAGCTTAGGTCAAACTTAAAAATTTTAAATATTAATATGAATTTGGTAATGGATTTGGATTTAGGAATAAACCAGAAAACAACCTGACTAAAAACCTATATTCAAATCTAAACCACTTTGAAGTTTATTACATAATGTTCATAATTACCCTAACAAAATAGTTTATTCACAAGTTTACAAGTTGTTAAGTTATGAAATGTTTATATTTTGTTTATAAATGGAAAACTTTATAAAATTTTAATATTAAGAATGTCAATATTTAGATGAAATCATTAAACATATTTTGAATACATTATTTTAATTTATAAAATAGTATTTTTCATATTTTTGATATATTATAAATTTATTGATAAACTGCATATATTTTAAAATTTTATTTATTAAAATGAGTAAAAAGGTTACCCGAAACCCAATGGGTATCTGAATGAAAAAGACTCCATGGATTTGTGTTTGTTAAATTTTAATATTGAGAATGTCAATATTTACCTGAAATGATTAAATATATTTCGAACACTTCTTTTATTTTACAAAATAATATTCTACATTTTTTTGATAAATTATAATTTTATTTATAAACTAAAAATATTTTAAAATCTTATTTATTAAAATGAGTAAAAAAATATTTATCAGGTTACCCAAAACCCAATGAGTATTGAACGTAAAGATTCATGAAATTGTGTTTGTTAAATTTTAATATTGAGAATGTCAATATTTAGCTGAAATGATTAAATATATTCTGAAAACATTATGTTACATAATAATGAGTATAAATTTTAAAATTATTGTTACATTATTTATTATATTTTATGAAATAGTATTTTACATATTTTTGATAAATTATAATTTTATTTATAAACTAAAAATATTTGAAAATATTATTTATGAAAATGAGCATTTTTTTTGTCAGGTTACCTGAAACTTAATGGGTATCTGAACGAAAAAAGAATTCCTGGATTTGTGTTCGAGTTCAAGTCTGATGGTATCTCTAAACCTAAAGCAGGAGTTATACACAGAATATGGCTCCACTAGACAATGTCAAAACCCATTCCATCCAACCAAGTGTATGTGTGAGAGGGAGAGAACAATTAGCGAGTTAAAGATAGCAGATATATAGATTATACCTTCCTCCCTTCCAGACAGAGACTACACATGACCAATTTATGCTGATGAAATAAATGGCCTTTTAACTGCTCAACATTCCTAAATTTCCCCCTTCTCTTTGACCCATCATTTAGTTGCTCATCTCTCTTGTCACAGACAGTACACGAAAGCCTGCACATTGCCTTGATCATCCTGTAGTGATCTAAATCATCAAAAAACGCCTGTGTATCCTCATGGTACCAGTATGATCCCACTGGACCCTCCTTTGGATCAGATGGAAATTCTGAAAAATCATTAATCATCCTTGTGTAATCTCCTAAAGCCTGTAAAAGCAACATAAACCTTGATTGTACAAGCAATAGAGATTCAATTGTACAATTAAAACAGTGACAGATCAACTGGATAAATTTTCTCACCATTAACAAAATTCAATTCGTTAAGGAACGGAATAAGAAAAACACTGAACTGTGCAAAGTTAACCCCTTTTTCCTAGGACGCGTTTTTAAAAACTCCAAAAGGAAAGGTTTTTTCAATCTTTTTCCAACAAAAATAAAATTATATATAAAAAACCAGTTTGATTATAATCATATAATAAGAAATTAAGTAACATACATATAGCTTCTTATTGTATGAAAAACGAAACACGGCTCATAGGAGGAACCAATTAGCATACCGGATACAATTACAGGTTTCAGCCTTAAACAATACAATCCAAATCTGGATTATAGGCCAGGTTCCACCAAAAAAATAACAACAAAGCAAACACTGCAGAGGTTAGTTATTCCGAAAATTAAAACAGCAACTATTGCCCAATATCTGTCAGTTCCCTAAAAAATGCAAGCGAATACCATCAAATGAGAGAAGTGGACCAACCTTGGTGACGAAGATGGAATTGGATTCGGTCTTGCAGATGCAACAGCGTCGATCATCGCAGATGAATCGAAGCCGAGCCACGCAAGTGGAGCACACGTCTCGGTGGCCACACGGCCCATAGGAGACCCATTCCAGGGTTTCGGCGCAGACGGCGCAGCTATCATCCATCCTTCTGAAGTGTCGCAGGCAAGAGCGAAGATCTAGGGTTTCGGATTTGCTCACAACGATGAACAAGGATCTAGGGTTTGGAATACTTGATCGTGGAGGAAAGACGCCGGAAGAGGAGTCGGGGGAATCCAATAACAGAAGCCGCCGGCAAAGCTTACTTGCAGCGAATAATGGGGTTTCCTGAGGCTAATAAATAATGGAATTTGCCGTCGCCTCGTCGTCGTCGACGAACCTTTACGAGGACAGTTATAATAAATATATATTATTATATTATATATATTTAATTGAGTACTGTAAAGTCTCTTAGCACATTAATTCTATTAAAAATATATTTTTAAAATAAATTTAAAAAATTAAATTTTAAATAAAAAAATCATATATTAAATTCTTTAAATTTTAAAAATAAAAAAATAAAAATAGAATAAAGGATTACTATTTATTATTTAAATAGAATATCTGTATAATTTTATCAATTATAAACTCTCGATGTTTATACTTATTTTCAGTTTTTCAGTTAATTACTTAAATTATTTGAACTATAGTTTGGATATTCAGTTATCATTCTTTAAATTGTTATTGGATCCTAACAGGGACGGATCTAGAAATTTTTAACTTGGGGGCCGATATACAAATAGTGAAAATTATTATAATTTATTTTTAAAAGCTATAATTTCAAATTACAATTAGTAGTATATATGTCATGGGTAATAACAAACAAATTCAAAAAAAATTATAACTAAATCTTATATAAATTTTTTAAAAATATATAATTAATTTACTATCATTATAGTTGATAACATATTTATCATTAATACTTTTAAACAATAAGTTATATTTATAATTAAATAATATAAAAATTGTATTTGTCAATGATCATAAATCATACTTTATATGAATAATGTCATGCTTTATATGACTATTGGTATATATATTATCTAATTTATATATATCAGGCTTTAGATAAATTTATATTAATCTAATAGATTTATATGACTTAATTAATTAACTTATCTATTTTATATTTTATATATGATATAAATTAGATTAATCTATGACTATTATATTAAATTATATAATTCTTTAATTTATGACTAGATGACTCACACTATTAAATTATATAAAATAAAGATAAAAAATAATTAAATGACAATATTATTTAGTTTAATTCGGTTTAAACTACAATTTTGAAATCTCAAATCAAACCAAACTGATATATTATTCGATTTCAAATCAAATCAAACCAATTTTATTTTATTTTGGTGGGTGGGTTTGGACCCTTTTGAGCAGTTTGCCGGTTTAGAGTTTCACCCTACATTTAACTATCCCAAAATTATTGGGATTTTTTTTCATAAGGTATGTTTTAAGCTCTCAACTGATTGAAGTATGAAAAATTATTCTTCAAATACCTTGGGAGATAGTTTCACATTGGTGTTGATAATATTTTAATAATGATGTGGTCAACGATATAGTCATTTTGACTGTAATTGAGCTTAATTTAAAATCTAAAAGTTCATAGACTATTTTAATATTTTTTTGTGATTTAATAAAATTAAGATGAATGAAACAATGATTAAGATATTGATTTATGGAAACTTGGAGGAAAGAGGGACATTTTTATAAGAAAGTAGACATTTTTTGGGTTTATCTCCTCGTATAAACACATATTTGGAGATCAAGCTATGGTGAGAAAGGAAATGAAGAAGAAGAAAGAAAAAGGTTAGAAATTCTTGATAATTTATAACAGTTTGATTTTCTGAAGATTCAATGTTGGTAGTTATATTCCTCTCCACCTGATGTAGTAGTTGTATTAATGCGATTGTAATGAATATTGTGTTTGTGTTGTTACGTGCATGATAGATATGAACGCAAATAAGGTCATTAAAAATTATTTTAGTACAAAAAATATTACTATACATTTTCCATAGTAATGTTCATGCTAGTTTTATAGGTAAAAAACTAATTTTCATTTGACTTTTAATGATTTTTTCACGAGCATATAATGTTGATGCTACAACCTCCCACTTACCTGAGTGATTATGAGCCTTCTGTTTGATTGATTATGAGCCTAAATGAGAATAAGATTCAAAAAATTGATTTTTTTTTGTGTTTGTGATTGATTATCACCCATGAAAGTAATAATTGAAGAATATTTTACAAAATTCAATGATAATTAAAATTTTAGTGATAGCCTAAAAATACATGGTAATGTTGAAAGAGTACCGACATCAATTTTCGTTTTTGTCACCTAACTTGCCAATTATCACTCGTCGGGTGGGGAAAAAAGAAGTCCCATCAGCAAAAAAATACAGACCCCTAGAAGCCACAGGTACGCCTGGCAATCATTAAGTGGTTTTCAGGAGAAATATTTGCCGGGACATACTTAATGAGCTCTGCGTCTAAACCGTGTTCCTTAATCCAAACCAACCTCCCCTGGTCAATGATCTCCTTGCACATAAACCCCAGCAGTGCCCTTTCTACCGCCTTAATGTTCCTCACAATGCCTTCAACACCTGCATCGTGACGAAGCTCCCCCTCGCTGTTACAACAGAACAAGTAAAACATGTCAAATAGAAAAGAAACCCAAAAAAGAAGTCAGTTATGAGATTAGATAGCTACATGGTTAGTATCTGCAATCTGCTGTCAATAACATCAGGAATATCAGAGCCATGATCAGCATCCACCGCCCAACTGGTAAACCAGGTAATTGCATGGAAATCCTCCTTGTTAATCCCCAAGTTCAATAAATAACTTCTATCTGCATTGCAGACACATCATCAGAAAATCCTAGTTGCAAAGTTAAATAATAAAGTTCATATAAGCTTATTGGGCATTAGGATAGATTACTGATGTACTGTTTCCATTGGCATAAATGATGGCAACATGTCGCTATTGCTAAACCACTTGGGTAAGGACCAGCATTGTGCCATACAGCACAATCTTGAGGTTGCTGTCCCCCGAGGGAACATCTTAAAGTCAGATCTGCAACCAGAAAAAATGTGTGTCAGCCAAAAAAAAACGCAGCTCACTTCAACAAAAAAGAAGAAGCATTATTTTCAACAATTAGAGGGTGTCTGCTGCAGCAAAATATGTAAAACCTGTTGCAGGCCCGCAGAGATGTTTACCAATGGCCAAGTAATGAACTCCCTTCAGCGACTCCACGGCATTCAAGTCTAAATCCTCTACTGCAAAAGTCGAATTTTGTAATACATAAAGAAGATGGGACCATGAAATAATCAACAAAATTGGGTTACATGGCTATGAAATAACATGGAGAGCAGCGTGCACTATAAACCCATAGCCTTTTTTTACTCCTTCAAACTCCCCCAATACCAGATAAAGGGTAAACATTTTGAGGACAATGATTAGAGTATAAAACATTGTACTGGATTGCCTTAAACTTCGCTAAGAGAATAGAAAATAAAGTCATACATGATGAAGTCATGAAAGCTCATAAAAAAACCACAAAAAAATGTTCACAGCAACAGGATTTCAGAAAATCTTACTGTCAATTCTCAAACGCTCTAATCTCAAGCTTTCTTTCTGCCGCAGACTTCGATCAGCCTATAAGTATCAACCTCATATATTACAAGAAATGACAAACAAAAGTAACCACCAAACTTTTTTCAACAAGATTATCCTCTGATGAAACACATTAGTTTGTTAGCAAATTTAGAGGATGGCCCCATTTAAAATACATTAAGAAAACAATCATATTGTTCAGTAGGATAGGCATGAATAAGGGATACAACGCTAACCTTTAGCTTGTATGACTTACGCTCAACCAAATAGACACTTTTGATCCCATAGCAGTCCGCTAGCATTTGTGTCAGATAACCTCTACCAGCTCCAAACTCAACTACTGCAGAGGCACCATCATAATCTCCAGATGATTCCCTTCCCATGCCATTAACAAAATGCTTTATTACCTTAAAATCCTCCATGTTCCCAAGAATTGATGCCTGTTGCAGAACATGTTTCTCTTGAAATGGCAATTTCCTGCATTGTAACCGATAAGCCAGGAACAAACAACACCCACCATAACTTAAGGCAAACGGAAAAAAAAACCCACATTGCCTATGCTGGTTTACATTACATACCCATCAACTTCTCTATTAGTCCATAAGCCACAAGCTGCCGGCATCTTATAAGATTTCTTGATATCCTTACATATTGATTCATGAATGGATTTAATTTTATCAATTAGTTTGAAGAATTCGGGTACAGTCATGCCATAAACGGCATTCCTCTTCATCTCTGAGGCAACTGTTTCATGTTGTACATCGTCGTCATTGGCCACAGCGCCATTAATGCCCTTCTGGTAGAAAGGCTGTCGGGCCAAGGATTGAGCTTGTTTAAGGCATGGACATTTCCTAAGATGCGCTTCGAGATTTTCTTCAAGCACAGAGCTACAGAATACATCGAAACAAATCAAAGCGCAACAAGATTAAACGGAGTAAGACATTATTATGCATCCTTATGCAGTCAATCATAGTCGAAAGTTAGAATATTACTGAGAAGGGTCGATGGGACATGGAACCCACTGTCCGTTGGACCTCTGGTTATGATTCCCACAAAACCTAAGCCATTCGGTAGCAAAGACCATTCAATGGAACGAATCAGAGACCGAAAACAACATTGGAGGGAGAGAGAGTGTGTGTGTGAGTGTGAGTGTGTGCGTTTGTGATTGCGTACGGGGAATCGCCGAGAGGGGCGTTCGCACAGAATCGGTTCTTCTTGGGAAGCCAGTGACGACACCGATTTTCCGTCATAGGTTTGTTCGGTGGCGTGGCGGTGTTGACGGCGCTCAATGCGTGGAGGGTCAAAATTTTATTCTTCTGTTGATTTTGTATTGAGTGAGGTGACGAACTGACGATGAATTGGGTCAGTGGTCGGAGAAGAGACTAGGGTTCCTCTGCAGTGGCGACCTACTCCTGGCATCCGTCATTGTGTCATAAACGGCATCGTTTCTGAAGTTTCAAATTTTAAGGTTTTATTGTATTATGTATATCATTGGTGTTGAATTGATTTATTGACTTGTGTTTGTTGAGGTGATCTATCGATTGCTCGTGTTTAATTAGTAAGGATTCTAAAAAATCGAACCAATTGAATAGTATTGAGTTATATGATTTAAAATTTTAAGAAATAGATATATTGCGATTGATTATGATTTAATTAATTTGATGACCGAATTAACTGAGGTAAAAGTTTGAATAATACTAATATACATCTATACAAATATTAGTGGTAAATAGATTGTCTCTGTTAATTATATATGCATATGTATATAATATCTAGTAAAGATACTTTATAAAGTTATTAATACTTTATTTTTTACTTTGGTAGTTCTTGATTGCATTAAATCGAATTAAAAACTAATAATTTTCTACTTTTGTTAATCAATTTTAGTTTATTGTTTTTCCAAATCTCTTTGGTTCAATTTAAATGCTTCCTATATCTAATTCTTTTGTTTCCTTGTTGCAAGTTTATGGCCTGATGGCCTTGTGCCATAACATATCACTCAAGTTTAAAATAATGAGCCTTGAAGTCATGTTTGGTATACATGAATGAAATGGAATCAAATGTATTACCATTCAAGTATATGGTTTGAAAAAAATTAAGAGAATAAGACATTACTTTGTAAATCAAATTACTTAGGTAAACTTCATTCTAGCCATATAAGGATACTCACAAATGGTTTGGATTTATTTTATTTTAATTTTAATGTAATTTTTAAAAAAATAAAAAATAAATTTTATAGGTTTTAAAATTTTTTCGTTTCTAAATTTAAATTTAATTTCTTTGAATTTTTTTTATTACTTGTGCATATTATTTTTTTCTTCATTTTTTTAAAAATTATTTAAATAAGTATATACACTTTTTTTAAAAAAATATTCCTACCAAACATAAAACCTACGTTGGTTAATCCGTTTTATTTTTAAAAATGAGATTATTTTTTAAAAACGGTAGATTCAAATAAATTTTCACCACTCATAAATAGTTTTAAATTTATTAAATATATTATTTTTAAAAATTATTTAATTTTTAAAAATAATATCATCATATCAAATAACTCTAAATTATTTTCGACATACGAATTCGAATAAAATTCAAAAAATGAAATACATAAATAGAACTTATACCAAAAACACTCTAGATTTTATAAAAAAGAATTTTTTTTAACTAAATTTTAGTTAAATAATAATGAGGCCATTATGAAAACAAAACAAATCGAAAGTGCTTAGCTTCTTTTTTTTTTTTTTTGTTGCTTTTTTTTTTCTTACTATCTGGGATTTCTTTTATGCTACCATCACGTGTGCGCTTTGTGTGCAGATATTTGGTTGGATCGGTCTCTGTTCAAAATGTGCTTTTCGTTTTCTCTTTTTTAAATACATGAAGGTGGTCCTCATGGGGCATAACCAGTGTACACACTAGAGACCGAAGATAAGGTTGAGGGTAAGAGGGTTT
Organism: Taxillus chinensis; assembly: GCA_023512835.1. NCBI lineage: Eukaryota > Viridiplantae > Streptophyta > Magnoliopsida > Santalales > Loranthaceae > Taxillus > Taxillus chinensis. The sequence goes on along the minus strand of CM042088.1, from coordinate 50,028,080 downwards.
ATGAGTGCAATTATGTAATAGCAAGTTTTTGAAAAAGAAAAATACATATAGGTATTTTTAATTTTAACAAGTCTTTGACGGGTCCTAGCACCCGTCAAAGATAATGTCACCATAAGTCGATATGCTATGAGGAATCTGTGATGCCATCTAACATAGATGGAAACTCAAACCGCGACCCCATTGAGTTGAAATGACTTTTTCAATTTTAATTTTGGGTATGTAAATACATGATTTACCCGGTTTGCTGGGTATGTAATTTGTAAGTTGAAATATAAAAATTTACTATATGGTTGACACCAAACGACCTCTACAGTAAAAATTTTGCAAAGCCATTACAAATGTGACTATAACATTGTCATCTAGCGTCTGATTTGATATATCTTATAATTTGTTAAAGTATTATTTATCACCTTATTCAAAATAGTCACCAACTACTATGAAACTATAGCTTAAATTAAAACTTCAAAAATAAATCAAAATGATTTTTCCTGGATTTGTTTTGGGTTGAGCCTAAGCTCTAAATTCATCCCATGAATAACCAGACTTCATTGTTTTCCCCGAGAACAAGCATATCCTGAAGTTTATTTGCATATAGATTGGACGAATTTCAAAATTTTGTATCGTCCAATCCAAATTGTCACACAATCGCCACCACATTTTCAAAAGTTTAGGTCATCCAACCCAATCAAACGAACCCAGCATTTTCAAGTTAACTATTTTTCATGGACAACAAAAAAGCTAGTATACCATAAATTCATGAGGGCACAAATGAGAAAAAATGTAGATTTTTGCCTTCACGATCAAGTAATAAATTCCATAGCAGGGGACATGAGCCAAAGCCAGGCATAAGTACCTGCATGATGAGCACTCATTTCAAAACTTTATTGACATCCTCAGAGTTGAAGTTATGAGACGAAAACATAAACTAGCCAAGGAAGTGAATTAGTACCACAAAGGTGCATATGGTCCTGAGAGGATTAGGAAAGGATACGGCCACCTGAAGGACACAATCTCCATATAATTAGTTTCCCTCTTCAAACCTTATGTAATGATATATTTTTTTTTTCTTTTTTGGTAATAAAGATGTCTATATATTTCTTACCATGAAAATCCACAGGCATGGATGACCCACTGGAAGATGACATAAATACAACTCCACAGCACAAAGTATGAGAGCCGAAACAAAGGAAATGGCTGGGGAAAAAAGGCACGTCATAAATACACTGCGAGTCTAGTTTCATGCCAAAAAGCACATGTCCTGAACAAGGTATAGAAAAGAGTGTTGCGATATGCTTACAAGGCTGTTAAGACCAGTATCAAGGAGGAGGAAAAGAGCATTCAGAGTATGCATGCAACCCATCAGCTGCAAAATGACACCCAACAAAATAATACATATATACACAAGTGATTGTAGCTTCATCTGAGAAATTAATATGACATTTAATAGCTTCATCCGAGAAACTAATATGACATTAAATAGCTTCATCTGAGAAACTGTGATGATTATATAGAAGAAAGATATATGTACATATACAACTCACGCCCTTGAGCTGACGTCTATGAATCATAGTAAGGTAATACAAGTGATTTGTTTCAAGTAATACTTCGAATTAATAAATATTAAAAAAACATTTTTTTCATTTAAAAAATTATTTGAGTTCATGATATTTAATCTGTGTATGATTTAATATAAGGAACCATCAATTAACATTAGGCACTAATGTTAATTAATTTATCATATTATATTTATGTATATTGAAAATATATAAATACTATGATTGATGTGCAAACAAATATGACGAAAAGAAGGTGTATAATCTGATAGTATGACAGATACGAAGGGATGGTGGCACATTTAGATATTGACATGTTACTGCAAGCTTTAAAGTTTAATGTGTGTATAATCTGTTCTCACCAGGTTCAGGCTAAGGTGTACATCGGACAGGAATGGTACAATAAGGCACCAAAACATAATGTCCGTCAATATGACGGCACCTGCACAAGTCTAACAGAAACACAAAAATCAAAATCAATTACAATTCTGAAGAGCATGTCTCAAAGCATCATCGACCAACACTAAAACAAAATCTGCACGAAGATGGCCAGCTAACCTGATACATGATTTGCATGAGATATCCAAAAACGCCTGCTCTATGTTGACTCTCCTCTTGACCATTGATGGCACCCCTAAAATCTTTTCCATTCAATCCATTAGCGTTTGTTGTTGATCTAAAGTAGTACTCTTCCGTATCTCTCCCCATAAATGCATTCCCAACATCTTTTTGAGGCCTCTTTGAGTATTCCCAGCATCCGTAAGCAGATATAAGGGTGCCAATCTATAAACATACGAATGTGTGACTCCAGGTGTGGTGGTTGAAAAACATTACAGTTGGGTTTTAGTTTTTTTTTTTTTTGTTTCTTACTTTGTAATATTATTCACCATAGTTTTCTCTTCCCATACGCTCGGACTAATCCCCCAAGACTCGGTTCCACTGTCAAGTAAGATTTTTCCCGACACAATTTTTTAAATTGGCAGGTCTCATATTGGGGACATATATATGCTTAACGAACTGGTGTCAATAGTCAATTGAGGTCTTGAGCCACATGTGGTGTTGTTATATATTCACCGGTGTGCTTCAAGCCGTGCTTCTATGGTTATCTTACAAATGTTCTTCCCAATTTAAACTTCAAAGTCAAGGAGAAACTAAAGAGGGCTAGCTAATTAGTTGCGGCAGAACATACCGCAAAATATGCACTAACTAATGTAAACGTCCACCTGCAAGATAGTTGCATCACGAGAACAAGTTCTTAATTAGGATGCAATAATTGATAACAAATACAATATGATATGTACATTATATTTTTGACTGCTCAATTAATTAATACGTACACATAAACTACATACACACGCACTGAGACTAGATTGCTATATATGAGAGTTCTACTCTGATCCATTGAGATGGGCTGCGAGGTCGAACCACTCTCTCCATATATCTTGGGGAATACAGATAATGATGAAGACTTACTCGGTGTAGTACATGAAGACGGAAGCGTCGCAGTCCCGGACGTCCCAAGCGAGGATGGCGGCCATGGCAAGGCAGGAGACGAACCGCAGCCCCAAGAGCCACGCCGGGTGCATCCCCCGCCAGCAGCTGGCCCACAGCCAAAACGAGGCCACGTAGCCAACACTGGGCGTGGCCGCATAACCGCTGTCGCTCTGCCCTTCAATCAACAGGCTCTCGTACGTTGTTCTGCCACTGCCGCGGCCGCACCGCCCGGCACCTTCATCCCTCCAGATGAAGTAGACGGCGCCGCAGAAGGCGACGGCGACGATGCCGAGGCAGATGAAGTCATACCAGCAGATCACCAGTGCCATATATAGTTATAATTAGATTATATGAAACCTCAGACGAGATTCACAGAGTTGAGATCAGTTGGAATGAGGCTTCTGCATTAATTTCTACGATGATACTGTGAATATTATCACCTCCCCTTTTCTTCTTCTTCTTCTTCTTCTTCTTCTTCTTCTTTTTTTTGTTTTGTTTTGTTTTTAGTTTTGTGTGGAGACAATTGTACGAGGATAAGTGGGTGTCGACATGTTCCTCATGAGAGTGGTAGCATTGACTGGCTGGTTGGTTTGGTTGTCGTCGGCTCACGAAAAACTCAGATGGTTATTCTTGTTATAATCGAGGTTAAAAAAATCGAGGTTATGTGAGTGAGGTTAAAAAATCCGAATCTAACGCGCTATTGTAGTATTAGTTATATGGAGGGCCTGGATGATTGTTTAGTTTGGCAAAGAGCTGCTTAAAAAAAGCAGGACTCTGTGCCACTACAACTCTGCGCAGCGGCCGCCAGGACTGGAGTCCACTCTCATGATCAGTTTTTTAGGAATTTTGTGTCAGTCACTTTGTCTAATTTCGTTTAATTTGTTTGTTATTGATTTTATGGTTATCCACTCAATTAATTAAAAGAATGACACTAAAAATTTAATTTTTATTAATTAATATTTGATTGTCAGCTGTGCAATGTCTTATGTGTGCTTTGTTGACTCAAGTAATTAAATTGGAGGGCCTGGATGATTGTTTAGTTTGGTAGTGTTTGGGATGATATTCCTTGTTCCAGTGCATGCATGTACGGAGGAGTCTCCAGACACGACACAATAGCAGGAGATAGTTGGTGGTTGTTGGGTATGGTTGCAGGATTTTATTGCGTTAAAAAGTTTGTTGAACACTTTGATTACAGTTTGCAGGTCCTCAGTCACGGTTATGTGAGTTGTCATAGTGTTTTCACTTAATAAATGCTTGTCTCAAATCCTTAAGCCAAACATATATTTAAGGTTCGAATAAAAATCCTGATATGCCCAACAGGCTTTTATCCCATTTTCGTGGTCCACAAAATCGGAAACCATAAACACAGTTTAATATAAGAATAGCATATCTGTTCGTCAGACAATCCCAACAGAAGAGAACCTAAAATTCTAGCAATAAGCTATTATTGTCTTTAATATTACTTAAGTACGGGCAATCGAAAAGGACCATGTAAACATTGAAAAACATGCATAAAGCATGTACTACATCTTCCAATAATAGCTATTATTAAAAGCTAATGGGACCAAAATTGGTGCAAAAAACAATAGAAAAGGTATGCACCCGTCGTAAATCTTGACACTTAAATCTTGATTTGGATATTATGTAAAAATTTAATGATTGGGATTTTATATATAAAAAATACATTTAATACACTTGCTCTGAAAATTTTGAATTTAAAAGTGTTACAACAGTAGATGACACCTTCACCTTGTAAGGAGTCTTTTCTTTCTTTCTTTCTTTCTTTTTTTTTTTTTTTTGGGGGGGGGGGGGGGGGTGCTGTTGGAGGAGGAGGTTGGCGCTGGCAGGGAGGACTGGTCACTGGAGGTGAACTTTAGTTATCTTGTATTTACAGATTTGAGGAGAAAAGGTTGTGCGTGAAATAATTTGTAGACAGTGGGGTACTTGCAACTTTGAACTGTCTTCTTATAAGGAAATTTGAATTTGAGATCTTGTTTTTAAGCTTTAAGCATTAATAACTGTGAAGAGTGTTTTTTTACTTTTAATTTCAATAATAATTTTCATTTTATTTTTATTTTTATTAAAATAATAAATTTTATTATATTTCTAGTATAATAAATTATTATTTAGAAGAGAAAAGTATAACGAAAAAAATAAAATATATATATATATTGAATAATGAATAATAATTATTTAAAAATAAAAAATTATTAATGAAAAGTTTAAGCTTGATTGGAGACAATAAAAAATCTATCGGAATTACTTAAAAAAAAAAAAAACTTAACAAATAACCGAACACACATGTGACCCAGTACCCTTACCCGTATGAGAATGATCTGGATGATTGAACGTTGCGTGGCCGACCAGCTGCTACCTTTCTCCTCGCTTCGCCCAATTTGTGTGACTGGTTCTATCGAGGGGAACGGCTTTGATTCCGCTTGGTCCATGACAGGGATGGAGGTCTGTTATGTATATATCTATATATCTTTATATCTTGTGGTGTGAATTGGACGCCTCCACAGGGCTGGCAGCCTGGCACGATATCTGCATAGTGTTTGTTTGTGTTGGTTTTTTGCCTAGAAACTAGAAAGAATATAGCGTATAGAATTGTTCAAATAATTCATATTATTGCTTTAAATAATACACTGTCGGCATATGTTACAATTAATCAACATTTTAAATTTATTTAAAAATTATATCTCCTGATCATAACAAAAAATACAATTATTAATAAGGTATAACTTGCAAGTATCCAACTTTTTTAAATTGAACAAAATAATACGAATGTTTAGAGTATTTACATTGAATTATTTATTTATTTTTTTCAAATTTTAGCTAACACTCTTTAAACTTTTATCTTAAATTTTACTTTTTAAAAAAATCATATTACATTCGCTATAAATTTTCTATTCTATTGAATTTTTTTTTACTTTTTTTTCTCTGCTTGTTGTTGTTTGAAATACATACGCGTGTCAAATAAATTTTAATTTAATTTTTAAATAAAAAATAAATAGTAAATTCTCAAACATAAAAACATTATTAACTTTCTGTTTCCTAATCTTATTTTAGTAATTTAGATGTGAGCATATTTTTTAAAAAATTTATTCTTCTGATAAAATAAAATTTTATGGACCCAATGTGAGCTCTAAGCTATTTATTTTCAACATAATAATTTTCTTTTAATTATATCGAAATATTTTTTATTTTGTGATATATATATATATATAAAATTTTAGTGTCGGATTTTTTAATATTTTCAAATGCCATTTTTAAACATTGACAGAACAACCAGGCTGAATTAGGTAGCTCAAGTTCAGTGGTCCTTCAACTTGTTTGAATATTTAAGCTTTAGCAATAACATAATAGCATGGACAAGAAGCTGTTGTCCAATTTAGTTTCCAGCATAGTTATAGAACGGGCCAGACGCCGATCCGGTTAAGGCACGGGATGTTGATGGGTGAGTAATCCGATCATATAATTAAAAATAAAAATATATGTATATTATTAATAAATAAATATTTTAGAGTAATACATTAAAAATATTTTCTAAATATAATACTATTTATTTTTTATATATATTTTCAGAGCACTAATACCAGCTTTTCAACTAATTTTCATAAATTTATAGTTTAAAATTACTTTTTGATTTTCTATATAAATATATATTACAATAGATTTCATAAATCAAACTCTATATTATTACAATAATATTTTATATTACTTATTTTATTTAATAATATTTTTTTATAATTAAATATTAAATAAAAGTTAATGTTATGGAAACCATGAATGAAAGATGCAAAAGAAAATTTTTAAATATAATTTAATAATTATAAGAAGTGAATATTACTTTCTAATATATTAGAAAATACTATATAGATCTCATGTGAAAGTTAAATATAAGACATCTGTTGTAAGAATGATTTTATGAATTTTTAACTTTTTTTCCTAAATATAGAAATAAAGACTTCTATAGAAAATCTGCTACTAGTGCTCTTAATGCGATTCTCATCCCCTCCCATATTCAGCTTATTTTTATAACTTTTTTTAAGTGTTTATAAATATTTTTTACTTTTTAATAATAACAAATATAAGATTGCTTTTTAAAGTTATTTAATTAAAAAAGGTATTATTTTTATTATTTAAATTAGTGGTCATATAAAATGATATTTTTTCCTGTCCCCTTGTAACCTATGAGACTAAAGTGGGTGCACCAACCATAAGATTTTTTTGTTTTCTTTTCCAAAAAAGTTGGTAACTAAATTATGAAGAGGTTTTATCGTTTATTTTGAAAATGTTTTAAAACTTAATTAGTATTTTTTATTACACAATCTCAATGTTGAGCTATGTTAATTGTTACAGTTGTGAAAAGTCATTTCCTATGTCCTACGTTGATATTAAACTTTCAAAAATTATTCATTTCCCTTTTGCTCATGCATAACTAGCCATTACATCTAGCCTTGTGATCCCTCGTTGGATGTCTTCGCATCATATGTCAATGTGAGAAAAATATAGTCATTATCAATTATTTTTGGAAAAAATATGACCTATGTTAACAAAAGCAAATTCGAAAGTTGATTGGGTTTGAGAAAGGATTAATACGTCTATAATGTCTTTTTGGTATTTAGAAGTATTTCTATTTGTTTTATTGGTTATGGGATTTTTTTTGTGAAATTGGGTTTTTTGTGATTTTTCATTTTTTATGATAAAGAATGTTGAATTTAAAAGGGTTTTGAAAATGAATGAGAGAAAGAAAGAGTCCTTTATGGTTTTTAAAGTGTTGCAATAGATGCTGTTTGATGGAGAGAACACCCTTATATCAAATAATGATTACTGTTTATTTTCTGTAGGAAATCACAGCATTTTGGATTTCAATAAAAATCATCCGTTAGCTAGTTTGTTTTTTACTGATTTTCTATATACTATACATTTTTTACATCTCACAACCGCAAAAAAATTATAATTTTACCTATTTTCTCTACTTATTCTATTTCTCATACTTTTTCCATGCCAACCAAGCACACTGTACATGCAATTGGGAGTTTTATTCAGTGGTCACAAGTTCTAATTATACTCAAACTCAATAACGAAATGAATCTTTCTCCTCGCTCAAAGACTTTCTTACATGTTGGTATATCCCATCTTTCAAAAAAAAAGAAAAAAAACTAACATTTCCTAAAACGTTGGCAACAATATATCAAATAAAGACAACAAAGGAGTAGAAAGCAACTTTAAAGTTGTGAGTTGACACACTCATTATTAATGTCAATGACGTATTACAGTTTTGCACTTTAATCCAAGTAAGTATAAACTATATTACAACATATATGAGATAATTGAACATCAATTTCTATATGATATTAACTAACAAGCTTATTTACTAATATTTTTTTTATTATATAGCCATTTAGAACATTATGAGAGTACGTATAAAGTATATTCTTTTAATACCCCATCTGTTGGAATGTGTGGCTCATATATGATGTATGAGAGATACCAGCAGAAGGCCGGCCACAATGTAGGACGGCTATATATATATATATATATATATATATCCCTATTGATGTAAATCCTACATAATATTCAAGAGAATAATACAAACAAAAATATTGGGAAACCACGTAAATATTGTGTTCTTGTGCAAATCATGTGTGTGTGTGTGTGGCTTCGATATACTTTTCACCATCGAAATAGATTTGGAGAGCAGGACCAAATCGCTCGCATATCATGTAGGTAGATTTGGATTGTGCAACGAAAATATATATTTTGATATTAATAAACATTGGATAAGTAATTTTTATGTAATTTTATCATATTTTTTTGATTTTAAAAATTAATATTATAATATTTTCATATGAAGCCAACATTGGATTCTTACATTATTGGCACTAAAACTTAAAGGGTAATTTAGATGAATCCCTTAAATAATATGCGTACTCAATGCATTCGACCTTCATATAATAAATGTGTGTCATTATTACTTGTTTATATATATATAAAACTCAATATCTATTATTTGTAAAAAGTAACAAATAAATAATCCACTTTAGACAATATTGAAGTAGAGTGTCAATTTACATCCATACTTTGACAACAAAAAATAAATAAATTTTGACGTGTTTACAAGTAAACTTTACTTATTTCATCAATTACAAGTTTAGTTATTAATCAATTTTAATTTATTAGCATTAACTTTTTTTAGTGCCCTCAATAAAATGACAATTTAAAATGTGAATGTTATATGGTGAAGTTTATGGATATGTTGTACACAAAATATGACAATCTTTGCAACATTAATACCAGAGTAAGTTTATGTACTAATTGTGCAATTAATTTCTTTTACCAACTCTAACAAATTTTTTCTCCATTAATTTTTTCTTGATACTTACCAAAGTTATACAATTGATAAAATTAATGAAATCAAAAGTAGATAGGCAATCTATATCCAAGAAGTTAGATTTCTATAAGATGATGAAGACGATAATTAGTTATTTAGTTTCTTTATTATAACCTATTATTATAAAAAAAAATACTGGATATTTCAAGTACACCCAAAATTAAATTACGGGCTTTGAAAACCCATAGGAAATAAGAGATCTTAAAAATTTTCTCCCTATAAAATATGAATAAAAAAGGATTTGAGTTTCCATTCGTTTAGAAAACAGATTCAATCCATTTTCTATACCCGAATCTGTCCCAATTTGTCAGTTTGGATACTTTGGGTCGGGGTGGGACAATATTTTTAAGTTTAATTTGCTTTAAAATATCGAGTTGGGATAGATCAGGCAAATCCCGATTTCGACTTGATGGCATGTCAGGGCGAGACAAATCAGGTCGGAACGGCTCGAATCAAGATGGATAGAGACAGGATGAGGCAAAATTGTCACCCTTATTTTTTATCCTGCGAAGCCATGAACAAATCAGAATCTCGACAATATGAATACTATCAATTGAAACTATGCCATTTTGCTGTTTTTACTATTATTGTAAAATTTTGATATATTAATATATATATGTATATATATTAAAAAAATCAAAATAACCCGAATTCTCGGCAGACAATTTTCAGGGATGGCAACGAGATGAATGGGAACAGGTAGTGAGGGACCCGAGTAAGGCGGATCGGGGTGGGATCGTGTTAGTGTGAATTGGATCGGATATTTTAAAATAAATCAGTTAATTTTTTTTTAAAAATATTGAGTCAAAATAAGACAATAAATACTCGTGACCGCTCTATCATCTAGTGAGACAAATTGAGATGGACAAAAAGAGCCCCAATCAAGTCATTCATAATAGGGATGACAATTCTGGCCCGCCCCGCCCTGACCCGGGCTCTTTTTCCCTGCCCCGTCCCGTCCCGATGAGATAACAGGGCGGTCATGGGTACTGGCTGCCCCGCACCGATCCGACATTTTAACAGATTTTTTAATAGTTTTGCCTTTAAATACCCGCCCCGACCCGTGACCGTCCCGACCCGCCGCACTGGTTTGTCCCGTCCCACCCCGAACTCATCCGGAGCAGGCTCGAGTTACCCACTATCCGATTCCGACCCGCCCCGTTACCATCCCTAATTCCTACCTAAATTCGTTAAAATCGGGTGTAATATTACTTAAAAATTTTAAAAATAAAAACAAAACAATACAAAACTGGTCAATCCTGTGGAATTATCCTCTGGCTACGCCATCCGCGTGTACCTCGTAATTAGTGCGACTGTTTTGTTTTATAATATTGCGAGCAATAACCGCAATCAATGCGGCGATCTGTTATGGCCACCATGGTCCATGGAGCACGACATCATCGTCTCGTACCTATGATGTTTTTGTTTTTGTTTTTTCCCCCACTACTTAATCAGAAAAAAAAACAGTATAGATTTTTTCGAATAATTCATATTATTCCCTTAAATAATACACACTATCGCGATATATATTACAAGTAATCAATAATATAAACTTATTTAAAAGCTATACCTCCTCAAACGTTAAAAAATTATAATTAATGAGTTAATACTAGATACCCTATTCTGAACCGAACCAAAACGGGTCGGTCGGGACCCTGCATCGTACCCTTACCATTTCATCTTTAGCAATACGGGTAAGAGTGGACCCACAAAAGACAAAACCAAACCACCAGTTGTTGTCACAAGTAATATACAAGTACGCACGTTCATCATCAAACCACCAGCTGTCATTAATTAGCTAGTTATATACGTTCAGATCGAGAAGAGGTGATCGCCCACGTTCAGTTTCATGTAGATCAATCGGTTTCAAAAGCTCGGAAATAAAAAAAAAAGTGTGAGAAAAAAGAGGGCTGAGCACCAATTTGACACGATAAATCGACCAACCGAATTTGAACAGATTGACTAATCTCTCGACCGAAAATTAAATAAATTAATTAAATAAATAGTATAATCTGCAAACGGACTGACAGATATTTTTGAATGATAAATTTGTTATGAGACGATAAAAAATATAAAAATTTTATGAATTAGAAGTAAAAGTATATTGATTGCGTAGTTTTTAAGTTTAATTCAAATGTGATTTTCATGACGACAATTTATTTGATTTAGTTTATTGAGATTAAATATTAAATTTCATATTTTAGTTTATGTTAATATTGTGAATTTAAGGTGAAAAATTAGCGATGCTATAGTTGAGCAGGAAAACTGTTAACCCGATTTAACACGATAAATCGAACGATCAAAAACCGAATAAACCGATTTGGATGAGTTAAGTAATCCTATCAACCCGAACGAAAACCGAAAATTTAGTTTAGCAAAGTAACGTAACCCGCCCAAACCGACCAGCGATCACCCCTAAGCACTAGTACCAGATTAACTATACAAGTCCGCTTTCCTAACAAATTAAAAGTCATAAAATCATTATCATAACAGATATATTATATTTAACTTTTTTATAGCGTTTGTATTGTATTTCTTAATGTATTGTGAAATACTATTTACTTCGTATAATTATTAAATTATGTATAAAAATTTTCTCTCACATATATCTTTTACACATTTTTCATAACATTTACTTTTATTTTATATTAAACTATAAAAAAATATTATTAAAAAACTACAAATATTATTTTAAGGATATAAATAGTAATTTAAGAAATTGATATATATTTATATAAAAAAATAAAAAATAATTTAAATATAGAAAATTAAAAAAGATCGTTCAAAAGCTATCGTTATAGTTCTCTTAGCGCATCCCATAAATTGGTACCTTCTTCATCGTATGCCTATGGTACGTGCGACTCTCATCCACTCCCCACAGTTTCCTTCTCCATTAATTGTCTTCTTTTTCTTTTCTTTCTTAACGTTTCTTGTTTTGTCCGCAATGTCTTGTTCCATGGCGGCTGTTATTTCAGCCGTCTTGACGCCGCCTGTATTCCCGGGCCGCCGGCAGCTCGCCGGAACACGGAGCAACGGAGTAGTACACGCCGCCGCACGCAGGAGCTACTGTTATTCTTCCAAGAGATCGCTTTCGTTTTCGTTTGATCCAACTTCTATCTACCCTCGCGCTAAGCCCCTTTCCCCGATCATGAAATGGGAGGACTGCAAGTAAGATATATATATATATATACACCCCTCCCCCGCCTCTATCACACATACACCGCGTGTTTAATGAACAGGATATTTCAAATAGCAGTTTTTCATTCATTCTTTTCGCTTCACCGCGTGTTTAATGAACAGGATATTTCAATCATTTTCCCTCTCATTTTATTATTTTTACATCACTTTTACTACAAAATTTTAGAGACTAATTTTGGAAATAAAATGAATGACCTCAAAGCAAGCGAGAATAAGTATAATTTTTTTTTTGTTAAAATAAATATTTTTTAAATTTGATATTTTAATTCAAATTTAATAGTAATGAAAGTAGGGCTACAAACGAATCGAATTGAGTCGAGTAGTAAGGTGTTCGAACACGTTTATTATTATTTATTAATGAACTGAACCGAACACGAGCCTTAATTAAATTATGATGTTCACGAATTGTTCACGAATGTTACTCTGTTGTTCACGAACGGTTTGTGAACGTTCACAAATATGTGTTCACAAATTTATTTACGAACATAATTTGCAAAATCGTAAAAATATACAAAAAAAAATCTATACCATAAACTTATTCAAAAAGTATAATTAATTAATTAATTGTTAGACTGCATTATTTTTATTTAATATATTTAAACAATTACTATATGTATTTCACTAAAATATTATAATAATAGTAATAATAAACAAATAAACAAAAAACACATATTTTTTATTTAATAATAATATAAAAGTATATGCTTATTAAATTATATTTAATAAAAATACATTTTTATTTAATAAAATAACTTTTATATATTTTAATTGATTTGTTAATTTTTTATTCACAAATAATTTTCACGAATACAAATGATATTCACAAACTGTTTGTGAACACTAGTTCGTGAACGTTTACGAATATAACAATAATGCTCGCGAAATATTCGCGGACGACAATATTTCTTAACAAACAAATATAAATAATCTTTTATCAACTAAATGCGAATTTAGTCATGAATTTTTAGTTCATTTTACAGCCTTAAATGAAAGTATATTGAAAATACTAATATCTCTGATATTTGAAAGTAAAAAAAATATCGCATAATAACATCCATTTAAGGTTTTTAACTGTTATTTATAGTTAATATATTATTTTTATTATTAAAATTAGTGGTTATATAAAATGACAGTTTTTCTGTCCCATTATAACTTGTAAGACTAATAAGTGGTTATGTAGACCATAAGATATTTTTTTAAGTTTTCTTTTCAAAAAAAAAAGTTATTGGTAATTAAATTATGAACAACTTTTGTATAGTAGATTTGAAAAATCTTTTAAAATTTATTTACCTTTTTACTATAGAACCTCCGTGCTGAGCTAGGTTGGATTAATTGTTATTGTTGTGAAAAGTCATTACCCATGTCCTATGTTGATATTAAACTTCCAAACGTTATTCATTTTCCTTTTGTTCATGCATAACTAGCCATTGCATCTAGCTTTGTATATTTATAGCACAAAAGATTTTTAGTTTGGAATATGTGTTGTTGTATTTCACATAGTATGAAAATTGGGCTTTCCATAAATAATTTGGAATAGAACATTTTGCCAACAGTAGTGAACATTTCTTCAACTCTTGATTACTCATGTCATCCCTTCGACCCAATTCCAATTACCAAGATGTTACATTCATAATTGGAATAACATCAACGGATGCAGGGTTAAGGTGGAAATTGATGTGCCTTCTTCTGTTGCCTATAAATATTTATCGAACCCAGAATCGGCCCCCAGTTGGATGGTCTTCATATCATCTGTCAAGGTGCTTGTTCTATCATCTCCTATCTCCCACCTAGTGGAAAACTTCATTAGAGCTTTAATATTATATTTTGTCTAAAAATATGTTGTTGACATATAATTTTTTTTTTCCAATTCAAAGTTGTTTTAACTTGAGAGGAGCTTTAAGCAGCAATGGTAAAAAAACATGCATTCATGTATTATTAGTAAATTTTGATATCAAGGTACTCTTAATTAATTAGGTCAGTTTTTTATTTCGTGTTAGCTTTCACACTTTGTAACCATTAAAACATTATTATTTGATGTATCATAGCTCGGATCATTATATTTGCCACACTCAACTTCTGCTTTCCCTTTTAATGGGAATTTAATGATGGGTTTGATGTGATAGATTTTGGAAGATGATCGAGATTTATCTAGGTGGTCAATGAATTATAAAGCATTTGGTCATGATCTAAATTTTGTTTGGCTTGCTCGACAACTGGAGGTTAGATAAAAGTTATGTGATACTTAACTTTTTCTCCCTAATAAGCTTTCTTTTAAAATTTTCATTCTTCCGTTAAATAAGTAAATATATTGATCCATTTTTTATTTTATGACCATTGTCTTTGCAGCCCATTCCAAATCAAAAAATTCATTGGAAATCTTTTGAAGGTTTTACTAGCAGGTATAATTAGAGCGAGAGTACTAATTCCCTTAACATCTGTTTCTTCCATGAATTAAATTGCCAAAATTTTCCTAGTTAATATATGCTTGCTAGTAATTAGGTGGAATTTATTGAAGCATTTCAAGCTCTTACTTGGACCTATGCCCCACTTTTCCATTTTGAACTTATCACTTTCCCTTAAAAGTTATGCCATTAAAGGAATTCATCTACTTTGACAAGCTTGCTTTGGGACCATCCTATTGTATGGCCCAAACTCTTAAATTATTTTTTGTTGCATGATCATGATAATGCAAAACACTACATCATTATCATTGTCTAAGGTTTTGCATGAAATTTTTTATCTCTTTTGAACCTGGTGAATAATTAATTTCTTCTTTTCAATTTAAGTGTTAGAAATCTTGACTTATTGATATTTGATATGGCAGGGGTATTGTACGATTATTCCCAAAAAGTCTTTCATCCTGCATAGTAGAGGTGAGATTAAAATCTATTGCTACATAGAACGTCTAATTTGGAGGTTGGCTGTCTATAAAATTTGCCATTTAATTAAATTGTCATTGTAATATTATTTTCTATAAATTAGGTTCATTTTTCATATGAAGTCCCTCGGCATCTAACCCTTGTAGCATCTGTAAGCTTTTGGATATTTATTTTGTTTACTATATTTGTTCTTTTTTTTCGTGATGCCCATAACTTTAGCTGATTTTATAAGTTGATAACTAAAGTACTAATGCTTTTCACACTTCTAATCCAGTTGGTACACCCATTTATTGAAGGCTTGCTTCAAAACAGTTTGAAACGTTTTTCGGCCATTGTAGAAGCTTCCTAGTGACTTGACACAAGTTGGTGGTTTAAGCTAGTATGCTCATAGAGATTAAATAGGCACAAATCTATTATAGCACTTTTGCTGCATTGTATTGTAATCTTCTGAATAAGCAAATGTATGACCTTTCTTGTAATGAATGTATTACACCAAAAAAAGAGGCTTTAGGCAATAACTTTTGGCATACAATTTTTTTCGCATCATGTTATTTGTGAAAAAGAAATATGGAATATTTGTCTCTAATGGAGTTAGGTGATAGAAATAAACTCCATCACCTAACCTTATATGCATAATCATATTTTATACCAAATAAGGAGAATATTGTACATATCCAAAATGTAGAGAATATTATAGATCTTAATTATGTTCTTTATTATATGAACATATACTTAAGCGGAAGCAATAAAATAGAATCAATATAAATACCTCTAGCCATTACTATTTGTATTTGATTAGAAATCGCGTTCTGGTCATCTGAAATTTCAGTCGAACACCTCTTATTTCTTTGGTTTTCATTCTAGTCAATCAAATTGATCGTCTAAAATTTCAGTCAACCTTCATCCAACCACCTCCAATTTCTTCAGATCAGGTACTGGTCATTCAAATTGGTCATCTGAAATTTGAGTCGATCACCTCAATTGCCTTTTCAGTCCAAAAAATTAATATAAGCCCTTATGTATGTAAATAGCTTATGTTAGGGTTACTGGAAGAAGAAATATACCATTATTCACATTCACCATCCATTATTTCGAGATATTTCAAGGAGTGATGATAAGATTTTGGATAAAGTTCTATGGCCAAAGTTGAGTCCAAAACCTAAAGAACTAATGCTTATGCCTTATATTCTTCCTAATTTGTTATATAGTTGTTAACATATATTAATCATTGTAATGATTTTCCTATCCATAAAGGAGTAAATTCGTTATAATTTGCTTTACTATCATCACTCTAGTTAGTTGTTTTGAATTCCTATAATGACTTTGATACTATATTCGTGTGACATAAATGAAGTTTCTTTCTTTTGCATGTTTAGAGTGATTGCTATATATTGATTCCCGAGGTCAATTGATTGTAGCTTTCATATAGTTTGATTTACTCTCATGAGAATTCTATTCTAGAGAGTCTCTTTCTTTAGGGTTGGATTGAGGATGGAATCTATTCAAAGTCATATTATTTGGTTCAATTAGCCTGTGAAGGAAAAAATATTTTATTTATCTTTATAGATGATGGTAAATAATAATTGAGTAACTAATTAAACAAGTTGTTTAATAAACAACAATTGGGTGATTAGTTAAACAGGTCGACCTCCCTCAATTAACATTTTATAATTTCTAGGATTCATTTCAAATTCACCAATTTCATGCATTTTAATCCAATTAAAATGCATTTTATTTATGAATGGAAGATTAACAAATTAATTATTATATATAAAAATATTTGTATTAAATGTAAATATATATTTTTTGTTAAGTGTAATTTAATAAGCATATAATTTTAAATTATTATTAAATAAAATATTTGTTTAAATTATTATTGTTACTATTAATATTATTATAATATTACCATAAAGTATGTATAATAATTGTTTAAGCATATTAAACAACAATAGTTATATTTATTTTTTTAGACAATCAAATCAATGTTTTGAATTCTTTTGACGGGTGTTTAATATTTTACAATTGTGTTCGTGAATAAATTTATAAATACTTGTTTACGAATACCATAATAATGTTCGTGAACAATATAGTTTAAGTCTTATGTTCGCAGGGATGGATCTAGAAATTTTACTTGCAATGTGTACCTTTTTTATTTGAATTTCAAAATTATATATATATAATTTTACTTGCACTTGCCCCACCCCCCCCCCCCCCCCCCCGCGAAGTCAATGTCGCATTGATGTGCTTTTGTCTTGACAAGTCACACACTAGATCCATCCCTGATTTGTTTTGATTCATTAATAAAATAATGATGAATACATTATACGTTTATTAATGAATAGTGATATCATCCACATTTTTGTTATTGTTCTTTTCCTTACCACTTTGAACAATCACAAATGCTTCCCATAAATATTTTCTAATTTTATAGATTTAAATAACTTTTTACTTTTTAATACAAATATATACCAATTAAATTTTCTAAATCACTTTTTATACTACTTTTTATTTAATAATAATTTTTTTATAATTTAATATGAAATAAAAGTGAAAGTTATAAAAAAAAAGTAAAAGTGAGAAGTGAGAGAAACTGTTTATATGTATTTTAATAATTATAGGGAGTGAACAATGATTTTCAATACATTAAAAAATACTATATAAATTATATAGAAAAAGTTAAATATAGAGTTTTAATATATTTTTATTAAATTAAGAAAAAAAAGAGACTTACAGAAATCTAATAATACACTTATCTTATCGGAAAAAATAAATACATATATATTTCATTGAATAATTCACAATATTAGGTTAAATAATACACAATCGTGATATATCGCAGGTAATCAATAACATAAATCGAATAGAAAACTATACCTCGTCAAACATTAAAAAATTATAATTAATAAGTTATACCCTATTTTTCACTATTTTAAAATTAGCTAGATAACATAACACGAGTCTAGGCTATTTATTTTCAAAATAATAATTTTAGTTCGAGGAGTAATTAAGAGTATATATATATATGATCGCAGAATAGATCACGTGCGTTCATCATCAAACCAAACCACCAGTCGTCACAATTTATATACAAGTACACAGGTTCATCACCAAACCACCAGCTGTCCTGTCAGAATTTATATACGCAACTTTAGATGGAAAAGAAGCGATCGCCCACGTTCAGTTCCATATGCATGTTTCATAAGCTCGGAAACCAAAAAATTGTGAGAAAAAAGGGGGTTAACGGCATCCCATAAATAGGTACCTGTACCTATTCATCATGCCTCTATATATTTTCCCCACAGTTTCCTTCTCCAATAATTGTCTTCTTTTATTTTCTTTCTTACCCCGTTTCTTGTGTTGTCCGCAATGTCTGGCTCCATGCCGGCTGTTTCAGCCGTCTTGACGCCGCCTGTATTCCCCGGCCGCCGGCTGCTCGCCGGAACACGGAGCAACGGAGTAGCACACACCGCCGCACGCAGGAGCAACTGTTATTCTTCCCAGAGATCACTTTCGTTTTCGTGTCATCCAACTTCTATCTACCCTCGCGCTAAGCCCCTTTCCCCGATCATGCAGTGGCAAGATTGCACGTAAGTTGAGTAATGCAGGTGCATGTCAAGTAAACCGCATGAAAGGATTTATTGATATTTTTTTAAAAAAAATATTTTTCCTTTTCTTAAACCAGCTCCCTATTTCGCTTCAATTGCATGACGCCGTCAACTTCATTATTCATTCTTTTTCTTTCACCACGTACGTGATTAATGAACAGGATTTCGAACAATTTTCCTCCCATTTTATTATTTTTACGTCACTTTAATTTACTGCAAAGTTTTAGAGACTAATTATGGAAACAAAATGAATGACCTCAAATTAATTAAGCAGCAGGCGAGAATAAGTAGAATAAATTTTTGTTAATATAATTATTTTGAAATTTTAATTCAAATTTGGTAGTATATGTTGAAAGCGTATTAAAAATACTAATATATATAATATATATATATATATATATATATATATATATATATATGATATTTGACCTTTTTAAAATTGCCCAAATAATGACATGGATTTAAGGTTTATAGAAGTTATTTAGAGTCAATATAATATCTTTATTATTTATAGTAAGACTAATAATTGGGTGCACGGACAATAAGATTTATAGTCAAACCAAACAGCATTTCTTCAACTCCTTGATTACTCATGTCGTCCCTTCAACCAATTACCAAGATGTTACATTCATAATTGGAATAATGTCAACGGATGCAGGGTTAAGGTGGAAATTGATGTGCCTTCTTCTGTTGCCTATAATTATTTGTCTAACCCGGAATCTGCCCCTCGTTGGATGGTCTTCATATCATCTGTCAAGGTGCGTTGTTCTATATATCATATCTCTCACCTAGTGGAAAACTTCATTAGCGCTTTAATATTATATTTTGCCTACAAATATTTTGTTGACATATAAACAATTCACTGTCAATTCAAAGTTGTGCTAATAACTTGAGAGGAGCCTTAAGCAGCGACGCTCAAAACAATGCATTCATGTGTTAATAGTAGATTTTTATATCCTGGTGCTCCCAGTAAATTGCGAGCCATTTGTGTCATGTTACTCTTCACACTCTGTAACCATTAAAGCATTGCTAGTTAGTGCATTATAGCTCGCATCATTGTATACTTTAATATGAATTTTCCTATTACTAGAAATTTTATGACAGTTTTGATGTGACAGATTTTAAAAGATGATCAAGATCTATCTAGGTGGTCAATGAATTATAAAGCATTTGGTCATGATTTAAATTTTGTTTGGCTTGCTCGTCAACTAGAGGTTAGTAAAACTTATGTGATACTAACATTTTCTCCCTAATCAGCTTTCTTATAAAATTTTCATTCTTCCTTTAAGTATATTGATCCATTTTTATTTTCTGCCTATTGTCTTTGCAGCCTATTCCAAACCAGAAAATCCACTGGAAATCTTTTGAAGGTTTTACTAGTAGGTATAATTAGAGCGAGAGTACCACATTCATTTCCCTCATGAATTAAATTACGAAACTTGTCCTAGTTGATATATACTTATAATTAATAAAGGGGTGGAATTTACTTGAGCATTTCAATCTCTCTTACATAACATGTGCCTCACCTTTTTTCATTTTTAACTTATGACTTTTCCTCTAAGTGACTGATTGTTATGCCATGAAGGCATTGATATACTTTGACAAACTCGCTCTTGGACCATCCTAGTTTATGGCCTAAGCTCTGTAATTATTTTTCGTTGTTTTGTTTCATGTGTGTGTGTGTATATATATATATATATATATATATATATATATATATATTGCATGATCATGAGTATGCAAAACCCTAACATCATTATCATTGTCCAAGGTTTTGCATGCATATTTTTGTCTCTTGAACTCAATAAACAATCAATTTATTCCTTTTCAACTCATAAGTGTCAGAAATATTGACTTATTGATATCTAACATGGCAGGGGTATTGTACGATTATTCCCAAAAGGTCCTTCATCCTGTATAGTAGAGGTGAGATTGAGATTGATTGCTACATATAATATCTAATTTAGAGGTTGCTTGTCTATAAAACTTTTCATTTGGAACTTTCTAATTAAATTGTCATTGTAATATTATTTTTTATAAATTAGGTGCATTTTTCATATGAAGTCCCTCAACATCTAACTCTTGTGGCATCGGTAAGCTAAGCTTTCAGATATTTATTTTGTTTACTACCTTTGTTCTTTTTCTCTTGATGCCCATAGCTTCAATTGTTTTATAAGTCTGGATAAAGTACTAATGCTCTTTACACGTCAATCCAGTTGTTACACCCCTTTATTGAAGGCTTGCTTCAAAATAGTTTGAAACGTTTTTCAGCAATTATAGAAGCCTCCTAGGGACTTAACACAAGTTGGTGGTCTAAGCTAGGATGCTCATCAAGATCATTAAACAAGCACAAATCATTATGGTAGCCGTGCTGCATTATATTGCAATCTTTTAAATAAGCAAATGTATGGCATTTCTTGTAATGTGTGTATTGCACTAAAAAAAGAAGGTTTAAGCAATAGCTTTTGGTGCATAATTTGTTTTCATTTTCTATCGTATAAGGATATTTGAAAAAAAAATATGGAACATGTCTCTAATGGAGTAGTTAGGGGATAAAAATAAATTTGATCACCTAACCCTTTTTGAAATTAAATAATAGGTGATGCACCCATGAGATTTTTGTTATAAAAAAACCATCAAAATCAAAGAAATCTTAAAATTTAAAAATGAAAGGAAGAAAGGACCTCATGAAAACTAGTAAGATATGAAGAAATTATTCGTTTAAAAATGAGTAATTTAAGTAGGAAAATAAGATATTAGGGGCAAACGTATACTATTCCACCTACCATTTTACCCTATATAAGGATTGTTTTGTCTCCTCTTAACACATGATTTTTTTCAAGTCATACCATGAATTTTTCTCTATAAGCACTCCTTAAAGCTCTCTTAACATCCCAAATATTATACATAAACTCTCCATATTTTTTTATATTTATCAGCGTCGAGGTTTTAAGAAAGGTACGAGTTGAAATTTTAAATTAATTTTAAGTTATTTATTGTTTATAACAAATGATATATATAGTTAGTTTTATCACCCCGTATAAACTATTTACGTAATTACTTTTACTATCTTGTATATACTATTTACATTAATTGTTAGTTTTACCATATCATATATATTGTTTATATAGTTAGTTATATCACCTTATATGTATTGATTACTACGTGGTTGGTTTTTTGTCACCTAAAATATATTTATATATGTATTTTTAATGATGGTATTAAAATGGAAAGATGTAAATGTTAATTTAATATTTTGATTTTTAAGGTTTTAAGAGTCAAAAAACAATAAAGGAATCATAAGGGTTTCTTCTTCTCACCTATTTCCATTGTCTTTTTTTTTTTTTCTTGTTTTATTCGTAAGGATGCATTAGTCTCTTTTGATCTCTCCTAAATAATATATTTTATTGATTATGGTAGATGACTTTTTGCTAATAAGTATCATCATTAATAATTAATCTTATATTCGTTACTTTCATTATATTTTATAAAAACTTCTATGATTTAATTAATATAATGAACTTTGAGCTTGTTATGATATCTCTTATTCTTGCACAAAGTAAATTAATGAGTGATCACAAAAAGACCTTCAATGCATTAGATAAATAACATCACGGGTGAGTGTCAATCTAGTTGATAAAATATTATGTTATGTTATTTAGATAGTTAACTTGGAAAATTATATTATGATATGATGTCTAACATAATTGAACCCCTACGAAATTTCTTATGTTATGATTTTCCTTATAATATGATATTTTTCATGATATACTTTAATATATTATGATTACATTATCATACCTACCTTTACTGAGTTATTTGAGCTAATCTTTTTTATGAATTTTTTTTTAACCTCAGGTAATTAAAGGAATAAAGATAATAAAATAAGGATTCAAGATATGCTTAGAAATAAAGTTGTGTGAATTTAAGAATTTGTTAGTTTATATATGATAACTTGTGTGCTATGTTATGTAATATTTCATATGGACTATGTACACTTAGTTTCTAAACTTCAAAATCTTATGATATTAGATTGAATTTTGTAATAATTGGTGGTATATATGTTTAATGAAATATTGTTTAAAATTTATATCAAACTCGTATATTTAATTTCGTTAATGCACCTGGTCTGAATGTTTTTAATTTGGAGGCGTTACATGCTTAGTAATTAATATCGTCGATTATGCCCTTTGAATTTCATCAAATCTTCTATTCAATCCTACTTCCAACGGATAGTGCTATTTCAAATTAAATGATATAATAACTAAATATTTGAAGTATAAGTTTAAAAAATAGGAAAAATAATGCCTTGGGTGGCAATTTTCGCTCACATTATTAATCTTGATGTGTCTAACAAGTAAGAGATATATTTTCTTTTGTCCTTCATGTTAGGCTGGCAATGAGGTATGTTAAGAGTTCTCCATCTAGGTTAAAAAGAAAAAGCTTATTGTCAGGCCTCAAATAGCATGGTGCTCGCGGGTGTCTCCCAAGTGGTGCTAGTATGTGCTTCTTAAGGAAGGGCAAGGTGGAAAATGTAGTTGGTGCAGATAAGAAAGACTTTATGGCAGTTCATGCGGGAGATTGATGGAGCCCCTTCGAAGTTTAGACGTACCAACCTGGTTAAATGCCGGAAGTATGCCGTTAGTCGAAGACTTGACGAAGAAGAGGGGACTTGGTTATCCCTACACAAACTGGTTGAGAACTGGAGCCGTTCTCCTGATGAGCTCAAGGCAAAGTGAAACTAGTTTATCTATGCCCCGATCGACTTGTAGCATCCATTAGGGTAACCAAGTGTTGCACGGATGAAAACCTTGACCCCATGACATTATTGTGTCTTTGATGTTTTGACACGATGAAATTCAAGTTAGTTATTGTTTTATTGTTAAGTACAACATTGAAGTTTCAATTAAAGAGGGTCATATTTCATGTATATATTTGGTAGGTATGAGTGTGCATGGGTCAGGTGAGGTTAGATGAAAAATTAAATCATTAATCAATCCGTTATTAATGTGTAATTAATTTTTTTCACCTTTCAACTAATCTGTCAAATTCAATAATCGATGGATTTGTTAAATTTTTGACGGGTACTAACTGGCGAATTGAGTGGGTATCAATCATCATTTACCGGTATATAATTAAATAACATATACTGAAAAAATTAAACATATAAAATATAAAATAATTATAATTAAAAGTATATTATTTTATTCACTAAATATTTATAATAAGATAGGATGAATGTTTTACTTGGGCACATCTCACAATCATAGCATCACGTCACATAATTTTCACTCTCACATGAAAGAAAGCGATAATAAAATAATATTAAATAAATGATAGAGTTTACTTTATTATCATAATAAGATACAATAGATTAAGTTAATAGTAAATTTAAGATTTTTTCCCGATCGACCTGACTCATCGTAAAAAACAAAATTTCAACAAATAAGTTTGGTTGTGAAGTACAAGCGAGTTTGGCGGGAAGGGACAATTATTTCCATATGTGACGGGACAATTATTTCCATGAGATTACTGACGAGGTTGAATTTCTTTGAAGACTTCCCATCATCTCACACATTGCTCGAGAATTTGCAATTCCAATATCGACTGTGGCTTCCAAATCTGCTTTTAGCACATGGGGTGATGTTCTTGATACTTTGTGGAGTTGACTTCCGAAGATTGTGCAGGCTCTTATTATATGTGCTCAAAAATTTGGCCGATGTTTAAAAAATAGAATAAGGTATTTTTATTTTATTTTTTCCTGAAACCCATTAGTGATTTAAACTATTTATTTTTTGTTTCTTTATGTTTATCAAATACGTATTATTATTTATAATTTATTATTGACATTATTACATTTGTTTCTTCAATTTCAGAACTGGAAACATCGACAATTACAAATCTTTCAACTTGATATTTGATGAAATTGTAAAAGGAAATTTATATATTTCATTCAGATATGAGATATGTGAAGGGATCAAGTGACTTTTTTTAAATCCCTAACTACTTTGTTCCCCCGAAATGTTGCATTTTTATGCTTTATGTATGCTCATTATTGTTAATTAAACAATCCTGCGTCAGTTCTATTGATTTTTTTTTTCTTTACTTACTGTGATGTGATGGGCCTGATGGCGTTATGCTATTGTCGCATTTCATGATTTTTTTTTTTTTTCACTATGCTGATGCTTGTGTCTATCAAATGTATAGATGCTTGTGTCTTACCGATTGCATTATTGTTTAACATTCCATGTCTTAGGTTAATGATGAGAATGCTTAAATATTTCATCACAGATACAATAATCCACCCAAATCTTTAGATTTTACAGCATCTGCATCATCAGGATGCAAGCATATGGTTATGGTACATTTTAATGTGCCATGGTTTTCTTGGCCGGAACAAGTCTTCAACTGAGGGATATGATTGAGGATGACGCCTGGTCTTAGCAGGATTGAGTCTTCAACAAACCACCACAAGTTGTCAAAAGTTATAGTAATGACGCGTTCATCATCAAACCACCAGTTGTCACAATTTATATACAAGTGCACGAGTACATCACCAAATCACCACCGGTTCGTCGCTCACGTTCTGTTTCGTGTCGTGTCGATCGCTTTCGTAACCTCGGAAATCAAAAATGTGTGTTAAAAAAAATGGTGACATCCCGTAAGTACTAAAGAAATTGAGGAAAGATCTTTTTCCTTGCCTCTTGAATTTTGCCACAGCACAGGTAAAATAAACTAGAACTTTTATGGTCTGTTACACTCTGGTTCGCACGATTCGCGGACAGGTAATTCATTTTACAAGAGTTTTTTGTAAATTTTTCATTCACCTTTAAGTATATTGATACATTTTAATTATATGCCATTGTCTTTGCAGCCCATTCCAAACCCAACAATCCACTAAAAATCTTTTGAAGTTTTTCTAGTAGGTATAATTAAAGTGAGAGTACCAACTATTACCTTCATGACTTGAGTTGATATATATACTAGCCAGTAAAGTGGTAGAATTCACATTTAGGCATGTTTGATAGTAGTATTTATTTTCTGTTTTTAAAAATTGATTTTAAAATTTATACTTTGGAATCTTTTTTATGTAATTAGATACAATAGTTATTAGAATCAAATCGGACATTCATCCGGCTAAGGCACCGAGTGATTAGATTACTGGTTCAACTACTGAATCAGTGATCAAACTAATCATATAATTAATAATTATATATAAATTTATATGTAATATGAATAAATATTTTAAGCTAACACGTTAAAATTATATTTCTAATATAATATTATTGATTTTTAATGTATATTTCTAACATAAATTTTTAATAAATTTAACAGTTTAACGATATTAATTCATAATAAAAGAAAAATTAAATAAAATTTGAAAGTATATTAAAATGAAATGTTATTTAAATTAAAATTATATTATAAAATAAAATAAATAATATTTTATTATTTTAAAAAAATTATTCAGTTCTAGGGGGAAATTTTTTTTTGTTGTTTTTTTTTTTTTTTTTTTTTTTTTTTTTTTTTTTTTGGGGGGGGGGGGGGGGGGGGGGGGGGGGGGGGGGGGGGGGGGGGGGGGGGGGGGGGGGGGGGGGGGGGGGGGGGGGGGGGGGGGGGGGGGGGGGGGGGGGGGGGGGGGGGGGGGGGGGGGGGGGGGGGGGGGGGGGGGGGGGGGGGGGGGGGGGGGGGGGGGGGGGGGGGGGGGGGGGGGGGGGGGGGGGGGGGGGGGGGGGGGGGGGGGGGGGGGGGGGGGGGGGGGGGGGGGGGGGGGGGGGGGGGGGGGGGGGGGGGGGGGGGGGGGGGGGGGGGGGGGGGGGGGGGGGGGGGGGGGGTTTGGGGGGCCGGGGGGGGCAGGGGGGGGGGGTTGTTTTTTTGGGGTTTTTTTTTTTTTTTTTTTTTTTTTTTTTTTTTTTTTTTTTTTTTTTTTGGGGGGGGGGGGGGGGGGGGGGGTGTTTTTTTTTGGGGGTGGTTTGGGTTTTTTTTTTTTTTTTTTTTTTTTTTTTTTTTTTTTTTTTTTTTTTTTTTTTTTTTTTTTTTTTTTTTAATTATATTAAAAAATACAATTATTTTTTTTTTTTTTGGGTTTTTTTTTATATTTTTTTTTCATTTTTTTTTTTGCTTATAACTATTTAGCAGCTAATCCAGAATCTGACTCTCGTTGGATGGTTTTATACTATATGTATTAAGCACTGATGCTCAAAAAAGCATGCATTCCTGTGCTATGAGTAAAGTTCCATATCAAGGTGTTCCTGGTTAACCAGGCCAGCTTTCTGTGTCGTGTTAGTCTTCACACATTGTAACCATTAAAGCCTTGCTATTTGGTTTTTATAGCAAGCATCATTACATACTCCAATATGGATTTTACTTTCCCCCAACAGCGTCTGACTTGCTTGTTACTGGAAATTTGATGATGGGTTTGATGTGACAGATTTTGGAAGATGATAGATATCTATCAAGGTGGTAAATGAATTATAAAGCATTTGTTCGTGATCTAAATTTTGCTTGGCTTGCTTGGTAACTGGAGGGTGGATAGAACTTAGGAGATACCTAACCTTTTCTCACTAATCAGTTTTCTTGTAAAATTTTCACTCTAGCTTTGGGTATATTGATTGATTTTCCTTTCATGCCTATTGTCTTTGCAATCCATTCCAAACCAGAAAATCCACTGGAAATCTCTTAAAGGTTTTCCGAATAGATATAATTGCAGCTAAGAGTACAATGTACAAATTACCTTAACAGTAGGTACTTCTATGAATTAAATTGCATTTTTCCCTAGTTGATATAGACTAAGTAAAGGGGTGGAATTTACGCAAGCATTTCAAGCTCTTACTTGGACCTGTGCCTCCCCTTTGAGTAACTGAGTTATGCCACTAGAGGAATTGATGACCCAAATTGTCAAATTATTTTTGGTTGCTTGTTCCATGTATATATCTATATGTTACATGATCATAACTATGTAAAACACTGCAATCATTATCACTCTCCAAGGTTTTGCATGCATATGTTGTTTCATTTGAACCTGATGAACAATCGGTCTATTCCCTCCAATTCATGAATGTCAGAAATCTTGACTTATTGATCTCTGACATGGTAGGGGCATTGTACGATTTTTCCAAAAAGGTTTTTCCAAAAAGTTCTTCATCCTTCATAGTAGAGGTGACATTGAGATTGATTGCTACATGCAACATACAATTTGGAAGTTGCTTGTCTATGAAATCTTGTGTTTGGAACATTCTAATTAAACTGCCATTGAAATCTTGTTTTCTGTAAATCAGGTGCATTTTTCATATGCAGCAAATCTCACAGTCCCATGCTTCTCGCGCGTGAAAGAAAAACATCTCTTGTAATAGGCTTAGTCAAAGGGTCAGCCACCATCATACCAGTAGATATATGTTGTAGGACCACCTCACCTTGCATTGCCATGTCTTTAATGTAGAGATATCGAATATCTAGTTGTTTGGTCTTCCCATACAACTTGGAATCTCACTCATAAGCAAGTGTAGTCATGCTATCACAATGTAGGATAACCTCCATTGTAGAGAGGGCCACAACAAGTTTAGTTTAGGTTAGTTTTTTTTTATTTGGAGAAATGTAAAAATAAATTTAGTTTTTACTACACCAAGACATGGCACAACTACACTCAGTAAAGAAGCATATCCTAACGTGGATTTGCACCTCCCTCTATCGTTAATCCAATCTGCATCGCTATAACCCCTTATTCTTAAGTCTCCTCCATTGTAACATAAGATGAGGTCAGTTGTGCCATGAAGGTATCTAATAATTCTCTTCAAGGCCATCCAATGAGCTTCTCTAGGGTTAATTTAATAACAGCTCGCAATATCAACCACATAGCAAACGTCGGGGTCTAGCACACAACATAACATACATCAAACTCCTAATTGCAACTATGTATAGTACTTCAGACATTCTCTGCTTTTCTACATTAGTTATAGGACATTGATACTTGCTCAAGAGACGCGGGCTTTATCTATCAGGGTGTCGACTGGCTTGGAATTTTATATGCAAAATCGTTCAACGACCCTCCTCATGTAAGTATCTTAAGACAATTGTTTCTTTGAATTCACAACCTTAACTCCAAACACATGGCTCTCTTCTCTCATGTCCTTCATCTCAAAAGTAGAGAATTATTTTTGAGTGGCTACAATCTAGCTGTGTTATTTACAGATAACAGGATATCATCAATATATTAAGAAGCATAAGAACCTTCCCTTCAAACTGTCTTATTTATACAAAATGATCCTTGATAATCAGTTCATTAGTAATATACGCGTAATGATCTTCCTCCAATTCAAAACCAAGAGAGGTAATGAAATCATTAAATCTCTTCATCAAAACCCAAAACCCCTGAATCATTTGTGTTTTTGTTTCTCGACCTCTAAACCCCTGAATCATATAGATCTCTTCATCTAAATACCCATAAAGGAATATAGTCTTTAAATCGATTTTGATAAATTTCTCTATCCTATTTAGCTGCAGTGGCTAGGATTAGAAGTGGCGCAAATCTCACCACTGGGGAGAATGTGTCGCTATAAAAATATCCTTTATCTGGGTATATATTTTCGCCACAAGTCGCAATTTATACTTCTTAATTTATCCATCCACCTGACGTTTGATCTTTAGGACCCATTTGTTTCTTATGGCCCTTCACCCAGGTGGTAGATCGACCAACTCCCAGACCTCATTTTTCTCTATTGAAGCCCACTCATCATAGTAGTCATCCACTCTTTTAAACCGTATAGCACACATGAGGACTTCATTCCCTTAAATCTCAAAATAATGATGAGGAACATTCCCATGTTTGCTTCCACGAACCTCAATGTTTTTCTAAAATGATACTCTCACTAGGAGCACTTACATTGGGGAAGAGATCTTTCTCACTATGCTCATCGATTATAGGAAGAGAATCAATTTCCCCACCTTCGCTGGAGGATTGTAAGATGTTTTGATCACCATCTTCTTTTTCGAAGAGGTCAAAACTCCCATATGTATTACACAAACATTGGCAACCATTCTCAATAAAGTCAACTTTATTTCAGTCGTACCTCCACCTTCCAGATGTTTACCATACATAGTGTACCCCTTGGAGCTATCACTATTAGGATACCTAATAAAGATATGCTTTCTAGCTCTAGGTCCTCATTTCCTATACTTATGTGAAGTGCTATGAACAAAACCAATTATAAGGTTACCCTACTAAGGATGTAAGCAATTGTCAATAAAGCAAAGCATCCACTCCACACCCAGCCCCACGGGCAAGTGGGCGTGGCGTGGGTGTTTCTGCAATTTCTGATCTGAACTTTGCTTTCAAACGACAAACAACACAAACGCACTTGAACAACTGCTCTGCTCTGCTCACTTCAAACTTCGTTCCCTTGCCTCATCAACAGAACCCATCCACATACCAGTGTTTCACTTTTTCGGGGCCCCTCCGTTTTCTTGTTTCTTTTTTGAAGTACAATGGCAATGGAATTAAGAAAACCCATAAATTGTTATCTCCACTTTTTGATTTTCCTCTGCATGTTTGCCTGTTCTAATGGGACGCTTTCATCTGAAGTCGAGAACTATGAAGGTGACTGAAATCAGATCCTTGCTGTTTTTAATTATTATTAGTATTGGGTTGATCTTTAATTTTGGTTTGTGGGTTTTCAGTTCAATGTTTGATAAGGTTTAAAGCATATCCTCACAATGTTCTTGAGAATTGGGATGGGAATTCTGACGATCCGTGCAACTGGGCTATGGTGACTTGCTCTTCAACATGTCTTTGTCATTAGCCTGTAAGTTTCAAATATTTATAAAAAAAAAAATTGCATACAACTCGTGTTTTTGCCTGAATAATTGATATAGCATATGGGGTTTGTGTGTGTGTGTGTTTGTAATTTTGTGTAGTGTTGTTCTACACCAATTCACGGCTTTTGCAGAATAACAACATAACTGGGCCAATCCCTACACCAGTTGGGAACCTCTCAAGGCTGCAGCAGTTGGAGTCTAATTTGAATCTGAATAATGTGCTTGCTGGTGCTCTACAACAAAATGTTATACCAATTATTTTTAACCTCATTAAAATTGTGAAAATACTTTTACAATATACCTCCGATTATACTTTTTCATTATAATTATGATAAGAGATATTCAAATTTTCCAAATTGTTAATTATACCTATCAATTATTTTTAATTTCATTTGAAATTGTCAAAATACTTTTACAATATACCTGTGATTATACTTTTTCGTTATAATTATAATAAGAGATATTTACATCTTTCAAAATGTTAATTATACCAATTAATTATTTTTAACCTCATTTGAAATTGTAAAAAAAATTAAGAAAATATTTATTTTTTATAATATTCAAATATTAATGTTATTATTTGAATATTATATTTATATTCTATTTTTTTTGAACATCTTAGTTTATTTTTTATTGTATTTATTTAAAAATAATTATTTGAATATAAATATAATATTTAAATAATATTTTTTGAATATTTAATTTATATTTACATAATATTATAAAATATTTATGTTAAAATAATGAATATTATATTAATATTTAAATATTATTTTATTACTTTTAAGAGATGTTCTGATTTTTAAAATTAGCGTTGGGTAGGAATAACAACGGGTTAGATCTGGCTCAGATATTATTCAATTGGAAGTCGATCCAAATTTTATAGCCTGACTTGAACTCAAACTTTACTTTACCTGGTGGTTTTTGTGCTTCAAGGATTGGGTCACATCAGGGTATTTTATCTTAAATTTATTTAAAAATATCAGATTGAGTGAGGGTCGAATAAAACCTGAGCCTGACGCAATAGCCTATCAGGACGGGATAAATCGAGTTGGCTGGATGGGACAAAATTGCTACCCCTAGCACTGGTGTGTAAATGTGAGTATTTGTCCGATAGTATTATGTAGCATATATATGGATAAACACTACTCTACACAGTCATAGCCTCACCGCAAAGCACTTGACGGCGCCATCAGCATACAACACAAGGAAGAGCTGAGCTGACGAGGCAATGGCTTTGGGACGGTAGAATCAATCGTCGTTAACATCTCACATGAAGCAATAAATTTAAATAATACATAAAATCATGCACGTGAATTAGAAACATATTACTTAAACTAGCATATATAATATCTTATAGTATTTCTAACAATCCTACGTTATTACTCTTTATCTCTATTTGTAAAAAAAATAGAGAATTCCGCCCTAGCACTATTCCAAAATAATTTTTATCTTTTAAATTTTTATAGGTGAACTTTTTGCAACATTTCACTTAGAAATAGATGAAAAATATCATTCCATTATGAAAATATTTTGAGCTTTTTCTATTGAAATTTATGTTTTAGCCTAAACACTTTTTGGAGTTTTTCCTTTGATTTTTTACTTTTTTTTCCCATGTACACATCAGACCCGCGACGCCCCATTATCATTATACTAGTTGTCATCCCATCCCCTGTGATTCTAAACCCCCCCCCCCCTAATTCTTCTCCTCTCTCATGATTTGCCCTATCAAAATTTTGATTTAAAACCCTAGTTTCATTGGGCGTCGTTGTTCTGATTCTAGTTCTAGTCGGTATGGTTTGTTGTTCACTAATTAAAAGTTATACTTATTGGCTCGTTTTAGAAGAACAATCATTGTTTTCGTGGTAATTTAGCTTCTCCATGCTTTAAATTAAGTCACTATTGATTTGTTAATAATTTAGGAGATTTGATTATATATAACAAAATTTCGTTTAGGCCAAGTGATGTTTTTTAGTGAACGAATAACTAGGAATTCGCTAGCCTCTTCCATTGTCATTACCTTTGTGATTGACTCAATTCCTAAACATAACGAGTTGTAGTGTTCTAGCTTTTGACATCAAAGGTGGTTAAGGGTATTACATTATATTCTCTATATGTTTAATTTTTTTAAAATTTTAAATAGATGTGAACAGGAGGCTCTTATTCCTCACATTTTATGGTGTTTTAGTATAAGCCCTATTTTCATCATGGACCTTAGTTTCTATGATTCTCATTTTAATATAAATGTCTTATTTGGAGTTGTGAACCATTTTTCCATTTAATTTGTGATTAAGTTATGCATTTTGGAATTAATTTGATACACGATATTTGCTATATGGTTTGAAATTTGCAATGTATAATGTATATTGATTGAGCTCTTCTCTTGGTCTCCATTGCAAAATGTGCGCCTTTGTTACTGTCCAACTCTAATATAGTGTTTAAATAATGTTGTTTATGTACAACATTAATTTGTTACCGTATAACTAATAGATCTTTTCAAAATAAAAAATAAAATTAATAAATAATTTTATCCTATCAAATTTTTAGAGATTCTTCTATAGGTCATCACCAACTAGGGATATAAAACAGTTTTGTTCAGTTCGTTGTGAAGCGGATTTGCTTGTTTAAGTCCACATTTTTTACAGATCAGGAATAAAGTGGTCTAGTCTGGTCCACAAACTAGCATGTCTTTTTTTATTTTTAAAATTCTCACTTTTTTCAAAAGAGTGATAAATTTAAAAATAATTTAGTGAATTATTTCAAGAATGCAGTTTCAAAATAAAGTTTTAATAATACATATGAATTATTCGCATATATAAAATAACTTTCAATATTTGTAATCAAATGTATGTTAGTAACTTTCTTCATGCACTTTTTAATTTTATTATTGGTATGAAATATGAAATTTAATAACTTAATTAAAATCTCATAACATAAAATATACATTATACATTATAATTTTAGGGTTTAAGAGTAAAATGACATTTAAAAAAATAGCTAATTCGCGAATCACCTCACAATTAACACGGACCATGTCTCCACCATGCCATCCTATTTAGGCTTATGTTTTTGAACTGAATTATAGTAAAACAGTCT
The DNA here is from genome assembly GCA_023512835.1 of Taxillus chinensis. Classification (NCBI taxonomy): domain Eukaryota; kingdom Viridiplantae; phylum Streptophyta; class Magnoliopsida; order Santalales; family Loranthaceae; genus Taxillus; species Taxillus chinensis. Next base: position 49,994,047 of record CM042088.1, on the reverse strand, counting down.
AGTTTGCAAACTAGTTCATAGACCACATGTCCATTTTATACCCTTATCACCCACAACCTTTATGTTGAGTCATTATACCTTAGTCTTAGTGCTTCTTGAATATATAATTTCAATATTTATAAAGTAAGATGGTTATTTGTTATTTTTCATGGCATCCATTTTATTTGAATTTCTAAGGTTTACCCACGTGTCTAAATCTGAATTCTTTTATTAGATGTATTCTTTTGGTCTTGGTTTGAGTTGACTTAATTTTGCATAAATATTATAATTTGTTACCTGTCTATGTATATATATATATATACACACATACACACATAAAAGTAAAAATTCCCATAATAGGCTTACATTGAAATATTTTGTTCCAATGGCCAACTCAAAACTAAATATACAACTTTACTTTTTAGTATTATCAAAATGAAGAGTAAATAAAGATAAGAACTACTTTGTAAAAATTTAAAAGTAATTTTATTGTCACGTCAACTTTGGGGACAATAAATTAGTTATTTATGGTGAGAATAATAATGATAATAATTTTTAATAGAATAAAAAGTAAAATAAAAAGTTTTATTAAAGTTATTCTTCAAAAAATTATTAAATTGTAATTTAGATAAAAAAAACTTATAAACTACTTGAGATAGCTTTAGAATACACATGACTAACACACATATTTGGTCTAATGTTTATTTATTTGTTATTATTTGTATATTTTATTTTTAAAATGACAAAATTGATTAAGTTCCGAATGAACTAATTGATTAATTTTACTAAATCAACTAATTATAGATTTAATAATAATAATAAATTGTCAATATGTTAATAAGTTGGATTCTTATACAATTTTTAACCCTCTTCATATATGATTCTCTGGTACAATAGCACTCACAATGAGCTAACTATATTTAAAATTTAACCGATGAGTATTAAAAATGGCACTGGAATGGCTATAAATATTATAAATTTAGCTAACATTCATATGACTAGCTAAATATAGTTACTCTCTCTCAACGGTTAGATGGAGGAAATTAATATTATAATTGAGGTTATAATTTATGAGTATTTAAATTTTATAAAAGGTAAGTTTCTTACTAAATTTTTACCAAAAAATGGCTAGCCCACTATGAGTGTTATAACAAGTCAATTATGTATTTTAGTTGTTTTAATGATCACTTTAAATGCTTCTTAAATTGGGTAACTCTTTAAGCACTCTTACACGTAGCTAAGCGCTGACATTCATTAATTTGATTTTATTAATATGCTAATGCAATGAAGCATTCATTAGTCATAAAAAAATATTTAAATAATTTTTTAAAATAATAAAATATTATATAATTAGCTAAAATATTGAGCATAGTTAGAGTAGATCATTAAAAATAATTAATTAAAATAGCTTTAACTCAAATCCCTCATATTTTAATTACTATTTTGCGCCTTCCCCCCTTTGACGCCCAAATGCGGCATCTTTTGATTAATTATGACTTTTTGATGCTGAAATTGTTTTTTTTTTTGCCATAGCTATACTTAAAATCGAATGTGGTCAAGTATGCTAGTTTTTAAATTTCCTACTTTACCATTTGAGATTGGCTCCAGTGTGCTTTAAAGTCACATAAGAGTGGTTTTCATTTTTGAGTTTCCTTTGGTGGGTATGGTTGTGTATCTAACCTGTCGAAATGAGGCCAAATGATAATCTTATATTGGATTCATTAAAAAAGAATAATATGATATGAAAAAAAGAGAGTAAAGGACATAAGAGAAATTAAAGAGGAGAGAGAGAGAGATTTATTGTAGCTCATAATTATAAATTTTGTCGTTAATGATATTTCTCATATATTCATCATATTATATATTTAAATTTTACAATATATTTATCTTTAAAAAAAGTCATATGGATGAATATTCAAAACTTATCTTTTTAATTTAAAAAACACCAAGTTGAAAGTTAATTGAATGACAAGTGATTATAAAAGTAATAAAATACCACAAGTTGAAACTTAATTTTGTCGAAGGACTTAAATATTTTTTTTTTGTTTATTTGTTTTCCCCCAGTTTTATTACTTGTGCTCATCAAATGTTATTTTTTAAAAATACACATTCTTTATTTTATCAAACAGATATTTTGTTCAAATTACAAGTCAACACATATTTTATAAAATTTCAAAACAAAATACATAAACCAATGTCTCTCATATCGAAAAAATAACTTCTTTTCAAATTTAAAATTTAATATAAATTGCAATAAAGAAATCAAAATACATAAAACAGAATAAAAAATGTTGTACTGATCCCTTATAAGCATGTTTATTTTGCATATTTTTTTTATTTTTGTTTTAAAAATATAATAGTTATTTTGGAGTATATAAAATTTAAAATTTTAAAATAAAAATTATTTTTACTGTTTTAGTTAAAATAAATTTATTTAAGTTTATTATTAAAAATAACTATCATATTTTTAAAATTTTAAAAACAGGAAAAACAAATTATAATATGAAAGTTACCGGGTCCCACTTGCAGCGACCATTATTGTCATTTTTCCCTCCTGAGCCCTGAGGGTAAAACTGACTTCGAAATGCGGGCTGGAAAAGTAATAACGGATAAGAAGGACACAGTAAAGTCTAGAAACTTCAACGTGACGCATAAAGCATAAAAACAAAATAAGTACATAATTTGAGGGCAACGCGGGGATTTCAGTTTTAAATAAATAATGGGAGAACTGGGCTGGCTGGTTGGCTGACTGGTCATATTCAAAATCTCTCAGGGAAAATAAATAAATAAAAATAAAAATAATATAAAAGGCGGGATTCAACGGTCAAAAAGAGACGACCAAAGAAAAGGTTGTAAGTATTATTATTATTATTATTAATAATAATTAAATAATTAAACAATCAAATGTATGGGTGGCTTTGGGTGTTTCTGTTGACTGCCATCTCCCCCTCCCCCCCCCCACCCACCCACCTCCTTCCACACCCAGACACAGGCACACACAAACTCAGACAAGCACAAAATTACCAAATCCCAAACCAAACCCAACCCACAGAGACCAACCATCTTCTCCTTCCATCTCTACCCCTCTTCATCTCTCCCTCTCAAGAACAGAGAATCAATTGTTGAATTAGCAGCTGAGAAAATCGAACACAGGGATCGATCGATCCATCTGCAGATCTCTGCTCCTGTGCGATTTCGTTCTGCTTCAGCCATGTCCATTCCTCTGAGCCACCCTAGCCTCGCAAGTTTCTTACCTCACTGGTAATTTCCCTTCTTTCTCTTTGTGTGCATCTTTTTTCTTGGTGTTTGTGGTTGCCACTCTCCTCTTGCTTGCCTTCTTTCTTTTTCTTTTTCTTTTACAAAGCACTATCGTTCTTCTTCGTGAAGTTTTTTTTTTTTTTTTTTTTAAGTTTCCAAAACCAAACCCACCAGCCTTAATCCCACTAATATGGGGTCCGCTAAAAACTTAATGTTGTTTTTTTTTTCTAGTTCATATATAAAAATAAAAGTTAATTGTATTTTATGTTTTACTTGTTATGTTTTGTTGAAGCTCAAATGACTCGTGAAATGTTTAGAGGCTAGTCTTTAGACGCATAAATGGTCTTACCTGTTTCATACTTTTGAGCTTGTTGAAACTACATCTGAAGCGGTTGGGTTGTGACTTGTGAACATGTGTTTCTTAACTGTGTGTGATTATGTTTCCTAGCACGTTCAAGTTTTTTTAATCAGCCCTTACTAAGCAAAGCTGAATACCCTCAAACACCCTCGTAGAATTTATTACATTCGGTGGTATATTGATCATAGTTTAGATCTGAATGGTCGAAGAATTAGGTTATTAGCCTAGTGTTTAGTTGTTGAATATAAGAAAACCAGCATGATGTAATTTTTTAGAAAATAGTTCTAGATTTTATGCGACAAAGGGGAGCCACTGCAGATCTGTGGATGATGACAAGGATGAGGAAAGAAGGAGAGATGCGATGACTCTTCAGTTGAATGGATGTTGGAGTGGGGAAGAGCTGTATGTCATCATCTGTTGGTTGTTTTCGTAGACTATATTTTCATGAATTGTGGAAATCGATAATTTATACATGTATTATGAAGACGGTGTTTCAAAGTTCTTTTCAATCATTGTTCATGGAACTGGATTTTGTGCTTAAATCATTATTGAATATGAACTCCTGTATGTGCTCAGAATTGCTAACATCATAGTCTGTTTTGCAGGTAACTTAACTGTCTTTCTTCGAAGGAGTAGAGGATATTTTAGACAGAAATCTACTTGGTTGATACAATGGCTTCAGTAAGTACAGTGCCTGCTGTTGTTCCAGGGGAATCAAATGGAAATATCGGTTCTGTTGATAAGTTGCCTGATGTAATGAACGAGATGAAAATAAAAGATGACAAGGTAGAAAGTGTGCCACTGTTGTCATATTCTTCTCCTCAATCTGTTTGCCTTTTTTTTTCTTCTCATGAGCCTTCATTACCAGTTCAATAATTGTTGTGTCAATATTTTTGCAGGAAACGGAAGCAATTGTAGTTGATGGTAATGGGACAGAAACAGGTCACATAATAGTCACTACTATTGGTGGCAGGAATGGCCAGCCAAAGCAGGTAAACTTTTTAACTGCCACTACTTGGGAAAGGCAGCAAAATTTATGCATATATATGTATACATATATATTTGTAATGCAACTTGTTCAATGCAGACTATCAGTTATATGGCAGAGCGTATTGTTGGGCAAGGATCATTTGGAGTAGTTTTCCAAGTAAGTTAATCACTTTACTGCTATATTGGACACTGTCTATCAATTGAAAGAGCTGCAGAGTTTGAGCATCAGACATTGCACTGAAATTTAGACTGATCATTTTTTCCTGTTGTTATGCAGGCAAAGTGCTTAGAGACTGCAGAAACTGTTGCCATAAAAAAAGTTCTTCAGGATAAGAGATACAAAAACAGGGAGCTGCAAACGATGCGTCTTCTTGACCATCCTAATATTGTGTCTCTCAAGCATTGCTTCTTCTCAACGACTGAAAAGGATGAACTCTTTCTTAACCTGGTTCTTGAGTATGTTCCAGAGACTGTTCATAGAGTGATAAAACATTACAATAAGATGAACCAAAGGATGCCACTGATATATGTGAAACTTTATGCATACCAGGTATGAGGTTTGTTGACAACATTATGCGATTTTTGTTGGATTCTATGTTAACTTGTGCTTAAGGCTCTTTATTTGCAATTGCTAATAGTATTTTTAGGCATAGCTCATAGCAACCAACTGGATGATTAATTAGAGTGGTATATTTTTTTGTCTGATTTAATGAAAAATGTCTCTTTGTGGTTGACCTATGGCCAGCATTAATTTTATTTTTGATACTTTTTTTTGGCAGATTTGCAGAGCTTTGGCTTACATCCATGGTAGCATTGGAGTGTGCCACAGGGACATAAAGCCTCAAAATCTATTGGTAATGATGACACATTTTCTTTGTTTAATATACAACCATGCTGCATTAGCGGCAATTATTATAGATTTTTACCAGGATATATATTCAACTACATTGAGCCTAAATTTTATAGAACTGTTATCTTCACGGGATTGACTCCTTCAGATATGTCTTTCCTCCTACCAATTTTTTATTGTCTCCAAATAATAGGTTTTCCCCCCCTGTAACAGGTCAACCCACACACTCATCAGCTTAAACTCTGTGACTTCGGAAGCGCGAAAGTCTTGGTTAGTCTCTATGCATTGTATTACTTTGTCTGCTTTCTGGATTGCAAATGCTGATTTTTGTTTTCCTTATGATTGGATAGGTTAAAGGAGAGCCAAACATATCCTATATCTGTTCTAGGTACTACCGTGCACCTGAACTTATATTTGGGGCAACTGAGTACACCACAGCAATTGACATCTGGTCTGCTGGTTGTGTTTTGGCTGAACTTCTTTTAGGGCAGGTAGGCAGCTCCTGCTGATATGGATTGGAAATTCTTGTTTTCTTTTCATTTTTTTTTCCTTTATATTCTTATGCTAATAATTGTTTGTACATGTTCCGTTGATTCCAGCCTCTCTTTCCTGGTGAGAGTGGTGTAGACCAGCTTGTGGAAATCATCAAGGTGAGGGTGCACAGTTTTTAGTTCATATTAGATATAAACCTAATATGTCATATAAACCTCTGTCATGTTCTGACTGCCAATTAAGAAGAAAATTAACCTGGGGAAATTTAATTTTATGTCAGATATATGCACTGTAACTTTTTTTGTGTGGTCCATATTATTAATCTCTCTGTTCTATTAAGAAGTTAGATCTATTTCTCATGCAGATTTTGGGTACCCCGACTAGGGAGGAAATTAGATGTATGAACCCCAACTATACTGAGTTTAAATTTCCACAGATTAAAGCTCACCCATGGCACAAGGTATGATATTTTTGCTATGCCGGGTCTGGTTTTTCTACTTAATTGCACATCAATAATTGTTATGTCATTTATACTTTCTCAGATTTTTAGTAAGCGAATGCCTCCAGAAGCCGTGGATCTTGTATCGAGATTACTCCAATACTCTCCTAACCTTCGCAGCACAGCTGTGAGTTTTTGTTTATCCTCTATTAGCTGTGTTCCAAATCATGATCACGCTACTGTTTTTTATGCCTCCCAAATGTCGGCTCAATATGGAGCTGTCCTGCTTTATTGTTTGCTTGTCCATCCCCCCCGCGCATATTGATTCTCTTTATACAATTCAGTATCCAAATTTTGGATCTTCAAGATTTTGTTTTTGTTTGGGGAGCTATTGCATTATCTTGATAAATTCATGTTGCAGCTGGAGGCTTTAATTCATCCCTTTTTTGACGAGTTACGTGATCCAAATGCTCGCCTGCCAAATGGCCGTTTTTTTCCTCCACTGTTCAACTTTAGGCCTCAAGGTAATGGCCACGTTTTTTCATTAACTTATTATACTTCTCTTTGGATGACCAACTGCTTGATCTCTCATTCTGATTCTGTATTTTCTGCAACTTTTAATCAGAACTGAAAGGGTTGCCTGAAGAAATGCTACCAAAGTTGATTCCTGAACATGCACGAAAACAATGTGCCTTCCTTGGCTAGTTCTGATAAAAGTAATGTCCTTTTAGCTCGGATCACATTGGTGGTATTATTTGTTCTTTTTTTCCCTTGGTGTAGTTGCAGTCGGTGTAGTTGCAGTAGCTTGTTAGGTTCTTTATCTTTTTAGGGTGGTTCTGTTTACTAGCTACTCCTGGAGCTCAATGGGTATGCTAAAAGACAGGCAAATGTTGAAACTACATACTGAATGCAAATATTTGTTTTTTATTATATATATATATATATTTGGCGTGCTTCAGTGATCACTTGTTTCATGCTATCTGGGAACTGGGAACTGACTCATTGATGCGGAGTGAACGAAGCTTGATGTGATTTTGCGCTTTTGTACAAGCAAACAAGCAAACTATTTTTTGCGCACTGTTGCCTCGTTTTTTGCCGATTTAAGTCTGCGCCGGAGCGCGTGAAACATTCAAAATTTGTTTTGTGGTTCCCCTACTAGAACAGTTTTTCGAGTTTACTATCAAATTTAACAAACAATTGTCCAGTATGTTGAACAGTTTTTCGAGTTTACTATCAAAACAGAGGGTCCTTCAAATAACAGCATATAATAATTAAGGTATTTCAAATACCACAACGAATATAATGAAGTGCATAGAGAAACGGTTTTTAAAAGAAGGTTGTTGCAGGATGATCGTGTGTTTTGATGTGTTTGAGAGTACTGAAATGGAAACATTACACGACCATTGCGAGTAAAAACTTTGAAATGGAAACATTACACGACCATTACGAGTAGGAACTTGAGCTAGAGCTCTTCATAAGACACGAAAATAGCACATACTAATACCCTTCTAGTAAGCACAAACTTGAGGAAGAGCTATTATTGCAAACGAGGAAGAGATAATATTTGAGAGTTTGAAAGAGTGTTGAAATGGGATGATGTGAGTGAATGAAGAGAAATGAGGTGAATATATAAGGTGGAGATATGACTCCGTAGAGAATATAAAGTTAAAAAAACAAAAAAAGGACATTGGAATAGTATTGTAACCGTTTGAGATGTAGTAGGCAGAAAAGTTATTTTTGGAGAAAATTAGTTGAAAAAAATAAATCAAAAGTGTGTATCTAACCCAATAAATATACATAGATTAGTCTAAACTAGTAGATTTTGAATCCAATAGTCTAAATGTAAGTTTTTTTTTGACTAAAGCAAAATTATAGTTAAATAAAACTTAAACTTAGTTGAATATAAATCCAATGGCATAAATTAACTCCTTACAATATTTTCATATTTATATTTTATAGAGAGAGAATGGGAGTGCATGTGCGGCTGTGTGAGTGCTTTAATTCCGAAGGAAGAAAAGAAGAATTCTCAAAATTTTCTTTACTTCACTTTGAAAAGGAGTGGAAGTGAGTGGGGCATTTTGGATCGGGTACTTTTAATCGCAACTATTCCATGAAAACAAATAAAATATAATGCCTAGGCTTCGGTGAGGTTTTAATTGGATTAAATCACTGATTTTATATATTAGTTTGTTTTTTTAAATTTAGGGAGAAAAGATAAGAAGTTATAAAATCATATATTAGTTTGTTTTCTAATATATTAGAAAGTATTATTTTTTTTATAATTATTAAATTATATATAAAAAAAATTTCTCAAATTTTTTTTCATGCTTTTCATAATATTTATTTTTTAATATTAAATTATAAAAAATTATTATTAAATAAAAAATAAAAATATTATTTTAATTATATATAGAGTGTAATTTAAAAAATTTAGTATATATTTATATAAGGGAAAAAATAATTTAAATTTATAAAATTAAAAACAAATGACAGCGGTTGCTAGTCGCCTTACGACAACGCCAACTCCCCACCCCCCTATATATATATGCAGAGATCATATTCGGTTTCGTACAGGCTGTGGTGATAGGTCTAGGGTTTAACTAGGGCTCCAACTGGGAAGGGAAGGGAAGGGAAGGGAAGGGAAGGAAGAGTTGCCTGCCAGCTTTAGATCCGTGATGGGTCTTTGATACCAAGATTGAATACCCCAATTTGGTTTGTCGGCCTCTGATCTGTTCTGTTTTGGTTCTTTACTACATTGCTTTAGTTGTGTTTGATATGTGACGGGGAGTTTGAAATAGCTTCCATCCTATTGGGAGCAAACAAATCAGTCGTGTTTGTAAATTCCCAAATCAACGTCACAAATAGATCCTGGATGTCTGACGGTTCTTCCCTTTTTTAAGGTAGTTCCTCCATCCTCGGGTGGTCTCATATTCCATTGCCTTGGGGAGCAGCGTTGTTGCCTTTACCTCTTGGGACTGGCCATGAGACACACATTATTATTGTCACTGCATCCTCATATATACTACTGCTTTTTAATGTTATTTTTGGTTTTGGGCTTTTGTTGTGTTTTTTTTTTTTGATGCTTGTTTTGATCTTTGGAACACACCCCTAAGTCTTCTGCCTGTGATGAAAATAGATACCCAATAACACCATCTTTCGGGACTGAATGGCCTCCGGGCCTTGCTGTTATTCTGCAATTCTGAGGCATTCTCATCAACATGTTAGTAATGTTTTTTGGTTGGTTTTATTCTTTCACTATTCGGGTTTGTTCGATCTGCTTTGTCTCTCTATGAGATTCCCGGACCATCCAGTCTCTCGACTTGTGCTTCTCTACCAACTTATTTATACTATTTACAAACAAATACCAATGTGTGCTAGAGTACGATTAATATTTAATTATGTACGTATATTTTTTAAAAAAAGTTGTTAAAAGTTCAATGTCTGTTTTAGGAGCAGATTGGGGCATTTTGGTAGGTGTATTTTCTTGGTGTTTGTTTTTGAATTTTGATATGTAAAAGCAAATTGTATACGAACTCAATAAAACAAAAATTTATTTTAATTTTTCAAAACCTATTTGTTCACTCATTCTCTCTTTCTCTCTCCCCTTAATAAATTTAAGAGTAAATAAAAAATAAAAAATATATAATTTAATAGAGTGGAGATAAGATGAATAAAAAGTACGATACGAAAAGAAAAATAAATATTTTAAATTATATGTTATTAATATCTGAAAATTAAAATAAAAAATATAAACATGAGTAGTTTATATTCTAATAAATTCAATTGACCATTTGCAAGCCATGAGTTGTTTGTCAATTAGGCGGACTTTGTTATGAATTGCAATCTTCAAAATAATATTTTACCTTTTCTTTTCGATTAACATATTAGGCAAGTTTGTAGCGATGTTCGAAAGTTTCATGCCTATTTTCATCCCTTATTTATGAAGATTGAACGGAGAATGTTGTTGAGAAACCAAATTTATTAGATTCCACCTACTAAGAAAAAACATTAAATAATTATATGTGCCTCCACATAGATTCGCTTGTATATGTTCTAAGCTTCTAATTAAAAAATAGAATTAATATAGTTGGTATGGATATGTAGTTATGGTGTTTCGGCATAAATTTGATAATGGTGGGCTCATTATCGGTACTTCATAAGTTAAAATTAATATAAGCCGAAAAATATTTTTAAAAATGATTGATGGTATAGTTTTAAAAATTGTTTTTAACTGTTTTAAAATTTTAAATATAAATTTAATTTTGTTTGGAGATTTAAAGAATTTTTTATATTTTATTATCTTTTTTTTTTTTTTGGTCAAACAAATATTTTTTTAAAATATTTTTGACTCAATTTTAAAAAATCATCATTTTTAAAAATGTTATTTTATTTCTTTAAAAAAAATTATTTTTAAATTATAATTTAATATGAATGCTAATATAATTCAGAAAATAAAATATAAAAATCAAAAATATCTTATAGTATAATAGCATTTATAATGGTGAATCCGGTGTGACTATTTTAAGTTAATAATAATAATATAAATTTAAAAATAGTTTTTAAAAAGCATTAGATCTTAGAGTTTTCTCAAATTATTTTTAATTATTTTATATTTTTAAATTTAAATTCAATTTGCCAAAAAAGCAAAATATTTTTTTATATTTTGTATATTTTTAATTATTTAATTACACTAAATATTATTAATTTTTTTGGTGAGATTCAAATTTAAAAAATACATATTTATTTAAATTATCATTTTTATATTAGATAAAAATTATTTTTAAATTATAATTTAACACTCACTCTAACAAAATACTTAAATGAAAACTCATATTAAACAAGTCATTACAAAAACTCATATTAAACAAGTCATTACAAATTAGAGTTGGGTAATATAGAGCGCAATTGGTTTCAGGCACAATATTTAGAGATTCAAAATGCCTAAGAAATATAGGTTTTTATTATGACCCCTTTTTAAATTAAAAAGAGGTATGTAAATCGTGTAGTTAATTCATGTATAACAACTTACTTGCCGTTTAATTGATATGATTCTTTAAAAAAACACATTAATGTCAATTCAACAAGAAGCATCCAGCGGTTTAGAATTGTAGCCCAAATTAAAAATCTTTACGGTGCATCCCTTTCATAAGGACCAGCCTATTAAAACATTGGACCGCTTTCAAAAGGACAAGCCTCTTCAAACATTTTTGCCTCCAAGCTCTGAAGTCAAGGGCCTTTTAGGTAGCTTGGTCTGGGGCCTATGATGGTGTTGGGAAAATTTCGTAATAATAACAAAAGGCAGCAAACGGTTATTAGTATTACTCAAATAAAATAATTAATAAACAATAATTCATCTATTTATCATGCATCAATACATGCCCTATACTGAGGCAAAATAAAAACCTATTATTAGGGCAGTCACAGCTCAGCTGCTTTTTTTTTAAAGATTTAATTTATTTTTATATAAATATATGTTATAATAGATTTTTTAATTACTTAGTAAAATTTTATATTTTATATTTAATAATATTTTTTATAATTTAATATGAAATAAACGTATAAGTTATGAGAATATTTTTTATTTAATAATATTTAGTAAATATGAGATGTAAGAATTTTTTTTTATATAATTTAATAATCATAAAGAATTAATAATATTTTATAATATATTAGAAAATATTTTATAAATCTTATATGTGATTTTTATTGTGAGAATAATTTTATAATTATTTTTTCTCTTCTTATATGGAATCTGCTCTTATATGTTAAAATTAAATTAAGAAAAACTACTTTTAAAAAGAATAGTATTTCGAAAATCAATATCATAATATAGTATGTCTCATCATATAATTTTTCTAAAATTCAACGATTATTCTTTCCACTAGCCAAAACGTAATGAAACATATAACCTGTTCACACTAAGGGAACTCAAAAATTAAGAAATCAAGAAGTTAAACAAACAATAAACCAAAAAAGAACAAAACGGTAGAAAAGATGTGAGAGCAAAGATCGGGAGGTGTGGCAACAAATGGGAAAAGGGGTTCTTGATGTAAAAGATGTTAGAAGTGTTGGATTTGAAACGAATGAGGAGTAGCCAAATTTTATTGAATAATTTGGCTTTGGTGGCAATATCGGATCCAAAGTTCGGTTGGAAGGCAAAACAGTCACGAAGTATTATGATGGGGTAATACTAGAGTTACTTGCCATAATAAATTTGTTAGAAATATGATTTTCATATTTTTAAAGGATTTATATTATTTTTTATACATTTTAAAACCTATTATTATGGTGCGATAATAGAGTTACTTACCATAATAAATTTGTTAGAAATATGATTTTCATATTTTTTAAAGGATTATTTTGTTATACCTTTTAAAACCTGTTGGTGCCATGAGTTTTGTTTAGTACAATGAAGACAACGATTGATACTATTTTAATTTGTAATTTGCAGTCCATTTTGGTTTGGTGCAGGGAATGGGCCATTTTCCACCAAGCGTATTTTACATCACATAAGCTTGAGAAAGCCAGTAAGATTCTCATTCCCAAGTTAACACTAACTAGTTAATGATCTGGACAACATCCATCTACTTCATTATTTTGTTTGGCAAAGCATATTCAAACATTTTCATAAGGACGTCTTGCTTTGGTGTAGTAAATATCTTTGCTGTATCAATCTCCTTCAGATTTGCTGTTCAACCTTAGCACTATTCATGGAAGTGGTGTTCTATATGTGTGTGTGTGTGTGTTTTTTTTTGTCTAGTAGACGGATCTTTTGTATAGTAGTATACAATTCTCTCTCGTGCCAAAATATGGCATGAATCTCAGCAAATTTGCAGGGAGTAAAAAATGAGGAAAAAGCAATTGCATGTTTTGGCCATTGAATTGAATAACGCAAGGTCCAGAATAGTATTTTACATCACATAAGCTTGAGAAAAGCCAATAAGATTCTCATTCCATGGCTCCAAAAAAAAAAAACAACAAAGCATGATTCTCAAGTTAACCAGTTCAGTAGACACAGTAAACTACAGATTGGTCTTGTCAAGATCATTGAAGTACGAATGTTCCATAGCTTTTTTTGCTGAGATTCTCTTTGAAGGTACGTACTGCAACATTTTCTGCACAACCAATAACATTGTTTAAGATTCATATAGTTGGGATCCGTTTAAGCCTATGATGGGGGTACGATTCAACTTACCAGTAGCAAATCCAGTCCGTCATTGTCCAAATTAGGGACAGCCGTTGACAGACTCTTAGGACTCCACTGGGGGTACTCATGCCAATACATGAGCTTACTTACTCCTGGCCACATTTCTTCATTTGGTGTTCCTAACAGCCTGCATTAAATTTATAAAACAAGCACACGTCAAGGGAGAGGTATAATAGTAGGACTAAAAACTGAAAAAAGTTGGATTCCATTTCAATGGACCTGAAAATATGAAGGAGCTGTTGCAGCTCAGAATCTCCAGGGAAGAGTGGTTGCTTTGTAACCAGTTCAGCTACATAAAAATAACAAAGACAACATGAGCACATTTTCTTCAATACTTAGCAACAGTCAAAATAATACAAGCAATGAAGTCAATAGGCTCTACCGAATATGCAAGCCACAGACCACATGTCTATTGCGGTTGAGTAATGGGTAGCACCCAGAAGGACTTCAGGAGCACGATACCATAGGGTCAGAATCTGCAGCGGATGTAAAAATAATTTCATACAACTTCCATTTTGATAACTGTTGGAAAAAATGGCAAAACATCACCAATCAGCGACTTGTAAGAAAACTAAATATACCTCGTGAGTGTACTTCTTGAGGGGAAGGGTAAATGCTCGGGCTAATCCCAAATCTGCGATTTTTAGCATCATTGTCTTCCGGTCCATCAGAAGGTTGTGAGGCTTAAGATCCCTAATCATTTTTTACCAGATTAGTTGAAAACTCTTTTAATATACATGAGTGGGAAAAAAGAGAGAATATGTAACCTGTGTAGTACTCCATGGCCGTGACAGAAAGCGACACCCTTGCAAAGCTGGTACATCAAGCTCTGTACACACGTTAATAGAAGAACATCAATCACGGATGGGAAAATTGACAGTCTTGACGACTAAAACAGCAAATGCAGACAACCCAAATCTTCCTCTCTTGATACCTTAACGATTTGAGGATGGATTGGCTCTGGGGTTTGGCGAAAGCTTCGAATATACTTCTTGAGGTCGGTCTCCATGAACTCGAACACCAGATAGAGGACGGTCTTCCCTTCTTTATTCTGTCCTTGTTTCACATCCATCATTCTGCACAAATCAGCACTTACATGACACTACACTCGATCTAGCCACTCAAAGTCCCGAACCATAGAGATGTGAGACCCAAAAAGGGTCGATCTGCCACTCAACATAGATTTTATAATCTTGCATTTTCTTTGGAACCAAACAGTAATTCCGCGATCTTGCTATCTGATTTCCCAGAAAATCAGGAATCTAGACAATAAACCAGGGATATGAAGACCCGTGCTTACTATAATAAATCCTGCATTAAAATCGAAGAAGGAATCCAAAATCTTGCTGTTTTATTTATTTTCCTTCCAACCAAACCGTATGATCAATGTGTTGGAAAAATTCCCCTATTTAGCAATTCCGCCTTTGAATTTCACAGCAAATCGGGTATCAAAATAAAAAAAAAACTTGATCCAAAGCCGAAAACATCGAATTCAAGAAAACGAAACCAAGTACCAACAAGACCAGAAAGCAAAGATCTTTGATCCAATTGGTCCATGTTTGTAGGAGTTGACGGAGCGAAAGAAACGAAGAACGATACCTAACGATATGTGGGTCCCTAGAAAGCATCCGCAGCAACGAGACCTCGCGAAGAGTGGTGGGTGGAACTCCTTCCTCGTCCTCGTGGAGGCGAGTCTTCTTCAGGGCCACGATCTTCCCTGTCGTCTTCTCTCTGGCTCTGTAAACCTTCCCGTAGGTTCCTTCTCCGACCTTCTCCAGCTTCTCGAACGCTTCCATGGCGGATGATTTCTCCATTTCTCTCTCTAACTCTCTGACGCTCTCACTCTCGCTCGATCGAATCGGACTTTATCGAATGAATGGTTGCGGTGAGGATCGTGCATTTATATATAGTATGAGGCGGTGCCTCATGCTCGTTGTGTAACGGCTACAATTTTGAAATTTAAACGTCGGATTTGAATTCCGATTTTTTTACCGGGCACGCCCTATCAAAAGTAAAAAAAACTCGTATCAGCGTTTTTTTTTTTTTTTTTCATGATTTTTTTTAAAAAAATAAAAATCATTAATCAAATTTATTATTAAAACTTGAAATTGATCGAATTTGAATTTTAGTTGGATGACAAAATTGGAAACAATGGTCTGAAATTTACAAAATTGATATTTCATATCATATTATTTGTAATTTGTTTAAATAATAATTTTCTTACTTGAATTTTCTGCTTTGTCTTTCTGCTATTTTAGGGTATTTTCAGCATTAGTTCATTTAGAGATTTTTCCTTGTGGTAGTCATTTTATAAATTTCATCCAATACTATTATTTATTTTATTTTTATTCTCAATAAAATAATATTTTTTTTATATTTTATAAACTCTTTTACTCTCTCTATTAACTTATGCGTGGAAAAAAAAATGTAATGAGACAAAATTAATAATATTATATAATACTAGAATTTCAGCTAATTTATATTCTTCTCCCTCTTCATTAACCTCTGATATATCTAATAAAATCTAATATTTTTCTTCCTTCGCTTTATTAACCTTTAATATATATAAGTCAAATGTAATATAATATTGTTGGTAAATATTCTAATTATATGTCATTCTACATCTTGTTTAATATGTTTTGATTAGTCACAATCTAAACCCTAAGAGCATCCACTATAGACTCTTCAAATTTGACTCTTCAAAATAACCAAAATTACATCTTTTCTATTTTAACAATCCAAGCATACTTTTTAGTTTTTTTATTTTAATCATTTATTAATTAAAATATTATTTTTTAAAATATTTATTTATTCTTTTAAATGGAAAAGTAAATATGAAAAGAGAAAAAAAAATAGAAAAATAAATATGATGAAAAAAATATAATATTTTAATAAATAGAAAGTAAATAGCATTGGGTTAAATTTAAAGAGTTATTATTTATTTTGTTAAAATTTTAATTATAATATAGGGTTTGAAAAGTATAATTTTAAGACATTTTTATTAAATTAGCTCTTCAAAATAACCAAAAAACACAAATAGAGAGTTTATAGTACTCTAATGTACCCATGACACCATATTGATATTAATCAAAAAACCAACTTAAAATCCCAATTACATCATTCAACTTCATTCCCTTTTCAAGCATAAACCCACCGATACAATGGATTCATATTCTCAAACACAAGTCCCAATCCACATGATTGAGCTAACAAGACACCATAAACTAAAGAAGCCACACTCACAATATGCGGTGGAAATGGAATATTCTTTGTCTTTTCAATAATTCAAAAGTGTCGAGATAAAATTTTAACCTTGCGTTAAATAGCATCTAACCCTAAATAGATAAAGAAACTCTCAACTGGAAAAGTAACCAGTAGTAAGAAGACATAAAATTAACCACCAATCAATTAGGACATAAAAGCTAACCTAAAATTAGATAATAACAAGAGTAATGCTACATACCCAGAATTATATAAATGATAGATAACTTTAATGACATAACAGCATATCAGGTTAGCAGAATAAAAATAATAAATTTATGAATTAATCATGATTTATCACATCAACTATAATTCTACGACGATAAATCGATTACACATCATATTTTCGTAAAAAGAAAAGATAATATACCACTCACAAAAATCAAGAAAATTAGAATTATCTACTAACATAATTCATAATATAACTTACGGTTGAAAACTTTCTTTTGAGTTTGCTTGACAACTCCTCATTGGACATTCATATATCAGACAAGGACTTGCCCTCGAGTCTAAATTAGGAACCCCATACTTGCATTGATAAACTTACAAATTAGAAACATTAACGTTGAGGACACTTATATCACTTGAAAGGTCTAACACATAGCACATCTGTTGGTTCGTTTCAACACTTTGTAATGACCTCCACCACAATTATAAGATTTATCAAATTTAACACTTAAAAAATGCTCCTTCCTTGTAATAATCCACAACAAGTCACCCTCTTGAAATTTTTTATGCTAATAATGTTTATTAGTTATCTCTGTGTATTTTTTTTGTTGCTTACTTGAAGTTGTATTCAAATTTTATAACGCGACTTCTGAATATAACCAACCACATCATTTGCATCACCACTAAATGATCTTTAGTTGACAATAGAATTAAATCCATTAGGATATTGGGATTGCATCCATAAACATTAAGAAGGACTCATGTTGATGTTGTGATGCTTAGAACTATTATAGGAAAACAAATCCCATGGTAAATAATCCTCCAATTTGCTTTGTTATCCCCATCCAGTGATCTCAGTAAATTACCTAAAGTATGGCTAATCACTTTACTTTGCCCATCTATTTGTGTATGATGAGCACTCTAAATTAAAGTTTAGTTCCCAACTTTTGCCACAAGATTTGCTAAAAATGGCCTACAAACTTAATATCCTTGTCCGAAGTAATAGTATTAAAAATTCTATACAATTTGAAGACTTCTCAAATATAAATATTGGCAATGTATCTATTGTTTGAAGTAATAGTATTAAAAAAATGATATACAACAATGAGAATAGAGTTATATCTTTGCTTTGTTCGTGGCAACTCAAAATAAAATTCATGCTCACATCTTCCCATGGAGCTTGTGATTTAGGTAAAGGTGTATAAGTTTGGTATTTTGATATCGACACCTAGCCACATGAGAAACTTGACAATGATGCACATATTTGGACACACTAGTCAGTAATAAATTCTTTCTCCGACTAAAGCTAGTGTCTTCTCATGCCTAAAATGTCTGCGTAAGCCCCAACCATACATTGTTCTTCAATGAGCAATAATCTTGAGGAGCAATTTGAAATACACGTCTTGAATATGAAAATTAAGTTTGAAAATTTTATCTCCTTTGTAGAGCTCCTTCAATTACCCAAAGCTAACTACTTGAACTCCCATAATAGCCAATAATGTTCTTTTTCTACTTAATATGTCAACCACTTCACTCTAAACTTTGAACATGTGCTTGATCACAAAATCATATTCCAAGGGCTCCTCCACCCATCTTTTATGTTCTTTTAGATTTAGTTTATGCGGACCATTAATAAACTTCAACGCTTCATGGTCATAATATAGAATGAATTTGTTATAACTTAAATATTATTGTCACCGACTGAGAGATTGTATGATAGCAAAAAAATTCAAGATAATAGGTGAAATATTGTTGTCTTGTCTAGTTATGCCTAGTACTGAAGAAAGCAAATTAAACAACTTTCCTTCTCGGATTAAAACTGCCTTAACTCCCACCACCTTTGATACATCATAGTCAATTTCGACGAGTTTATGATAATTAGGTAGCACAAACATTAGAGCCTCTATCATAGTATTTTTATTTTTATTTTGTGGTTTGAAAGCTTTTCTTCGATGCATCTGTCCATTTAACGTGGTAGCCTTAAAAAAACTGTAGAAGAGCTAAAATTTGGAATATCGTGAATAGATTGGGACGTGGGCCATTCTCAAATCGCCTAAAAATTGCTTTTATCCACTTTAATAACGCCATCTGCTATGGCCATTCTAAAATCGCCTAAAAAACAGATGTGCCATCTGTTTTGGGTGTGAATAGTGCTAGAACGGGCGCATGAACTCATACTTTCTCCAATTTTTTTAAAACTCTGTCACCTGTCTGTCGAGTTTGTTATATTCTTGTGGACTCATATGGTAGTGCAGTCGATTTGGTAGGCTTGACCCCAAAACAAGATCAAAATGTTGGATATCCCTCATTTATAGGTGGTAGTTCTGTGGGTAACTCTTTTGGCGTTACATCACAAGACCTCTGTATAGTGTTAATTCAGAAGAAATACTTCTTTTTGGACACTGCTTCCTTCACCAGTAGCATGAATTAACACGCTGGCTCCATTCTCTTCTGACTCTTCTAAAAATTTACACGGATGAAAAGTTATTAATGCTCTCTCGTTTGGTTGGCCTGGGATTGCTTTCAGACTTATATGAACCCAAAATTACTTTTACTCCATCCTTAACAGAAGTATTAGTGTTTCCATACCCATCATGTATTGCCTTCCGATCAAACTGTCAAGGCCTTCGCAGCAATAAATGGCAGCTGGCATCCATTGGAGCTACGCCACACCGTTGAGCATCTTGATATTTTTTTTTTCCTATTGAAAATGCCACCAAACATCGTTGATTGAGCACCACATCATTCCCTTTCTTAAACCAAGCAAGCTTATATGTTTTTATCCTCCTCTCACTCTTCATGTTGAGTTTATTAATTAACCATAATTTGCCACACAATATTTCCATTGCTAGCTACCACCATCAATAATAAAATGACAAACCTTTCCCTTAGCACTGCATTTAGTGTGAATAATGTTATGCCTAACCATTTTTGATTCGGACAGTCAGATGCTACATGCCCCAAACCCGCCAAACACTCGAAGCACTTCACACTTTTCTTACCATCTTCTTTGTTCCAGATTCAGGACATGTTGTTTCCAAAACATATATGGGGTGCTTTTTAAGGTCACTTAATGCTCCAACAAATTTGATTTAGTTGCCCATTATTATAGATAAATTGTTTGTGATTTCCATATGGGTTTTCCAATTTGGGTCCATTTATTTGATTTCTTTATCCTCATTTTTGTTTCTATTGGAGTGAAATTTGATAGGGGACAACAAGAAATCAAGTTGAAGCAGCGATGGGAAATCAAATTTTCTGCCCCTTCTTTTATTTAGATCACTTGGAAAATTGCATCGAATCCGTGCTGGTGAAGTCAACCAATTTTGGGGCCAAGAGCAGACCACCATGGTCTAATCTTTGAACTTTGAAGAGCTCGACTCCCATCCTACCATAATGTTGAGACAACACACAATAGACATGAGACAATCTCAAACAACAATCACAGTACAACGCACCCAAGGCCACTGCTGCTACCAACTACATGTATACAGTGTTGGAGTTGCTTTAAGTTGGCCATTGTCTCACTTGCACAAACTCATTTACTTATTCCCTTAATTATCTAATTTTCCGGTCCATTTGCCTCAATTAACCCACCTGAGTTGGTGTAGAAAAAATAGGATCGACACACACGCACGCGATTGCACAAGAACATAGGATTTACGTGGTTCTCCAAAATCGGATATGTCCATAGGAGAGAGACGGCGTTTCTATTTTATTATTCTCAAACATAATACATCACTAGGGTTTTTATTTTATTATTCTCAAACATAATACGCACTCCGTTCCGCGTCGCTCCGTTCGGTCGCTCCGCTTTCCTCACTCCGCAGCGCTCCACTCGTTTGCTCGGCCTTCTACTAGTATCTCTCATACACCCTACACCCTATATGAGCCACATACTCAACAGTTGGATTAACGAGTAAACATATTTCTGAGTTCAAAAAACAAAAATCGACGCTTTCACCCGTTGCACACCTCCCACACGGTAGATTTTGTCAGATTTTGATTGGGATCAATGGTCCCATTCGGATTATGATTCGGTGCTTATTGTCGGTCTGTGTGTTGAGGACAGTGTAAAAAGCGTACCTAAAGTGTATTGAAAGATTCTCGATCCAATTTGGTATGAAAAATACACTGTTTTAATAGTTTGGGGACTTAACATGAAAAAGAGAATTTGATTATTTTTATATAAATCGATCGAAAATTATAATTATTTTTCTAACGAGCTTAAAATAAAATAAAACCAATTTATATGTCTATAAAACTTACTTAAATTAACATTTTCTTACAAAACAACTAAATGTTGCCTAGGTTAAAATTCTAATTCCGCAGCATTAGCACTTTATCAAGTATCAACATTACTGACTTACTGTGCTAATTTTTTATATTTCAGTATTCCGTTAACCTTTATATTTCAAAAATTAATACTGTGCTAATTAATTATCCACGTCATCCCATATGGAGGCAAGTTGGGACACAAATATAAAAAAGATAAAAACAGGAAAAAGAACAAAAAGAGCAAGAAATACAAGACATGAAAGAACAAAAGAAAAACCGATGCGTGTGCCGTCCACGTTCTCCTTTTTTTTTTTTTGACTTAAGGGCATGTTTGGGTTTGCATGATAGATGGATATTGATATTTGGATTGGTTAGTCCGTTCAATAGCAAACGCATAGAGTGTAAGGTAATGCTTATGTTATTCTAAATAAAAATTGATCTCACTAATAACATTTGGGTTGGACCTTATTATAGTTTAAATAATAAATTAAATTAGTACATCTTTTTATTATTGTTTACTTTTGATTCAAAACACGATCTTAAGAAAAACAAAGTAATAAAAGAAGAATAGAAAAATGAAGTGGCTTTAATCCCACATTACTTGTGTAAAAAGGCTAAGAGTGAAATATTTAAATATTTTAATAAATTTATATATATGAAATAATATTCATCATAATCGATTAGAAATTTATTTTTTGATTAAATATTTTATAAAATATCAAAATTTGAGGTATCGAATAATTAAATTTTTATGACTAATATTATTTTATATAGATAAATTTATTGAAATATTTGACTATTTGACTATGAGTGCTCTAAGAAAAGAGAGTAAGTATTGAATAAAGCTCCTCCCACTCTTCTTTTCTCCCTCATTTTGTTTAGGTTTTATACGTAATGAAAATTTTGCCTATGTTTGATTAATTTGTGTTTTTTAAAATATAATTATTTTAAAAAACTAAAAAATTAGAAGAATTTTTACCACTCATAATAAATAATTTTAAATTCATCAGACCTACTATTTTAAAAAATAATTCTATTTTCAAAAATAATACCATTCAACCCAAAATAATTATGTTTTTACTTTGATTTTTTTGTTTGTGGTTTCGACATAAATTTTTAAGTTTCCTATATTTTATTTCAATTTCCATTATTCAGTTTTTTTATATATGAGTTTAATTACCCAACATTAGTATAGAAAGGTGTTGTGGCCATATTTATCGTGCTAGATACACGTTCACATGATATATTTTCCTAAACAGCCTATTTCTAAAACACTTTTTTCACCCATTGCTTTTTCAAATGATCATATCACCAATGCTAATATTTCTTTTTAAACGAAGATATTTCCTTTCAACGTCTATCTCCAATGGTCACTCCCTTTTCACTTATATAAATTCACTCAAATTTTCTCTATTTACTCACACAACTCTCTCTCAATTCTTTCATCTCTCTCTATAAAAATATTTTCATTCGGCAAGTTGTGCTCACTTTTTTTATTGTGTTTTTTTTTATTATTTCACGTTTAATGGAGGATATGTCTCTAGGTGTTAAGCTAATCTTTGTTCTGATTTATGTGTTGCATATTGTTGCAATGTTTGTGTAATGTTCTAGATGTAATGATCATGTTATGAAATAATAAAGCTATTAGGTCCTGGTTCTTTCGGGGTACCTATTTTTAAATTTTAAAAATTTTAAAAACAAAAAAGTAATAAATTCAATTTTTAAAAAAAATTGATAAAAACTATCTAATTCCTATCTTTTATCAAGATTGAAAGCGTGGGTTGATTCATAAGATGTCTCCCACTTATATGCACATGAGGATACTTTCCCTGTACGGTCTCAAAATTTTGGTCACTCCATTCTTTACCTCCTACAACACTATATGATATCTCCTTTGACAATAAATATTGTTATGATTTATTTTTCAACTCTAAATAATTAAAAAAATAAAAATACTAAGTGTTAGATCTAATCCAGAATTTGTGAGATGCTGATAATATCTGAAATGGATTGGATAATATTATTGTGTTATATTCTAACCGATTGCAGAAGATAAGCCTTATTAATAAATTCCTCGATTCACTATACCTAAGAAACTCGGAAAGATATGTTCAAACAATAGAGAAAGTTTTCCGAAAAGTAACTAAGTACAAAATACATAATATTGATCCAAAATAAGCAAAGTGAGTGACAACCAAAGACTCAATATATAACTGAGAAACCACAACGTAATTCAAAAACCTGGTATAAGACAATGACTCGTATAATTAAGTCATTCAATTTAACGAAATTTCTTATCTGAAACTTTTACTGAGTCAGTTTTAATCAAAAGAGTGATTTTCATAGACTTGGTATTAGGCAAAAGATTCAGTATAATCAAGCAATTTCGGTTTAATGAAATACCTCATCCGATATTCATTTAGTCTCAATTTAACCAAGTTGTGTATCATACATGCATTAAAGTTCTTGATAATTCTCAAAGATCCAAGTTTCGATTTAAACTCAAAGCTCGGATATATCTCTTATAGTTCCTGTCTAAGCTAAAAGACCTTCGTAAATGTTATTCCTATAGCTTACATGAAAATAAAAAATACCACAACAAACAGCAATAACAAATAAAACAAAAGTATATCTTAATCGGTGACCGCGGAGTCCCGGTTTTCAGCAAATCATGTAATAATAGTAGCACCAATGGTCCAATACCGTCGAATGCCAGTCAGAGGGGCCTAATCATGAACCAGCCACCTGCGGGCAGGCCATGTGCTGGGTGATGTGCATGCGCCGGCCAAACCGTGACTATAATAAAAATCATTGAATGAATCGGTGACCGCCCCGAACCGGAATGACGCGAGTAAAGACGTACGGTGATGACGCTAGCACACACCAGTAATGCATGACGATTACACAGTTCTAAGTTTACACACACACACACATATTTATAGTTTGTTTACAATAATTTTTTTATTATTTACTTTTAAAATAACTATTTTACCGACATCATTTTGTACTTTTTCCACCTTTTTTTCATCTGAATATGTTATAATTCTTATTTTCTATTTAAAAATGCAGTGTGTTTTACCTTCACGCTTCAGAGCGACCATGCATGTGCTGACTGCTGATGATGTGTATATATAACACAGTGAGTGGCCATAAAAACAAATCACGGATTGGTAGTCGCCGACCCGCAATGACGCGTGTAAAGACGTGCGGTGATGACGCCAGCATGCACCCGTAATGCCTGACGATCCTAAAATTACAGGAAAACCCACCGCCTCGTTCCGATTCCAAGGGAAAACAACGCGTTAACCGTGGGTGCATTTACGTCTTTTGACCTCAAACCCGGGGGGTGGGTGTAAAATGGATCACCGGTCCGCAAACAGGTCCACGGACCGTGCGAACCGGACAAAAAAATTATTGGTCCATTTTAATCGCGGGCCTAAACGGACTGGTCCGGTCCATGCGGATCAAATCCGTGCGGACACAGACCTGTGAGCGGACAGGCTTATTATTTTTTAAAAATTTATTTTTTCAAAAATTATTAATTATTTTACTTAATATATTAGTATATATAACTTAAATTTATTATTTTAAATTTATATTTTAAAAATATATACTCTTAAATAAATATGGTTTAAAAATAAAATTTTAAAAATATTTAACAAAAATTAACATATAAATATTTATTTTAAATACATAAATAAATATGGACCGATCAGCGGCGGACTGAACCGGATCGGATATTTTTTGGTCCGTTAAGGCCCGTTCCGCGACGGACCGGACCGGTCCACTTTACAACCGGAGGGGCATAAACTTAAGTACTTAACCAATTTGGTGACTCGGATTCTTCAGGGTTAGGAGATTCGAGTTGAACTCGTTAGGAGATTCGAGTTGAACTCGTTAGGCTTGGTAGTCATTTTCAAAAAAAAAAAAAAAAGTTTACCAAACAGTTCTATAGTCTCACTTTTTTTATTTTTAAAAATTATCTATTTATAAACTTTATTTTAAAAAATTTAATATAATTAATCTTTATGCGCAAATCTGCCCTTTTTGTTTTTTTTTTCTTGGATCGTCGCTGTCGCTGCCTCCTAACTTCGGATTTGGGTGGTTGGGCTCCTCCTCCTCTGCCTCCGTGGACCTGCAGAAAGAGGAGAAGTTCTTTTGAGGTCATCAGAAGCTTCCAGGACGCGCAGGATCGGCACCGGACGAAGCTGCCGGAGGCGTCGGAGAAGGAGAGGATGAGGAAGTGGAAAGTTGGAGGCGCCGCCCAGGAGGCGGCGGGGGAGAAAGAGACCCCTGGAAGCTGGACGCCACGGCCGTGACGATTGCTTCGGCTAGATACAATGCCACGTCAGCAGTGGGAAGGAAGTACCCCGTGGTCGTGGATTGGATCTCCAACTCACCCTCTGCCCAACCTAGTAATAATAGTAATAATAATAATAATAATATCTGCACAAACTTAATTAATTTGAATTGAAAATTGATATTTGCTATTAACGTTGTGTTTCAGTTATGTTTGATATGACAATTATCATGTCAAAAAAAGTGCTTAAAACTCAACACGTAGTGTATTACATCTGAAATAGATAGAAAGAGAGAGAGTGAGAGGCCTCGAGTCGTGAATTTAAACAGGAAAAGATAGAAACATGTCATAAAATTAAAGTTTATGAGCTATATGTGTCGTTGATACCTACAAATTAAAAAATGGGCTTAATTGGAACATTATACATAAAATTATGACCGTTTAAAAGTTTTCATCGAAATTATAGTTGACAGAAATCAGAAACCTATGAATATGACCGTAGAAGAGATGATCAAATGTCTGATCGAGACTTACTCGATGCCTACTCGAAGCTTGCAGGATGCTCGAGCCTCAAGCTCGAGCACATCTTAAGCAGAGACTCGAGCATATACGCTCGAACAGGAGCTTGAGCCACCCTGATCAAGACTTACTCGAGCCTCAAGCTTAAATAGGTTTCGAGCAAGGTAACTTAACCTATTTAAATCTGATGATGATATTAGTGTACTCCAAATAAAAAAATCTGATATGACTTATTTTACGGAATATATAAAAATGCTATAACACCGATTGTCAGTATTCTCTATTTAAATCAGACTCAATGACGGGCCTTTTCTAATTGGGCACGCACACGCAACGGCTGTAGGCGCTTTGTTTTTCTTTTTTTTTTAAATCTTTTTCTCCATGGCGCAACTAGTGGTGCGCAACTCCCCAGTAACTGGACTACAGTATTTGTGCGCAACTCCCCATGGGCCATGTCAATTGCCAAGCACACGCGCTGATAGTATTTTTAACGAGTTTTCTATTTTTAATAAGAAAAAAATTTATTCGCATAACATATATTATGTATAGGATTATGAAAAAGTGTTTACATGAACTCTAAAGTGAACATGTAAAGTAGATTTACCAAATTTAGTTGTTTTAACTGTTGTCTTTGGTTGGTTTTGATTATTGATCATCGATTTCAATGTTTAGTGTTTGATAGTTGCTGGGATTTGGGTTGATTGACAGGAAATTAGGTTAATATGTTGTTGGATTGATGAACTTTAGTTAGATATTAATGGTTGACAAGAAATAAGGAAACACAAATTGAGGATTTAAATGATGTTATAAGAAACTTAGAGAGGCCCGTGTTGGAATTCAATGGCAGTAGCTGTGGTTTGATAAAGAAGTGGTACCTGTACTGTGGAATTTGTCCTACATTAAGAAAAGTAAGGGTGGAAAGGTGTTGTACGAGGGGAAGTCAAATCCTAAATATATAAAAGAACACGTTTTAAACTCGTTCGTGATGATACCTTGACATGTAAAGTGGGACTATATGTTTGAATCCTTAAGCTCGAATCCGATTCATATATATGAAATATTTGATCATTTGAATGAAACTGGGCGATGGGAAAAGATACAGATTTTTTTTTATGCACTTTGCCTTAATTTAAAGAGTTGCAAATAAATTGGACGACTAAAACGTGACGGAAAGAGAGAGATGATGTATGGTGGAGAACGTGGAGAAGACGAGATACACGTGGTCCGGATCGAGGGGAATCAGTTTTTATTAGCTGTTTTGTGTTTCTTTTGAAAAAAAGGTGTATAGCATGCGAATAGCATTTTACCCTACTACCAAGTAGGTGATCGAACTAAATTGATGAATCGAATGAAATCAAATTCGATTTTTTTTAAAATAAAATTAGTTAATTTAATTTTTATTTTGAAAGAATCAATAGTATTTGATTAGTTTATAATTTTGACCGTTCAATTATCGAATTGACCGAATATATTATCATTAGATTTAATATAGTTTGATAGTTTTATATATTTTTAGCTAATCTTTGTATATTGTTTAATTAAGTCTTACTTGATAATATTTTTCGTATCTCGTATTTTATTTATTGTATTTTTAGATAATCACATTTCAAATTTGAATATAACATCTCATTTTCTCAGGTGAATGTCTAATATTTTTGAATCATTTTTTATGAATGTATTTTTTTTAATCTGTCATTAAAATTTAAAAATTAATTCAAGAATCAAACTTTATGCACTGAATTGAATCAAAAATTAATAATTTTTAACCTTTAATAATATTTTTGGTTTGAATTTTAGTAGAATCAAATATTTTGATTTGGTTTAAAAATTATATACAAATTACAAATTATAAACCTTTGTAAAAAATAAAAAATTTTAGCCGCGAGGGAGATGATGTACGATGACGGGGTGAAGAGATGACGTAGCACACATGTTGGTTGGGGGGCATCTACGTCTTTTCACCAAAAAAGGCAGGCTATAAACTTAAACAGGTTGCCCACCAGCTGGAACTGGAAGACCCATAACTTAAGAAATCGTCAACGTGCTTGTCCTCATTTTTCTTTTTTCCTCTGATCTCGTCGCCCCGTCGCTGTCTCCTTTTAAAAGCCACGGTTGTTGGATCTGTCGCGTCCGATGGAAGATACCCCGAGAAGGAGGAGGAAGAGGCGGAGTAATGCCGCCGCCGACGACGACGACTCCTCTTCCTCCGCCGCCCTGGACGAGAAAGTGGACAAGTTCTTCCAACTCATCAGAGGCTTTCGGGACGCGAGGGATCGCCACCGGAAGGAGCTGTTTGAGGAGGCGGCGGCGGCGGCGGAGGAGGAGAGGCTGAGGATGGTTGGAGGCAAGGCCAAGGCGGCGGCGAGGGAGACACGGCCCGCCTGGACGCCCTCGTTTCAATGTGAAGATTTCGCCCGAGCTGTTGAGTTCAGTGATGGAACCGCACGCGCCGCTGATTCGCCAGTTGCTGCCGTCATCAGTGATGTCAAGATGGGGTATGACTCGTCATCAGCAGAAAGGGACCATGATGGTTTGGATCTCAAACTCGCCCTCTGATGTCTGTTCGAAATTTGTAAGCCATATTTTGCAATCCGCCCCCGTGATTCTCTCTCTCTCTCTCAAACGTGTTAATCATGTCATATATATATATATATATATATATATATATATATATATCTTCATGTTTCCAAACCTGGCATTGTTAAATATTGCTATGAATTGAGGTTCGGGCAGAAGAGCGTGATGGGTTGTTCTTAATTAAGCTTATACCCTTCGGCTAATAATATAAACAAAACAAGAGGACCAATTTGATCATCGGCTTATTACTTATATGTTTGGTAAGTTTGATCAATTCTTGTTTACGTCAATTTAACCGCTAAGTTCTTAATTTTTATATCAACTTTAACTTTTAATTAATTTGGGTTACGTTTATCATTTTTAGGGTAATTTGCTTTTTAAATTAAATTGTACGTTAATTACTTAGATCACCCGGACAAATTTTAGCCAAAGTGTTTGTTTTTACAACGTTTAATTAGTTAGTTTTTATGGCATCATAAAATGAGTTCAACAATTTTTTTGTTATTCTAAATAATAATAAAAAAATCTTTCCCTTTACCGGCCGCCGATGAGAACACGAACAGCCGGCCTCTCCTACCTCCCTCCGCCTCCACTTTGGTGACGACCGACCTCGTCTTCGATCTGATCACCTCCTCTCGACACCTTACGTGTCTCATCTCCAACATCTCCTTCACCTAAGCCGCCAACGTCGCACACGAGTTCAGCGTGTCCCACCCCATCCGATTGCGAATCTGGGTATTTCATTGATCGAATATTAGTAATGATATCGTACCTACTATTTGTTAGCGAAATATTTCAGATAGGGTGGTCACAGATCGTGCTCGGATACTATCCCAAAATATATAGGGTGATTCAAATTTGGCCTAATTAGGTGGTTTTGACCGTTTGGGTTCAGTCTGATCCGACTAGACTCGGGTTTAATCTAATAACTTAGCCGTACGAGTCAAATCGAACTAATTGGAGAGGCATCCAATAATTTTTTTTAAATTTATAATTTTATATTATTTTTTTACTATATAAATATATATTATAATAAATGTTTCAAATAATTATTTATATTATTAAAATAATATTTTATACTATTTATTTTATTTAATAATAATTTTTTATAATTTAATATAAAATAAAAATAAATGTTATGAAATCGTGAAAGAAATTTTTTATATATAATTTAATAATTATAGAAAATAAATAGTATTAATCTAATAACTTAATGGGATGAGTCAAATCGAAATAATCCGAGTCAGATTTTGCCATTCCAAAGAGCACTCACGTGAGTCATTCAATAAATTTTTTTAAATTTATAATTTTATATTATTTTTTTTACTATAAAAATATACGTTATAATACATTTTCTAAGTAATCATTTATATTATTAAAATAATATTTTATATTATTTATTGTATTTAATAATAACTTTTAATAATTTAATATAAAATAAAAATAAATATTACAAGAATAATTGAGATAAAAGAAAATTTTTATATATAATTTAATAGTTATATAGGATAAATAATACTTTTTAATATATTAAGAAATATTATGTAAAATATATAATATCTGTTATGAAAATGATTTTATTACTCTTTAACTTGTTTTCTTAAATAAAAAAAAATTCTATTGAAAATTTGCTAATATTCTCTAACTTCAAACATGCTAGTATGCGTGACATCACATCCAATATTTAAAATAATAATAATAATAACGACAAGTGTGGTATGCGTGTATCAATGCACCGTGAATGCACCACCGATTACAACGATATTTTTTTTATAGTATTTACATTAGGTTTTTTAAAAAAAATACAGAGATAAATTTTAAAAAATTATAACAATTATTTTTACATTTCAAGATAAGAAATGAATAATACTTTCTTATAGATTTATTATTCATTTGTCAAAATGTTTTCTATAATATTTTATATTTTGTTTGACATGTATATTTTTAAATATATGCCTATAATAAAGAGATAAAAAATAATAAAGTAAATAAAAATATTATTTTAATAGAATAAAAAAATTATAAGAAATGAGATGTATAAGGTTTTTTTTAAAAAAAAGAGTAAATTTAAGATAAAATTTTAGAGTGTTATTTTTATTTAAAATTTAGTAAACCAAATAGAGAGATGCGAGAAAATTTTAAATTTACACCTTTTTTTTTAAGTTGTGCATGGATTGAAGCCCACGCCATAGCACCTTGGAGCATTGCAGAAATAGGCTGTGAAAGGCAGGACGTTAGTCGCTGTTCTTATTTTTGTGGTTTTTTTTTTAAAAATTATTTGATTTTTTAAAAAAAAATTAAAGTTTAAATTTTGAAATAAATTCTTTTTTATTGGTGAAAAAACGTATTTTGAAAAATGTTTACTTTTTAAAAATCAAATCTTACTAAAAATTTTAAAAATGAAATATTGTGGGCAGCTAAATGGGAGAAGAAAATTTAAAAATATAATTTTAATTATATTTAAAAACAAAAAATAATTATTTTTATTGAAAACTACATAAAGCTTGTTATCAGGCTACCGAAAGTTTCTGATGTCCAAGTTCAACAATTCAACGCTTAATTTTCCTTATTTTGGGTCCATAAACTTTGGTTTGGTCCTTGCTTAGCTTTTACCAAGTGTTTTTGTTTTTGGTTTGGTCCAATAACGCGCGTGTGAATAATAAGTCTCCCCTTGGACGTTTGGCATTGGCATTACGACGAGTCTGGTAAGTGACTTTGTAGGTTGATGTGCCAGCCTCTGTTTGAATTTGATGTTGTGGTGTTCTCCGAAATGAAAACATTTTGTATATCCTTTGTAACCGAAAATAATTACATAAATAGAAAATTTATATCCTTTAAATTTATAAATATACTTAGCTTAAACAACAAATTTATAAATAATAATTTAATATTCTAAAAAAGTTACGATAAAAAATGATAAAAGAGAACTTCGAAAATAGTTTATTTCGATTTCTCTAAATTTTTTGTCTGAGAAATAAATTTTCAGTTCGAGATGAAAGTTTTTTTTTTCGAAAAACTATTTTAAACTTTAAATTTCAATTCAAAAAATAAGACTTTAATTTGAGACAAAGGTATCTCAGTTTCTTTGAAATTGAGTTTAATTCGATTTATCTCAATTTTGGTTTGATAAATAAGTCTTAAAAGGAAGTTATATTTTTAGAATGATGATGACGGAATGACTGTTAGGTGAATTGATTTTTTT
Organism: Taxillus chinensis; assembly: GCA_023512835.1. NCBI lineage: Eukaryota > Viridiplantae > Streptophyta > Magnoliopsida > Santalales > Loranthaceae > Taxillus > Taxillus chinensis. Next base: position 49,962,169 of record CM042088.1, on the reverse strand, counting down.
TTTTACATATTTATCAATTTTTTGAACCCAATTAATCTATTGTTTGAACTGAATTGTTAGGCGAATTAATCTATTTTTCGAATTAATATTTTATATTAATTTAGTTGTAAAATCATATCTGTACGTTGTAACCTTTAGGTGAATTGATTTATTTATTTTTACTTGCAAGGATTCGCTCAAATCATAAATAAATAGTATAAATATTTTAAAAAATAAATGTGTTAATTATTTCGATGAGGGTAAACATATTTCTCCAATAGAAAATAAGGTATTTACAGATGAATTTACGACACTGAAGTACCGTCTCGCTTTCTCTCAGAAAAAAAGAAAAAAGAAAAACAGAAACAAAACTACTGTTTTCAACGTTCACATGCAATGTTCTGATTGGTTATATTGGTGAACGTACGCTTGTGTGTCTCGCCTTCGGTTCCGCGGTATAAATACAGTGAGCAAAGGGAAGCAAATGAGGATCCATCGGAGCATACAGAGAATAAGAAATCAACTGCAACAATTCCAGTATTGTTTATGGAACAAAGGGCTCTGATTGTTCAGGATTCGATCAAAAGAACGTGCCTGAGGGCTGAGAGACTCTCTCCTCTAAGGTTCAGCCCCAAGTTTATGATCCGATTAATGGACTTTCATTGAACAATTAAATTAATTATAACAAGGGGAAAAGCGTTGGGTATACATATTCTACATATGATAGAGAGAGGATCAATATGCAACTTTACAACTCCAATAAAAGACGATCAACAAATCAACAAATTTTATTTTAACAACTTTTTTTTTAAAAAAAAATTATAATGATAATAGTATCTATTTCCAACCGCCAATGGTTCGTATTGAAAAATTTAATTATTATATATATAACTTTATATATTTAATATATATTACAATATATAATTATCATATTAAAATATGTATATATTATTATATTTAAAATTTTTAAATATTATAAATGTATTATTTAATGTATATATTTAATATTATATATTCTAATTATTTATTTAATATTTCATATACTATATCTATATTAAATATTTATTTCTTATATGAAATATTAAATATATACACAATATATATAATATACATATATTAATAATGTCAAGACTTAAATTTATACGAAGATTTTAAAATAAAATCCCACTAATTCAAAAATCTAATAGGTTGACCACAAAGTGGGTAATTTGAGTGATAAAATCTAGAGAAAATTAGATTGAATGTTTATATTTGTAATTTTACTTATTTTTAAACTTTTTAAATTACATTTGCATAAAAAACTTTTCGATAATAATTTAATATTATATATCCTTAGATTGAATGTTTATATTTATAATTTTACTTTTTTAAATTAAATTTCCATAAAACTTTTCAATAATAATTTAATATTATCAAAAAAGTTATATTAATACACTTTATGATTAATATACTCACCCAATCGGGCACAACAAATTAGATAAATTGATATGATTAAGTTATCCTATATGTAATTTATGATAAAGAAAGGCAAATTTTAATCAAAATTTAATTGATTTTGAATGTATTTGATGATTGAGAGTAAAAATCTTACGCTGGCAGCAAACGGAAGGTAGAAGACAAAAAAAAACGGAAATATGAAAAGTAAAAGATAACAAAAGAAAACTTCAAAAAGTGAGTTTAATTCAGTTTATGTCAACTTTGGTTATAGAAAACAAATTAAGACTTCGGCATATTTTTAGAATCGATTTAATTCCAACCACGTTATCATTATTTTAAATTAATTATATTTCTCCGCGACATGCGGTAAGTAAATCGACACATTTTTTTTTTATAAGTTGTGCTTAGTTAAATTACACACAAGTCCTATAGACATTATAAAATGTAATTTGATGGTGTGACTCTCTTTATCTTTTATAACCCACCCAGCACACACACCTCTGGCAGGCCGAAACCAAAAGAAACCAACACAAAACCAAAAAAACCCAAACACGCACACACACCCAAGTTTGTTAAACCCTACTCCCGATTCGCGCAACGAAAAAAACCAACAGTAGCGCACATTGGCTCAAGCTCAACCACCTCCTCGTACCCCCACCATCATTTCCAGACCCATAAAGCTCTCTCTCTTTCTCTGTGTTTTGTGTCCCTCTCGCTCGCTCGGCTCGCAGACACGAGAAAGAAGCAGAAGAACACAAGAAGAACAAAATAAAATGATGGTGACAGTGGTTGGTGGCCTATGTTTGTGGGTCTGTCTGTTTGGATTGGGGAACGCGGTGGTGTCGGAGGGTGCTCCTCCTCCGGGGACGATAAACGATGTTCTGAAGTCGCATGGTCTGCCCGTGGGACTGCTGCCCAAGGGGGTGACGGATTTCAAGATCGACGAGTGGGGGAGGTTCGAGGCGCACTTGGATGAGGCCTGCAACGCCAAGTTCGAGAGCCAGCTGCATTACGACCGCAACGTCACCGGTACGCTCAGATACGGCCAGATCAGCGCCCTCTCCGGCATCTCCGCCCAGGAGCTCTTCCTGTGGTTCCCCGTCAAGGGAATCCGGGTGGATGTCCCCAGCTCCGGACTCATCCACTTCGACGTCGGCGTTGTCTTCAAGCATTTCTCCCTCTCCCTTTTCGACTCCGCCCCCGTCTGTACCGAGGTCGCCAGGGCTGCTCCCCTCCTTGCTCCCCCGATGTACAAGGTGGTTCTCCTCCCCTTTTCCTTCAATCCCATCGTTAATGCTCTCTCTCTCTCTCTCTCTCTCTCTCTCTCTCTCTCTATATATATATATATATATATATTGATAATTGCTTTTATGACAAAAATTTAACGAAAAGTTTGTGTTTTCGTTATATGTTTTGCTGGGAAATGCATTGAATGGATTATTTTATTTTATTTTTTTAAAATAATTATGTCCCTTAAACATCCCTAAAACTCCATACCCTATCTATGGTTTTAAATACACAACCTCATATGCATTGTCGGTGGACATAAGCCTTCTCCCCCCATGCTAGCCACTTAATTTGGAACAAAATTATCTTAAATTTAACTATTTGTTTGACCTAGGTTTTCATTATATTATTTAAAATTTTAGGTGTCCATCTTTGCCTCTCTTTTTTACGTTTTATTTATATATAACATGTGGATATAGGTGTCATATTTCAAGAATTGTCCACTTTTTTTTTTCTTTTTGATTTTATTATGTATGTTTGTTTATGGTAGTCTGGCTCATTTAGTATTTTTGTGTGGCTTTTTTGAAACTCAATTGTACCTTTTTTTAAATATCGGAAACTGGTTTGGGCTAAAAATGTTATGCTTATTGGTAATTGGTAGATGCACTGGCAGCGGCGTTTTGGACACCTTCAATATGGGCTTGATAGAGGGAATGGTGGGAGTGCGGTGGTGTAGATAGCACAGGGGGTTGTGATGAGTTGACTGTACGTCATCTCCGTTTGGGTTGTCCATATTTACCCCACTCAACACGTCTTCAATGGTATGGAACAGCTGCTTGTCTATGCTTTCATCCGGCGTGCTTGCTTCCAGTTTTCAATATGGTGCAGGGCCTGCGAACTAGTCACTCGCCAGCTCCCATGTAAGCTTGAACTCACCAGTGTTGTCGGGCAGAGAGAGAACCGATGAGGTGAAGAGAAAGCAAATTTGCTTGTTTGCCCTATAGAGAAGATAATTGAGGGATGGAGAGAGTTGGGTCGACGTGATTTTCTGGTGACGATAGTAGACGCTGTAACTCGTGTAATTAAAAGTTTTGTTGAAATTATTAAGATGCTCGCATACCTTTCTTATTCTAAAAACGAAGGGCTTCATATTCAAGTAAAGTTGATTCTTTACACTTTTTGTAAGGTACTTATCTTCTAAATACTTCTGATTCTTTGCAAGACAGCCGGATATATAGTGTTACGGCCGCGCCAGTGCAATATCTGATGTTTTATTGAGTAACAAATTCAGAACTTTGCATTTTCACATGCCAAGTTGTATGTGCGGGTAAATTTTGCGTTCGACATTAAGCCTTTTTGTCACAAACTATTATGTTTGTTGAAGGAAGGGTCCGAAAAAAAAAATCGAAACAGAATTTACAAATGGCGCATTTGTGTTCGAAACATCTAAAAACGCTAAAAATAAAATTAAAAATAATATTTTATTATTTTTAATTTTTAATTTTTTGTGTCGAAAAATAGCTATTATATTTACAAATTGAAAGAAAAAAACAGGATAATTAAATATACCCTTATGAACCCATATTAATTTATTGGCCTTAAACTGATAAAAAAAAACCTGCAAAACTCAAAATACAATAATTTTTTTTTAAAAAATGTTTTTAACAATAGTCGACTCTCCTTCCTTTAACAAAATGACACTATCATTGTTTCTTTTTAAAACAATAAATAGGGATGACAATGAGTTGGGTCGGGCTCATGTATTGTCCAATCTGAACCCGATCTGAACACCTATAACTTCGCTTGAACTTGACTTAGCTTAGTGGGTTGGGTAGTTCAGGGCGGGACAAGATATTTTATCTTACATTTATTTAAAAATGTCAGATCCAGATGAGCAAGACCCAAACCTGAATTGATGGGTTGTCAAAACGGGTTAAATCGGAACGGGGTTGCCTGAGTTAGGACAGATCAAGTGGGATAGGGCAATATTGTCATCCCTAAAAGCATCTACTATAGACTTTCTATTTATATTTTTTGGTTAGTTTGAAGAGCTAATGTAATAAAATTATTTAAAAACTATAATTTTCAAATTCTTTATTATAATGAATTCTTTAACAAAACAAATAGTAACTCATTAAATTTAATCCAATATTATTTACTCTTTATTTATTAAAATATTATATTTTCTTTCAATATATTTATTTTTTTTAATTTTTTCTCCTTTTCATTTAAAAGAATAAATAAATATTTTAAAAAAAATATTTAATAGATAAATAATTAAAATAAAAAACTTAAAAATACACTTATTAAAATAAAAATACTTTTAATTATTTTAAAAGGTCAAATTTTAAAAATCAACAATAAACCCTAAATTCATTTAAAACAAAGATCCAAATCTACTAAAAATGCCTTTTTTTTTTTAACTACTCTCCTTTTTTTAAAGCGTCGCCTTTTCTTTACTTTATTAGAGTATTGGCTAAAGTTAAAATTTAGCAAAAGAAATAACTAAAATCTTAAATATAACCCGATTTGTTTTTATTACTATATTAAATCTAACTTTATAATACTTCCCTAGTTAAATATAACCAGCCTCAATAGCTCAACAAATATTTTTATATTATTAATTTGTTCATTCGTGCTCCGTCCATGTCCCGAGCACAGCACCAAGACCCTGCCTCCGTCTAGTGTGACATCTCTGATGTTGCCAACGCCGCTCACAAGCTCTCCCCCCTCTCCATTGTCACCCACATCTTCTATGTCACATGGCCAACACTCCCACACTATCGAATCTCTCCAGGAGGGAGAGAGTATTGGTGAGAGAGATGCCTTCATCACTATAATCGAATCTCTCCATATAATCGTTGCCGCCACCGATGCCATAGGCTTATGCTTTATTGACCACAAGCAATCCAAGCCCCTAGCTAGAAGCAGGCAAGTCGCAAACTTCCCATCGGAGCATGCACACTAGGTGGGTCCCAACCAGTGCTTCAGCGTGGTCAGCAGGGACCACAAGCGGGCTAATTCCATGTGTTTGTCGTTGGTGGACGCGGGACGATCGTCGTGGAGTCCTACGTTGTCGACGTGTCGACGGGAAACACGAAAGAGGAGACTTGCGTGTTCGCAGAGGATCAAATCTCGCCCGGAGGAGAGAGCGTGTATTTTAATTAATATCTTAATGAATTTTTTTTTTGAGTCTATTATTTCATAATATAAAATTATATTAGTTATAATTTATAAAAATAAATTATTTAACTAAGCTTTGCTTAAAACAAACTACAACATTATAACAAATAATGTTAATATCTGTGAATGCTCTGAGATGCCCAGATATCCCGGGAACTACTTCGACTGGCCAGCGAAGCCTGCGCCTTTCATATTCGGATATAGCAGCTTCAGATAGGTTGTCTTGTAATCGGATCAGACAGTTTTAGTCTTGGAAGCCGTTTTTTGGAGCCAAAATTTATAACAACTTTGGAAATTAATATTGATAATTGGACCAAACGAAGTCCACAAGACTGCTGTGATGATTTTCAACTAAGCATCAATGAGGTTAACTGGCACCTAGATGGCTTTGAAAATCTAGAAGAACTAGCTGAATCTGTCGATTATATGCGTGACGGCGGTGGAGACCTAGAAGATCTAGCCGAAAGGAATAATTGAACGAGGTAGAAATTTGGAGGAATGGTGTATCTTGGCGTCCTATATTTTAAGGCTTATGCAGTGTAATCATGTGGGATCTTGTCACTAATTAATTAGGCGTGCTGAGATGCCGTCCACGAATAAAGTACTCAATCAACATTAATGAATTGCAAGTGCTTACTTTCTTTAGAATTTTTGCCATATTATTATCATTTTAGGTATGAACGTGGGAGTCTTGATGTGAGAAAATGAATGCTTGCCATGCCGTGTAGGGTTTGATTAATGTAAAAAATATGGTCACTTGATCAAAATTGAGATTGCTAGTGGGAATTGTATTCTTATTGTTGACATTTTATTGTCATTTTATGTTGTTGAGGAAAAATACCAGTTGATATGTTTGGTTCATATGTTTCGGGATTTTATATTAAAAATAGAATTTAGTCGTGTGTTTAATGTATTTATTTTTTAAATAAAATAATACTTAAATTTGATTAAAATAATTACTTTTAAAAATATGTTTTCATTAATTTTTACTTTTAAATTTAAATTTTTCGTGAGACTCAAATTATTATTATTATTAATATTTTTGTTGTCTATAAATTAAATTAAAAATTATTTAATTTAATTGTTTTTACCTATCATATTATATTTTTTAACAAATTTTGTAGTATTTAATTTTTCTAAATACTCTTTTTTTAAATACATTATCTCCCTTAATCAAATAAATTTATTTTTAAAATTCAAATTAAAATTTGATTTCAGTAAATATTTAAATTATGAAATTAAAACACAAAAACACTTATTATCGGGAAAAAAAGGAGAAATTTTTACAAGAAAAAAGGTTGTATTTTTAAATATATATATATTTTTTAGAAGACAATAAAAAAAGCTTATCCAGTGTGTTGAAAGATTCAATTATTTGCATATTACAAAAAAAGCACTATTTTTAGAAGTAAAAAGAAATTGTAATCCTAATTTTATGTAATTTTAAAATATTATCAAGATAGAGCAAAAATATTGTTTCAATTTCCAATTAACTTTGCAAGGACACAAAGTCCTAATATAGTTAATATTACTTTAATGATACTTTGTATCCTTATTACAAAGTTATGAAATTAAGTCGTAACTTGGGAATATCTTTAAAAAGTAATGTTACTTATAGTTTTTGAAATAAGAATAGATCATTTGTATTTTTATCAAAACGATATCGTTTTAATAAAAAATTATTAATCAAAATGATGTCATTTTAATAAAAATGCAAATAAATTACAATGTAGTCTATGCCTATAAAAAAATTTCATCTTTAAAAGTGAAAAAAAAATACTAATCATGTGTTCAAAATTGATGACAACTAAGAGCAACTCCAAGAGCCTCTTTATGATTTTCTCCACATATACAGAATTTTTCACATGTAAAAAGCTATTTTTTAATATACACTCCAAGAGCCTCTATATTTTTTAATCTTTATTTTTATTAAAATAATAATTTATTAATAATAATATTAATTGCACAGGAAAAAGGAGAGAGAGGAGAGAGAAAAAGAAGATAAAAAATAATAAAAAATTATGTGGAGAATGAATAGTAACTCTTCATTTGTGAAGAGTCACTGTAGCAAATTGTAGATGTAGAGAGCTTGATAAAGAGGCTGTTAGAGCTCATTTTTGGCATTAGGCTCTCTATTTGTAGATAATAGAGAGCCTTTTGGAGTTGCTCTAAGGGGGTTGAGTTAGTAACTTTGGAACAGAAAGTATTATTACACATATTTTGGTAAATTTATTAATGTAAATAATATCTAATCTATGAGGCAGATACCTTACTTTATTTATTAGCTTTTTACCGGCGTTCATAAAAAGCCAGCATGATATACAAAAACGCCGGCATAGACCATTCCCGGCGCTTTGGGTAAATGCCAGCATAGAGGCGTTTTTATGTTTTGCCGGTATAGAACAGACCCTATGCTGGCGTTTTTTGAACGCCAGTATAGCTGCACCCCGGTGATTGAAAAACGCCAGTATAGGTTTGGCCATATACCGGCATTCAAGAAACGCCAGGATAGACCTACCAGGATAGAAGGTCTTTCGGCTGATTGCTTTGGAAATTCCAGTACAAAAAAAAAACTGATACATAAACGGAAAAAACGCCAGGCAAGAATATAAAAAATTATTTACACTTCATCAAATTAATAACACTAACATATTTAGTTCACCTAATCAAAATATATACAATATTATATCCATACAATGCGAAAAACACCCATCAAACAAGCCCAGAAATCCTAAAATATCCAAACTAAAATAGCCTTCAAACATTATTTTACAATGATGAAAAAGAAAAAATAAATCACTAATTGTTCATTCTAAGTTGGGCCAAAAATTCTTTTCTTTCTTCTTCCATCTCCTTTTCTGCCCTCTTTGCTTCTTGTTGTGCAATATTTTCTTCAGCCCTCTCTACAAGTAATGAAATAATAATAAATTAGTGATCACATTAGCATAATGACACAAAAATGTTTTATTTATATGAAGGACAAAAAAATAAACAGAAGAAATACTCACAGAAGAGTGATTTTCACAAGGTTATTCAGTGCATTGAACATCTCAACAACAACAAGAACCGTCATTGCCACAGTTGAGGGATGCCGGTTCTCAAAAATACTGCAAGGATATGCTGTTTCCCTCAAAGAACACGTCAAAATTCATCTGATATAATGAAACAAAAAGAATCAGGTTCCTAAAAAAGAAAGTTCATTTAATTTTATGCACAAGCACAATGCATCAATGCACAAGGAAGCATAAAAATTTGGAGCTTACTGCAACTTAAATACGTCAACTCGGGTGGAATTGTAGCATGCAGCACAAAGTCCCAGCACAGAAACAAAATTACTTGAGTAATTATAGAATCAAACTTTTGATAAGAGATTCAAAATTGATCCAACAAATAATCAAATTACCAATTCACTGTAGTAGTTTTGGGCCACAGTCGGATTAAACAAACCACCAGATGAACCCCGCAATAGTGGCAAGCCCAACATAAGCTGCAGCCTCAAAAAAAGTTTCATTAATTATGTGCTGAAATTTATTTGATAACAAAAGAAACAGACCTTGTCATCTTGAATCCCGAAGGAAAAAAAGATGGAAACTCTTCCAAAGTTTTCATTAATCTAAAAAATTCCTTTAGACTAAGGCTTAAAATTGTGATTACTAGCACAATTCAAAATCTTGACACAAATATAGACATACATATTTGTGTGTGCTGCAACTGAAACTTGAAGCAAAATCCAGCAGTATATGGGCAATCGTCACTCATTCATCATTGACTATGCACAACACTATCAACACAATAAGGCATTTAGGAAGTGTTCATCCATTCTTAGTTTAGAATTAGTAAATAATTAAAAAAGGAAATGGATATCCACACTTCCTAAATTTATTAACACACCCATGTTAACCTGCTCATAATGTAGGTGCATGTTGCAATTTGAATTAAAGGGTCACTTGAAAAAATCAATACCAAAGATAAAAAATATTAGTACCGAATATATTGAATGGAATTCTTATGCAATACAAACATATTATAAACATACAAGGATGTATTAAAAATCCATAAAAAAATATTGAACACAATTTATTGGGTCATTCAATACTTAATATGAATTGTTAAATTATTCAGTTTTTAACTGTCATCAAATAGATTTTTATTTATCTATAATTTCATTACAATACATTTCACTGATGACAACGAGGGATTGACTTTATAATTCTCTGTAACACAAAATATTGCTGTTGCGCGTATTCTGATGTATTAATTAATAGCAAATATATAGTCAGTGTGCTGGAAACCTTTAGTTTATAGCACACAATTAATGAGGAGACGATTTTGCATCGGTAAGGAGTGATAAGGACTGCATAATTCTCTATAAATATGGTGAATAATATGTCGTTTATGTGGGGGAAATCTTTATTTTATTGCACTCATATTAATGTGGGACAAATTTGTTTTGGTAAAGAACAAAGGGGGATGTATTGGAGATCTCTATAAATATATGGAACAATTTGCTGGGCTCTCAGGTACTCTCAAATTAAAGAAGGAATCTATAATATAGGAGGAAAATAGAATGTCCGATTCAAAAATTCTGGTGGTGTTCCTCCTCCAATTTGCAGTACTCGTATGTTCTACAGATGTGGGATCGAACGATAGCTTGATTCATACAACATGCGCTAGAGTCGAGAGTAAATATGATCAGAATCTTTGCCTTTCTACGCTTCTGTCGGATCCCCGCACCAACTTAACATCGAGTCTCAAGGGTTTTGCTTCCATATTCATACAAAAAGCCATTGAGAATGCGACGGACACAATCTCATTCATGGAGGAGCTTACGAAGACTCATATTGATAATTGGACCAAACGAAGTCTACAAGACTGCTGTGATGATTTTCAACGAAGAATCGATGGTGTTAACAGGCACCTCGATGGCTTTCAAGATCTGGAAGAGCTAAATGAATCTGAGCTTGCTTACCAGTAACTCTAAACTCATCAAAAGATTCAATTATTTGAGTATTGCAAAAATAAGCACTAATTTTAAAAGTAAAAAGAGATTGTAATTCCAATTTTACGTACTATAAAATATTGTCAAGATAGAATAAAAATATTATTTCAATTTCTAATTAACTTTGTAAGGACACAAAGTCGTAATATAGCTAATATTACTTTAATGATACTTTATATCCTTATTAAGTTATGAATTTAAGTCGCAGATGTAACTAGAAAATATTTTTAAAGAGTAATGCTACTTGCAGTTTTCAAAATAGGTGTCATCACCGGTTTTCGTCCAGGCCCTTTTGGGATGGGTCAAACTAAACCAATGGTGAGAATTTTAGAGTCGCCACCAACTATTTTTGGGGTATAGTCGGATACCCTCTACTTTGAGTAGTTTAAAGGTGTGGTTTGCGTTATCAGAGAAGGGTTCGGGAGTTGGTTACGTGGAGGGAAGGATTAGCACCCCTACAACGCCCTTTCGGTATCTATTTTCAGAAGAGGATGTCTTTATTTATTTTTGCTGTCGTGATTGGGTTGAGACACTGGTTTTCTTAAAAAGTCTACGTTTTTTATTTAGCTAAGTTATTTGTCAAGTTTATGGTTAAATTTGATTTATCCTAAATTTTTAAAGGAAATCCTAAAGTTTTTGCTTTAATTGAAGTATGCTTTTTCCATTTTTTTTGTTTTTTGGTTCAAGAACGTTTTTTTTGTTTTTATAAAAACTTTTTTTTTGTTTTTGTTTTTGTAAAAACAATTTTTTTGCTTTAACAAATTGAAAACAAATTTTTTTTTTTACATATCGAAATAAATGTGACGTGCGTGATTGTGACATAAACAAAAGAAAACCACTTTTTTTTTTTGGTTGGTCTCTTTCTTCCTTTTTTTTATTTACAATTTACAACTCCATGAAAATGATAAAACAATTACAAACAAACCCAAAAAAAAAAAAAAAAATTTACATTTGTAGCAAGTTACAATTATATGACTGATTATAAATATACATATATAAGATCGACATTAGCTTTGACAAGGTTATGATAATCGTCGATTCTGGTGGCGGCAACACCGGCTTGAATAGTATAACACCAAAGACCACTGGCCCGAACTGCAGATAACTTGTTTTATTTATTTATTTATTTGTTTATTTGTTTTTTTGTGTGATCTATTTTTTTAACGAAAATTAAATAAATATATACAACCACATCAGATTATTTACACTAAATAAATTATGCTAATTAAATGCTAGCTAACTAATTATGCTAATTTAATTATACTACTTAGAATTACAAACTAATTTAAAAACTAACTAACTAACTAATTATGCTAAATTTAATTACAAACTAACTACTAATTTAATTACAAACTAATTTAAAAACTAACTAACTAACTAATTATGCTAAATTACAAACTAACTACTAATTTACAAACAAAATAATAATTAAGACAAAAGAAGGAAAAGAATAAAAAACCTGAAATAATGCGGACCAAAGGCGCCCTCCTCCCGAATGCCTCTTTTTTCTGCAAAAGAAGGAAAAAGATTAATTTTACACTCTACTCTCTTTTTTAGAGTTTTGTGTATTTGATGTTGGTGTGTTTGTAGAAGGGGAGAGGAACCCTTTATATAGGAGTAATGGAGAAGGAAAATTTGTAAAACCTCTAATATGGGACTTCCATTTTTTTTGATTTTTATGATTATTATTATTAAGAAGTCAAATAAGGGGGTGCGGGGTACTGTTCATGCAACAGTAACCCGGGTACTATTCATGCAACAGTAACCCTGGGTATTATCCACGAATAGTGACATGAACAGTGCCCTGAGTACTATTCACGAAAAATGTTTTTTTAAAAAAACCTTATGTCGGCCGCGACTGATCGTTGGGACGGTTTTATTTATTTATTTATTTAACATATATATGTATATACACACACACACGTATAACATAAACATGCAAAGTGCAATTTATTTAGGACTCCGTAGTGGAGATATTACATGGTTTAGCCTAAAATATATTTTGTGGCCATTGCCATTACATACAAGAGGATGATGAAAGCAAGTAGGGGTATGAAAGCGCCACCCATCATAGGATACACAATAGTGCACGCCAGCATCAGCACTGTCAGCACATACTTCGCCCAGTCAGCTATTTTCACAGATAAGGAGACAAAAACGTGGAGAATTGAAGAAGAGAGTTTGAAGAGTGGTAGAATGAAAGTTGTGTGAGTGAAGGAGGGGAATGAGGGTGTATTTATAGGATGGAAAAGTGGCTGTTGGTGGAGAATATAGCCGTTGGAAATAGTGTCGTGACCGTTGGAACATTGTCGTGACCGTTGGAACAGTGTCGTGACCGTTGGAACAGTGCTGTAACCGTTGGGGTTTTTATTTTGGTGCAAAAAATGTTGTTTAAAAAACACAAAATGTAGACGCATATCCGGCCCTAAAAATGTTTTTTTATTTGCTGGTTTTATACTTTTTTATTGTTTTTGTTGTTTTATTTTTTATTTTTTTATTTTTATTTTTATTTTTATTTTGTGAATAATTAACGTCGCACCCTTTAAATTAACAGTCACGCTTCTTTATTTTTCTATACAAAGTCAATGACAGATATGAAATAATATAAAGCTGAAAATGAATATGTATGTCCAACTCGGACAAAATGGGGTCCAACAATAGGGACTGAAAGAGAGAGGGGGAGACAGTGGGGTGGGAGAGGAGAGAGAGGGAGATGATGCACGTCTGATGAAATGTTTAGTTTTTTTATGAATCCAATGTAAATATTTAACTAGAATCATTTAAACTTATAAAAAAGTAGTTGTTTATCATAAAAAAATGCTAATCTATGTGGCAAATACCTTAACATTTAGCCAATGCCATTGCTCTAAGTAACTTTGGAATACAAAGTGTTGTTACACGTATTTTGGTAAATTCATTAATGTAAAATATATCTAATCTATGTGGCAGATACCTTAATTTATTTTGTAGCACAAAATTAATGAGGAGGCAATTTTGTATTGGTAAGGAGGAAAAGGATGTATTAGAAATCCATAAAAAATATTAAACACAATTTATTAGGTCATTCAATACTTAATACGAATTGTTAAATTATTTAGTTTTTAACGATCTTGAATAGATTTTTATTTATCTATAATTCCATTACAATATATTTCACTGTAATAATGGTACAATTACCTAAAATTCTAATTTAAAGCGTTAAAAAGTAAATTCAAGATCCAAATTACAAGTATTACATTCTATGGAATACTTTTAATATTAATTTAATCTGTCAATAGACACTAATTCACCAATTTACAAGTAAGAAAATCAATCATTCCCATTTTTATGTTAATTTTTTCTTTTAATTTTATTCCAGCTTATCAAACAAGTGGTAGGTCTTATTAGTTATTAATAATATTTTAATGATACTTTGTATAATTATATACTAACAAAGTTCTAAAATTATGCCACAAGTATAGGCTTGGGTAAAAGTGAAAACAAAAAATCTTATTAATCGTGTGTTTAAAATTGATGACAACGAGGGATTGACTTCAACTTTGTAACTCAAAAATTGCTGTTGCGCGTATTCTGATGTATTAATTAATATCAAATATATAGTCAGTGTGCTGGAAACCTTTAGTTTATAGCACACAATTAATGAGGAGACGATTTTGCATCAGTAAGGAGTGACAAGGACTGCATAATTCTCTATAAATATGGTGAATAATATGTGGTTTATGTGGGGGAAATCTTTATTTTATTGCACTCATATTAATGCGGGACAAATTTGTTTTGGTAAAGAACAAAGGGGGATGTATTGGAGATCTCTATAAATATATGGAACAATTTGCTGGGCTCTCAGGTACTCTCAAATTAAAGAAGGAATCAATATACGAGGAAAATAGAATGTCCGATTCAAAAATTCTGGTGGTGTTCCTCCTCCAATTTGCAGTGCTCGTATGTTCTACAGATGTGGGATCGAACGGTAGCTTGATTCATACAACATGTGCTAGAATGGAGAGTAAATATGATCAGAATCTTTGCCTTTCTACGCTCCTGTCGGATCCCCGCACCAACTTAACATCGAGTCTCAAGGGTTTTGCTTCCATATTCATACAAAAAGCCATTGAGAACGCGACGGACACAATCTCATTCATGGAGGAGCTTATGAAGACTCATACTGATAATCCCACCAAACGAAGTCTACAAGGCTGCTGTGATGATTTTCAACTAAGCATCAATGACGTTAACCGGCACATTGATGGCTTTGAAAATCTGGAAGATCTAGCTTCAGCTGTCGGGTCAATGCTTGCTGACGGTGAAGTGTGCGAAAAGGGTGATTTTGAGATCGATGGGGTAAAAATACCGAAAGGAATAGTTGAACGAGGTAGAAATTTGTTGGAATGGTGTAGCTTGGCGCTCGATATTTTAAGTCTTATGCAGTGTAATCGTGTGGGATCTTGTCACTAATTAGGCATGCTGAGATGCCGTCCATGAATAAAGTACTCAATCAACATTAATGAATTGCTGTGCTTATTTTCTTTAGAATTTATGCCGTATTACTATGGTATATTTATGCCAATATATCCTGAAATATTTAGTAGCTGGACACAAGGAGACCCATCAACAACCATGTACATTGAAAATAGTAAACACAAATACTAGCAAAAGAACAGATTTTGAGGAAATACAATCAATGCAACACGAGATTTAAACAATAAATTGTTAGAACAAATTATAAAAAAATACAATCTTTAAAAGTTTTTTATTTAAATATAAGTCTTTAAGGAAAATAAGTTATACAAGGTAGCTCTCTCCATTTCATTAATATATAATAAAACCTGGGATGAAGATGAAGGTTACACTAATACAAATACCCATTCCTATGCATCAAGGGACGAAGAAATATGAAATTGGGTGGTACTTGAACCGCGTGTAGACACTTTCGTTATAATTTCATTCTTAAGCATATGATAATAATATTGCAATTCAAGACTTATGTTTGTAGTATCCAAAATAATTGTAGAGTTATGCTTTGGTTGTTCCTAGTGTTGTATAGCCACAAGTATAGCCAATGTCCTTTGCTTCCTTGCTTTAACTGCCTTGAAAATTTAATTTTTGTTCTACAAGCACTTTCTTTTTGAATTTGGACTCTTCAAAATTTTGATTAACAGACTTATACATTTCCCATCATCTTCCTCAACTAATTTATTCATTTGTCAAAATTTTTGCTTTTCTTTCGATTGGTGTGTAGTGTGCTCCTGTTGCTCGTTTCTTATTTTCATCCTTTTTTTGTGTTCAATGTCGGTTCTATTTTGTTTTAGCCTGCATAATTATTGTGTTCCTATATCTGTTTATGGATTTTCCTCCTCATTGTTCATACGCCGCGCGCATAATTCTATTTTTAAAAGGAGAGGCCTGCTTTAGTGCTTTGTAAAAAAAAAAGTTTTTTTATTTTCCCTGTAATTTCCCTATTTTATTGTCTTTTCTTTTAATTTGTTTTGTTTAATCTGTTTTAAAAATTTGTCTTTCAAAAAAGCCAATCTTTTTATCTGACTTTCTAAAAATCTGTTTTTTTTATTATGTCTAACTGATCTGTTATTTATTTATTTATTTTCCCCGAGTCTATTTTCATTGTCTGATATATCTAAAACTAAGGCTCCACCTTTTATTCATTCAATCTTTTAAGAGAACGTTATTTTTTTTCCTGTAACAAATTTGGATCCCCTTTCTTAAAATCCCTTTTTTAAAATATTGTTTTTGTCAAAGTTTAATTTACCTCAAAATTCCTTGTAACAATTTTTTTTCCTCGTAATGTTTTAATGTTTTTTCTCATAAAGTTTAGTTTGTAGACAATTTTTTTAAGTTCCTTTTTAAACGGTCTGATAAAAAAACAAGAAAAAAACTTCAATATTTAGCGGGTGTTCCTTTTTTTTTAAGTTCCTTAATCTCTAGTATGTGGCCATTTTTATTTTTGCTACCTTTTGTAGCGGGTGTTCCATTCGCACCTTTATTTCAGTTGGCAACGACTCCAAAAATACAATTTATTTTTATACCCTTTCACCAAAAAAAGCCAATTGCTAATCAGTGTCGTTTCCTTAAAAACATGCTAATCTATGCAGCAAATACTTTAACATTTAGCCAATGCCATTGCTCTAAGGGGTTGACTTAATAACTTTGGAATACAAAGTGTTGTTACACGTATTTTGATAAATTCATTGATGTGAAATATATCTAATCTATGTGATGGATACCTTAATTTATTTTGTAGCACAAAATTAATGAGAAGACAATTTTGTATTGGTAAGGAGGAAAAGGATGTATTAGAAATCCATAAAATTATTGAACATAATTTATTGAGTCATTCAATACTTAATATGAATTATTAAATTATTCAGTTTTTAACTGTCTTGAATAGATTTTTATTTATCTATAATTCCATTACAATATATTTCACTGTAATAATGGTACAATTACCTAAAATTCTAATTTAAAGCGTTAAAAAGTAAATTCAAGATCAAAATTACAAATATTACATTCTATGGAATACTTTTAATATTACATTAATACGTTAATATACACTAAATCACTAATTTACAAGTAAATAATCAATCATTTCCATTCTTATGTTAATTTATTTATTTTATTAATAATACTTTAATGATACTTTGTATAATTATATACTAACAAAGTTCTAAAATTATGCCACGAGTACAGGCTTGGGTAAAAGAGAAAAAAAATCTTATTAATCGTGCGTTTAAAATTGATGACAACGAGGGATTGACTTCAACTTTTTAACTCAAAATATTGCTGTTGCGCGTATTCTGATGTATTAATTAATAGCAAATATATAGTCAGTGTGCTGGAAACCTTTAGTTTATAGCACACAATTAATGAGGAGACGATTTTGCATCGGTAAGGAGTGATAAGGACTGCATAATTCTCTATAAATATGGTGAATAATATGTCGTTTATGTGGGGGAAATCTTTATTTTATTGCACTCATATTAATGTGGGACAAATTTGTTTTGGTAAAGAACAAAGGGGGATGTATTGGAGATCTCTATAAATATATGGAACAATTTGCTGGGCTCTCAGGTACTCTCAAATTAAAGAAGGAATCTATAATATAGGAGGAAAATAGAATGTCCGATTCAAAAATTCTGGTGGTGTTCCTCCTCCAATTTGCAGTACTCGTATGTTCTACAGATGTGGGATCGAACGATAGCTTGATTCATACAACATGCGCTAGAGTCGAGAGTAAATATGATCAGAATCTTTGCCTTTCTACGCTTCTGTCGGATCCCCGCACCAACTTAACATCGAGTCTCAAGGGTTTTGCTTCCATATTCATACAAAAAGCCATTGAGAATGCGACGGACACAATCTCATTCATGGAGGAGCTTACGAAGACTCATATTGATAATTGGACCAAACGAAGTCTACAAGACTGCTGTGATGATTTTCAACGAAGAATCGATGGTGTTAACAGGCACCTCGATGGCTTTCAAGATCTGGAAGAGCTAAATGAATCTGAGCTTGCTTACCAGTAACTCTAAACTCATCAAAAGATTCAATTATTTGAGTATTGCAAAAATAAGCACTAATTTTAAAAGTAAAAAGAGATTGTAATTCCAATTTTACGTACTATAAAATATTGTCAAGATAGAATAAAAATATTATTTCAATTTCTAATTAACTTTGTAAGGACACAAAGTCGTAATATAGCTAATATTACTTTAATGATACTTTATATCCTTATTAAGTTATGAATTTAAGTCGCAGATGTAACTAGAAAATATTTTTAAAGAGTAATGCTACTTGCAGTTTTCAAAATAGGTGTCATCACCGGTTTTCGTCCAGGCCCTTTTGGGATGGGTCAAACTAAACCAATGGTGAGAATTTTAGAGTCGCCACCAACTATTTTTGGGGTATAATCGGATACCCTCTACTTTGAGTAGTTTAAAGGTGTGGTTTGCGTTATCGAGAGAAGGGTTCGGGAGTTGGTTACGTGGAGGGAAGGATTAGCACCCCTACAACGCCCTTTCGGTATCTATTTTCGGAAGAGGATGTCTTTATTTATTTTTTTGTCGTGATTGGGTTGAGACACTGGTTTTCTTAGAAAGTCTATGTTTTTTATTTAGCTAAGTTATTTGTCAAGTTTATGGTTAAATTTGATTTATCCTAAATTTTTAAAGGAAATCCTAAAGTTTTTGCTTTAATTGAAGTATGCTTTTTCCATTTTTTTTTGTTTTTTGGTTCAAGAACGTTTTTTTTGTTTTTATAAAAACTTTTTTTTTGTTTTTGTTTTTGTAAAAACAATTTTTTTGCTTTAACAAATTGAAAACAAATTTTTTTTTTTACATATCGAAATAAATGTGACGTGCGTGATTGTGACATAAACAAAAGAAAACCACTTTTTTTTTTGGTTGGTCTCTTTCTTCCTTTTTTTTATTTACAATTTACAACTCCATGAAAATGATAAAACAATTACAAACAAACCCAAAAAAAAAAAAATACATTTGTAGCAAGTTACAATTATATGACTGATTATAAATATACATATATAAGATCGACATTAGCTTTGACAAGGTTATGATAATCGTCGATTCTGGTGGCTAAAAAAAAAAATCACAAAACTGTGAATTATAAACTCACAGTAGAATAGCTAAATGTTTCAACAAATTTGTCTACGTTGTGTAATATTGACCATAAATTCGACTCGAGATATGTATTTTTATTAAGAATTTTATAAAATACCAAATTTCGAGACACCGACTAGCCAAATATAACTAGCCGTTAGCTAAATTTGACTAGTCGGTGCCTCGAAGTTTGATATTTTATAAAAATTTTAATAAAAACACATATCTCGAGTTGAATTTATGGCTAATATTACTCCATGTAGGTAAAATTATTGAAATATTTAGCTATTCCATTGTGAGTGCTCTAAAAGATTAAAAATCGCTTAGGTACAAATAAACTGTCAATCAAAGGACTAGTTTATGATACAATAAAATATAAATGAACACAGGAAATAAATAACAAATAAGGCAAATGTGAATTATCAATTTCTGAACAAGACTTTCCTATCTACTTTTGTAATTTCATTTTTGTAATAATAGAATCATACAACGATGCCTAGAAAAAATGAGCCAAGGTGTGAACAAAGAGCAATTTAAAAAGTAATCAAAACTGCCAAACCTGCAAACTATTAATAACCACTACAAGAAATCAGGCCTTTAGTAAGACATAAAATGTGTTACTGTAGGATACCGTAACACTTTTTGGGGTGTTAGGTCTGCTTGGCTTATGAAAAGTCCCCTATCTTTCGGTAACACTTTTTGCTGTGTTACGATTTTATGTTACGGTAGATCATACAGTATGATATTTTTTGTATTACGAAAAGTATCCGAGATGTCATAAGCCAACCAGACCTAACACGCCAAAAAGGCTTACGGTAGATGGCACAGAAATATAACAAGCCTTTTCAAATGGTTACAATTATTGGTTACAATTTATAAATACTTTCACAGTTCAAAAACTACCAATATTCAACAAAACAAACCATCAAAAATAACAAACCATCAAGAATATTATTAATATATCTCTACATTAAAAAATAATATTCTAAAATGTTACAATCCAAAATAACTAATGTATTCAAAATATTTTACAAACCACAATATAAAATACAAAAATGTCTCAAAACAAAATCCCGAATGCCATCTTCATTCCATGCCATAAAAAATTATCACAACTCTAGTACTCTGCAAGAAAACACCAACAATAGATCTATTAGTATTATTACATATCTATATTATTAATTTGGTTTACAAATTGATTGATCAATTACCTTACAAATAAACAAAGAAACACCAGTTCTTTTCTTTCTTTCACATTTTCCTTTCCTTGGTTACAAAATTTCCAAGGGAATACCTACATAACGTGAAAAAGTATATATCAAAAGGTTTATTTTACACAAACTATAAAGAAGTAATCGAGAAAATAAATAAATGTATACTTGAGGATTAACTGAGACTTAGCACAATAAGGACCTCCAACAATACATACATTAATATCAAATGCCTTGGTGAGTAAACTCATGGACACCATTAAAGAGAGTAAGCAAGATGGCTCACTTGATAACTTGGCGGCCGAAAACTGTTGGAGCATTGCTATTGACAATTTTATTGAAGAAATCCATAATACTTCTCATTCTTTGGACTTCATGTAACTCTTCTTCCTACCAAAAGAGAAATCAAGAATTAAACATCAAGAAGTAGACCTGCATGCCTAAATAACTAAATCTCACTAAGAATATAATCAAACAAGAAGGATCTAAAAAGAAAAAAGATATACTATATTCAATGACAAGATGATTAGTAATAGAAATCAGTTACAATACACATGATATATTTACTATGGCTTGCATGATGAGCACATTGACAATCAACCACACTAGCCACAAATGATCTTGCAAGCCAAAAAGCTTTTAAGAAACTCAAAAGAAAGTGTTGAATGATCACTGGCATTGAATGACTTGATAACATTTTCAAAGAGAAAATAAAAATAATAAAAGAAGAACTAGAAAAGATATATATTACGAATGTTTTATCAGCTCACTAAGTGTAGTAAGTGTAGCTATGGTAGAAACCCAACCATGAACTACATGTTGCTGTCTTCATCATCAGCATCATGTCTTCTATTTCTGATGTCAGCATCTCTTCAACCATTGAATATCTGAAAAGGCAAGAAAGAAATAACAAAATTTAGGCGGTCATATTCAAAGTGTTAGGCAATTTCAACCACTAAATTGCACTAAATTGGCTATAAAAGTAAGGAGATAGGAAAGGTCTCTTACTCCCAATGCTCGAAGACCCTTTACACCTTCTTATATAGCCATTTAAATATTGTTATTCTGACTTAAATATTTTTCCCAATTGACTAATTAAAAAATAAAACAAACACTAACTTTCAAAGATCTAGGATAGTTTGGATAACACTTAATTTCACCAAAAATATTCTGCATACACGAAATATTCGGCGCGGCATCTAACCCAAGTTGCCGCCCCACGAATAGTTTCTAATTCTTATCTATTTAAATACTTTTTTAATAATGTTATCCTTTGATGTTACGGTAGACTGATTTCTTGTAGTGAACGTTGAATATTATTTTAAATATTATTTTTTAAACTTGACACTTGCGAATGGAAAGTGATAATTGTTAGCGGTATACCCATTTTGCTTAATTTTAATAATATTTATTTATAATTTTATAATATTTTAAATATTATTATTTAAATATTATTTATGATTTTTAATATTTTGAATGATATTTATTATTGTAAAATTTAATTATTTTTAATAATTTGTTAGTTAAAAATGATATATAAATTTAATTTAAATTAAAATTATTCATATTAGAGCGAGAGGAGTGGGAGAAGGTAGCCTTTGTGGGAGTGATGTGCGGTCGGAGGATTTCCTACTTACGGAGGAGCCGGTGGGCCAGTGCCAATGCAGAGAGAAACACAAGAGGAAGACAATAAAAATATGATTTGAACATAAACAGTAACATTTAAATATGAAAATTTACCATAATAATTTTATTTTTAATTTATAAATTTTATAATTTAAAAGACTTATTTAATTTTTGTTTAAAATTTAAAATATTTTTTATTTAAAAAAAGTGTATTTTTAAAGTACCGATGCTCCTATTTTTGGAGTTGTACCTTTTTTTCTCCGTTCAGATCTCAATTCACGCTTTCCATACATAGTATGCGTGTAAAGAGTGTTCTTTTTCTCTTATTCTTTACCTTTTTGTTTTATCCATCCGTAGCCCATGAACAGCTCGGCAATTAATGCATCGTTATAAGTAAGTTTAGCTTATAACTGTGATAATTTAGATAATTTCAATACTAAGTTAATATTTATTTTAGAAAGTAACGGTTATATTGAATATTCATATAGTATGTATCATACCTGTAATATTTTTCGATGATCTAATGATAGATTTGTTTGCAAAATCAATTAGAAAAAATTTAAATTAAAATAAGTTAATTTTAATTTATGTTAATTTAATTTTTTCTAATTAAATTTGCGCACAAACTAACCATTAGATTACCGCTAAATTTTACAAGCATGATACATATTATATGAATATTTAATCTAACGGTTACTTTCTAAAACAAATATCAAATTAATATCAAAATTACTCAAATTACCACAATATTGTCAAGATAGAATAAAAATATTATTTCAATTTCTAATTAACCTTGTAAGGACACAAAGTCCTAATATAGCTAATATTACTTTAATGATACTTTGTATCCTTATTAAGTTATGAATTTAAGTCGTAATGTAACTAGAGAATATGTTTAAAGAGTAATGCTATTTATAGTTTCCAAAATAGGGACTGAAAGAGAGAGGGGACGGTGAGGTGGGAGAGAGAGGGAGATGATGCATGTATGATGAAATGTTTAGTTATTTTTTATGAATTCAATGTAAACATTTAACTAAAATCATTTAAACTTATAAAAAAGTAATTATTTATCATAAAATTCCATTACAATATAAATTGTAAAGTGTTAAAAAGTAAATTCAAGAACCAAATTACAAGTATTACATTCTATGGAATACTTTTAATAGTACATTAATACACCTTAATATACACTAAATCACTATTTTACAACTAAGATAATCAATCATTTCCATTCTTATGTTAATTTATTTATTTTAATTTTATTCCTGCTTATCAAACATGTGGTAAGACTTATTAGTTATTAATAATACTTTAATGATACTTTGTATAATTATATACTAACAAAGTTCTAAAATTATGCCACAAGTATAGCTTGGGTAAAAGTGAAAAAAAATTCTTATTAATCGTGCGTTTAAAATTGATGACAAGGAGGGATTGACTTCAACTTTGTAACTCAAAATATTGCTGTTGCGCGTATTCTGATAAATTAATTAATAGAAAATATATAGTCATGGAAACCTTTAGTTTAGAGCACTCACAGTGGAATAGCAAAATGTTTCAACAAATTTATCTACGTGGTGTAATATTGATCATAAATTCGACTCGAGATATGTATTTTTATTAAGAATTTTATAAAATATCAAACTTCGAGATACCGACTAGCCAAATATAACTAGCCGCTAGCTAAATTCGACTAGCCGGTGCCTCGAAGTTTGGTATTTTATAAAAATTTTAATAAAAACACATATCTCGAGTTGAATTTATGACTAATATTACTCCATGTAGGTAAAATTATTAAAACATTTAACTATTCCATTGTGAGTGCTCTTATAGCACACAATTAATGAGGAGACGATTTTGCATTGGTAAGGAGTGACAAGGACTGCATAATTCTCTATAAATATGGTGAATAATATGTTGTATTATTTTCTTTAGAATTTTTGCCATATTACTTACTATCATTTCAGGTATTAACGTGTGAGTCTTGATTTGAGAAAATGAGTTTGATTAATGTAAAAAAATATAGTCACTTGAAAATTGAGATTGCTAGTGGGAATTGTATTCCTATTGTTACCCTGCATAACTCTACGGACTGCACAATCTCTCTGCTGCGACTTCGTGATATCTCTCTCTCCGGCAGAGCAGTGTTCGAGTCTGTGTGGAAGACCAGAGGACTCAAATGTAGGAAGTCCCAATTCCTGTACAGCTACCATGAAGTTCCTCACATTTTCAAAATACCGACACCCGGACAGAGCGGCTGCATCAGAGATAAGAGAAGCTACAAGGACTTTCAACTACCTGTTACAAACCCCACGAAATAAAAAAAAATCACATAACTGTGAATTATTCAAGATTAAAAATCGCTTAGGTAATAGATGGGTCTAAACGGGATCTGATATATAGCACGTTCGAGCCCGTGATTAGCATTAAACTTTGGGAATTTTTTCAACTGCTTTATGACTGGATTATAGAGAAATCAGTTGGCTATTGATCGGGTGGGATGATTGCAAAACGTTAGACAATTTTAGACGTTGGGTTATAAATCTGAATAGTAAACAAAAAAGTCCCATGATGGAAAATGAATGCTTACTATCACTGCAGTGTTTATTTTCTTTACAATTTTTGCAAACGTTAGACAATTGCAGTATTTATTTTCTTTAGAATTTTTGCCATATTACTTCCTATCATTTTAGGCATTAACGTGGGAGTCTTGATGTGAGAAAATGAATGCTTGCCATGCCTTGTAGGGTTGATTAATGTAAAAAACTATGGTCACACGAAAATTGAGATTCAAATGTAGAACCAAGTTCTAATTACTCATACACGTACAGAGCGGCTCCATCAACTTCAAGGATAAGAGAAGCATCACAAGGACTTTCTACTACCTATTACAAACCCCATGAAATTAAAAAAAAAAATCACAAAACTGTGAATTATAAAAGATTAAAAATCGCTTAGGTACAAATAGACTGTATCAATCCAAGGACTAGTTTATGATACAATAAAATATAAATGAACACAGGAAATAAATAATAAGTAAGGCAAATGTGAATTATCAATTTCTGAACAAGACTTTCCTATCTACTTTTATAATTTCATTTTTGTAATAATAGAATCATACAACGATGCCCAGAAAAAATGAGCCAAGGTGTGAACAAAGAGCAGTTTAAAAAGTAATCAAAAATACCAAACCTGCAGACTGTATTAATAACGTTGAAATCAGAACAACAATTCATAAAACATATGTAAAATTCCGTAAACAAAAAATTAATAACTGACAACAGATTATAGACTGTTTATCCTATAAATTGAACTTATAATATACATTCCCTTCTAAATTTCAGTCTTTTCAAGGACAGCAAAAAGAAACTATATAGCAGGTTCTGATACATTCCCTGAGTAATAGAACGGTCTAAACGGGATGTGATATATATAGCAGGTTCAAGCCCGTGATTAGCATTGAACTTTGGGAATTTTTTCAACTGCTTTACGACAGGATTATAGAGAAATGTAGGTTCAATAACACATGATACTATAGCCTGCACATGATGCAGTTTTTTCAATAACACAAGATGCAGTTTTGTCAACTGCTTTCTGATATATAGCAGGTTTTTTTTGTTTAGCAATGCTTCATAGCCAGCCTACTTCACGTGGCTGCATATACAAAGAAACGAAAATGAAAAACATGGACGGCCAATTTGAGTTTACTCCGTGTGTTGTGGTTTGGAGGACGCACATCAGAAACAGCACCAAACGAACCCAGGCAAGCCATAGAACAAGATCATTGAACTGAGTAAATTCTTGAGCTGAACCAACCATAATGAATATAAAACATGTCGTGAAAACAAAGACCAAACAGAGAACCAATGTGTGAACCAGCAACCCATGGGTCTTGAATCAATGACTTTATGAACCGGCGAGCTCAGGAGACAAAAGCAAACTTAGAAACGTTCGAAATAAATAAATAAATGAATAGACCCGGGCATATATATATTTTTTTTACACCCGGACCAAAATCAAACTGAACAAAAGCTCTCTTTAACATTCAGGCTACGAACGGATGCAACCATATAGACCCAGTGGAAACATAAGACCGGATTATACCCTCTTTTGACATTACTTAAGCATGCTCTAGACCACGCTGACGAAACTAGCAGAGGGAAAATCAGAACACCAACGAAACTAACAGAGTCATGAACAACAACGAAGCAAAACCAGACACACCAAACACCCGATAAATTAAATCAAGAGTAGTACGACTCGACGGATGTATAAGCAATATAACACAACAGATCAATATAGTGACACCCACAAAAATGCAAACCCAGAGAGAGGTTACTGAACGCACAAACAGGGATAGAAATGGCAATGAGAAACTGAACGCACAAAAATGCAAACCCAACCACTCGGACGGCCACTCCTCTCTTCAGCGTTCCTCCTCACGTCCACGGCCTGGATGTCTTCTGCCTTCAGGTCCAGTCGATCAACGTGCTTGCTTGGGTGTCTTCGTCTTCCTTAGATGGGCTCCGTTAATGAACTGGGCGTCTTCCCCTTCAATGGCCGGCTGACGTGGGGGCTAGATCGTCTTCACGGAGGCTTGGAAACCATACGATGGGCCGAACGACAGTAGTGGGATGGCCTTAATGCCGTCCTTGAGAGGGGAACCAGTGATGCGTCTTGGGGTGAGGCGTCATGGGGCTATAGGATAGTTATCGCCGGGCTCGATGCGGAATCCCCTTTGACGGGCACCTCTTCTTCGCGCTCGGGGAAGCTCTGAAACAAAGCAACGCCAGAACCTTCTTGATGCCTCTTGGGGTGAGGCGTCGTGGGGCTATAGGGTGAAATGAATCCTCACAGGCCAGAAGAATGGGTTCCGGCCAGAGAGGGGATAGGGGAAGACGTGAGATGAGGGAACGATGGTTGCTGTATTCGATTTTGCTTTTGGGCCGGCCAGAGTGTGTAATTTTTTTTCTTTTTCCAGAGAGCTAACGAGAGAGAGCTGAGAAGGAGAAGATATATGATTTTTCGCCGGATCCAAGGAAGAAGCTCTCTCCCCTCGCGCGGACAGCTGATCGCCATTATATAGGATAGGGATTAGGATCTTAGGGAGAGGAATCAATCGGCGGCTCTGAATCGAGGTTAGGTAAACGTGGGGTTTGGTCTGAGAAAGAACTATGGTTTGAGAGCTGGGTTTGATGAGAGAATCGGGCGACCATGGTTAAGTTGGCTAGCTGGAGGAGAGAGATGAAGCGCCGGTATGGGGACGCCGGTGGTCCTCCGAGATCCCGGTGTTCGTGGTGCGGCTTCGAGGATGCAGACGAGAGAGGAGGGAAGGAGAGAGGAGGAAGACGACACTGAAGCAGGTAGAAGAGATAAGGTCGCGCGTGGCTGTAAATGTTTTTTGTTTTGTTTTCGTTTTCGTTTTTTGTTTTTTTTTTTCATTTTATTTATTTCCAGCCAATGGATGATCGACACCTAGCCTGTAGTGGGCGGGAAAAGAAAAGGAAAAAAGAAATTATTTGGTTATGGGTTTTTAACCGACATCTTTTGGTTTTTCGAATCAGTAGGACAAATCGGATTTCAAAATGTCTCGAAAAAAATCTTTTTGGACTTAGGGCATCATGACGAGTGACCCCGTGTCAATTTTCTTTCAAAACGATCTCGTTTTTACGGACAAGCATGTAATGCAGTTGTTTATTATCGAAAAACGCATTTTTGATTTTTATCGAAAAAGCCCCCGGGAGCGAATATATACTATATATATGTCAAAATTCTCAGAACGACGAGTAGAATAGGAAAATGACGTTTGTGGCCTGATTCGAAGTGCCGTTTGAAAAGTTAATTACCATTTTGACCTTCGATGGCAGTCCGAACGCTGTTTTGACCATATCTTTTTCGTTTGACCTCGGAATTAAGCGCGGTCGATGGCGTTGATCCTCGAATTTGATTTTCTCTCGCCCAGACCGACTCGTTGGCATTTGGAGGCTTTTCTTTAATAATGTCTTGAAATCGGGTATTTGCGGCTCAACTATCACGACTCCGTCATTCGCAAAATTTCAACAAATCGAGGTGGCATGGAAGAAAATTGCATTTGATAAAATTTGTCCAACCCATACAAATTAGGGTCCAACAACGATAGTGAACTGAGCTTGCTTACCAGTAACTCTAAACTCATCGAAAGATTCAATTATTTGAGTATTGCAAAAATAAGCACTAATTTTAGAAGTAAAAAGAGATTGTAAATCCAATTTTACGTACTATAAAATATTGTCAAGATAGAATAAAAATATTATTTCAATTTCTAATTAACTTTGTAAGGACACAAAGTCCTAATATAGCTAATATTATTTTAACGATACTTTGTATCCTTATTAAGTTATGAATTTAAGTCGCAAATGTAACTAGAGAATATTTTTAAAGAGTAATGCTACTTGCAGTTTCCAAAATAGGGACTGAAAGAGAGAGGGGGAGACGGTGGGGTGGGAGAGGAAGAGAGAGGGAGATGATGCGCATCTAATGAAATGTTTAGTTTTTTTATGAATCCAATGTAAATAATTAACTAGAATCATTTAAAATTATAAAAAAGTAGTTGTTTATCATAAAAAATGCTAATCTATGTGGCAAATACCTTAACATTTAGCTAATGCCATTGCTCTAAGGGCTTGACTTAGTAACTTCGGAATACAAAGTGTTGTTATATGTATTTTGGTAAATTCATTAATGTAAAATATATCTAATCTATGTGGCGGATACCTTAATTTATTTTGTAGCACAAAATTAATGAGGAGATAATTTTGTATTGGTAAGGAGGAAAAGCATGTATTAAAAATCCATAAAAAATATTAAACACAATTTACTAGGTCATTCAATACTTAATACGAATTGTTCAATTATTCAGTTTTTAACAATCTTGAATAGATTTTTATTTATCTATAATTCCATTACAATATATTTCACTTTAATAATGGTACAATTACCTAAAATTCTAATTTAAAGCGTTAAAAAGTAAATTCAAGATCCAAATGACAAGTATTACATTCTATGGAATACTTTTAATATTACGTTAATCTGTCAATAGACACTAATTCATCAATTTACAAGTAAGAAAATCAATCATTCCCATTCTTATGTTAATTTATTTCTTTTAATTTTATTCCAGCTTATCAAACAAGTGGTAGGTCTTATTAGTTATTAATAATATTTTAATGATACTTTGTATAATTATATACTAACAAAGTTCTAAAATTATGCCACAAGTATAGTCTTGGGTAAAAGTGAAAAAAAAATCTTGATGACAACGAGGGATTGACTTCAACTTCGTAACACAAAATATTGCTGTTGCGCGTATTCTGATAAGTTAATTAATTGCAAATATATAGTCAGTGTGCTGGAAACCTTTAGTTTATAGCACACAATTAATGAGGAGACGATTTTGCATCGGTAAGGAGTGACAAGGACTGCATAATTCTCTATAAATATGGTGAATAATATGTGGTTTATGTGGGGGAAATCCTTATTTTATTGCACTCATATTAATGTCGGACAAATTTGTTTTGGTAAAGAACAAAGGGGGATGTATTGGAGATCTCTATAAATATATGGAACAATTTGCTGGGCTCTCAGGTACTCTCAAATTAAAGAAGGAATCTATAATATAGGAGCAAAATAGAATGTCCGATTCAAAAATTCTGGTGGTGTTCCTCCTCCAATTTGCAGTACTCGTATGTTCTACAGATGTGGGATCGAACGATAGCTTGATTCATACAACATGTGCTAGAATGGAGAGTAAATATGATCAGAATCTTTGCCTTTCTACGCTCCTGTCGGATCCCCGCACCAACTTAACATCGAGTCTCAAGGGTTTTGCTTCCATATTCATACAAAAAGCCATTGAGAACGCGACGGACACAATCTCATTCATGGAGGAGCTTATGAAGACTCATACTGATAATGCCACCAAACGAAGTCTACAAGGCTGCTGTGATGATTTTCAACTAAGCATCAATGAGGTTAACCGGCACATGGATGGCTTTGAAAATCTGGAAGATTTAGCTGAATATGTCGATTATATGGGTGGCGACGGTGAAGTGTGCCAAATGGTTGATTTTGAGATCGATGGGGTAAAAGTACCGAAAGGAATAATTGAACGAGGTAGAAATTTGGAGGAATGGTGTATCTTGGCGTCCGGTATTATTAGGCTTATGCAGTGTGATCGTGTGCGATCTTGTCCCTAACTAATTAGGCGTGCTGAGATGCCGTCCATGAATAAAGTACTCAATCAACATCATTGAATTGCAGTGTTTATTTTCTTTAGAATTTTTGCCATATTACTTTACTATCATTTCAGGTATTACCGTGTGAGTCTTTATGTGAGAAAATGAATGCCTGCCATGCCGTGTAGGGTTTGATTAATGTAAAAAAATATGGCCACTTGAAAATTGAGATAGCTAAAATTAATCTTAGTTCTTAGCTTAGCTTGCGTGAGCTTCAGCCATCTTCTTCCCTTTCGCGCGAGGAAGCGGTGCAGTGGAGCACAGCCGCGATGCAGTGAGGAAGGTAGTGGTGTAGTGGAGCTAATGGCAGTGAGAAAGGCAAAATATTTATAATTATTATTATTTAATTATTATTTATGATTCTTTTAAAATTATTTAATTCTTTTAATAATTTCATAATATTTTAAATATTATTTATAATTTTTAATATTTTAAATGATATTTATTATTATAAAATTAAATTATTTTTGATTAAAAATAATATAAAAATTTAATTTAAGTTAAAATATTCATATGAAGAGCGAGAGGAGTGGGAGAAGCCAAGCTTTGTGGGAGTGATGTGTGGTCGGAGGATCTCTTACTTACGGAGGAGCCGGTGGGCTAGTGCCAATGCAGAGAGAAACGTGAGAGGAAGACAATAAAAATATGATTTGAAGATGAACAGTAACATTTAAATATGAAAATTTACCTTAATAATTTTATTTTTAATGTATAAATTTTGTAATTTAAAACACCTATTTAATTTTTATTTAAAGTTTAAAATATTTTTATTTGAAAAAAGTATATTTTTAAAGTACCGATGCTCTTACGGAATTTAAAACAAATTGACATGTTTAAATTAATTAATGCTTTGGAGTTGTACCTTTTTTTTCTATTCAGATCTCAATTCACGCTTTCCATACATAGTACGCGTGTAAAGAGTGTTCATTTTCTTTTATTCTTTACTTCTTTGTTTTATCCATCCCTAACCCATGAACAGCCCGTCAATTAATGCATCGTATTAAAAGTTTATCCAGAGTTTACTTGTAAGTAAGTTTAGCTTATAACCGTGATAATTTAGACATTTTTGATACTAAGTTAATATTTGTTTTAGAAAGTAACGTTTATATTGAAATTATATAGTATGTATCATACCTATAATATTTTTCGATGATTTAACGATTAATTTGTTCGTAAAATCAATTAGAAAAAAATTATATTAAAATAACTTAATTTTAATTTATATTAATTTAATTTTTTCTAATTAAATTTGAAGACAAACTAACCATTAGATTATTGTTAAATTTTACAAGCATAATACATATTATATAAATATTCAATCTAACGATTAATTTCTAAAACAAATATCAACTTAATATTAAAATTACTCAAATTACCACGATAGTGAACTAAACTTGCTTAGTAGTAACTCCAAACTCATCGAAAGATTCAATTATTTAAGTATTGCAAAAATAAGCACTAATTTTATAAATAAAAAGATATTGTAATTCCAATTTTATGTACTTTAAAATATTGTCAAGATAGAGTAAAAATATTATTTCAATTTCTAATTAACTTTGTAAGAACACAAAGTCCTAATATAGCTAATATTACTTTAATGATACTTTGTATCCTTACTAAGTTATGAATTTAAGTTGTAGATGTAATTAGAGAATATCTTTAAAGAGCAATGCTACTTATAGTTTCCAAAGTAGGAACTAGAAGAGAGAGGGAGAGAGAAGAGAGGAGATGATGCACGTGTGATGAAATGTTTCGTTTTTTTTTTTTTTGATGAATCCAATGTAAACATTTAACTAGAATCATTTGAACTTATAAAAAGTAGTTGTTTATCATAAAAAAAATGCTAATCTATGTGGCAAATACCTTAACATTTAGCTAATGCCATTGCTCTAAGGGCTTGACTTAGTAACTTTGGAATACAAAGTGTTGTTATATGTATTTTGGTAAATTCATTAATGTAAAATATATCTAATCTATGTGGCGGATACCTTAATTTATTTTGTAGCACAAAATTAATGAGGAGATAATTTTGTATTGGTAAGGAGGAAAAGCATGTATTAAAAATCCATAAAAAATATTAAACACAATTTACTAGGTCATTCAATACTTAATACGAATTGTTCAATTATTCAGTTTTTAACAATCTTGAATAGATTTTTATTTATCTATAATTCCATTACAATATATTTCACTTTAATAATGGTACAATTACCTAAAATTCTAATTTAAAGCGTTAAAAAGTAAATTCAAGATCCAAATGACAAGTATTACATTCTATGGAATACTTTTAATATTACGTTAATCTGTCAATAGACACTAATTCATCAATTTACAAGTAAGAAAATCAATCATTCCCATTCTTATGTTAATTTATTTCTTTTAATTTTATTCCAGCTTATCAAACAAGTGGTAGGTCTTATTAGTTATTAATAATATTTTAATGATACTTTGTATAATTATATACTAACAAAGTTCTAAAATTATGCCACAAGTATAGTCTTGGGTAAAAGTGAAAAAAAAATCTTATTAATCGTGCGTTTAAAATTGATGACAACGAGGGATTGACTTCAACTTTGTAACACAAAATATTGCTGTTGCGCGTATTCTGATAAATTAATTAATTGCAAATATATAGTCAGTGTGTTGGAAACCTTTAGTTTATAGCACACAATTAATGAGGAGACGATTTTGCATCGGTAAGGAGTGACAAGGACTGCATAATTCTCTATAAATATGGTGAATAATATGTGGTTTATGTGGGGAAAATCTTTATTTTATTGCACTCATATTAATGTGGGACAAATTTGTTTTGGTAAAGAACAAAGGGGGATGTATTGGAGATCTCTATAAATATATGGAACAATTTGCTGGGCTCTCAGGTACTCTCAAATTAAAGAAGGAATCTATATACGAGGAAAATAGAATGTCCGATTCAAAAATTCTGGTGGTGTTGCTCCTCCAATTTGCAGTACTCATATGTTCTACAGATGTGGGATCGAACAATAGCTTGATTCATACAACATGTGCTAGAATGGAGAGTAAATATGATCAGAATCTTTGCCTTTCTACGCTCCTGTCGGATCCCCGCACCAACTTAACATCGAGTCTCAAGGGTTTTGCTGCCATATTCATACAAAAAGCCATTGAGAACGCGACGGACACAATCTCATTCATGGAGGAGCTTACGAAGACTCATACTGATAATTCGACCAAACGAAGTCTACAAAGCTGCTGTGAAGATTTTCAAGTAAGCATCAATGAGGTTAACTGGCACCTCGAAAATCTGGAAGAGGTAGCCGATGCTCTCTGGTCGATGGGTGCTGTTGGTGATGAATGCCGAATGGTTAATTTTGATATGAATGGGGTAAAAATACCGAAAGGAATAATTGAACGAGGAAGTAATTTGGCGGAATGGTGTAGCTTGGCGCTCGATATTTTAAGTCTTATGCAGTGTAATCGTGTGGGATCTTGTCACTAATTAGGCATGCTGAGATGCCGTCCATGAATAAAGTACTCAATGAACATTAATGAATTGCTGTGCTTATTTTCTTTAGAATTTTTGCCATATTACTATCATTTCAGGTATTAACGTGTGAGTCTTGATGTGAGAAAATGAGTTTCAAGCCCGTGATTAGCATTAAACTTTGGGAATTTTTTCAACTGCTTTATGACTGGATTATAGAGAAATCAGTTGGTTATTGATCGGGTGGGATGATTGCAAAACGTTAGACAATTTTAGACGTTGGGTTATAAATCTGAATAGTAAACAAAAAAGTCCCATGATGGAAAATGAATGCTTACTATCACTGCAGTGTTTATTTTCTTTACAATTTTTGCAAACGTTAGACAATTGCAGTATTTATTTTCTTTAGAATTTTTGCCATATTACTTCCTATCATTTTAGGCATTAACGTGGGAGTCTTGATGTGAGAAAATGAATGCTTGCCATGCCTTGTAGGGTTGATTAATGTAAAAAACTATGGTCACACGAAAATTGAGATTCAAATGTAGAACCAAGTTCTAATTACTCATACACGTACAGAGCGGCTCCATCAACTTCAAGGATAAGAGAAGCATCACAAGGACTTTCTACTACCTATTACAAACCCCATGAAATTAAAAAAAAAAATCACAAAACTGTGAATTATAAAAGATTAAAAATCGCTTAGGTACAAATAGACTGTATCAATCCAAGGACTAGTTTATGATACAATAAAATATAAATGAACACAGGAAATAAATAATAAGTAAGGCGAATGTGAATTATCAATTTCTGAACAAGACTTTCCTATCTACTTTTATAATTTCATTTTTGTAATAATAGAATCATACAACGATGCCCAGAAAAAATGAGCCAAGGTGTGAACAAAGAGCAGTTTAAAAAGTAATCAAAAATACCAAACCTGCAGACTGTATTAATAACGTTGAAATCAGAACAACAATTCATAAAACATATGTAAAATTCCGTAAACAAAAAATTAATAACTGACAACAGATTATAGACTGTTTATCCTATAAATTGAACTTATAATATACATTCCCTTCTAAATTTCAGTCTTTTCAAGGACAGCAAAAAGAAACTATATAGCAGGTTCTGATACATTCCCTGAGTAATAGAACGGTCTAAACGGGATGTGATATATATAGCAGGTTCAAGCCCGTGATTAGCATTGAACTTTGGGAATTTTTTCAACTGCTTTACGACAGGATTATAGAGAAATGTAGGTTCAATAACACATGATACTATAGCCTGCACATGATGCAGTTTTTTCAATAACACAAGATGCAGTTTTGTCAACTGCTTTCTGATATATAGCAGGTTTTTTTTGTTTAGCAATGCTTCATAGCCAGCCTACTTCACGTGGCTGCATATACAAAGAAACGAAAATGAAAAACATGGACGGCCAATTTGAGTTTACTCCACATCCATCGCATTTCCAAATTCTTAGGGGTTAATTAGCAAAGCTTCTTGATAAAATGAACAATCTTGAGGGCCAGCGTTATGTGAAAAATCATATGATGCTGTTAAACCGCGGGTGCTCACATAAAATATTTAAACCAGAAATAAAGCAACATGATAATTTATCAATATACAGTCAAACCATAGCCCGCACAACATATCTCACTCTTGGACAAATATCTTCCTGCATCTCCTATTTGAAAGAAACTTGGGAAGTAATCTGCTGAAAAGAGAGCTGCAGATGACTGAACCACCGCTTCAGCACTTCTGAGTCTAATGATTAGAGCCACAACTTTTGAGGTTCCAGGATGGAAGACATGCGCCAGAATATTTAAGAGATACAATAATGCAAGAATTGACAAGTATGGAAAAGTTTGTTTTTATGGAAAACTTTGATAAAAAGTCCATAACAGAACTCATCAACAAGGAGACCCATCAACAACCATGTACATTGAAAATAGTGAACACAAATACTAGCCAAAAGAACAGATTGTGAGAAAACACAATCAACACAAGATTTAAACAATAAATTGTTAGAACAAATTATGAAGAAACATAATCTCTTTTATTTAAACATAAGTCGGAAAATGAGTTACAATAGAAGGTAGCTCTCTCTTATTCATTAATATATTAATAAAAACTAGGAGGAAGGTTACACTAATACATATACCCATTCCTATGCCTCGAGGGAGGAAGGAATATAAAACTGGGAGGTACTTGAACATGTAGACACTTTCATTATAATCTCATTCTTAAGCATATGATAATAATGTTGCAATTCGAGACTCAGGTTTGTAGTATTCAAAGCCATAATTGCATAGTTATGCTTTAGTTGTTCCTGATGTTTTATAGCTTCAAGTATATCAAATCTCCTTTGCTCCCTTGCTTCAACTGCCTTGAGAATCTAATTTTTGTTCTGCAAGCACTTTCTTTTCGAGTTTGGACTCTTCAGAATTTTGACTAAACTTCAATAAAAGACTAATACATTTTGCATCATCTTCTTCAACTAATTTATTCTTTTGTCAAGATTCCTTTTATGCTTTTCTTTTGATTGGTGTGTAATGCGCTAATCTGGGATCCTCTCCTTTTTTTGTTTATTGGTGCTCCTATTGCTCATTTCTTATTTTCATCCTTTTTTTGTGTTCAATGTAGCTCGGTTTCTGTTTTGTTTTAGCCTGCATAATTGTTGTGTTCCTATCTCTATTTATGAATTTTCCTCCTTGTCCATACGCTACATAACTCTATTTTTAAAAGGAGAGGCCTACTTTGTAAAAAAAAAAACTTTAAAGTTTTTTGTTTTTCCCTATAATTTTCACTCGTAACTGACTTCCGGGCCCTTAGTCTCTGGCATGTAGGTAATTTTTATTTTTGCTACCTTTTGTAGCGGTTGTTCCAATCGTACCTTTATTTTTGGTTGGTGGCGACTCCAAAAGTACAATTTATTTGCATACCCTTTCACCAATGCATGCATGTGGTTGTTCTTGCACTTAGGAGTGGGTGAGCAACAAATACCCGCACCCGCTACCCGCCCGCTATTCGCTCTATTCCTGTTATGCGGGGCAGGTTACCCCGCCTAGGCAAGAGCGGGGTGTGATTTTTAAACTTGACACCCCTCCCAGGCAGAGACGGGAAGCGGTAATAGGTAGCAGTGTACCCCACCCCGCTCTCGTCTCATCTAATTTTAATAATATTTATTTATAATTTTATAATATTTCAAATCTTATTATGTAATTATTGTTTATGATTTTTGATATTTTGAATGATATTTATTATTGTAAAATTAAATTATTTTTGATAATTTTTGGTTAAAAATGATATAAAAATTTATTTTAAGTCAAAATTATGCATATAGACAGATCCAATAAAAACGATAGTAAGATGCAAGCAGATGAAATCTCATTCGCAGACACATTAAAGAATGAGAAATCCCGTCCTGCCTACATATGAAACAAGGTAAAATATTTTATTAAACGAATCAAATATTAGGTGAATCGGTTGTGAATGCTCTTTATATGACTCACATATTATACGTAGTTTTGTTTCAAGTACATATATGGTACATCAAGGTAGTTGCTTCAAATGCATTTTTTGGAGGGAGCCTCTTAGAGCATCTGTACTAGCTCCTACAATTTTTTTTTAAAACATTTTGAGAAAATTTTAAATTTTAGATAAAAAAAACTATACTGCATCAGAGCATCCACAGTATCTCTATAGTTTTCATCTCTATTTTAGGGAATAAAT
Source organism: Taxillus chinensis (assembly GCA_023512835.1). Classification (NCBI taxonomy): domain Eukaryota; kingdom Viridiplantae; phylum Streptophyta; class Magnoliopsida; order Santalales; family Loranthaceae; genus Taxillus; species Taxillus chinensis. The sequence continues at coordinate 49,924,409 of CM042088.1, read as the reverse complement.
AGTACAATATTTGATACATTTTATTTATCCTACGCATTTCATTCTTCATCTCTATCTCTATTCTTTTAAATTATAATTTTTTATTTTATGTTTACTAATTTTTTTTATCTTTTCCATTTATTGCAATCAATTAAAAATGCACATATGTCAAGATATATAATAAAAAAATATTCAGAAGATGAAGAGTGATCCTTAAAATATGAAGCGTCTTTATTCAAAATTTATCTTCAATATCTAAATTTTATAGTTTAGAGCATCCACACTAACTCTATTTTCTTTATTTATATTTTAAAGGATGTACAATCAAATTGTATAGATATTTAAACAATTACATACATCATGCTTTCTATTTCTATATTTATATAATAAAATAATATACCTTAAATAATTATTTATTATTTTTCATCTCCTTGTTGGAGCAAAACCAGAGGGCCACACCAACCAAAGCTAGGAGGAAACAGAGGACCGCACCCAAACAAAAGATAACTGGGTGCTCAAATACACAACATTTTGAAGCTATATACACATACCCATGGCACTAGAATTAGTGCCCTCGTAGAACGTAGTGTGTGCATCCATCCACTAGTCGACAACATAGTAGCTTGGAATTCGAGACTCCACTAATGATAACATGAGAACAATGCGAAGCACAATCGTTGTCATTGTCAGGGTCATATTTCTTAAATTGCTTACTTGGAGAGAAATTGTTTTTTTTTAAAAAGACACAAAGTAGAGAAGTAGCGAGAGGCAAGCTTTGTGGGAGTGATATGCGGTCGGAGGATCTCCTACTTATGGATGAGCCGGTGGGCCAATGCCAATGTAGAGAGAAACGCGTGAGGAAGAATTTATTTTACATATGAAAATTTACCATAATAATTTTATTTTTAATTTATTAGTTTTGTAATTTAAAATACCTATTTAATATTCATTTAAAAAAAGTATATTTTTAAAGTACCAATGCTCTTACAGAATTTAAAACAAATTGACATGTTAAAATTAATGAATGCTTTGGAGTTGTACCTTTTTTTTCTCTTTTCAGATCTCAATTCTTGCTTCCCATACATAGTATGCGTGTAAAGAGTATTCCTTTTCTCTTATCCTTTACTTTTTTGTTTTATCCATCCGTAACCCATGAACAGCCCCGCAATAAATGCATCATATTAAAAGTTTATCCAGAGTTTACATGTAAGAGCATCCACATTAGCTTCCCTGTTATCTAATTTTCCCTATAATTTAGGAAAAATATATATAAAATTATCAAAAACTCATTTACAATAAGTTCCTTAAAATAGGATATAGAGATATGGAATGAATAGTAAATCCCTATATTTTGGGATTTACTATTCATCCATAAATGCTTTTCCTATAATTTTTTAATATATATATTAAATTTGTAACTTTTTGATTGGTTATAATAAATGAAAGGATGATAGAGAAATAATATAAAATGAATTAAATAATAAATAGAAATGGGAAATGAGATATTTGATGTTTTTAAAAAATAAATAAATTTTTTTACTATTTATCCCTAAAATAGGGATGAAAATGCCAAAATTGTTGTGGATGCTCTAAGTAAGTTTAGCTTATAACCGTGATAATTTAGATAATTTAGATACTAAGTTAATATTTGTTTTAAAAAGTAACGATGATATTGAATATTCATATAGTATGTATCATACCTATAATATTTTTCGATGATCTAACGATTAATTTGTTAGCAAAATCAATTAGAAAAATTTAAATTAAAATAAGTTAATTTTAATTTATATTAATTTAATTTTTTCTAATTAAGTTTACGCACAAACTAGCCATTAGATTACTGCTAAATTTTACAAGCATGATACATATTATATGAATATTCAATCTAACGGTTAATTTCTAAAACAAATATCAACTTAATACTAAAATTACTCAAATTACCACGATTGTCATCACCGGATTCCGTCCAGGAGGAAAACCGCTTTTGGGGTGCAGTTCCCCCCAACCTTCATCCGAATGGTGAAAAATACAGTCGTCCCCAATCGTTTTTTGGGGTGCGGTTGGCCACCTAAAGGAAAATTGATCTAATGCCACTAGGGGATAAGCTTGGGAGTTTGTTACGCGTGAAAAAAGACTAACACCCCCACAATGCCCTTTTGGTATCTATCTTAAAATTGGGAGGTTTCTAACTTGTTTTAAGTGTTGATCTAAAGTTAACTAACCTAAAGTGATATTGAATGTATATACACACTAAGGAAGTGAAGTGAAGTCCAATTTGTCTTAAGCATCTAAGGAAAGTTTAGCAATTTGTCTTCTCTTTCTTTTCTTTTCATTTTTTTTTATCTTTTTTTTTTTTGTTTGTTTTTTTTTTTTTTTTTTTTTTTTTTTTTTTTAAGTCTATGTTATTTTGAAGCCCTAAGGATGGTCAAAGTTTGAAACAATACTAAATTCTATGCTAGATGTTCTAGAAACACCAATGATACTATGAGTAAAAAAGAAATAATAAAAGAAAGAAAAACAAAAAACTTATTTGCCTGATTATTTAGAAAACTTTTTTTTATTTTTTTGCTTGAAAAACATTTTTTTTTAAATCTTTTTTTAAACCTTTTTTGTTTGAAAAACACATTTGTTTGTTTGTCTGTTTTTTTTTGTGGGAAAACATTTTTTTGTTTTTTTGTTTTTCTTTTTACCTTTTTTTGTGTTTGTTTGTTTGTTTGTTTTTTCTTTTTTTTTTTTTTAAAGATTTGAAAAAAAATATTTTTTTAAAAGATCCTTTTTTATAAGTAAAATAAAATAACAATGCATGAATAATTAAAACAAATGTGATGTGTGTGGGATTGTCATGCACAAAGTAAAAGGAAGCTCTCTCTCTTTTCCTTTTTTTTTTTTACTTCTCTCTCTCTTTTGCTTTTTGCTTTTTTTTTTTTTGTTTTTTTATGTACACGTTACAATTATGACTGGATCATATGACCCATACTTACAAAAGCATAAATGACCAATCCTAACATCACCCTAATGGTCAATCAAAATAAAATAAATATAAGAATAAACAAAAGGAATGAAACGTACCTAACAGGATGAACAAAAAAAAACACTTTTTATAAACACATAAAAACAGTACTAGTCACCATCATAGCCGTGTGTTGTGGTTTGGAGGACGCACATCAGAAACAGCACCAAACGAACCCAGGCAAGCCATAGAACAAGATCATTGAACTGAGTAAATTCTCGAGCTGAACCAACCATAATGAATATAAAACATGTCGTGAAAACAAAGACCAAACAGAGAACCAATGTGTGAACCAGCAACCCATGGGTCTTGAATCAATGACTTTATGAACCAGCGAGCTCAGGAGACAAAAGCAAACTTAGAAACGTTCGAAATAAATAAATAAATGAATAGACCCGGGCATATATATATATATATATATATATATATATATATATATATTATTTTTACACCCGGACCAAAATCAAACTGAACAAAAGCTCTCTTTAACATTCAGGCTACGAACGGATGCAACCATATAGACCCAGTGGAAACATAAGACCGGATTATACCCTCTTTTGACATTACTTAAGCATGTTCTAGACCACGCTGACGAAACTAGCAGAGGGAAAATCAGAACACCAACGAAACTAACAGAGTCATGAACAACAACGAAGCAAAACCAGACACACCAAACACCCGATAAATTAAATCAAGAGTAGTACGACTCGACGGATGTATAAGCAATATAACACAACAGATCAATATAGTGACACCCACAAAAATGCAAACCCAGAGAGAGGTTACTGAACGCACAAACAGGGATAGAAATGGCAATGAGAAACTGAACGCACAAAAATGCAAACCCAACCACTCGGACGGCCACTCCTCTCTTCAGCGTTCCTCCTCACGTCCACGGCCTGGATGTCTTCTGCCTTAAGGTCCAGTCGATCAACGTGCTTGCTTGGGTGTCTTCGTCTTCCTTAGACGGGCTCCGTTAATGAACTGGGCGTCTTCCCCTTCAATGGCCGGCTGACGTGGGGGCTAGATCGTCTTCACGGAGGCTTGGAAACCATACGATGGGCCGAACGACAGTAGTGGGATGGCCTTAATGCCGTCCTTGAGAGGGGAACCAGTGATGCGTCTTGGGGTGAGGCGTCATGGGGCTATAGGATAGTTATCGCCGGGCTCGATGCGGAATCCCCTTTGACGGGCACCTCTTCTTCGCGCTCGGGGAAGCTCTGAAACAAAGCAACGCCAGAACCTTCTTGATGCCTCTTGGGGTGAGGCGTCGTGGGGCTATAGGGTGAAATGAATCCTCACAGGCCAGAAGAATGGGTTCCGGCCAGAGAGGGGATAGGGGAAGACGTGAGATGAGGGAACGATGGTTACTGTATTCGATTTTGCTTTTGGGCCGGCCAGAGTGTGTAATTTTTTTTCTTTTTCCAGAGAGCTAACGAGAGAGAGCTGAGAAGGAGAAGATATATGATTTTTCGCCGGATCCAAGGAAGAAGCTCTCTCCCCTCGCGCGGACAGCTGATCGCCATTATATAGGATAGGGATTAGGATCTTAGGGAGAGGAATCAATCGGCGGCTCTGAATCGAGGTTAGGTAAACGTGGGGTTTGGTCTGAGAAAGAACTATGGTTTGAGAGCTGGGTTTGATGAGAGAATCGGGCGACCATGGTTAAGTTGGCTAGAAGGACGAGTAGAATAGGAAAATGATGTTTGTGGCCTGATTCGAAGTGCTGTTTGAAAAATTAATTACTATTTTAACCTTTGATGGCAGTCCGAACGCTGTTTTGACCATATCTTCTTCGTTTGACCTCGGAATTAAGCGCGGTCGATGGCGTTGATCCTCGAATTTGATTTTCTCTCGCCCAGACCAACTCGTTGGCATTTGGAGGCTTTTCTTTAATAATGTCTTGAAATCGGGCATTTGCGGCTCAACTATCACGACTCCGTCATTCTGCAAAATTTCAACAAATCGAGGTGGCATGGAAGAAAATTGCGTTTGATAAAATTTATCCAACCCATACAAATTAGGGTCCAACAACGATAGTGAACTGAGCTTGCTTACCAGTAACTCTAAACTCATCGAAAGATTCAATTATTTGAGTATTGCAAAAATAAGCACTAATTTTAGAAGTAAAAAGAGATTGTAATTCCAATTTTACGTACTATAAAATATTGTCAAGATAGAATAAAAATATTATTTCAATTTCTAATTAACTTTGTAAGGACACAAAGTCCTAATATAGCTAATATTATTTTAATGATACTTTGTATCCTTATTAAGTTATGAATTTAAGTTGCAAATGTAACTAGAGAATATTTTTAAAGAGTAATGCTACTTGCAGTTTCCAAAATAGGGACTGAAAGAGAGAGGGCGAGACGGTGGGGTGGGAGAGGAAGAGAGAGGGAGATGATGCGCATCTAATGAAATGTTTAGTTTTTTTTATGAATCCAATGTAAATAATTAACTAGAATCATTTAAAATTATAAAAAAGTAATTGTTTATCATAAAAAAATGCTAATCTATGTGGCAAATACCTTAACATTTAGTCAATGCCATTGCTCTAAGGGCTTGACTTAGTAACTTTGGAATACAAAGTGTTGTTATATGTATTTTGGTAAATTCATTAATGTGAAATATATCTAATCTATGTGGCGGATACCTTAATTTATTTTGTAGCACAAAATTAATGAGGAGATAATTTTGTATTGGTAAGGAGGAAAAGCATGTATTAAAAATCCAAAAAAAATATTAAACACAATTTATTAGGTCATTCAATACTTAATACGAATTGTTCAATTATTTAGTTTTTAACGATCTTGAATAGATTTTTATTTATCTATAATTCCATTACAATATATTTCACTGTAATAATGGTACAATTACCTAAAATTCTAATTTAAAGCGTTAAAAAGTAAATTCAAGATCCAAATTACAAGTATTACATTCTATGGAATACTTTTAATATTACATTAATCTGTCAATAGACACTAATTCACCAATTTACAAGTAAGAAAATCAATCATTCCCATTTTTATGTTAATTTTTTCTTTTAATTTTATTCCAGCTTATCAAACAAGTGGTAGGTCTTATTATTTATTAATAATATTTTAATGATACTTTGTATAATTATATACTAACAAAGTTCTAAAATTATGCCACAAGTATAGGCTTGGGTAAAAGTGCAAAAAAAAAAAAAATCTTATTAATCGTGCGTTTAAAATTGCTGACAACGAGGGATTGACTTCAACTTTGTAACACAAAATATTGCTGTTACGCGTATTCTGATAAATTAATTAATTGCAAATATATAGTCAGTGTGCTGGAAACCTTTAGTTTATAGCACACAATTAATGAGGAGACGATTTTGCATCGGTAAGGAGTGACAAGGACTGCATAATTCTCTATAAATATGGTGAATAATATGTCGTTTATGTGGGGGAAATCTTTATTTTATTGCACTCATATTAATGTGGGACAAATTTGTTTTGGTAAAGAACAAAGGCGGATGTATTGGAGATCTCTATAAATATATGGAACAATTTGCTGGGCTCTCAGGTACTCTCAAATTAAAGAAGGAATCTATAATATAGGAGGAAAATAGAATGTCCGATTCAAAAATTCTGGTGGTGTTCCTCCTCCAATTTGCAGTACTCGTATGTTCTACAGATGTGGGATCGAACAATAGCTTGATTCATACAACATGTGCTAGAATGGAGAGTAAATATGATCAGAATCTTTGCCTTTCTACGCTCCTGTCGGATCCCCGCACCAACTTAACATCGAGTCTCAAGGGTTTTGCTTCCATATTCATACAAAAAGCCATTGAGAACGCGACGGACACAATCTCATTCATGGAGGAGCTTATGAAGACTCATACTGATAATTCCACCAAACAAAGCCTACAAGGCTGCTGTGATGATTTTCAACTAAGCATCAATGAGGTTAACCGGCACATGGATGGCTTTGAAAATCTGGAAGATTTAGCTGAATATGTCGATTATATGGGTGGCGACGGTGAAGTGTGCCAAATGGTTGATTTTGAGATCGACGGGGTAAAAGTACCGAAAGGAATAATTGAACGAGGTAGAAATTTGGAGGAATGGTGTATCTTGGCGTCCGGTATTATTAGGCTTATGCAGTGTGATCGTGTGCGATCTTGTCCCTAACTAATTAGGCGTGCTGAGATGCCGTCCATGAATAAAGTACTCAATCAACATCATTGAATTGCAGTGTTTATTTTCTTTAGAATTTTTGCCATATTACTTTACTATCATTTCAGGTATTACCGTGTGAGTCTTTATGTGAGAAAATGAATGCCTGCCATGCCGTGTAGGGTTTGATTAATGTAAAAAAATATGGCCACTTGAAAATTGAGATAGCTAAAATTAATCTTAGTTCTTAGCTTAGCTTGCGTGAGCTTCAGCCATCTTCTTCCCTTTCGCGCGAGGAAGCGGTGCAGTGGAGCAGAGTCGCGATGCAGTGAGGAAGGTAGTGGTGTAGTGGAGCTAATGGCAGTGAGAAAGGCAAAATATTTATAATTATTATTATTTAATTATTATTTAAGATTTTTTTAAAATTATTTAATTCTTTTAATAATTTTATAATATTTTAAATATTATTTATAATTTTTAATATTTTGAATGATATTTATTATTATAAAATTAAATTATTTTTGATTAAAAATAATATAAAAATTTAATTTAAGTCAAAATATTCATATGAAGAGCGAGAGGAGTGGGAGAAGGCAAGCTTTGTGGGAGTGATGTGCGGTCGGAGGATCTCTTACTTACGGAGGAGCCGGTGGGCTAGTGCCAATGTAGAGAGAAACGTGAGAGGAAGACAATAAAAATATGATTTGAAGATGAACAGTAACATTTAAATATGAAAATTTACCTTAATAATTTTATTTTTAATGTATAAATTTTGTAATTTAAAATACCTATTTAATTTTCATTTAAAATTTAAAATATTTTTATTTGAAAAAAGTATATTTTTAAAGTACCGATGCTCTTACGGAATTTAAATTAATTAATGCTTTGAAGTTGTACCTTTTTTTTTCTATTCAGATCTCAATTCACGCTTTCCATACATAGTACGCATGTAAAGAGTGTTCATTTTCTTTTATTCTTTACTTCTTTGTTTTATCCATCCCTAACCCATGAACAGCCCGGCAATTAATGCATCGTATTAAAAGTTTATCCAGAGTTTACTTGTAAGTAAGTTTAGCTTATAATAGACATTTTTTATACTAAGTTAATATTTGTTTTAGAAAGTAACGTTTATATTGAAATTATATAGTATGTATCATACCTATAATATTTTTCGATGATCTAACGATTAATTTGTTCGCAAAATCAATTAGAAAAAAATTAAATTAAAATAACTTAATTTTAATTTATATTAATTTAATTTTTTCTAATTAAATTTGAAGACAAACTAACCATTAGATTATCGTTAAATTTTACAAGCATAATACATATTATATGAATATTCAATCTAACGATTAATTTCTAAAACAAATATCAACTTAATATTAAAATTACTCAAATTACCACGATAGTGAACTAAACTTGCTTAGTAGTAACTCCAAACTCATCGAAAGATTCAATTATTTGAGTATTGCAAAAATAAGCACTAATTTTAGAAATAAAAAGATATTGTAATTCCAATTTTATGTACTTTAAAATATTGTCAAGATAGAGTAAAAATATTATTTCAATTTTTAATTAACTTTGTAAGAACACAAAGTCCTAATATAGCTAATATTACTTTAATGATACTTTGTATCCTTACTAAGTTATGAATTTAAGTCGCAGATGTAATTAGAGAATATCTTTAAAGAGTAATGCTACTTACAGTTTCCAAATTAGGGACTAGAAGAGAGAGAGAGAGAAGAGAGGAGATGATGCACGTGTGATGAAATGTTTCGTTTTTTTTTTTGATGAATCCAATGTAAACATTTAACTAGAATCATTTGAACTTATAAAAAAGTAGTTGTTTATTATAAAAACATGCTAATCTATGTGGCAAATAACATTTAGCCAATGCCATTGCTCTAAGGGGTTGACTTAGTAACTTTGGAATACAAAGTGTTGTTACACGTATTTTGGTAAATTCATTGATGTAAAATATATCTAATCTATGAGGTGGATGCCTTAATTTATTTTGTAGCACAGAATTAATGAGGAGACAATTTTATATTGGTAAGGAGGAAAAGGATGTATTAGAAATCCATAAAAAATATTGAACACAATTTATTGGGTCATTCAATACTTAATACGAATTGTTAAATTATTCAGTTTTTAATGGTATTGAGTAGATTTTTATTTATCTATAATTTCATTACAATATATTTCACTGTAATACAATTACCTAAAATTCTAATTTAAAGTGTTAAAAAGTAAATTCAAAATCCAAATTACAAGTATTACATTCTATGAAATACTTTTAATATTACATTAATCCGCCAATATACACTAATTCACTAATTTACAATCATTGTTATGTTAATTTATTACTTTTAATTTTATTCTAGGTCTTATCAGTTATTAATAATATTTCAATGATATTTTGTATAATTATAGACTAACAAAGTTGTAAAATTATGCCACAAGTATAGGCTTGGGTAAAAGTGAAAAAAAAAAAATTATTAATCGTGCGTTTAAAATTGATGACAACGAGGGATTGACTTCATAATTCTCTGTAACATAAAATATTGCTGTTGCGCGTATTCTGATAAATTAATTAATAGCAAATATATAGTCCTGGAAACCTTTAGTTTATAGCACACAATTAATGAGGAGACGATTCTGCATCGGTAAGGAGTGACAAGGACTGCATAATTCTCTATAAATATGGTGAATAATATGTGGTTTATGTGGGGGAAATCTTTATTTTATTGCACTCATATTAATGTGGGACAAATTTGTTTTGGTAAAGAACAAAGGGGATGTATTGGAGATCTCTATAAATATATGAAACAATTTGCTGGGCGCTCAGGTACTCTCAAATTAAAGAAGGAATCAATATAGGAGGAAAAAAGAATGTCCGATTCAAAAATTCTGGGGGTGTTCCTCCTCCAATTTGTAGTACTCGTATGTTCTACAGATGTGGGAGCGAACGGTAGCTTGATTCATACAACATGTGCTAGAATCGAGAGTAAATATGAACAGAATCTTTGCCTTTCTACGCTCCTGTCGGATCCCCGCACCAACTTAACATCGAGTCTCAAGGGTTTTGCTTCCATATTCATACAAAAAGCCATTGAGAACGCGACGGACACAATCTCATTCATGGAGAAGCTTATGAAGACTCATACTGATAATCCCACCAAACGAAGTCTACAAGGCTGCTGTGATGATTTTCAACTAAGCATCGATGACGTTAACCGGCACATTGATGGGTTTGAAAATCTGGAAGATCTAGCTTCAGCTGTCGGGTCAATGCTTGCTGACGGTGAAGTGTGCGAAAAGGGTGATTTTGAGATCGATGGGGTAAAAATACCGAAAGGAATAGTTGAACGAGGTAGAAATTTGTTGGAATGGTGTAGCTTGGCGCTCGATATTTTAAGTCTTATGCAGTGTAATCGTGTGGGATCTTGTCACTAATTAGGCATGCTGAGATGCCGTCCATGAATAAAGTACTCAATCAACATTAATGAATTGCAGTGCTTATTTTCTTTAGAATTTTTGCCATATTACTTCCTATCATTTTAGGCATTAACGTGGGAGTCTTGATGTGAACCGCCTTGAGAATCTAATTTTTGTTCTGCAAGCACTTTCTTTCCGAGTTTGACTCTTCAGAATTTTGACTAAACTTCAATAAAAGACTAATACATTTTGCATCATCTTCTTCAACTAATTTATTCTTTTGTCAAGATTCCTTTTATGCTTTTCTTTTGATTGGTGTGTAATGCGCTAATCTGGGATCCTCTCCTTTTTTTGTTTATTGGTGCTCCTATTGCTCATTTCTTATTTTCATTCTCTTTTTGTGTTCAATGTAGCTCGATTCCTGTTTTGTTTTAGCTTGCATAATTGTTGTGTTCCTATCTCTATTTATAAATTTTCCTCCTTGTCCATACGCTGCATAACTCTATTTTTAAAAGGAGAGGCCTACTTTGTAAAAACAAAAAAGGTTTAAAGTTTTTTGTTTTTCCCTATAATTTTCCTGTTTTATTGTCTTTTCCTTTAATTTGTTTTGTTTAATCTGTTTTAAAATTTTGTCTTTCTAAAAAACCCAATTTTTTTATTTGACTTTCTAAAAATATGTTTTTTTATTATGTCTAACTGATATGTTTTTTTTATTTTCCCTGAGCCTGTTTTCAAATATATCTAAAAATAAGGCTCCACCTTTTATTCATTAAATATTTTTAGAGATTGTTATTTTTTTTCTTGTAACAAATTTAGATCTGCTTTCTTAAAATCCCTTTTTAAAATATTGTTTCAGTCAAAGTTTAAATTACCTCAAAATTTTTTGTAACAATTTTTTTCCTTGTAATGTTTTAATGTTTTTTTTCCTCAAGTTTAGTTTGTAGACTATTTTTTTAAGTTCCTTTTTAAATGGTCCGATAAAAAAAACAAAAAAAACCTTCCTATAATTAGGAATTAATTTAGGGCATAGTTGGATGTCTAATACCTTTCTCACTCGTAATTGACTTCCGGGCCCTTAGTCTCTGGCATGTAGGTTATTTTTATTTTGCTACCTTTTGTAGCGGTTGTTCCATTCGTAACTTTATTTTTGGTTGGTGGCGACTCCAAAAGTACAATTTATTTGTATACCCTTTCACCAATGCATGCATGTGGTTGTTCTTGCACTTAGGAGTGGGCGAGCAACAAATACTCGCACCCGCTACCCGCCCGCTATTCACTTTGCTCCTATTATGCGGGGCAGGTTACCACGTCTAGGCAAGAGCGGGGTGTGATTATTAAAATTGACACCCCTCCCAGGCGGAGACGGGGAGCGGTAATAGGTAGCAGTGTACCCCACCCCGCTCTCGGCTCATCTAATTTTAATAATATTTATTTATAATTTTATAATATTTCAAATCTTATTATGTAATTATTGTTTATGATTTTTGATATTTTGAATGATATTTATTATTGTAAAACTAAATTATTTTTGATAATTTTTTGGTTAAAAATGATATAAAAATTTGTTTTAAGTCAAAATTATGCGTATAGACAGATCCAATAAAAAGCGATAGTAAGATGCAAATAGATGAAATCTCATTCGCAGACACATTAAAGAATGAGATATCCTATCTTGCCTACATATGAAACAAGGTAAAATATTTTATTAAACGAATCAAATATTAGGTGAATCGGTTGTGAATGCTCTTTATATGACTCATGTTGGACCCCACTTTGTCCGGGTTGGATGTATTTTATCAAATTCAATTTTCTTCCGTGTTGCCTCGATTTGTTGAAATTTTACAGGACCACAGAGTTATGACCACTAAGTCGCAAATGCCCGATTTCAAGAAATTATTCAAAAAGATCTTCAAATGCCAAATAGCCAGTCCTAGGCAATAGAAAATCAAATTCAAGGATCAACGCCTTTGACCACGCTTGATTCTGAGGTCAAACGAAGAAGATATGGTCAAAATAGCGTTTGAGCCGCTAGCGATGGTTAAAATGGTAATTGACTTTTCAAACGGCACTCCGGATCAGGTCACGAACCTAATATTCTCATTCTACTCGTCATTCTGAGAATTTTGACATATGTATTGTATATATTCGCTCCGGGGTCTTTTTCAATAAAAATCAAAAATTAAGTTTTTCGATAATAAATAATCGCAGTACAGGCATGGCGCGAAAATAAAATCATTTTAAAATAAAAATGACACGGGATCACTCGTCACGATGTCCAGAGTCCAAAAATAATTTTCTCATAATTTCTTAAAATTCAAGTTGCCATCCCGAGTCTAAAAATCTAAAGACATCAGTTAAAAAATACCCAACTGAAAATTTTAAAACCTTAGCTGCCATCTTTTTCTCTTTCCCACCTAATTCAGTCCACGTGTCACCTTTTAATTGATTAAAAAAAACACAAAAAAAAACAAAACGAAAAAAAGAAAAAAAGAAAACCCAGTCAACTCTCTCTCTCCCCTCCATCTCGTCCCGTCTCTTTCACGTTGGCAGCAGCGCAGCATTTCTTCTCCCCCAGGCACAGAGACGCAGTGCAGGCAAACGGACCCTCCTGGTTTGGATTCCTTCCCTTTTTTCCTTCCCCTCTTTCCCCTGCCTTGCCGAAACCAGCTCTCCTTCCTGCCATTGCACAACCGGCTACGCCTCCCCATACCTCCCTAGTCCCTACACCCTGCCAGCCATGTCAAACCCATCACCAAGCCCGATTCTCGCATCCCTTGATTCCAACTCAAACCCTAATTCATCTTCCCCTATTTAAACCCATCAATCAAAAGGGGGGGCTCTCACAATCCAAAAAAAATTTCTAAATACCTTCTTCTTCCTCAATCATCATCTGCCATGGAGAGTCCCCCGGACGGAAGCTATACAGCCGGTCAACCACGTAGAAAATCAGAACCCTCTTAGTCTCTCATTCCCTCGCAAAACCCCTACCAAAAGTCAAAAAAAAAAAAGCCTTCCTCCATCATGCACTGTTCGCCTTTCCACCATGACAGCTAGCTGAGCATCGATCCACGGCGCCACCACGCCAACTAGCCAATGCCTCCGCTCCAACGACGACCCAACATCAGCCCCGAGACGTAGCTTCTAGCCGCCTTGGCTATGTCTTCAATCGCGCCCAGGGCCACTGCCATCTCACTCTCGCTTTTCTTCAACCTCAGGACCTCGAGTCCATTATTCCCCCCCACGCTGTGCTAGCCACGAGTCCGCTGTTGCTGTCCACGCCCAACCGTCGCTCGATTCGCTGCTGCTACCCTGCCGCACACCGTTCAGGCTCTCCTTCACTGCGCTGCAACTCCTAGCTTCACCGCCAACCCACTAGTTACCCAAGGAGGCAAGAAAGGGGTGATTGAAGAGAGGTTGGCTGTAGGTTTTGTTATTTTATTTGATTTGATCTATGATAGCTAAAATTTGGCATGGCTGTATAACATTTCATATTCGGTATATGCTAGTTCTGCTTGGGATTTGCTTGCTAATTTTGTTTGGTAATCTCTATCATGAAGCTGTGTTTTGACTGTGTTTCGATCTATTTTTATTTGGACATCACAGCCACATTAGGCTGGTAATGAGGGTGGATTCAAATTCTTTTTTTCTTCACTTCTTTGCTCTGGTTTAGAGCCAATTCGGTGAATGACATTCTAGAGTCTAGACACCCAGGCCACAATTGCCTAGTGGTGAACGAGGGATTTTTCCATCTGTTTATGAGTTCTTTTCTGTTTTATGTGTCATGCATGGAATACATGCTTGGGGTGGTCGTTACCTTTGTGATTAGCCTCTATGTTTATCCCTCTGGTTGGTGAGGTCCAATATTGGTTATGTTATAGGTCCTTTTCTCCTGGTTGTTGATGAAAAAATAATAGAATACAGAGAAATAGATTTTCTTATTCTTTAACTCAATGAAATACATAGTATAAATAGAGATGAACATCTAATCAAATCTCTTACAATCTTCTATATAAAGAAATAATATTAATTGATATCTTTATCAATTAATAAGATATGATCCTATCAATTAATGAAATATATCAATTAATAGAATATCTTTTTTAAATGGGCAATAATCTCAACACTTCCCCTCAAGTTGGTGCATAAATGTCACACATGCCCAACTTGTCGAAGAATTTTGAAAGTACTCGATTGGATACTCCTTTGGTAAGGATATCAGCTAATTGATCTTCTGATCGAATCTTTGGTAATTCCACAATTTTTCCATCCAATTTCTCTTTAATGAAGAACCTATCTATTTCAACATGTTTTGTACGGTCGTGTTGAACTGGATTATGGGCTATATCACATGCTGCTTTGTTGTCACAATATAGCTGAATTGGTTGCTTTTGAGAATAGCCTAGGTCTTGTAAGAGAAATTTTAACCATAATGCTTCAGAAATTCCTAGGGCCATTCCTCTATACTCAGCTTCTGCACTAGATCTTGCAACCACATTTTGTTTCTTGCTCCTCCATGTGACTAGGTTTCCACCAACAAAAGTAAAGTATCCAGAAGTTGATCGCTTATCATCAACCGATCCAGCCCTGATCGAGATCCGTATATACCTCAATATTTGATTTGCTTGTGTTTTTAGAGAATAAAATTCCCTTTCCCGGAGCAGACTTTAGGTACCTTAAAATCCGCATGACTGCATTCATATGTTGCTCATAAGGACTATGCATGAACTGACTAACGACACTCAGAGCGTAGGCAAGATCTGGTCTTGTGTGAGCTAAGTACATTAATCTCCCAACTAGTCTCTGATATCTTCCCCTGTCCACTGGTACCTGGGTTGTGTCAATGCTTAATTTCAGACCCTCTTCTATTGGAGTGTTAGTTGGTTGACATGCTGACATACCAGTTTCATGGAGTAGATCTAAGGCATACTTCCTTTGAGATAGAAAGATTCCTTTACTCGATCGGGATACTTCAATTCCCAGAAAATATTTTAAGGTGCCTAAGTCTTTCATTTCAAATTCCCTGGACAAGTACTCCTTCAAAGCTTTCATCTCTTCTAAGTCATTGCCTGTGACGATCATGTCATCGACATATACAATGAGTGCAGTAATATTTCCATGCCGCTTCTTTAAAAACAATGTGTGATCTGAATTGCTTTGCTTGTAACCAAAGGTGGTCATAGATTTTGTGAATCGTCCAAACCATGTTCTAGGGGACTGTTTTAATCCATATAATGATTTCCTCAACTTGCACACCTTTTGCTTTTGCCTTTCGGTTACCATGCACCCTGGTGGAAGATCCATGTAAACTTCTTCAGAAAGGTCACCATGTAAGAATGCGTTCTTCACATCAAACTGTTGTAATGGCCAGTCAAAATTTGCAGCTAAAGATAACAAGACTCGGACTGTATTGATCTTGGCTACAGGTGCAAATGTCTCTGTGTAGTCAAGTCCATAAGTTTGAGTGTAGCCCTTCGCCACTAATCTTGCTTTATAGCGTTCAATTGTACCATCAGCTTTGTATTTCACAGTAAAGATCCACCGGCACCCAACTGGTTTTTTGTCAATGGGACGATCAACAAGCTCCCAAGTTTGATTCTTCTGTAAAGAGGCCATCTCTTCATTCATTGCAGCTTTCCATCTTGAATCAGTTAAGGCTTCCTGCACACTGTTAGGTATAGATACAGTAGCTAATTGATTGACAAATGACTGATTTGTTTGTGACAAGCGATGTGTCGACATATAATGGTTCATGGGATATCTTACTTTACTTGACAATTGAGGTTCATATGTAGATTTTGGAATACCTCTAGTAAGACGTTGTGGTAATTGTCTCTTAGATGACTCTGGTACTGTGTAAGGATTTTCCTCAGACAACGATTGGTTTGGTGTATCAATTGGGAGAGACTCAGTTTCAGATGTCGCTTGGTCTTGGTTTTCTCGGTGTCCACTATGCTCCAACTCATCCACTTCTACATTTGCTGTGTCATTACGTAACTCCAAGTTATGACCACTAGGATTCTTATTACCTATACCGTGATCAGATATTTCCACAATAGCTTCCTCTTGGGTATATATAAGAGTCTGAATTTCCTCAAGAGACTCCCCCTGAAAGTCAGACTCAGAGAAATACATAGTGTCTTCATGGAAGACAACATCCATAGTGATAAACATGCGTGTAGTAGGAGGATGATAACATCTATATCCTTTTTGATGCATAGCATAACC
Source organism: Taxillus chinensis (assembly GCA_023512835.1). Taxonomy (NCBI): domain Eukaryota; kingdom Viridiplantae; phylum Streptophyta; class Magnoliopsida; order Santalales; family Loranthaceae; genus Taxillus; species Taxillus chinensis. The sequence goes on along the minus strand of CM042088.1, from coordinate 49,907,609 downwards.
AACAAAGACACATTTTAAGGCTCGAGGCATTAACTTACTACGTTGGTTTGGAGGAAGATGAACATAAGCAACACACCCAAAGACATGAGGGGGAAGGTTTGGGACTGTAGGAGCAACAACAGCGGCTTCGAGTGTCTGAAAGGGTGTACGGAAGTGGAGAGAACGGGATGGAACACGATTAATAAGATATGTTGCAGAGAGAAGTGCTTCACCCCAATAACACAATGGCATGTGAGCCTCAATGAGAGAAGCACGAACAACCTCCAACAAGTGTCTATTTTTTCGCTCGGCCACGCCATTTTGTTGAGGGGTATCTGGACAACTGGTTTGATGGATAGAACCATGTGAGGCCAAAAAATGTTGAAGGTCTGAACTATGGTATTCCCCGCCATTATCACTGCGTAACACTTGGATTCGGGCATTATATTGTGCACAAATAGTATTATAAAATTTCTGAAACAACAAGTTAACTTCTGATTTGGATTTCATCAAACACAACCATGTCATCCGAGTACAATCATCAATGAAGGTAACAAACCAACGTGACCCACCCAAGGTTGGGACTTTGGATGGTCCCCAAACATCAGAGTGAATTACCATAAAGGGAACAGGACTTTTATGTAAGGTTAAAGGAAAAGAGGTACGCTGGCTTTTAGCAAGTTCACACACATCACACTTGAACATAGAAAGATCCACATTCATAAATAAACTAGGAAATAACCTTTTGAGATAACCAAATGAGGCATGTCCTAAACGCCGATGCCAGAGTAAGATATCAGCAACCTTCTTGGGGAAATCAGGGCTCTTCACTAATAAAGCCTGTTGTAATTTGTTAGAAGTTTCTGATGCCAAGTCCAAGTAATATAGCTTCCCTCTCTTAATACCATAACCAATTGTTTGTCGAGTCTGGATGTCCTTAAACACACAATAATTTGGCCAAAAAATAACAACACAAGATAATGTGGTAGTGATTTGGGAGACCGATAAGAGGTTATAATCTAAGGAAGGAACAACTAACACAGAATCAAGATGTAAAGTATTAGTAAGATGTGATGACCCTTCTCCAATTACCGGGGTGGTATTACCGTTAGCCGTGGAGACACAATTTTGGGAGGATGAGCGAAGATTGGTGACTTGTCGAACATCGAATGTCATATGATCAGTAGCACCAGAATCAATTATCCATGCACTATTCAAAACAGGTGTAGAAGTGGTGAACACCTTACCTTTAGTAGTTGAAGTGGTTACCAAGGCAGATGACCGAACATGGGCATTGGCGTCCATTATTTGAGTAACTGCAACAGTGGAAGGATGCTTTGAATTTCGATGTTTTGTAGGATCCCACCAATTTGGGTAGCCAATGAGGTCAAAGCAGCAATCTTTTGAATGACCCATTTGATGGCAATGAGTGCATTTGTGAGCAGGAGGTAGATGGCGAGAAACCATAACAGAAGCTTGAGGGAGGTCACTCATTAGTTTTTTTTTTGTTTTACACAAAAAAAAAAGGTTATATGTAGATTACGGAAGTGATGGTGTTGGTATTTGGCGAATCCGTGTGGCGTGTTTGGTTTGGGATGGGACCTGCATTTGGCTTAGGCGTCTGTCTGAGCTGAGGGCGTTGCTGGATGGCGGCGGCGGGTCTGTGGCGATGGTGGCAGGGTTGATGGTGGGTTCAGACGTGAAGGTGGTCTGAGGCGAAGGCGGGTTTGGATAGCGGCGATGGTGGTTCTGTGCAAGCAGCTGTCCCGTCCGGCGGTATGGGTGAGCGGCGATCCGCTTTGTCGAGCGAGCGGCGGTCCGTTGGACGGGCAAGCGGCGGTCCGGTGGTCCGGGGTGAGTAGCAGAGACTCCTGCTGAGCGACGGTCTGTGTGTGGCAGAGTGTTTGGGGCAAGCGGCAGTGGCCTGGGCGGGCGAGCAGCGGTGGCCTAGGGCGAGCGGGCAAGCAGCGGTGGTCTGGGGCGAGCGGGCGAGCAGCGATGGTCTGTTTGTGGTAGATTGTTTGGAGCGAGCGGCGATCGGGTTATGGGGCGAGCAACAATTTTGCACCAACTAGAAAAGATGAAAGATGGAGGTTTTTTTGATTGGTTTGGATATGGTCTGGGTTTTTGAACGGTCTTGGTTTTGGAATGAATTCCAGGTAAATGGTCTTTTGGACCCTGATAGCTCTGATACCATGAAAAAATAATAGAATACAGAGAAATAGATTTTCTTATTCTTTAACTCAATGAAATACATAGTATAAATAGAGATGAACATCTAATCAAATCTCTTACAATCTTCTATATAAAGAAATAATATTAATTGATATCTTTATCAATTAATAAGATATGATCCTATCAATTAATGAAATATATCAATTAATAGAATATCTTTTCTAAATGGGCAATAATCTCAACAGTTGATCGGCATAATTTCTTGCCAATGTATTTTGTTAATTTGTTGTTCTATTTGTTCTCTGATTATTAAACTCGTTGAAATGCCATGAATACCTATTTCTCACGGTGGGTGGTATGTACGATTTTTGAAAACCAGTTTTGAAATTTGGTTTGAAAATTCATACTTTACACTTAACAGTTCTTTATTTATTTATTTTTATTTTTTAATCATGTGATAAATGTAGAGATTTGGTTACTCTAACCTTTGTTTTGCAGGAATTATTTACCTTTTTAGTTTCTTTCCTTTTTTTATTTTATAATTTTTTTGTTTTTCTCGTTCTTACAGCAAGGTCTCATGTGACCATTCTTCATTGTAAATTGTAAACACACAAGATAGTAGAAATGAGAAAAAAACCAAAAAAAAAAGAGAGAAAAAAAAAAGAAAAAGGAAGAAAGAAAGAGAGAGTCTGTTTTATGGATGTCACTAATCACACACTACACTTTTATTTTTGTGTTTTAGAAAAATGGTTTTGTTATTATTTTATTTCTTTAAAAAATGCTTTTTTAAAAAAAACAAAAAAAAACAAAAAACAAAACAAACAAAAAACAAAACAAACAAAAATAGAAAAACAAAACGAAAAAACCCTTTTCCCAACACTTGGACTTTTCAATACTTGGATCTTTGTTTTTTTTCATCTTTAGTATCAAAAGTAAAAACATGCATTATAAGTTTTAAACTTTGAACATAAGACTTAGATAATTTAAAATCTTTAGGACTCTTTTAGCTTTTAAAACTAAATTTAATTTCTAAAAAAAATGTCAAAAATGTCAACAAAAAAAACAAAACAAAACAAAACAAAACAAAAAAAACAAAACAAAACGAAAACAAAAACAAAAAAACAAAAAACAAAAACAAAAACAAAAACAAAACAAAATATTAGGATATCCCTTAGAGGCTTGGGGTAATTTTGATTTAATTTCAAACTTTAACACACAACTAAAAAAAATTGAACTATAGGCCATAGGAAAATTTTGTCATGGACTAACAAACGGTTATAACAAGTTAGAAACCTCCACACTCCTAAGATAGGTACTGAAAGGGCGTCGTGGGGGTGCTAGCCCTTCCCCACGCGTAACCAACTCCCGAGCCCATCCCTAGCAGCTTAGATCAAATTCCTTGTAGGTGACCAACCGCACCCCAAAAACGGTTGGTGGCGACTCTAATTTTTCATCACCATTCAGATGAGGTTTAGGAGGAACCGCACCCCAAAAGCGGTTTCCCTTCCGAACGAAATTCGGTGATGACAACTCACATATTATACGTAGTTTTGTTTCAAATACATATATGGTACATCAAGGTAGTTGTTTCAAATGCATTTTTTGGAGGGAGCCTCTTAGAGCATCCGTACTAGCTCCTACAATTTTTTTTAAACATTTTGAGAAAATTTTAAATTTTAGATAAAAAAACTACACTGCATCAGAGCATCCACAGTATCTCTATAGTTTTCATCTCTATTTTAGGGAATAAATAGTACAATATTTGATACATTTTGTTTGTCCTACGCACTTCATTCTTTATCTCTATCTCTATTCTTTTAAATTATAATTTTTTATTTTATGTTTACTATTTTTTTATCTTTTTCATTTATTGCAATCAATTAAAAGTGCACATATGTCAAGATATATAATAATAAAATATTCAGAAGATGAAGAGTGATCCTTAAAATATGAAGCGTCTTTATTCAAATTTTATCTTCAATATCTAAATTTTATAGTTTAGAGCATCCACACTAACTCTATTTTCTTTATTTATATTTTAAAGGATGTATAGTCAAATTTTATAGATATTTAAACAATTACATACATCATGCTTTCTATTTCTATATTTATATAATAAAATAATATATCTTAAGTAATTATTTATTATTTTTTATCTCCTTGTTGGAGCAAAACCAGAGGGCCGCACCAACCAAAGCTAGGAGGAAACAGAGGACCGCACCCAAACAAAAAATAACTGGGGTGCTCAAATACATTTGAAGCTATATACACATACCCATGGCACTAGAATTAGTGCCCTCGTAGAACGTAGTGTGTGCATCCGTCCACTGGTCGACAACATAGTATCCGGGAATTCCAGACTCCACTAATGATAACATGAGAACAATGCGAAGCACAATCGTTGTCATTGTCTGGGTCATTTTTCTTAAATTGCTTACTTGGAGAGAAATTGTTTTTTTAAAAAGACACAAAGTAGAGAAGTACAAAGAGCAAGAGGAGTGGGAGAAGGCAAGCTTTGTAAGAGTGATATGCGGTTGGAGGATTTCCTACTTATGGATGAGCCGGTGGGCCAGTGCCAGAGTAGAAAGAAACGCGTGAGGAATAAAATAAAGATAAGATTTGAAGACGAAAAGTAACCTTTACATATGAAAATTTACCATAATAATTTTATTTTTAATTTATTGGTTTTGTAATTTTAAATACCTATTTAATATTCATTTAAAAAAAGTGTATTTTTAAAGTACCGATGCTCTTACGGAATTTAAAACAAATTGACATGTTAAAATTAATTAATGCTTTGGAGTTGTACCTTTTTTTTTTCTCTTTTCAGATCTCAATTCTTGCTTCCCATACATAGTATGCGTGCAAAGAGTGTTCCTTTTCTCTTATTCTTTACTTTTTTGTTTTATCCAATCGTAACCCATGAACAACCCCGCAATTAATGCCTCATATTAAAAGTTTATCCAGAGTTTACATGTAAGAGCATCTACATTAGCTTCCCTATTATCTAACTTTCCCTATAATTTAGGAAAAAAATATATAAAATTATCAAAAACTCATTTACAACAGGTTCCTTAAAATAGGATATAGAGATATGGAATGAATAGTAAATCTCTATATTTAGGGATTTACTATTCATCTATAAATGCTTTCCCTATAATTTTTTAATATATATATTAAACTTGTAACTTTTGATTGGTTATAATAAATGAAAGGATGATAGAGAAATAATATAAAATGAATTAAATAATAAATAGAAATAGAAATGGGAAATGAGATATTTGATGTTTTTAAAAAATAACAATTTTTTTACTATTCATCCCTAAAGTAGGGATGAAAATGCCAAAATTGTTGTGGATGCTCTAAGTAAGTTTAGCTTATAACCGTGATAATTTAGATACTAAGTTAATATTTGTTTTAGAAAGTAACGATGATATTAAATATTCATATAGTATGTATCATACCTGTAATATTTTTCGATGATCTAACGAGTAATTTGTTAGCAAAATCAATTAGGAAAATTTAAATTAAAATAAGTTAATTTTAATTTATATTAATTTAATTTTTTCTAATTAAATTTGCGCACAAACTAGCCATTAGATTACTGCTAAATTTTACAAGCATGATACATATTATATGAATATTCAATCTAACGGTTAATTTATAAAAATATCAACTTAATACTAAAATTACTCAAATTACCACGATAGTAAACTGAGCTTGCTTACCAGTAACTCTAAACTCATCGAAAGATTCAATTATTTGAGTATTGCAAAAATAAGCACTAATTTTAGAAGTAAAAAGAGATTGTAATTCCAATTTTAAGTACTATAAAATATTGTCAAGATAGAATAAAAATTTTATTTGAATTTCTAATTAACTTTGTAAGGACACAAAGTCCTAATATAGCTAATATTACTTTAATGATACTTTGTATCCTTATTAAGTTATGAATTTAAGTCGCAGATGTAACTAGAGAATATTTTTAAAGAATAATGCTACTTGCAATTTCCAAAATAGGGACCGAAAGAGAGAAGGGGAGACGGTGGGGTGGGAGAGGAGAGAGAGGGAGATGATGCACGTGTGATGAAATGTTTAGTTTTTTTGTATGAATCCAATGTAAATATTTAACTAGAATCATTTAAAATTATAAAAAAGTAGTTGTTTATCATAAAAAAATGCTAATCTATGTGGCAAATACCTTAACATTTAGCCAATGCCATTGCTCTAAGGGCTTGACTTAGTAACTTTGGAATACAAAGTGTTGTTATATGTATTTTGGTAAATTCATTAATGGAAAATATATCTAATCTATGTGGCGGATACCTTAATTTATTTTGTAGCACAAAATTAATGAGGAGACAATTTTGTATTGGTAAGGAGCAAAAGGATGTATTAAAAATCCATAAAAAATATTAAATACAAATTATTAGGTCATTCAATACTTAATACGAATTATTAAATTATTCAGTTTTTAACGATCTTGAATAGATTTTTATTTATTTATAATTCCATTACAATATATTTCACTTTAATAATGGTACAATTACCTAAAATTCTAATTTAAAGCGTTACAAAGTAAATTCAAGATCCAAATTACAAGTATTACATTCTATGGAATACTTTTAATATTACGTTAAAAGAAAATCAATCATTCCCATTCTTATGTTAATTTATTTCTTTTAATTTTATTCCAGCTTATCAAACAAGTGGTAGGTATTATTACGTTAATTTTATTCCCATTCTATGAAATACTTTTAATATTACATTAATCCGCCAATATACACTAATTCACTAATTTACAATCATTGTTATGTTAATTTATTACTTTTAATTTTATTCTAGGTCTTATCAGTTATTAATAATATTTCAATGATATTTTGTATAATTATAGACTAACAAAGTTGTAAAATTATGCCACAAGTATAGGCTTGGGTAAAAGTGAAAAAAAAAAATTATTAATCGTGCGTTTAAAATTGATGACAACGAGGGATTGACTTCATAATTCTCTGTAACATAAAATATTGCTGTTGCGCGTATTCTGATAAATTAATTAATAGCAAATATATAGTCCTGGAAACCTTTAGTTTATAGCACACAATTAATGAGGAGACGATTATGCATCGGTAAGGAGTGACAAGGACCGCATAATTCTCTATAAATATGGTGAATAATATGTGGTTTATGTGGGGGAAATCTTTATTTTATTGCACTCATATTAATGTGGGACAAATTTGTTTTGGTAAAGAACAAAGGGGATGTATTGGAGATCTCTATAAATATATGAAACAATTTGCTGGGCGCTCAGGTACTCTCAAATTAAAGAAGGAATCAATATAGGAGGAAAAAAGAATGTCCGATTCAAAAATTCTGGTGGTGTTCCTCCTCCAATTTGTAGTACTCGTATGTTCTACAGATGTGGGAGCGAACGGTAGCTTGATTCATACAACATGTGCTAGAATCGAGAGTAAATATGAACAGAATCTTTGCCTTTCTACGCTCCTGTCGGATCCCCGCACCAACTTAACATCGAGTCTCAAGGGTTTTGCTTCCATATTCATACAAAAAGCCATTGAGAACGCGACGGACACAATCTCATTCATGGAGAAGCTTATGAAGACTCATACTGATAATCCCACCAAACGAAGTCTACAAGGCTGCTGTGATGATTTTCAACTAAGCATCGATGACGTTAACCGGCACATTGATGGGTTTGAAAATCTGGAAGATCTAGCTTCAGCTGTCGGGTCAATGCTTGCTGACGGTGAAGTGTGCGAAAAGGGTGATTTTGAGATCGATGGGGTAAAAATACCGAAAGGAATAGTTGAACGAGGTAGAAATTTGTTGGAATGGTGTAGCTTGGCGCTCGATATTTTAAGTCTTATGCAGTGTAATCGTGTGGGATCTTGTCACTAATTAGGCATGCTGAGATGCCGTCCATGAATAAAGTACTCAATCAACATTAATGAATTGCAGTGCTTATTTTCTTTAGAATTTATGCCGTATTACTGTGGTATATTTATGCCAATATACGCTGAAATATTTAGTAGCTGGACACAAGGAGACCCATCAACAACCATGTACATTGAAAATAGTAAACACAAATACTAGCAAAAGAACAGATTGTGAGGAAATACAATCAATGCAACACGAGATTTAAACAATAAATTTTTAGAACAAATTATGAAAAAACACAATCTTTAAAGTTATTTTATTTAAATATAAGTCTTTAAGGAAAATAAGTTATACAATAGCAGGTAGCTCTCTTTTCCTTTTCATTAATATATAATAAAAACTGGGAGTAACGCTAAACTAATAGATATATGCATTCCGCATCAAGGGAGGAAAAAATACGAAACTGGGAGATACTTAGAGCAACTCGAGGCTCTCTATTATGCAAAATGTTAAAATTAAGCTCGAACAGCCTCTACAGCTCTTTACATTTACAAATTAATATATTTCTTTTGAAAAAACAATATTCATTCTCTATATCATTTTATATTATTTTTATCTTCTCTCTTCTCCCTCCTCCCTCCTCTCTGATCGCAGTCCTTTTCGTCCGGTCTTAGACGTTGGTTCATCAAAGCGAGCCATACCGGGGGAGGCCACTACTTCGGCCCAAGAACCGAACAGGGGAGGCGCAGCAGTGGCCGAAAAAGGGGAAGTCGCGCCTACACCTGCCTCCTCATCTCCTTTGTTGTGCTCCTTTCGACAGCCTTCCCCACAACCGACAACATAAAGGAAGCTGGCGCCAACCGAGCAGAATCAAAGCGAGCCACGCTGATGCAGATCCACGCCTTCTCATCCTGCTTGCGGCTCCTCTCGCCGTTGTTCTGGAGCATACCGCCATCCTCCACCTTCACCGCCATCATCCACCTTCACCTCCTCCTCCTCAGCTTCTTCAAAGACCTTGGCACCAACTATTTGGGGAAGAAAGCTGGTAGCTATGGAAAATTCATGGACCGCGTTGGTAGATCTGGAAGAAAGCTAGTAGCTATGGACCGTGTTGGTAGCTATGGAAATTCACGGTGGTCGGAAGCGCATTTAGGGAAGAAAGCTGGCTGTCACGGGGTCAGGGTTTTCACCCGTGCGACACTCGGTCACCCTGGTGGATGCGCCGAGTAAGCCATACCGATTGGGCACACGTAGACTGGTTTCACCCTGCCTTGGGCTCATCAGGAGAATGGCTCCAGTTCCCGACCAGTTTGTGTAAGGATGGCCAAATCCCTTCTTCAACGTCAAGTCCGAGACTAGCGGCGTACTCCTCGCATTAAACCGAGTCGGTACGTCTGAACTCCGAAGGGGCTCCATCGATCTCCCGCACGAACTGCCGTGGAGCCTATCCCGTCCGCACCAGCTACGCTTTTCGCTCTGCCCCTCCGCAGGTAGCGCGCACCTGCGCTAGTTGGGAGACGCCCGCCAGCACCTCGCTGTTCGGGGCGTGACTTCCTCCCCCACTTGATTTCGCAACGTCCACGTTGCGTCAGCGAGTTCGGAGGAACCAAGATCGTTTGGCAACGCGCTCCTCTCGACTGCAGCGCTACTCCGTCCCATCCTCGGGAACTCCACCATGGCTCGGCGGCCGACATTGGTGGACGCAATGCGTGCAAGACCTCCTCTTGGTCGACCCCCATCTATTAGGGGCTCCCTCCCAACTTGGGATCAGGGACCACGCATATCTCTCACGAGAGTACTTCGGCGAGCATGTGGATACGGGCCGCAACCGCTCTGATACCACTTTGTCACGGGGTCAGGATTTTCACCCGTGCGGCACTCGGTCACCCTGGTGGATGCGCCGAGTAAGCCATACCGATCGGGGGACACGTAGACTGGTTTCACCCTGCCTTGGGCTCATCAGGAGAACGGCTCTAGTTCCTGACCAGTTTGTATAAGGATGGCCAAATCCCTTCTTCAACGTCAAGTCTAAGACTAGTGGCGTACTCCCCGCATTAAACCGGGTCGGTACGTCTGAACTCCGAAGGGGCTCCATCGATCTCCCGCACGAACTGCCATGGAGCCTATCCCGTCCGCACCAGCTACGCTTTCCGCTCTGCCCCTCCGCAAGTAGCGCGCACCTGCGCCACTTGGGAGACGCCTACCAGCACCTCGCTGTTCGGGGCATGACATGGCGCTGCGTATTCATTAAAAAAGTATTATTTTAATATAGATAAAGTTAAAATAAAAATGTTGTTGGAGTATGATATAAAAAATTACTCTTTATAAATAAAAAAATCTCTATATGTAGAGATAAAATATAAATTCTGGTTGAAGCTGCTTTTAAACTGTGTAGACACTGTTGTTATAATCTCATTCTTAATCATATGATAATAATGTTGTAATTCAAGACTCATTTTTGTAGTATCTAAAATAATTACAGAGTTAAGAGTTATGCTTCAGTTGTTTCTGATGTTCGATAGCCTCAAGTATAGTTAATTTCCTTTGCTTCCTTGCTTCAACTGCCTTAAAAATCTAATTTTTTGTTGTGCAATCACTTTGTTTTTGAGTTTGGACTCTTCAGAATTTTGGTTAACAGACTTATACATTTCCCATCATCTTCTTCAACTAATTTATTATTTTGTCATGATTTCTGCTTTTTTTTTCGACTGGTGTGTAGTGCGCCAATATGGGATCCTCTCCTTTTTTTTTGTTTATCGGTGCTCCTGTTGCTAGTTTCTTATTTTCATCCTTTTTTTGTATTCAATGTAGCTCGGTTTCTATTTTGTTTTAGTCTGCATAATTGTTGTGTTCCTATATCTGTTTATGGATTTTCCTCCTCCTTGTCCATATGCCGCATAACTTTATTTTTAAAAGGAGAGGCTTGCTTTGTAAAAAAAAAAACATTTTTCCCTGTAATTTCCCTATTTTATCGTCTTTTCTTTTAATTTGTTTTGTTTAATCTATTTTAAAATTTTGTCTTTCTAAAAAACCTAATTTTTTTATCTGACTTTATAAAAATCTATTTTTTATTATGTCTAATTGATCTGTTTTTTATTTACTTATTTTCTCCGAGTCTGTTTTCATTGTCTGATATATCTAAAATTATCACGCCCCCAAATTCCAGGGAACCCGGAACCAAGAACATGACTTCCCCTTGCCCACACCCGAAAGGTCAAGGGGTTGGTGACTAGCACCAATAGAGACTACACCGCGGGTGCTATCTCAAATATGTAACCCTGTACAGTCATATATCAAGGGTAATCCTATACTTTCACATACATCATCATGCATATGATAAGTCAAACAGTCATACAGACATTACATCACAAACAGTATGCAAATACAACTATCCACGGACCCATGTCCGGGATACAACACATAATAAAATACAGAATACAGTACTGTATCATACATCAGAGTAGTGGGTGTCCTCCTGGAAGAAAGTCCTCCACTAGTCTCGGGTCACATCTGAAAAGGGTAAACAACAAGTAGGGGTGAGCGACAAGCTCAGTAGGTAACCCCAAAACTCCACATCATGCAACACATATAAGTTTATACTATATGCTCAGTGTACTCGTACACCGTGTAGTGTGCACAATCATCAGGACTCAGCCTGCAAACAAACACTAGGACTCAGCCTGCCCACACAGGACAACTTGTCCACGATCCTCCATGGGATCCTAGCTCAGGGCACTCAGCCTTAGCTCCACGAGCTCAACGGCTCAACTCAGGCCTTAGCCTGTCCACGCAATATGCCCGGCCACAGTCGCCACACAGGCCTGCCATCAGGTGCATATGCCTGCCACGTCAACCACATAGCACCATCGGTGCATCACGGTGAGAACCCAAACAAGTCACGGAGTCAATGCCCCAATACCTCACACCAACATACTAACATTAGTATGACATGTCATTCTCAACATTTCCTTTAAAACTGTAGCCAGTCTTCACAAGTAAATCCTCAATCCTTGATTTATGAAGGAAGTACCCATGACAGCTATTTTCTTGAAATCAAAAGTCCCGGCATTGGGTTCCCATATCATAAATAAGATAATCTGATTTTTGGGGATTTTTCTGAGATGTCTAACCCCACTTTCCAAAAATTCACCACTACGAACTTTTGGGTTTTTCCTAGATTTTACACTAAAACCCAATTTTCACATTTTGAAAGAGTGGAATTAATTTTTCTAGTATTTTTCTTTGAATCCAAATGGGGGTATTTTGTTATTTACATTGTAACTTAAGTATAATACTTATATGTGTAGATGGGTATGGGTTACAATGTAAATGGTCCAGTCCAGTGCAGTTGCACTGGCTCGAAGTTGCAGAACAGCCTGCCTCGTAGCTTCAAGACTGCGACTTGTAGCGCGAGACTGCAGTGCGCCTCGAAGACTCGTAGCTGGAGATGCGACTCGTAGCTGCATAGCGCGCCTCGAAGACTCGAAGCGGGTCTTCGATCTTCGACCTTCGGACTACGAACCTTCGAACTACGGGTCTACGAACTACGATCCTACGAACTACGAACCTACGAACTACGGGTCTACGAACTACGACCCAGAACTTCGGATTTTCGTTAGTTCGACCCAGTAACGCGCCCAGGGCACTGTTCATCGTCGTTTTTGCCTGTTCTTCGCCTGGAACGCACCCAGAAACTCCTAGACACTCACTAACACCCCTGTTTCGCAACAAACTACGATATCTACCCCAGAATGCGTCTAGAACGCCTCTAAATCGCGCAGAAACAACAGAAACACGTATAAAATTCTAGATTTCCAGAAATCTAGATCTAAACCCAGATTTCCAGAAATCTAGATCTAAACCCAGATTTCCATAGTTGACTTATCAACCCTCATGAAAAACACAGTTAATCAATCCCAAAATCACAGAAACATATATCCACAATGATATAAAACAGTTTTTAACCACAGATCTTATGCTAAACCATTAGATCTAACCCAAAATTGGATTTCCCAAATTCTAAGGTTCATGCCCAATTCCATAAATCATGATAAATTCGTGCAGATCTAAAACAAGAGAGAGATAAGAAGTTTAAGGACACCTACTTTAAGTGAATCTTTGAGCTCCACGAACCCAAATCGCCCCAAATCGCCAAGGCCTCCAAGCTCTCTCAAGCTCTCTCTCTCAAACGCACAAACGTGAAACGTAAAGTGAAAGCTTCTTCTTTTTTCTGCTATTTATATTTCTGCCAGTCAACTGACCTAGTCAACCATTGACCCAGTCAATAATTGACCTCCCAACACAAAAATTGACCTCCAAGGCCCCGAACTCCAAATTGAGTCAAACTACAGTCAAAACGCTCGAAATGACAAGCACAACACTAGACTGATATTATCACACGCAAATGACCACTCAAACGCAAAGTCAACCAATAAACCCCGAAAAGTCAACAATCGGGTCAAACGGGGCCCCGACTTGGAATCGGGCCCAAGTACAGTCAAAATGCTCACATCGACGACTACGCGACCGTCCAGATAAGTACATTCCCATAGAATGACTATCTCTCAAAAACTACCCAAATACGAGTCTTTACACTAAGGCTCCACCTTTTATTCATTAAATCTTTTAAGAGATCGTTATTTTTTTTGTTGTAACAAATTTAGATCCCCTTTTTTAAAATTCCTTTTTTAAAATATTGTTTCAGTCAAAGTTTAATTTACCTCAAAATTCCTTGTAGCAATTTTTTTTCCTCGTAATGTTTTAATGTTTTTTTCTCGTAAAGTTTAGTTTGTAGACTTTTTTTTAAGTTCCTTTTTAACCGGTCTGATAAAAAAACAAAAAAAACCTTCAAATAATAATTAGGAATTAATTTTGGGTGTAGTGGGATGTCTAACACTTTCCTTATTCGTAACTGACTCTTGGACCCTTAGTCTTTAGCATGTAGGACATTTTTATTTTTGCTACCTTTTGTTGCAGGTGTTTCAATCGCAACTTTATTTTCAGTTGGCGGCAACTCCAAAAGTACAATTTATTTTTTTACCCTTTTACCAAAAAAAGCCAATTGCTAATCAATGTCGTTTCCTCGGCATTCGGATGAATCCGAATGTTGGGTTTTTGAAGGTGTGATGCCAATTAATCACAGCTTAATATAATTAAACTCTACGCACATAAAATATTAGGCATTTCTCACATGGTTCTTTAAGTTTATGTAGCATACTCAACCTTAAAATTGCTTATTGAAGATTGCTTGACTTTTGTTTACAAACTTGCTATCAATTTCTCGGCTTTATGATTTCTCAAGAACTTATATATAGCATTATGAGAGACGCTTTTTTCCAAAATACCACTTGAAAATATTATTGCTAGATCTTCACTAGAACATATCACACTAATTATTATTCTCTCCCTTTCTTGATCTCTCTAATTTCCCAAAAAACGAGAGTAATTAGCATCCATTGACAATGAATATAGCTTGAATGCAAAATAATAATTGGGTTTTTGAAGGTGTTTGAAAGGAAGAATAAAAATTGAGATTTGAATTTTGATATTAGATTAAAATTTCCTAGGCCATGCATGTGTCATATATTCGGCCGCCTTAAAATTTATTAGATAATTAACTATTCATATTGCTTGTGAGTTTTAGGTTTGGTGGTTCATTAGGTAATAGGCATTTCAAGATTTTGAGGTTTGATTTTATATAATCCTTGCATGTCATTCACCACAATAAATGGGCAGTGAAAGTATTTTTATTATAAACCTTGTTATATAATGCATGCATGCATGCGGTCTTTGTACTTAGGGGTGGGCAACAGATATCTGCACCCGCTATTCGTTCTGTCCTACTATGCAGGGCAGTTACCTCACCTAGGCAAGAGTGTGAAGCGGTTTTTAAACTCGACACTCTACCCAGGCGGGGACAGGGAGCGATAATAGGTAGTAATGTACCCTGTCCCGCACCCATCTTGCCTAATAATAATAATAATTTTTATTTATAATTTTATAATATTTCAAATATTATTATTTAATTATTATTTATGATTTTTAATATTTTGAATGATATTTATTATTGTAAAATTAAATCATTTTTGATAATTTTTTGGTTAAAAATGATATAGAAATTTAATTTAAGTCAAAATTATTCATATGAGAGAGAGAAAGGAGTGGGAGAAGGTAGGTTTTGTGTGAGTGATGTGCGATTAGAGGATCTCCTACTTACGGAGGAGCCGATGGGCCAGTGCCAATGCAAAGAGAAATGTGCGAGGAAAAAAATAAAAATACGATTTAAAGATGAACAGTAACCTTTAAATATGAAAATTTACCAATAATTTTATTTTTAATTTATAAATTTTGTAATTTAAAAGACCTATTTAATTTTCATTTAAAATTTTAAATTATTTTTAAAGTACCGATGCTCTTATGAAATTTAAAACAAATCGACATGTTAAAATTAATTAATGCTTTAGAGTTGTACCTTTTTTTCTCTGTTCAAATCTCAATTCACGCTTTCCATACAAAGTACACGTGTAAAGAGTTTTCCTTTTCTCTTCTTCTTTAGCCTTTTGTTTTATCCATCCGTAACCCATGAACAACATGGCAATTAATGCATCATATTAAAAGTTTATCCAGGAGTTTACTTGTAAGCAAGTTTAGCTTATAACCATGATAATTTAGATAATTTCCATACTAAGTTAATATTTGTTTTAAAAGTAACTGTTATATTAAATATTCATATAATATGTATCATACCTGTAATATTTTATGATGATCCAACGAATTAATTTGTTCACAAAATCAATTAGAAAAAATCTAAATTAAAATAAGTTAATTTTAATTTATATTAATTTAATTTTTTTAAATTAAATTTGCACACAATCATTGCTCTAAGGGATTGACTTAGTAACTTTGGAATACAAAGTTTTGCTACACGTATTTTGGTAAATTCATTGATGTAAAATATATCTAATCTATGTGGCGGATACCTTAATTTATTTTGTAGCACAAAATTAATGAGGAGACAATTTTGTATTGGTAAAGGAGGAAAAGGATGTATTAAAAATCCATAAAAAAATATTGAACACAATTTATTGGGTCATTCAATACTACTTAATATGATTGTTAAAATATTCAGTTTTTAACTGTCATCAAATATATTTTTATTTTTCTATAATTTCATTACAATACATTTCACTGATGACAACGAGGGATTGACTTCCACTTTGTAACACAAAATATTGCTGTTGCGCGTATTCTGATAAATTAATTAATAGCAAATATATAGTCATGGAAACCTTTAGTTTATAGCACACAATTAATGAGGAGACGATTTTGCATCGGTAAGGATTGACAAGGACTGCATAATTCTCTATAAATATGGTGAATAATATGTGGTTTATGTGGGGGAAATCTTTATTTTATTGCACTCATATTAATGTGGGACAAATTTGTTTTGGTAAAGAACAAAGGGGGATGTATTGGAGATCTCTATAAATATATGGAACAATTTGCTGGGCTCTCAGGTACTCTCAAATTAAAGAAGGAATCAATATACGAGGAAAAAAGAATGTCCGATTCAAAAATTCTGGTGGTGTTCCTCCTCCAATTTGCAGTACTCGTATGTTCTACAGATGTGGGATCGAACGGTAGCTTGATTCATACAACATGTGCTAGAATCGAGAGTAAATATTATCAGAATCTTTGCCTTTCTACGCTCCTGTCGGATCCCCGCACCAACTTAACATCGAGTCTCAAGGGTTTTGCTTCCATATTCATACAAAAAGCCATTGAGAACGCGACGGACACAATCTCATTCATGGAGAAGCTTATGAAGACTCATACTGATAATCCCACCAAACGAAGTCTACAAGGCTGCTGTGATGATTTTCAACTAAGCATCAATGACGTTAACCGGCACATTGATGGCTTTGAAAATCTGGAAGATCTAGCTTCAGCTGTCGGGTCAATGCTTGCTGACGGTGAAGTGTGCGAAAAGGGTGATTTTGAGATCGATGGGGTAAAAATACCGAAAGGAATAGTTGAACGAGGTAGAAATTTGTTGGAATGGTGTAGCTTGGCGCTCGATATTTTAAGTCTTATGCAGTGTAATCGTGTGGGATCTTGTCACTAATTAGGCATGCTGAGATGCCGTCCATGAATAAAGTACTCAATCAACATTAATGAATTGCAGTGCTTATTTTCTTTAGAATTTTTGCCGTATTACTGTGGTATATTTATGCCAATATACGCTGAAATATTTAGTAGCTGGACACAAGGAGACCCATCAACAACCATGTACATTGAAAATAGTAAACACAAATACTAGCAAAAGAACAGATTGTGAGAAAATACAATCAATGCAACACGAGATTTAAACAATAAATTGTTAGAACAAATTATGAAAAAAACACAATCTTTAAAGTTATTTTATTTAAATATAAGTCTGTAAGGAAAATAAGTTATACAATAGAACGTAGCTCTATCCTTTTTATTAATATATAATAAAACCTGGGAGGAAGGTTACACTAATACAAATACCCATTCCTATGCATCAAGGGAGGAAGAAATATGAAATTGGGTGGTACTTGAACCGTGTAGACACTTTCATTATAATCTCAGCATATGATAATAATGTTGCAATTCAAGACTTATGTTTGTAGTATGCAAAATAATTGCAGAGTTATGCTTTGGTTGTTCCTAATGTTCTATAGCCTCAAGTATAGCCAATGTCCTTTGCTTCCTTGCTTCAACTGCCTTGAAAATTTAATTTTTGTTCTGCAAGTACTTTTCTTTTTGAGTTTGGACTCTTCAAAATTTTGGTTAACAGACTTATACATTTCCCATCATCTTCTTCAACTAATTTACTCATTTGTCAAAATTTTTGCTTTTCTTTCAATTGGTGTGTAGTGTGTGAATCTAGGATCCTCTCCTTTCCTTTTTTGTTTATTGGTGCTCCTATTGCTCGTTTCTTATTTTCGTCCTTTTTTTGTGTTTAATGTAACTCGGTTCTTATTTTGTTTTAGCCTGCATAATTGTTGTGTTCCTATATCTGTTTAAAATTTAAAATATTTTTCATTTAGAAAAAAAGTGTATTTTTAAAGTACAGATGCTCTTACTAAATTTAAAACAAATTGACATGTTAAAATTAATTAATGCTTTGGAGTTGTACCTTTTTTTCTCTGTTGAGATATCAATTCATGCTTTCCATACATAGTACGAGTGTAAAGAGTGTTCATTTTCTCTTATTCTTTACTTTTTTGTTTTATCCATCCGTAACCCATGAAAATATTTTAAATTTTAAATGAAAATGTTAGAATCGGGCATATGTAAAGGCCCAATTACGTGTCATGATACTTTCTGCTTTGGGCTTGCCACATCGGCCCGCATGGCTTTAAAATGCTTCGTGACATTTAAAGCCTTCTTTCTTCTTGTATATGCTTTAACTTTCTTGTCCTTGAGCGATGTGGGACAAACATCCCAACAATCTCGACTTTGTCATACATCGACCATACACCATAGGATGGAGACACACCTATGAAACTGGAGATTTCTTGTAACTCCCTCTCGGTCCACGCCTTGTGGAGAGATCAAACCGGTTCGATATTAAGGTGACATCATAACCCAGATACCGCTACATCAACGGGACACGCCGCTCGATCATACCATGCCGAGAAGACTTTCGATATCACGGAACACTTAACGGGGATAACAACAGGACAACCAGACACTAATATCAGTTTGTTATAATCGGGCATAGGTAAAGGCCCGGTTAGGTGTCACGATACTGTCCGTTTTGGGCTCGTCACATCGGCCCGCACGGCTTTAAAAAACGCGTTGTGACATTAAAAGCCTTCTTTCTTCTTATATATGCTTTAACTTTCTTGATCTTGAGCGATGTTGTACAAACATTCGAACAGAAAATTAAATAGGTCTTTTAAATTACAAAATTTGTACATTAAAAATAAAATTATTATGGTAAATTTTCATATGTAAATGTTACTGTTCATCTTCAAATCGTATCTTTATTGCCTTCCTTGCGCGTTTCTCTCTGCATTTGCATTGGCCCACCGGCTCCTTCGTAAGTAGGATATCCTCCGACCGCACATCACACCCACAAAGCCTGCCTTCTCTCATAATTATTTTTTATAATAATTTTGCCTTAAATTAAATTTCTATATCATTTTTAACCAAAAAATTATAAAAAATAATTTATTTTTACAATAATAAATATCATTCAAAATATCAAAAATCACAAATAATAATTAAATAATAATATTTGAAATATTATAAAATTATAAATACAAATTATTAAAATTAGGCAAGACGGGTACGGGACGGGGTACACCGCTACCTATTATCGCTCCTCGTCCCCGCCTGGGTAGGGTGTCAAGTTTAAAAATCGCGCCCGCTCTTGCCTAGGTGAGGTAACCTGTCCTGCATAGCGGGGCGGAACGAATAGCAGACAGGATAGCGGGTGCGAATATCTGTTGTCTATCCCTAAGTACTAGAATGACCGCATGCATGCTTTATATAAGAAGGTTTATAATAAAAATACTTTCACTACCCATTTATCGCGGTCAATAACATGCAAGCATTATATAGTATCAAACCTCAAAATCTTGAAATGCTTATTACCTAATTTAGAACCACCTAACCCAAAACTCACAAGCAACATGAATAGTTAATTGTCTAATAAAGTTTAAAAATAAAAATGGTCTACATGCTAGAGACTAAGGGTCCAGGAATCAGTTACGAGTGAGGAAAGTGTTAGACATCCCACTACGCCCAAAATTAATTCCTAATTATTGCAAGGTTTTTTTTTTATTTTTTTTATGAATTACAATATATTTCACTGTAACAATGGTACAATTACCTAAATTTCTAATTTAGGGCATTAAAAAGTAAATTCAAGATCCAAATTACAAGTATTACATTCTATGAAATACTTTTAATATTATTTTAACTTTATTCATGCTTATCAAGTGGTAGGTCTTATTAGTTATTAGTAATACTTTAATGATACTTTGTATAATTATATACTAACAAAGTTCTAAAATTATGCCACAAGTATAGGCTTGGGTAAAAGTGAAAAAAAAAAATCTTATTAATCGTGCGTTTAAAATTGATGACAACGAGGGATTGACTTCAACTTTGTAACACAAAATATTACTGTTGCGCGTATTCTGATGTATCAATTAATATCAAATATATAGTCAGTGTGCTGGAAACCTTTAGTTTATAGCACACAATTAATGAGAAGACGTTTTGCATCGGTAAGGAGTGATAAGGACTGCATAATTCTCTATAAATATGGTGAATAATATGTCGTTTATGTGGGGCAAATCTTTATTTTATTGCACGTATATTAATGTGGGACAAATTTATTTTGGTAAAGAACAAAGGGGGATGTATTGGAGATCTCTATAAATATATGGAACAATTTGCTGGGCTCTCAGGTACTCTCAAATTAAAGAAGGAATCTATATCGATACAAATTAATATACGAGGAAAATAGAATGTCCGATTCAAAAATTCTGGTGGTGTTCCTCCTCCAATTTGCAGTACTCGTATGTTCTACAGATGTGGGATCGAACGATAGCTTGATTCATACAACATGTGCTAGAATGGTGAGTAAATATGATCAGAATCTTTGCCTTTCTACGCTCCTGTCGGATCCCCGCACCAACTTAACATCGAGTCTCAAGGGTTTTGCTTCCATATTCATACAAAAAGCCATTGAGAACGCGACGGACACAATCTCATTCATGGAGGAGCTTAAGAAGACTCATACTGATAATTCGACCAAACGAAGTCTACAAAGCTGCTGTGATGATTTTCAACTAAGCATCAATGAGGTTAACCGGCACATCGATGGCTTTGAAAATCTGGAAGATTTAGCTGAATGTCTCCATTATATGGCTGACGACGGTGAAGTGTGCCAAATGGTTAGTTTTGAGATCGATGGGGTAAAAATACCGAAAGGAATAATTGAACGAGGTAGAAATTTGGAGGAATGGTGTATCTTGGCGTCCGATATTATAAGGTTTATGCAGTGTAATCGTGTGCGATCTTGTCCCTAACTAATTAGGCGTGCTAACCGTCCATGATTAAAGTACTCGATCAACATTAATGAATTGCAGTGTTTATTTTCTTTAGAATTTTTGCCATATTACTTACTATCATTTCAGGTATTAACGTGTGAGTCTTGATGTGAGAAAATGAATGCTTGCCATGCCGTGTAGGGTTTGATTAATGTAGAAAAATAGTCACCTGAAAATTGAGATTGCTAGTGGGAATTGTTTGCTATTGTTACTAGCTAGTGATGATTTCTCTTCCTCTCCATCTATGAAAAAAACCTTCTTCATTGTCGCTGATTTATTTGTTGAAGTCTGTAAGCTTCAATTCTCAAAGCAGTAACCTATTGCTCGGGTGGGATGATTATAAATCTCAATAGTATCAATAGAAGGATCGTGTTGGAGGCCAACTAAAGCAATGAGTTCCTTAGTATATTTATGTTGTTGAAGAAAAATACCAGCTGAAGAATAGTGGACCTCAAGGCGTAAAAAATAAGGTGCCTTCATATGAAAATAACTCTGATGTTGCTTGATGTTGCTCTTGCAACTTAAATATTATATTTGTATTAAATCATGTCGTGCGTGTGTGTGTGGACCTCAAGGCCTAAATCATTACCAACAGATACCAACTTGGCCTTATAGCAGTCAAGAGAACTATCAAATCAGAGCTTAAGAGAATAAACCCATTTACAACAAATGGGATTAACAACATTAGGACAGGAAACAATTTACCATATGATTAAAGTAGTGCCAATTTCAAACTTGTAAATTATTTAATTGTGATTGGCACTAATGACAAGGTTATTTAATGTCATGTCCTCAAATTTCAAGGGACTTAGAATTAGGAACGTGACTTTTTCACATCCGCACCCTAAAGGTCAAAGGGATGGTAATAAGCACTTAAGGAGACTACATTATGGATGCTGTCTCAAATAGTCTTGTACAGTCATACAACAAGAGTAATCTCATACTTTTCCAAGTGAATATAACAATTAACAAATACCTTAGATAATAAATAACAAATAAATTAGTCATTAAATCACAGTTCATGCAAAATTGAGTATAACCTTTCATGGATCTGTGTCTAGGATAAAACAAATGAATTCAACAAATACATGGATAGAATCATAGATATCAAAAGGAGAAAAATATCTTCTGGTAAAGTAGTGACTCCATCAGTCCTTAGCAGCTCCTAAAGGTAAGCAACAAAGTAGGATGAATAATAAGCTCGGTAGGTGAGTTACATCTCTACAACACCATATATGTAATCACTCTTAAATTCTACATATTCAGGGTACCAGTGCAAGTGTAGTGCTCCATTTGTATCAACTTATTCAAACCAATAATAATAGTCCAACCATGCACACACTCAGGGTTATAACTTTATCAACCATTCAACAATTCACAATACAAGTAGTCAAGCATCAGGCCTAATTCTATCAATACAATCACATATTTACTATTCACCAGCTTACGACCTTGGCCCCATCATAGTTTAAAAAATCTCCGTCATTGTTATCGTTGAAGGTAGGGATGGCAAAATGAACCCAACCCACCACGACTCGCCCCAACCCGTGATGTCTCGACCCAATTTGACTCGCCCTGACAAGTCATCAGATTAGGCTCAGGTTTTGCCCGATTCAGAATTTTTAAAGAAAAATAAGATAAAAAATATGGACCCAACCCGCTTTAACCCAAACTTTTCAAAACCTGGATCAGGATAAGTCAGGCTATATATTTTTAGGTCGGACAGTACCGGAGTCTGACTCAACCTGTTGCCATTCTTACTTGAAGGGAGTCTTACAATCGTAAACTCTATGGTGGGAGAATTAAGTGAATAAGTCCATAACTTGATCACCTAGAATGTGGAGATCACCAAGCATTCTGCTAAGACCGGGTCCGTGAATTCAACCAAACATTCAAGGAGGAGATAGAAACTCTTGGCGTAGATTTGGATGACTCGTGGAAATTTGTGGAAATTCGGATTCTAAATATTAAAGATAGGCATGTTAATTGAAAGGTAATTTTGGTAAGTGAGCCGGGAGGATTTGGGTACGTTATTGGGGTTGGCTAGAAAGGAGATTGACAAAGAATAGATGAAGAGTTTGCATCTTCCACCGACAAAGACGAGGGACCTGCTTTTTTCCACTAGGGCGTTGGCCCCCACTAAACCAGAATTATTACCTCGGACCACATCCAACGAATGACCGTCCACAACTGGCGATGCCTCCTCTAGAGAATACAGCGCCATCGCAGGTGCAGGTAATTGATTATCTGCACCTGCGATTTGGAGTAGGAAGGGGCCGGGCGACACGGCCGGTTAGGGCCTGTGGAGCTTCGATAATAAGGTCATGAGGAGCAGGGGTTGCAGGCCGAACCGGGGAGGAGCCCAATGGAGAACGAACTCAGTTTTTATTAAAAATTAAATTTATTAATTACAAGGCTATTGGTTTTATTAAATTGTTCGGTTATCAATTTTTCAACACCCATACGGCACCGGTGGACATATGTAATACACTAAGGAAATTCGAGTACTCGTAGAAAAATCGGGTGGCTGATGAGACTAAAAACGTAAAGGAAATTGGCCGTTTTCCTTTTATTTTGTTTTAGATTCACTTAAAAATAAGACTTTTATTAAACTGTTTTGGTTTTCTGTTTTTAAAACACTAATTTGAAAATTCCATTTAAAAATTATTTTTTACAAAATTTAATCACAGGCCCCTTCGCGCAGGTGGACGGGTTGCGCAGCGCTGATCTGGGGGAGGGGGTCGCGCAGCGCCGTGCCGTGCAGGGGGAGGGGGTCGCACTGCGCAAGGGGAGGGGGCGGCGCCGGGTGGAGAGATCGGCAGGAGGGGAGGTTGTGCCGGGCAGGGAAATCGGCAGGGGGGAAGGTTGCACAGGGTGGGGAGCCATCGTCGCAGGGACGTCGTAGGAGAGGGAAGTCGCGATAGGGAGAAAATAGATGAAAACACGTGAAAACAGCCAGCAGGCTGTTTTCAATTTTTGGTACTCGATACAGCGTGTTTTCAAAAACGCAAAAAAAAAAAAAACGCTCGTCAAACAATATCAACAACGGGTTTTTTGCATTTAAATACAGAAAACCGCAAAAAAAAAATGCGGTAAATTGATTTGGGCCACCTAGTGTTGTTTTTATTTATTTATTTTATTATTATTAAAAGAGATAAAATTGATTATACTAGAATACTTAAAAGAGTAATATTTCGTGTATTTTCTGTGTGACAATATCATATTGATTTAGCTAAATCAGGCAATATATATAAGTATTTTTTTTATTATATAAGAGACTGCGCAAAGCAGGTTTATTCTTTAAAATATTCAAACAGATAGATACCTTATACTAACATAATAATTATAAAGCGCTTACAATCGTCGGCGTCGATATATTTATTAATTATTATATTGTCCATGCATGCATGCATCCTCATGCATTAATAATTAATATGGAAGCACCGTTAACAGAGGGGATATATACGCGACCCATGGGCCTAGCCATTCCCTCCACGTCAGAAGCCCGCCGTAATATGGCACTCCAAGTGCCGGAATCCAAGAATCGCCTGTGATAAATTGAGAAACCGTGAATCCGCTGGCCTGGGCTTTCGTCAACAAATGGTAGCCGCTCCAGTTGACCCTGCCGGAGGTATCCGATCCTGGACCGCTGTTGTCGTACTCCCCATAAAACAAGAGATTTGTAGGACGAGGCGGCTTCAGCCACTTCTCCCAGCCGGCCTTAGGCACCACAGACTCCATAAAGCACTGCATGAATACGACCTTGGAGTAGTCACCCCATGGTCGACCCAAGTACATACTAATGTTCCCCTTCTGTGGCTCGAGAGACGCAGGGATCTGCACGCTGCAATTTTGAAATACAAATCCCTCAAGCCCTTGATCTGTCGGTGACGCAGTCCCCTGTGCAGTAATGGTCATTTCTGACCGGAAGTCTCGAGCAATGATCCGGCAATCCTGAAATACCGCCGGACCATACCCGAATATGAAGTCAACCGTGCCAAAGATGTCGCATTGCTTGTAAAACTGCTGGCTTCGACGGACGTACAGGGTGTCCTGGTATCCACTGATGATGCATCTATAGAAGGAGGATTGCCGGGCCCCGTTTTTGAGGGCCACCGCTTGACCCCCAGCTGGGCCAGCCGTATTCTCAATGGTCAAGGAGACGCCCAAGAAACCCTCCCCAAGGACATCTGCATGTGTACATACATACATATATATATATATATAGATATATATATATATATATATATATATATATGCACAAACAAACGTAGTCAATATTAGGTACAGTACATATAATTAACAGCATAAACAAATAAATGATGATCCTACTGCAAACAAAACACATATATATACCCATGGTGGCTGTGTCTTTTGTTTGGAAGCCAGAAGCATTACTGCGGTTTCCAGTGATGACGGTGGTGTTAGCATCCTCACCAGAAAGGGTGATGAAGGACTTATCCGCTGGAACGGCCACATATTCGGCGTATATGCCCGGCATGACTTTAATTACATATCTGGCCTCCTTGGGCAGATTGGTGGGGGCAGCTTCAATTGCAGCGTTGATGCTGCTGAAGTTACCATGCCCATTCAACGCGACCGTGGCATTGAAGTATGTGACAACGGGCGGATCATCAGTAGCCGAAAGAGCAACTGCAAGGACTGAAAAAAATGCCACAAGTGAAATTAAAACAGCCATATCTTACAGCTATAGGGAGCAGAGCGAGGATGCAAATTTAGAGAGAAAGAGAGGAGATAGATCGGAGTTTGTGTGTTTGGGTGGCAGGTGAAGGGTGTACATGCATGTATATATAAGCTTTAGTTTGCGCTAAAATAAATTAAAATAAATTCGGACTTTGTATGTTTGTGTGGGGAGCCATCATTTGGATTCCACTTGATATTGACAAACCCGTGCATCCGTCAATCTGAAAGAACGGGACGTGGACGTGGACATACGTGATATTAACGTTAGGTGTCCCGCGAAGGGGACGTGATCGATGAAATGGGTATCAATCGGCTCTCCTAGGAGGCTAGCTAGGACGAAACGAATCCGCATTTTTTCTCACCTACCGGCCCATCCACACACGTCTACGTACAACTTTATTTCGATGTAAAAAAAATGTTTATATGCATATATATATATATATATATATATGTATGCTTTCAGAAATTAAATTAGACCTGTGCAAAGGAGAGCACTGGAGGGAAGGGGCGGGCTCAACAGATCAGCTATGGGACTATGGCTGGGGTACTGATATGATGTATCGTGTACGTATCTGCCGGCTGTTTGGATTGGACATGACGATGGATGATATGATATCCCCAAAATCCTATTCTCTTCCAATTCGGCCACATTGTCGGTGATTATTGTTGTGATTATTATTATTTTAACAAAATGGTTGATGCTTTTAAGGTCCAGCCCCAAGTTTATGATCCAATGTCCATATGGTAAGTTCAGATAAACCATTCATTGAACAACTAAATTATAACAAGGGGAAAGCGTTGGGTATACATATTCTACAAATGATAGAGAGAGGATCAATATGCAACTTTACAACTCCAATAAAAGATGATCGAGTAATATTGAATCATGATAAATAGAGAAATAGAACAAATTTTATTTTAACAATTCTTTTTAAAAAAAATTATAACGATAATTAAAAATTATTTCCAACCGCCAATGGTTGCTATTGAAAATTTTAATTATTATATATATAATTTTATATATTTATTATACATTACAATATACAATTATCATATTAAAATATGTATATGTTTATTATATTTAAACTTTTTAAATATTATAAATTTATTATTTATTGTATATATTTATTATTATATATACTAAATATTTATTCAATATTTCATATAATACATCTATATTTAATATTATATATTATATAAAAAGAGATATTTATTTATTATATCAATTATTAAATACATACACATTATATATAATATACATATATTAATTGAGACATAAGATATATACTTAAATATATCCACAATATAGGACATATACATATATTAATGTCAAGACTTAAAAATTTATGCGAAGATTTTGAAGCAACATCCCACTAATTCAAAAATCTTATAGGTCAACCACAAAGTTAGGGTAATTTAGGCGATAAAATATAGAGAAAATTACAGCGTGGTAATGGAACCCATTTTCTGTTTTTTAATACCAAAAATGCATCTCCTTTTGTTTTTTGTTTAGTACGTGTTTCCCATTATAATTTTCAAAAATAAATAATTTTCGAATGCCAAAAAATAAAAACACATTTTATGAGCTTTTATTTTTTAAAACTGTTTTCTAACCCATCCCGCCGCTAACACCCGCCCACCCCGCCGGCGGCTGCCCACCCCTAGTGCCCCTGCAACCTCGCCCCTCAAGGATCCCCTCCTAAAAAAAAAGTTTTCAATTTAATATAGAAACCAACTCTCAAACAAAAAATGTATTTCATTACACGAAAAACAGTTTTAAAATATAATTTTTAAAAATAATTTTTGAAAATAAAAAATCAAAATTATCACCAAACATACCCGATATTTTTTTTAAATTAAGGTTCAAGGAAGGTTTAATAGAATTAGATTCGGTATTTAACAAATTACACCCGATATTCTTTTTTAAATTTTATCATAACAAGAATCTCTTTTATATATACATTTGGGCTTAAAAGTTAATAGTGATGTAACGGAATCGTTGTCTTTTATAACCCAGTAACCCACCCCGCACGTACGCACACCTCTCGCAGGCCGAAACCAGAAGAAACCAACACAAAACCAAAAAACCAAACACGCACACACAGCCAAGTTTGTTAAACCCCACCCCCGATTAGCGCAACCAAACAAAACAACAGTAGCGCTCATTAATTTCGAGAGCCATATAAAGCTCTCTCTCTCGTTCTCTGTGTTTTGTGTCCCTCTCGCTCGTTCGGCTCGCAGACACGTACGATCGAGAAGAAGTAGAACAACAACAAGACAAGAAGAACAAAATAAAATGATGGTGACAATGGCTGGTGGCCTATGTTTGTGGGTCTGTCTGTTTGGATTGGGGAACGCGGTGGTGTCGGAGGGTGCTCCTACTCCGGTGACGATAAACGATGTTCTGAAGTCGCATGGTCTGCCCATGGGACTGCTGCCCAAGGGGGTGACGGATTTCAAGATCGACGAGCGGGGGAGGTTTGAGGCGCACTTGGATGAGGCCTGCAACGTCAAGTTGGAGAGCCAGCTGCATTACGACCGCAACGTCACCGGCACGCTCAGATACGGCCAGATCAGCGCCCTCTCCGGCATCTCCGCCCAGGAGCTCTTCCTGTGGTTCCCCGTCAAGGGAATCCGGGTGGATGTCCCCAGCTCCGGAGTCATCCACTTCGACGTCAGCGTTGTCTTCAAGCATTTCTCCCTCTCCCTTTTCGACTCCGCCCCAGACTGTACCGGGTTCGCCAGGGCTCCCCTCGTTGCTCCACCAACGTACAAGGTGGTTCTCCTCCCCTTTTCCTTCAATCCCATCGTTAATGGTCTCTGTCTCTATATTTCTCTATTTTGATTATTATTGCTTTTATGACAAAA
Source organism: Taxillus chinensis (assembly GCA_023512835.1). Classification (NCBI taxonomy): domain Eukaryota; kingdom Viridiplantae; phylum Streptophyta; class Magnoliopsida; order Santalales; family Loranthaceae; genus Taxillus; species Taxillus chinensis. The sequence continues at coordinate 49,878,894 of CM042088.1, read as the reverse complement.
TTAATTTTAAAAGTTTTAAACCCACAACCTCATCATTATCATTAGTGGGTATAGGTTTTCACTACCATGCTCGCCAACTTCGAACAAAATTATCTTAAATTTAACTGTTTGTTTGAACTAGATTTTAATTATAATATTTAAAATTTTGGGTGTCCGTCTTTGCCTCTATCTTTTTTTACGTTTTATTTATATATATATATATATATATATATATATGTATATATAACAGGTGTCATATTTCAAGAATTTGCTATTTTTTAAATTTTATTATGTATGTTTGATTATGTTATTTAATTTTTTGTAATATTTAGCATTTTTGCGTGGCTTTTTTTAAACTTAATTATTGTACCTTTTTTAAATATTGGAAACTGGTTTGGGCTAAAAATGTTATGCTATTGGTGATTGTAGATGCACTGGCAGCGGCGCTTTGGACGCCTTCAATATCGGGTTGATAGAGGGAATGGTGGGAGTACCGTGGTGTAGATAGCAATTAGCGCAGGTTGTTTGTGTTAAGTTGATTGTTTGTGAATTGTGATCATCTCCCTTTGGGTTATTGTCCATATTGATCACACTCAGGCGTCTTCATTAATGGTATGTGACAGCTGCTTGTCTATGCTTCCATCCGGCGCCGTGCTCGATCGCTTCCAGTTTTCAATATGGTGCGGGGCGGGCCTGCAAAGTACGTACGTAGTCACGCCCACCATGTGTTGTCGGGCAATGAGGTGAAGGGAAAGCCACCAATTTGCTTGTCTGCCCCTTAAAGAGGATAATTGAGAGATGGGGAGAGTCGATCGGGTCGAGGTGATGATTTTCCGGTGACAATTAATTGTGGACCTTGTAACTCATGTTGTTATGAACGTGGATGCAAATGGAGAAGTTTAGCATCAAAAGTAAGTTTTAATTTAATATTTAATGAAGATTGAAAAAAAAAAAAAAAAACTGCCATTGCAATAGTAAAAAATATTATACCCGGTATTCTTTTTTAAATTTTATACATTTGGGCTTAAAAGTTAACAGTGATGTAAGGGAATTGTTATCTTGTAAAGGTATCTTTTTTTTTATACATTTGATCTTGTGATTTGTAAATAAATTATTTTACATTAAATTTATTTAAAAATATCAGATTACACGATCAAATAATACCCGAAGCTAACATAATAGCCTATCAAAATGGAATAAATCGGATCCAAACGGCCAAATGGAATAAAATTACGCCCACCTCCCGTGTAGGCCGAAAAGAAAACAGTTACAAATGTTACGTTTTTCCTACTGTTAAGCTATTAAAACACTGACGTTTTGTTATAAATTAATAAAAAAAACACTCATCTACCCACATGCACTGCTCTCCCACACGATCCCCTCATGCAGCCTGCTTCTCAAGCTCTCCAACGACATCAGCCCAGATCCCACGCTGCGTATCCTCCGTCAATTATATTTTCATCTCCATCTAAGTAATAGAAAAACAATAAATTTAGAGAGAGAAAACAAAATGGCCAATAAGGGTGATGCAGTAGTCGAAGGCAGTAGGACAGGACAGAAGGAGTACATCATATAACCCATGAAAGAAAGCATGAAGAGCGACAAATCAGACCTTGAGAGGCTTCGTTTCCCTCCCCGCTCCAAGCCTCCCATAAAGGCTTCTCTCTCTATCTCTATCTCTCTTCTATGTCACTGCATCCATTTGTCTTCCATGCGTTTGTCTTTGGATGTGTGGGGGTGGGGGGTGTTTGATTTTCTTTAGAGTGTCGTCTGCCGCGCCAAAGAGCAATGACCATTTTGTTTTCTCTCTAAATTTCTTATTTGTCTGTTACTCGGTGGAAAAGCTTTGCGTTGTAGGTTTAGATGGAAATGAAAATAAGATTGAAGGGGATTTGGCAAAGTGAGAATCTGGGCTAATGATAGATTAAGCAAGCTGCGGTAGGAGATTGAGAGAGGAGGCGCGGTAGATTAATGCCTTATTTTTCCATTAATTTATGCTAAAACCTAATATTTTCGACTGTTGAGGATCCATACTCCATCCGTCGATAGAAGGAGGATCGCCGGGCCCCGTTTTTGAAGGCCACCGGTTGACCCCCAGTTGGGCAGTCCGTATTGTCAATGGTCAAGGAGACGCCCAAGAAACCCTCCCCAAGGACGTCCGCATGTGTATATCTATACATATACACACATATATATATGCAGAAACAAACGACATAAGTATCGGTATAACTAATGATGACATTGTTTACTGACATCACACATTTTTATTGTTGTTTTCTACATATTTCCATGTGATTAACATAATAAAGTATCTTTAATTGTCATTTTTGTTAGCCTGTATGGTTGACTTCTCTCTTTCCCGTGTGGTACGTTAAATGCCCGTTACATGGTGGTCTCGGAGGACAATGTTTCATGTGTTACTTTCCTATTTAGAACATCTACCGTTAGCTTTAATTTGGAGCATATGTTCTCTGGGATGACAACAGTAGCTTCAAAGTCTTCTGGGTGTCTAAATTTCCTAATTTCTTAAACTTTATCATTTTGATACAAAGAACTTTATTTATTTTGTAAATTATATGTTGTTTTATGTTGTCTGATATGAAGGGTTTCTACTCTGCGGTGCTGGTGGCTTCTTGCTTCGTGGTGAAGTCAAAAAATTATTGTTTATACATATATCTTGTGATCTAAATAATGCTTTAAATTAAACACACAATTTTTTGTAAATTTCATTCGTTAATTGAGGAAACCTATAATTGCACCATGTCATAGAAACCATAGATTTATTCTAGTGATCTAACCTTATTATGATACCAAATGTTTGAATTAAAGATCTTAATTCCGAAATAATAAACACAGGCGGGAGAGAAAGAGAAGATTTTACAAAAATAGGCCAATTTTTTTTAAATTCAATTCAAATGAACAAATATAACACTTCTTTTTACACTTCTATTTTAAAATTTAATTTTTTTTACACTTATATTTTATTCAAATTAGGACAATTGAACATATATATATATATATATATCATGGGAGAGATATATTGTGCCTCACAAATATAATCGAATTCAATCGAATTCACAAATGATGATGTAACATAATATTATTCTTATGATGTATTTATAGTAAAACACGTCACGGTTAATATTACATCATGTTATTATTCAACGGTAAATCCAATTGAATTATCCAGCTGAATATCAGTCATCAAAATGAATCCCAATAACAATAACAATATGTACGGTTAACACATTGTGGCTATTTCCAATAATAAATAATTTTCAATAAAAACCAATAAGAACAGCTAACAAAAAAAACGAAGATTAATCAGGCCTGCATAGGAATTGTGCTCAAGTAATAAATACGTCATTCTATTTGGTACGCCAGCATTCTATTTTAAAAAACAGTGAGCCTATGATATTTTAATTTAATTTTCATATAAATTTAAAATTTATTTTTAAATTGAGGTATTTTAAATTTATTTCGAACGCTATATTTTTAAATTTAAATTTAATTCTATTGATAGATTTAAATAATTTTTTATTTTAATTTATTATTATTATTATTTGAGCTATCAAATTTTATTTTTAAAAAAATCTTAATGTGAACTAATTTAAAAAATATACATAGCCTTTTTAAAATATATTATACCGAATACATGAAACATGCATATGTACGAAGCAGTAATAAACGCTGGGATCCAAGATTTGACCAAAGCAGCTAAGACAAACATAGCCATATATATCTGAACTTCTATCCGAATGAGAATATGAAAGACAATTCTGAAACACACTGAGACTCCATCTCATCGGCGTAACACCCATCTGAGATTGTCGTAACACCCATCTGAGATTGTCGTAACACCCCATCTAATGGACCTGCTACCTCCGCAGCATTATTCCGAAACAAAAACATTTTTTACTAATTTTGATTTGCATAAAGTCAACATTCACGCTCTTAATTACACAAGTTACAAGGTCTACTATTGTCACCAGAAAATCACCTCGACCCGACTCTCCCCATCTCTCAATTATCTTCACTATGGGGCAGACAAGCAAATCGGTTGCTTTCTCTTCACCACATCGCTTCTCTCTCGGCCCGACAACACTGGTGATGAGCTCTAGCTTACATGGGAGCTGGCGCGTGACTAGTTTGCAGGCCCTGTACCAGACAATTGGTGACGGATAGATTTAAGTTCTCTCTGCCCGGCCGACAATACTGAAAACGGGAAGCAAGCACGCCGAATATATGGAAGCATAGACAAGCAGCTGTCCCAGACGGCCAGACCATTGAAGACGTCTGAGTGTGGTCAATATATATGGACAACCCATACGGAAATGATGACGGACAGGTACAGTCAACTTTTCACAACCACCTGCGCTATATATCTACACCACCGCACGCCCACCATTCCCTCTATCAAGCCGATATTGAAGGCGTCCAAAGCGCCGCTGCCAGTGCATCTACCAATCACCAATAAGCATAACATTTTTAGCCCAAACCAGTTTCCAATATTTAAAAAAAGGTACAATAATTGAGTTTCAAAAAAGCCACGCAAAATTGTTAAATGAGAGCCGCTAGACTAACATAATCAAACATACGTAATAAAATTTTAAAAAAGTAGCAAATTCCTGAAATATGACACCTATATATCCACATGTTCTATATATAAAAATAAAACGTAAAAAAGAGAAGGGCAAATATGGACACCCGAAATTTTAAATATTATAATGAAAACGTAGGTCAAACAAACAGTTAAATTTAAGATAATTTTGTTCGAAGTAGGCGAGCATATATGGTAGTGAAAACCTATATAGATATACCAACTAATGATCAGGTTGTGGGTTTAAATTATTAAAAAAATTTCATAAAAGCAATAATCAAAATAGAGCAATATATATATATATATATATATATATATATATATATAGAGAGAGAGAGAGAGAGAGAGAGAGCCATTAACGATAGGATTGAAGGAAAAGGGGAGGAGAACCACCTTGTACATCGGTGGAGCAAGGACGGGAGCAGCCCTGGCGACCTCGGTACAGACGGGGGCGGAGTCGAAAAGGGAGAGGGAGAAATGCTTGAAGACAACACCGAGGTCGAAGTGGATGAGTCCGGAGCTGGGGACATCAACCCGGATTCCCTTGACGGGGAACCACAGGAAGAGCTCCTGGGCGGAGATGCCGGAGAGGGCGCTGATCTGGCCGTATCTGAGCGTACCGGTGACGTTGCGGTCGTAATGCAGCTGGCTCTCGAACTTGGCGTTGCAGGCCTCATCCAAGTGCGCCTCGAACCTCCCCCACTCGTCGATCTTGAAATCCGTCACCCCCTTGGGCAGCAGTCCCATGGGCAGACCATGCGACTTCAGAACATCGTTTATCGTCCTCGGAGGAGGAGCACCCTCCGACACCACCGCGTTCCCCAATCCAACCAAAAAGACCCACAAACATAGGCCACCAACCATTGTCACCATCATTTTATTTTGTTCTTCTTGTCTTCTTGTCTTCTTGTGTTGTTCTGCTTCTTTATTGTGTCTGCGAGCCGAGCGAGCGAGAGGGACACAAAACACAGAGAAAGAGAGAGAGCTTTATGGCTCTGGAAATGATGGTGGGGGTACGAGGAGGTAGTTGAGCTTGAGCCAATGTGCGCTACTGTTGGTTTTTTTCGTTGCGCGAATCGGGAGTAGGGTTTAACAAACTTGGGTGTCGGTGCGTCTTTGGTTTTTTTGTTTGGTTTTGTGTTGGTTTCTTTAATTTGGTTTCGGCCTGCCAGAGGTGTTCGTACGTGCGGGGTGGGTTATAAAAGATAACGATTACGTTACATCACTATTAACTTTTAATAGTGATAACGGGTGTAATTTGTTAATATAAAATTTGTGGTCGACCTATACGATTTTTGAATTAGTGGAATAATGTTGCTTCAAAATCTTCGCATAAATTTTTTAAGTCTTGACATTAATATATGTATGTCATATATTGTGTATATATTTAAGTATATATCTTATGTCTCAATTAATATATGTATATTATATATAATGTGTATGTATTTAATAATTTATATAATAAATAAATATCTCTTTTTATATAATATATAATATTAGATATAGATTTATTATATGAAAAAATTGAATAAATATTTAGTATATATAATAATAAATATATACAATACATATTAAATTTAGAATATTTAAATATTTCAAATATAATAAACATATATAACAAAATAAACATATACTTATTTTAATATGATAATTATATATTTTAATGTATAACAAATATATAAAATTATATATATAGTAATTAAAATTTTGCCATACCAATTGGCGGTTGGAAATAATTTTTAATTATCATTATAATTTTTTAAAAAATTTTGTTAAAATAAAATTTGTTCCATTTCTCTATTTATCATGACTCAATATTACTCGATCATCTTTTAAAAGTTGCATGTTGAACACACAAACTCCGATATCTATCTCCTCTCTTTCTCTCTAAATTTGCATCCTCGCTCTGCTCTCTATAGCGGTAAAATATGGCTGTTTTAATTTCACTTGTGGCATTTTTTTCAGTCCTTGCAGTTGCTCTTTCGGCTACTGATCCACCCGTTGTCACATACTTCAATGCCATGCACGCCCGTTGATGAAGGACTTATCCTCTGGAACGGCCACATATTTGGCGTAAAAAAAATGTTTATACGAAGATTTTGAAGCAACATCCCACTAGCTAATTCAAAAATCTTATAGGTCGACCACAAAGTTATAGGGTAATTTAGGTTTAATACAATTAGATTCGGTATTTAACAAATTACACCCGTTATCACTATAAAAGTTAATAGTGATGTAACGGAATCGTTATCTTTTATAACCCACCCCGCACGTACGAACACCTCTGGCAGGCCGAAACCAAATTAAAGAAACCAACACAAAACCAAAAAAAAAACCAAAGACGCACCGACACCCAAGTTTGTTAAACCCTACTCCCGATTCGCGCAACGAAAAAAACCAACAGTAGCGCACATTGGCTCAAGCTCAACCACCTCCTCGTAGCCCCACCATCATTTCCAGACCCATAAAGCTCTCTCTCTTTCTCTGTGTTTTGTGTCCCTCTCGCTTGCTCGGCTCGCAGACACGAGAAAGAAGCAGAAGAACACAAGAAGACAAGAAGAACAAAATAAAATGATGGTGACAGTGGTTGGTGGCCTATGTTTGTGGGTCTGTCTGTTTGGATTGGGGAACGCGGTGGTGTCGGAGGGTGCTCCTCCTCCGGGGACGATAAACGATGTTCTGAAGTCGCATGGTCTACCCGTGGGACTGCTGCCCAAGGGGGTGACGGATTTCAAGATCGACGAATGGGGGAGGTTCGAGGCGCACTTGGATGAGGCCTGCAACGCCAAGTTCGAGAGCCAGCTGCATTACGACCGCAACGTCACCGGCACGCTCAGATACGGCCAGATCAGCGCCCTCTCCGGCATCTCCGCCCAGGAGCTCTTCCTGTGGTTCCCCGTGAAGGGAATCCGGGTGGATGTCCCCAGCTCCGGACTCATCCACTTCGACGTCGGCCTTGTCTTCAAGCATTTCTCCCTCTCCCTTTTCGACTCCGCCCCCGTCTGTACCGAGGTCGCCAGGGCTGCTCCCCTCCTTGCTCCACCGATGTACAAGGTGGTTCTCCTCCCCTTTTCCTTCAATCCCATCGTTAATGGTTATTGCTTCTATTTCTCTATTCTGATTCTTGCTTTTATGACAAAAATTTAACGAAAAGTTTGTGTTTTCGTTATATGTTTTGCTGGGAAATGCATTGAATGGATTTTTTTTATTTTATTTTTTTAAAATAATGTCCCTTAAACATCCCTAAAACTCCATGTCCCCATCTATGGTTTTAAATACACAACCTCATTGTCGGTGGACATAAGCCTTCTCCCCCCATACTAGCCACTTAATTTGGAAAAAAACTCATCTTAAATTTAACTATTTGTTTGACCTAGGTTTTCATTATAATATTTAAAAATTTGGGTGTCCATATTTGCCTCTCTTTTTTAAGTTTTATGTATGAATAACATGTGGACATATATAGGTGTCATATTTCAAGAATTTGCCACTTCTTTTTCTCTTCTTTTCTTTTTTGATTTTATTATGTTTGTTTGTTTATGGTATTCTGGCTCATTTAGCATTTTTGTGTGGCTTTTTTGAAACTCAATTGCACCTTTTTTTAAAATATTGCTAAAAATGTTATGCCTTTTGGTGATTGGTAGATGCATTGGCAGCGGCGTTTTGGACGCCTTCAATATGGGCTTGATAGAGGGAATGGTGGGAGTGCGGTGGCGTAGATAGCGCAGGTGGTTGTGATAAGTTGACTGTACGTCATCATCTCCTTATGGGTTGTCCATATTTACCACACTCAGACGTCTTCAATGGTCTGCGACAACTGCTCGTCTATGCTTCCAAATATTCGGCGTGTTCCCATTTTCAATATGGCGCAGGGCCTGCAAACTAGTCACGCGCAAGCTCCCATGTAAGCTAGTACTCACCAGTGTTGTCGGGCAGAGAGAGAACCGATGAGGTGAAGAGAAAGGCAGAAAGCAACCAATTTGCTTGTCTGCCCTATAAAGAGGATAATTGAGAGATGGGGAGAGTCGGGTCGAGGTGATTTTCTGCTGACAATAGTTGATCTCGGATCCATTGGTTGGGTGTTACGACAATCTCAGATGGGTGTTACGACGATGGGGTTTCAGAATTGTCTTTCATATTCGGATAGAAGCTTCGGATAGCTTGTCTTGTAATCGTGTAATCGAATGGTGCAGCTTATTTTGTCAAATCTTGGACCCCGTTTTACGCCCCATCTGAAGACTTTATTGTTTTTGGGGTTAGCTGTTTTTATCAATAATGATTAATGTGATAACTGTACGTAGCGTTATTGTTTTTTTTTCTTCATATTCTCATTCAGGCTCAATGTATTTCTCCCGTGATATATATATATTTACATGTGGCGTCGTTGTAATTTGAATAAATTAGAGGTGTAACATTTAATTTGAATTAATTTTTTAAAAAAAAAATATCGTCTATTTTTGCAAAATCTTCTCTCACTCTCTCTCCCGAGTGAGTTTATGTCCAAATGTTACGATTTCCTGTAATTGCAAGTTCATCAATTAATAAAGTAAAATTATCAAAAATGACATGTCCAATTTAAAGCATTATTTGAATCACAAGACATATGAAATACGTAAACAATTAATGAATACCATTACATAGCAAGAAACCACCAATACCACACAGCATAAGCCACTTTCAAAGAGCAAAGAAAAAAGGACAAAAAAGTAAATTTGATGACTTGATCTTCAAAAAGTTAGGAAGGGTCAATGAGCAAGGCAATATGAAACAATTTGAACAAAGTACTCAAAGGAGTTTGAGTAAAGAAAATTTAACTTCAATCATTAAGGGCTGAATCTTAAGCTATGAAGAAAAACAAAAATATCTCTAAATATTATTCTCAGTGAATTATAGCCCATGGACAAAATGAAAAAAAAACAACGAAAAACTAAAAGACGTTCAAATGTTAGAGAAGATATTACATTCGCTCTCACCCAAATTCGAGCATGTGATGATAACTGCAATCGAAGAATCAAAGAACTTAAAAATAATGAGTGCAAATGAGTTGCCTTCCTTGTGTACCAAACTTAGCCAAACATTGGTCTTCCTTCCTTTTCTGATCCTTGCCTAAACTTGGAGCCATTGAATAGAAAAAGGGAAGAAAATTATTTAAAAAAAATTAACTAACGGCTCCTTAATTTGAGCTCCCTTGTCATAAACCCAATGTTGCAATACCATTTTCTTAGGAGGTATCTTACTAGCTCTGCCGGTTTCTTACGAGGTTGACAGATACCGTAGTTATTCTGTATAGATATGGACTACGAAAAATGTCTCCAACACATTGTCATCCAACGATACCATGCATATAATATGCCCGCAGAGAAGAATCGTTTTCCACTTAATCCAGCAATATCAGCCCTTGCAACATAGTTAATCACCATTGTTATAATTACATATACCCTATCATTATTTTTAATATTCCTTTTAATATAACTTCATTAAAAGTTTATTTGCTGCCAACTTAATTTTATATAAATCAAGAGATGAGTCATAAAATTTAACTTATACTAAAATTACAAGGATCAAATCTGATGTGTTGCCGCTCATCGGCGCAGCCATTCTCCCTACCCATTCGTTTGGATCACTCGTGTTAATTCAACCCGCATACTACTAGCACAGCTGAAACTCATATCTCATACTTTTCACCCATGTTTTAACACGCTGTCAAATTCAAATTCCCACTACCACAGCATTGTAATAACGTAATAATAGCAAAAGAAAAAAGGAGCGAACAAACGGATATGGAAATTCCATTGCCACAGCGTGTTTAAATCTCATCTTCTTCAAATGGATCTCTTTCAGGGTAGTCACCGACCTGGAAACAAGAATGGGTCGCAGCAATTCAAAAGAAGGCATGGGTCCTATAAATATAGAAATCAATAAATATATCAGGCAGTTTTTAACAATCTAAAGGCTCAATAGCTAGGGAAACTACATAGGTTAAAACATGGACAAGTGATGTTAACTTGAATGCCATAAACAACAGAGCAGACCTCCGCAATGTTTTAAGCCACAGGACAGGAGTTGCACACGTTAAGGTCACAACTGTCATCAAGTTGGTAAATTGTTTGCCTTGTTTAAAAAAATGCATTTTTTCTTGCTTTTCTGTTATATATATATATATATGCATATATCAAAGGTAATTCAAAGGATGGAACCACCAGCGGTATGATGCACAAACGAGGGTCACCAACAAGATTGAAATTAGATTTTAATAAATTATTATTAAGGGGCAGTCATGTTCAGACCTTCACTTTGTCAGGCCTCACCAGTGCGCCATGTAGGGGAGGGCATTCAAAGTAACGTGTTCCTTTCACCCTGTAAGGTGACCAATAAAAATTACATGCACATATTAGAATATAAATTAACTGTTTATATGCACGACTCGGGGTGGACTGCTACCCGTATCACCAATTGATGTTGACTTGCAACAGAACTGTAAACAAAATTTTAAATAAATGATCTAACATAAAAATCTTATGGCCTGTTGATATTTCAATGGCATCTAAATCTAATATAACCTGGCTAAGATCCAGACAAGGAATAAAAACTAAACATCATAACATGTTTAATGTATCAAGGAACAACTAAGAATAGTGAAATTTAAAGTTTACATACATGCCATCGTGTTTCCCCAGTGGTTCGTCATACTGAATTCCAACCCAGAAACCAGGTGCTAGAGACTCTGCTCGACCCAAAAATTTTACAGTACCTCTTTTCTCTCCTGGTTCAACTTCACACCTATCTCCTACCTCATTTTGTGAAGATAAAATAAAAACAATAATGGTAATAGTGAGATAATAGTGAAATATCAGTCGAGAAGGAATTACCCCCACGGGCAATTTCAATAGCCAATACAAGATTTACCCATTGGGATTCCAATTATAGAATTGGAACACAAAAGACTGGTGGAATCTTGTAATTTATTTGATATGACAGAATGAATAGTTTGTAATGTTAGGGGCATAAAAATGAATAAAAAATGAAAGAACATTCATTGGTAGCCCTCTTCACTTTGCCTCCACATACAATCCATAAAACTCTCACAGAACCAGAGTATCCTAACTTAAAGTTTATCAAGTAACTTTACATAAGGTTATATAACATATATGTTTTATCAAACAACTACTGTAAGGACAGAGGTTAAATTGCGACATACAGAAGAAGTTGCATTGAGCCATTTACATTTTGCTGCTTTAAATGTGATTATATCTAATCACTGAACAAATGTAAAAATAGACACAGGAAAACAATCTGCATTTATTTAGTTTTTCTTACATCTGGTCTATGACCATTTGGAATCCATTAATAGATATTATAAATAAAATTATAGGAGAACCATAGAGCCCCAAAATCATTGTAAAGGAATTTATTACTTCGTTTCTTTAAGGTAAAGCTTCAAGAGTTATGTTACCTCCTCCCATTCACATTTAAAACATACATTAGTCAATATTTTTATTATCAAAAGATTCTATTAAATTTATCTCTCAACAATTGCATAAAAAAAAAAATTGATCATATCAATTGCATAAATATTATTATGTTCTTTCCTCTATTAACCTTCATTCAAACGAATAAAAAAGTCAATCAAAACACCAAATCTATCTTAATGTCTTTAATTATATTCTCCTCCCATTTCTATTTTCATGATGACGCTTTCACAAAGGGGAGTAAACAAAATCATATGCTGCCTTTGGGGTAAGAACTTCAACAGGTATCATATATCAACCATATAGTGATACTGGAGCTGGAGCAGAAGAACATAACAAGTATGAATCAACCAACCTTGATATTATTACAGAGTTCTTCCATGTAATTATCAGATATCTGTAAAAAAAAATGTACATTCACCACTTTGAATATTGGAACAGATATCTTCAATGCACCGAACCGATTGACAAAATATGAAATTTTAATGACTAATCAAGCATGAAATTAAAAGAGATATCAGGGAAAAGAAAACTTTATCAGTATTCAAAAATGAATCCATGACTCCCTCACGGGGAGACAGCTGAAACCATTCGAATTAATACTATGAATTGCAGGGAAAGAAAAAGAAAAGGTCATACAACAACAATAATATCTGAGTCCCAAAGAACGTCTTACTTTATTTGCAAAAGCTGAGGGATTTTGAGATGCAATTTTCTCCTTAAATTTTCTGACAGTACCTGGCAATTGAACATAAAAAACAAATTCTGATCTCTGAAAGTAAAATACAAATTGCAGTTCTCTAACTGAACCCAGATAATGCATGAATGAACTGGTTGCACAGATACTATTATTATTTTGTTTCCCCATTGGTTTTTTTATGGGCTAAGTGGGGGAGGAGGATATCTCATCCACTTCCGTGATAAAAATAAGAACTATAATAATTTGGAAAAGCATTGAATGTAAACTGGTAAGTGCTTGGTTTTTGTGGATAGCCCGCAAATCAGGGAGAAGGACACATTGGAAAGCTCTATGAGAAAGAAGCATCTCAAGTTCCGGTATAAAAAATAAAGTGTGTGTCAATAAACTAATTATATCTTTCCACATTCAGCTCATCAGGTATCCTGCAGGTTTGTTAGCTTTTCCTAGATTATTATTTGGACACTCACCATCAAGTTTATCATAGGTCTCTTCGGATATTGTGTATTTCTCCACTAGTGAAGTGTCTTCCAACCAACCGCCAGATGTTACTGATGAGGGATCAACATCAATAATATGCAGCCGGTACCTATTTGTGATGGGAAAAGAAGAGATAAATAATCTTAGCAAAATAATATCACACAGTTCTTTCATGTCTTTAACCAATTGAGAAATTCCAATGTATCCCATTGCCAAATAAATTACAGTTCTACCAAATAAAGGTGTGAATCACAAGGGCATGATCAAATTAAACTAACCCATCTTGTGGCGAATAGTAACCAAGTGGTCTTAAATTATCACTAAGATCTGAAATTTTAGCACCAGTGTCATCATAGAGCTCAAGGCACATTGAATTAACGGAAGTACCACATTTTCTCCAGAGCTTTTCTTTCACGGATTCTAATGTTATCTGCATACAATTAAACAAAAACAAAATGTATGAAACCCATTATGTGGGCAGGGGGCGCCATTCCAATATTCCCCATTTCCTTTTTTGACAAACAAAATGACAGAGAGAACGACACAGCAACAAAAATAATAAAATAATAATAATAAGGATGAGAAAGAGGAGAACAACAAAACTAGAATACTAGACAAACTGAAGAACAATGATGTTTGGCGCGATCTACTAAAACTCAATTTCCCCTGGTCTTCCGATCAGAAAACAGCCTATGGAATTATGATAGCACCGAGCCAGCCTGAAATCTGCAAACAGTTATCAGGTGCTATCACATGTGTGGGGACGATTTAGGAATACCTGAAGCGAGAATCGAACATCGGCGCGGAAGGTTTTGATATTTGAATGCGTCACTCGCAATTGAACGGACTCGTCCTCGTGAATCTGCAATCGAGACGCCATGAATGATCGAGCCAAACCTTAACCCTAGAGGATCTCAGTGAGAGCAGCGAAGCAGCCCAAGCGACATCAAAGCATTAGGGACAAGGACAACCCTTTCGCCACTGGCACAGTCCGCCCCCAGCGCAGACGGGCAGAGGCAGAGGCAGGGAAGATTTTATAGCACAGTTCGAATCTTTCGTTCCTCGGAAAAGGCCTTCCGACTCGAGTCCGAAGAATTCACCGGAACGTTGATTTACGTGGCGAGTCACGTGGATTGCTACGTTTATAATAACTTGAACTGTGGACTTTAAAGATTCTGAATTTTTAAAAAAAAAAATTATAAATTATAAATTCATAAATAATTTTAAATTTATTAATTTTACGAAATAATTCTTTTTATTTATTTAGCTGATAAGTTTGTGGGTCTTGGATAAATTTGTGGGTCTTGGAGATTCTGAGTTTATATTGCTAATAAGTGATAGCATTAGTAATTTGTTTGGAGAAAGAAATATATGAATACTTCTTAGAAAATATGTATTACTTTAAAGAAATTAAGACAAATGTTTATCATGATATTAGTTGAATTACTTTTTAAAATCATCAAAAATTGTAGTATTTCATTTTAATTCCTTTTTTTGTGTTCTTCTTGTATTTTTTTTTTGTTCTTTTTCCCTCTTTATATGTTTGCTTGTGTTGGAGTTTCTGGTGTTCAAAGCCTTTCTTCTAGTTTGCATAGTACTTGTGGAAAAATTGAACACTTAGATGATGCCTTCAGAAGTTCAGAACGTCTAAAGGAGCTTCTGACTTATTCGAACTTACTATAGGAAGGAAAAAAGAAACGCAACTTTATTAAAATACGAAATGACAGAAACAAAAACAAGTAATAAAGACCTTAAGAATCAAGAGTCAAGAAAAGGTTACCCAAGTCTCAGCAGTCAAGCTCCTTCTAAGAAGCAACATAGGAAGGGGCGGGGAAAACCCAAATTGGCTTACACTAACTACTGAACACCCATATGATTACGGATCTTTAGACTTTTAGTAAAAATTCTATATATAGGGTTGTTTTCTTCACAAATGACACATTTTACAGGAGATGTTCTTGCTACATCTGCCACTTATTTGATGACAACGAGGATTCTGCCACTTAAATATACTTGGTGTTATATATTTTAAGTAATAATTATCGTTATATCATTGTATTTTTTTAGTTATAATTATAAAATAATTATAAATATTATGTGATTTGTTATATGACTAATTTTAATTGTATAGTATAATTACAAATAATTAATTAATTTAAAATAAATTTATATATATAATAGTTCTTATATACAAAATAAAATTCAATTTGTATTGTAGTAGATATGATGGGAAATAAGATCATAATATTATCATATTTATTAATATTATGTAATGTATCGAACAAAAGAATAACATTAAGTAATATATTTCAGTGTTACAATCAAACAAAGCAATGAGAATAACTAATTCATTCATAGTTTTAATTAATCTCTTTTCAATGGAATAGATTGTAGAGTCTAAGTACTTTGCAAGTTTCATATTAACCGGGGAGGATAATGAAGCATGTCTCTTAAGAGTGCGTGGAGACCTCTCCTAGCATAAGGCCTTTTGGGGTGCCTATGTGGCACTGCCAAGAACAAAACCAAAAATTAGACTTGAGCCCTGAACCGGACAATATCGTACTACAGGAGACCTGAGCTGTTACATAGATAATCCGCAAACCAAATGAGGGCTTAAACTTGTTAAGCACTTAGTTTGTCACGCAAACAAGATATTGAGCAATATATACTATTCAATATGTCATATTGTCGAACACTCAAACTTATAATATTTGAATTCCTGTTTAATATTATATTCTTTTTATTGCTTGACATGTAAAATATGAGCAGTCAACTTATCGCACAATTAGCTTATCGAGCATTGGTTTATTAAGCAATTAAGGGGGGAGAGTGAGGGATATTCGATGCAAAAAATGATGTGGCTGGCAATAACATGACAATGATACTTATATCTGAATAGCACTTACAATTATACATTCCGATTACAAATTTTTATTTTTTCAACGCCGCTACCGCATAGGGGCCTCTCACTCTCTCCTCTTACTACACTACAATAGATAAATGTTATTATTACTCTCCCTTCTTACTATATAACATATTTTTTATGGTCACATGAAGTCAGTGTTGAGTCATAAGAAAGAAACAATAAGTTTTTATGAAATTACTAACAAGCTTCTTTTTAGGGAAAAAAAGTTGAATAGTGATGTTAATATTGCAATAAGGGATTCAGTATTAATAGTTAGGAACGGAAAAGTAAATATATAACTTCAAAAAAAATTGTAGGAAGTATCAACATACTAGAAACTTGAAAAAGATTGTCCAAATGATATAGCAGGTTTGGAAAAAAAATCAACTTATATATACTAACACTAATTGTCATGCGGTAAGCTTTTCTAAAAGAAAAAAACAATATATCCTTATGGTATGGTCATGTTACCATGAAAAAAGATATAATATTGTTAATAGCTCTACAAGTTTGCATGCTGGCATTAGTTCAACATGATGTAAGATGTGTAATAAAATAATGTTGACGGTTAATAAAACTTATTAAAAATTGAACAAGGAAGTTACATCATAAAAGTTACTTTTTATACTTCGTGGTTGGTTTAGTTCGATCTTCTACATCAAAAGTAATTTCTCTTCAAGTATTTTGGGTGTAATGCAGTTAAAATTGGTACGAGCATCTATGGTTGTAATTTTTATCATATAATGAAGCTTTTTCTTTCTTTTCTATCATCATGGTTTTTCTCCGATTTGGATTTTTCTATGTAAAATTCTTGTATTATGAGATTATGCTATTAATTTATTCAACTTGGCAAGGTGAATTGAGGATAATTTTTTTAAGAAGTGGTATCAAAGCTTTACTATCCTTGAGAGGTGATACATAATATCAAAACTTTTCTATGTAAATTATAATTGAATGGCATGTCTTGCTAGTGCAATGGTATTTGGATAAATGGATGTTACTAGAATATCGAACCAATATGATCTCTCAACAAGATATAGGCTTAAGATGAGAGAGCTGCAAGGAAAATTCTATAAGTAGCTTGGAACTCTAATTTTTTTTGTTTAAATGATACATATGTAAAGTTATAATTCATTCACAAATTTTTAATTTATTTTATAGTAAAAATATTACTTTTACATTCGATCTGATTACAATAAATTAAATCGGATTCAAGTCGCATGCCACGTAATAACAAATGTTAAATCCAATTTTAGTTGTATTGAGTGCTATTAATATTGGTTTTAAAAGACATGTACAAACTTTCAATTTAAATGTCATGAAATAAACTTGTAATCCTTAATTAATACTCCTCAAATGAAACCTCTCAACTCTAATATTACTATGAATAAATAATAGTACTTGCAGGGGCTAACTATTTTTAAATTTTAGTATAAATAATTATATGATTTTAAATATTATAATTTGCATGAATTTTTTTAAAATATTTTCTATGAATAAATAATATATTAATTTATATAAATATCATAAATTATTTAAAATAATACATAAGTTTTAAAAAATATGTTCATCAAAATATTCATAATTTTAAATATAAAATAACTATTTTGATCGAAAATATATAAATAATAAAAATATAATAATTATATAATTTTAATGTAAATCTATTAATAATAATATATATCGCTTAACTTTAAAATATAATTAAAGGTTTATTTTATATTTATTATTAATATTCGATATTATGAAGATTTTAAATAACATATTTAAAAAGTTTTTTTATTATCTCAAATGTTATGATATTTATATGAATTAATATATTATTTATTTATAAAGATTATTTTAAAAGACTAATTTGCATTTTATGATATTTAAAATTGTATAATTATTTAAATCGTAGGTTAAGAGGCATCAAATTCATTAGAGTCATATCAAAGAGAGTAGCATAATCACCATGACTAAACTTACAGTTTTAGTTACATAACATGAAGTTGCAATTTAAAGACGGCATATCACGAAGTTGTAATTTAAAAGGTGCGCTGTGGTTTAAAGCTAGCTACAACACTAATAGTACGTGATATTATGAAAATAGAATTTAGCTAGACTTTTCGAAGAAATACCTCACTTTCCAAACAAAATAAAAAAAAGACTCCACTTTGAATTCAAAATTCAAAATTATATTATTAAACGCAAAAATTCTGCAGCCCAGCCCACCTGAAGTCTGTATTGCGCGAATATTGCATTACAAAATCACATTGTAAACAATATTTCTTTGGGGGTATCACGAGCCATATTCCCTTATAATGTTAAATGATATATGAAATAAATAATTTTAACTGAATAAATTAGTCAAATTCATAATCATATGACAACATGATAGTTGTTATGTATATTTTTTTTTAAATGATGATATATGATCTCTACTTGCGTTATCATTCAATGAATTTGGCTAATTCGTCCGACCGAGTGCTCCTTCTGCGTACAGACAGCGTCATATATTCACCCATTCTCGCGAATAAATGTTTCCATCAAAATTTGCGTTTGTTGGGTCATTGATAACCTTAAAATAATAAACATTTTCTCTACCTACACCAACCAAAACTTTGACATATGGGCAAAACCATCGGAAAAGGAAGACTAACAGCGCTGACGTCACTCCGCGCACGTCAGTCCCATGGCTAGGCTGCATGGGAAAAATGTACGTCATCACTCGCTCCATGCTCAAAATACCCTCACACTTACTATATATCTCACCGTTGCCATTTGCGAACGCCAGGGGAGGGGAACAGCGATCGCTGGCATATATGTATGAACCCACGAGGGCTATTTTAGTCCTAGAAAAAAAATACATATAAACCGACAAACCTATAAAAACGAAACCCACGTTGCCAAACAAATCCTAGGAATCCAAACCAACCCCCCTGCAGGCTGCTGTTTGGTTGGTGCTCGAACGATCTCTGTTCGATACATCGATCGTTTTGAAAATGGAGAAGGCGGATGACGATGAACAGTCCAAGGAAGCTAAGATCGATGAATTCTTCGCGCTAGTGAGGAGCTTCCGGCCGCGGGAGGCACAAAACCAGCCGAGGATCCAAGTCTGCGAAGAATCAGAGGGTGCGTCGTCAGCGATGAAGATGCCGCCGCCACCGGCAGCGAGTCAGGGGTCGCCGGCGGCGGAAGAGACGGCATCGTCGAGTTGGGTTCCGTCGTTCAAGCTGGAGGATTTTAGGGAAGGGAACGAAATTAAGAGCCCATCGGAGGGTGTAGAGGCGACCAAGGAAAAAGAAACTTTAATGGAAGAAGTGGAACGGGATGAAGTAGAAAGCCCTATATTTCCTATGTATACTCACCCGGTAATTCCTTAAGTTTTTTTATTTAATTAACTAAGAATAATATTAATTATAAATTGTATAGGTAATGGTGGAGTGTCTTCATTATTATTATTTTTAAATTTTTTATTTATATTAATTTAATGACAGAAAAAATTCCTAAATAAATTACCTACACAATCTACCTACAAATAAACTTTTTTATTATTAACGAATAAAAATTTTCGATTTTAAAATACTAATGTATCATAATCTCTTTTCCTTCTTATTTTAAAATTTTTAAATAATGACATATTAATAGTATATATGCAGCTTTCAATTCGATTAATTTATAATTTACGGCTAAAGTTATTGCTATATATGTTCTTTCGTGAGTCCTGTGCACTCTGATTTTCCATTTCAATTTATGAAGAAAAAAAATGCTTTGTCCATTTTTACATCTATTAATTTATCCATTATTTTTGCACATTAACATTTTGTTTATATGCATTGTACATTTTCTCAGGACTCCACTCCAGTGACACGCAGCCCCGGGTAGGTTAGTCGATGGAAATTTCTTGGCGCGCGCGGGTATTAATTGGTAGCTGGTAGAATTTAGGACACTTGACGTGGACAAGTGACGCTTTATCGATCGGCTGTGGCTACATTTTCTAAATAATATTCGAGATGTTAAATAAATGCTCATTTTCATAATTTTATAATCTATCAATATTTAAGTATATTATTTTTTGACATTGTTCATATTTCTCCAAGTTTAATTCTCTTTGTTCACATTATCGCTTACATCAAAAGTATACTTTACTACTAATTAAAAAAACTCATGTCATATAACTATAAGTCATCATGAAATATTTTCTTATTATATATCAATCCTTACATGATCGTAAAAAACATAAAGAGAGCCAATCATGAATTGAATAGCGCGATGAGTTCCTCGAGGAATGGAATCTATACGAAAAGAATTCTCATTAATTAGAATGAATAATGGATAATTCTAATTAATGATGATGATGATGATAAGAATAAAATAAATAATCTCATTAGAATAAAAAAGGATTCAGATCCTATTGTTCAGAGTTCCTCAAGAAATGGAATGAAATGAAATACTATTCCTAGTGTTTGAAAGTAAAGAAATAAAATTCAAATAAAAAGTTTAAAACCTTAATTCTATCCTTTTATTTGGTTTAGTATAATGGAATGAAAATTTTCAATTTTTGAAGTAATAATAATATAGAATTTCACACGTCATATATATCTTAAATTTGTTTGGTAATAATTATATTTGGATTGCTTTTAGAATCATAATTGAAAATTATATATAATAATCGCAAGAGTCTATTAACAAAGATAGTTTACATGTTTTTTTTTATTGATAGATAATTAAACACAACCTAAAAAATTTCAATTCATAATCAAATGGCATGGGAAATGAAAAACATATGCCCATGTATGCGATTTATAGAAAAATTATAGATCATTTGTCCCCCTAAAAAGGGACATATTCATAGAATATCAAATAACCTCTTCTGTTATTCTTAACCAAAAGTAGATAAAACCAATCCAATACCATATCGCCTAGGCACTCCACATATTGTTCAATCACAAGAGGAGCAAAATACTTTATTAGAATATTAATATAAGCTTGAAGAGTGAATGGTTATCACTTATGACTCTTCGTTCAACAACATTATGACAAATTCAGCATCCTCTAAACTATAAAACACATCTATTGTTCACCCACATTTTCCAATCTTCATGCCTTTCGAATGCTTGGGAAAACTCCATATTTGTAGCCTCAATCAATTCTTGCTTTTTTTATTGCTCAAAATCAAATCCAAATCATATAGATTTCATCGATTCTCGTTTCCTTCCTTATTTTAGCACTAAGTATTGCAGCAGTAGAATTCAATGATTCCCCATAATTTTGATTATTATCACCCCACTTTCGTTTGGTCCAACTTTGCAAATAATTACCTCATTATCATTCATAAAAATGATGGAATAATTGCTACAATCAACATACTAAGAATGCTTTTTTCTATTATCTACCTCAATGATATTAATTAGTTGGAGTGAAACACCTTTTCCTATTATGAAAAATAAATTAATAAAAATTAATAATAATAATCCAACGGCAATGAGAATGCCTTTATATAGATTACCTGTGCAACCTACCTATATGTAATATTATCCTATTTTAAATATTTTAAAACTCTAATAATAATCTTCCAATGATCTGCACTTGAATTTCAAGTGTGTATACTTAACTTATTCACCGAGTAAGTTATATTAGACTTTGTAAAATTGATAAATTTTAATTTCTAATATAACATCTACAACACCTAATATGTCAAAATTCGCTAATAACATATTTTTAATATATTTAATGATATCATTATTATTACCAATAATAAACATATTATCATATGGCATATCATTTTAGTTATAGGTAAATAATATGCCAATAATAGCGCTGGTGAGATATATAATTAATTAGATCGAATTGATAATTTACTAAAGGGTCATTGTTTATTTAAAAATTTATAATTGGGCTTACCTTATACATAGCCGCCCTCTCTTTGTGGTTCTCTTAATGCCCCACGAACTAGTCTCTAAGGCCGTGCTTGGTTTATATGAAAAATGTATGGAAAATAGGTAGATAATTTTTTTTTTCTGCTACTTGGTTGAGGTGGACTTTGTACAGGAAATGCAGAAAATGACCTTGAAAACTATGAAATGTTTTCTCTATCCATTTGCTCGGAAAACCAACAGTGAAATGAAGACCAAATAAAATGCTGTCATGTGGTAAATTAGCAAAATAAAAGTAATAAAAAATAAAAATTATATTACTTTTTCATATACTTTCTACCTCAACCAAGCACCCCATAAAAAAAATAAAATTTCATCTCTTTTCTTTCTACCCATTTTCTTTCCACATCTTTTCCACCTATTTTATTTCCATCCATATTCCATCTTTAGTCAAGCACAACGTAAATATCCCATAAACTAGTTTTACATATTGGAGGCAAAACTAAGTATATAACTTTTATTTCAATGCCCCATAAGACAGTTTGATCCCATGGAGGTAAAGAAAATTTAATTGACTTAAAAATTAATTTAGTGTTTTGATTTATAAGGTTTTAGGATGTTATATAAGAAAGGAAAAGAGGATAATAAGAGTTACTTTTTCCATTATTCATTTTAATAATTCATTTTATTCATTGAGGTGAATAACTCTTTTATTATTAGGGCTATCATTATAATATTTATTTTCTTATGTTGTTGAATAGTCTATTGTCATTCAAAAGTTATTATTGCATGTTGTTTATTTTGACTATGTCACGCCCCGAATTCCAGGGAACCCGAAACCGGGTACATGACTTCCCCTTGCCCGCACCCGATAGGTCAAGGGGTTGATGACTAGCACCAATGGAGACTACACCGCGGGTGCTGTCTCAAATATGCAATCCTGTACAGTCATACATCAAGGGTAATCCTGTACTTTCCCATATATCATCATGCATACAATAAGTTAAACAGTCATACAGACATCACATCACAAACAGTGTACAAATATATCTGTCCATGGACCCATATACGGGATACAACACACAATAAAATATAGAATACAATACTGTATCATACATCAGAGTAGTGGGCACGTCCTCCTGGAAGAAAGTCCTCCACTAGTCTCGGGTAACACCTGAAAAGAGGTAAACAAGTAGGGGTGAGCGACAAGCTCAGTAGGTGACCCCAAAACTCCACATCATGCAACACAGATAAGTCTATACTATATGCTCAGTGTACTTGTGCACCGTGTAGTGTACACAATCATCAGGACTCAGCCCTCAAACAGACATCAAGACTCAGCCTGTTCACACAGGACAACTTGTCCATGATCCTCCATGGGATCCCAGATCAGGGCACTCAGCCCTAGCTCCACGAGCTCAGCGGCTCAACTCAAACCTTAGCCTGTCCACAGCGCAATATGCCTGGCCACAGTCGCCACACAGGCCTGCCATCGGTACATATGTCTGCCACGTTAACCATATAGCACCATCGGTGCATCACGGTGAGAACCCAAACAAGTCACGAAGTCCATGCCCCAATACCTCACACCAACATACTAACATTAGTATGGCATGTCATTTTTAACATTTCCTTTGGAACTGTAGCCGGTCTTTATAAGTAAATCCTCAATCCTTGATTTATGAAGGAAGTACCCATAACAGCTATTTTCTTGAAATTAAAAGTTCCAGCATTGGGTTCCCATATCATAAATAAGATAATCTGATTTTTGGGGATTTTTCTGAGATGTCTAACACCACTTTCAAAAAATTCACCACTACGAACTTTTGGGTTTTTCCGAGATTTTACACTAAAACCCAATTTTCACATTTTGAAATAGTGAGAATTAATTTTTATACTATTTTTCTTTGAATCCAAATGGGGGTATTTCGTTATTTACATAGTAACTTAAGTATAATACTTTGGGTATAGGTTACGATGTAAATAGGTCCAGTCCAGTCTTTGTTGCAACCGCCTCATAGCTTCAGGATCGCGACTCATAGCGGGAACGCAGCGCGCGCCTCGAGACTCGTAGCGGGAGCCGTGACTCGTAATCGCATAGCGCGCCTCGAAGACTCGAAGCGGGTCTTCGATCTTCGACCTACGAGGCTACGAACTTCGATCCTTCGGCTACGAACTTCGACCTTCGGACTACGGGTCTACGAATCTACAAACTACGAACCTTCGAACTACGAACTACGAACCTACGAACTACGGGTCTACGAACTACGACCCTACGACCCAGAACTTTGGATTTTCGTTAGTTCGACCCAGTAACGCGCCCAGGGTACTGTTCATCGTCGTTTTTGCCTGTTCTTCGTCTGGAATCAATCCAGTAACCCCCAGACACGCACAAACACGCATCCTACGCAACAGACTGCGATATTTACCTCAAAATGCGTCCAGAACGCCTCTAAATCACACGGAAACAACAGAAACACGCATCAAATTCCAGATTTCCAGAAATCTAGATCTATACCCAAATTTCCATGGTTGACTTATCAACCCTCATGAAAAACACAATTAATTAACCCCAAAATCACATAAACATATATCCACAATGATATAAAACAGTTCTTAACCACAAATCTTATGCTAAACCATTAGATCTAACCCAAAATTGGTTTTCCCCAAATTCTAGGGTTCATGCTCAATTTCATAAATCATGATAAATTCGGGCATAGCAAGCATAGAATCAAGATAAGAAGTTCAAGAACACCTACTTGAAG
Source organism: Taxillus chinensis (assembly GCA_023512835.1). Lineage (NCBI taxonomy): Eukaryota > Viridiplantae > Streptophyta > Magnoliopsida > Santalales > Loranthaceae > Taxillus > Taxillus chinensis. Next base: position 49,854,138 of record CM042088.1, on the reverse strand, counting down.
TGAATCTTTGAGCTCCACGAACCCAAATCGCCCCAAATCGCCAAGGCTTCCAAGCTCTCTCAAGCTCTCTCTCAAACGCACAAACGTGAAACGTAAAGTGAAAGCTTCCTCTTTTTTTGCTGCTATTTATATTTTTGCCAGTCAACTGACCTAGTCAACCATTGACCTAGTCAATAATTGACCACCAAGACCTCAAACTCCAAATTGAGTCAAACTACAGTCAAAACGCTCGAAATGACGAGCACAACACTAAACAGATATTATTACACCCAAATGATCGCCCAAACGCAAAGTCAACCAATAAACCCCAAAAAGTCAACAATCGGGTCAAACGGGGCCCCGACTCGGGATCGGGCCCAAGTACAGTCAAAATGCTCACATCGACGACTATACTACCGTCCAGATAGTTACATTCTCATAGAATGACTATCTCTCAAAACTACCCGAATATGAGTCTTTACAGACTATATTGTGATTAACTTTTTTTATTTGATCCTATTATAATATGTTTTATGTTTGGAGAAAATAAATTGACGTTTGGTTCTAGAATTATATATATTTTATGCATTGGATAAAAAATATTATTGGAAAGTGTCAATCCAATTCAATTGATAATATGTTATATTATAGTATTTGAGTAATCAATATAAATCATTATGTTATAATACGATATTCAAACATAAATTAAACCTTCATAAAATTTCTTATATGTCACGACTCTTTTTTGGTTTTTTGAATTAGTGTATGTTTTTCTTTTTTCTTTTACACTCAATCTCAAAAATTATTAATGAAGAAAACAACTACTCCTCCTCCCCCTCCTCTTTTTTGTTTTTAAGAGAGTAACACCCACCTAACTTTCTTTTAATCTTAGTCATGTACGTGTTGATATATATTATAAGACTTAAGTAATAGTATGCTTATAATATTTATTTTGCAATGACTATTCTATTGTAAATGTTTTAGCTATATATTTTGGGTAACTTGCTAAATTTGTTTTATTTATTGTGGTTAATAAAATTTTAAATATTTTAAAAATAAATAAAATTTGTAACTTATTAAAAATATTTAAAACAACATTTATAAAGTAAATTAATATTTTTACTTAAATATTAGTATTCTTAATACTAAATTTAACAAAGTTTATTATATCATAAATAAAATATAAACATTTTATAACTTATAATCCATAAATTATATATAAAGTATTTTATTATTTATGGTAATTATTAATATAATTATTAATAGCCTTTAAAGTGAGTTGGGTTCAAAGTTTTTACTTGAGTTTAGATTTTTTGTCAGGCATTCACATCAATTTCATAATCTTTATTTATATTTTGAAGAATGCATAGTAAAAATTTGGAGATCTTTAAAAAAACTCATACATCTCATCTCTGTTTCTATATAATAAAATAATATTTCCTAAATGTTTTTTTTCTCTTCTATTTATCAACCAATCTTTTTTGTAATCGCCATTCTTTTTGTAAATTACTAAGCACATTTTTTAAAATGAAGTCTTTTGATGGTTCCTTTAATTATATAATCTTCCAGTTTTAAATTCAAAGATAGCCATCAAAATTAATGTGAAACTCTCTTTAAATTATTGAAAGTACTAAAAAAATCTCATGGGTGTTTTTGATTTTTTCCCATGAGTAACATCAAAGCTACAATTTAACCATGCAAAGACAAATAACTTGTCTTCCTCAAGAGTGAAAGTCAAGGACAATGGAGATGTTTCATATTGACCATCATAAGTGGGGTAAGTTAAGGATCTTCGGTTAAAAGGATAGCAAAGTATATATATATATATATATATATATATATATATATATATATATATATGACCAAAGTCTTGTAAATTCATCTTTAGAAAAATAATTATGTGTTAGAGTCTGGTTCATTAATAAATAAATATTTGTGCAACCGGCTCGCGGCATCTTCGTGTAACCGTAAGGGATTGGACGGCTATGATTTTTTTTTCTCCCCCTCCGATGAATTGGTAGGCTACCACGTCGTCACGGTTACCCAAAGATTATCCAACCCCGGTTATACGTAGCATTGCTCTTTATTAATTAATAAATCATTAATAGTACAAAACATCAACCAAAATAACATGCAAATCAATAATTTTCCTAGTTTTCTTAGTTCATGAAAGGGCAAAATTAAATTGACACAGTAAAATTATGACATTATAATCAAAATACCTTGAAAGCAACCCAAATTAATCTAGCCATGTTCAAAATAAGGAAATTAACAATTATTTTCATAACACAAAATGAGCAAGAATAGCAATGAATTTCAGTCCCATAAAACCTCTCAAAAATCTTATTATTTTGATAAATAAAATATCTCAAAATACATTATAAAAAAATTTCATAATTGAACAACCAATTTGAGCACATATGAATTCCAAGCCTTGAAAATTTGCATATAAATTTAAACGAAAGAAAATCATGATTTTTCTCAAACCAAAACAATATAGTTTTTTGTCCTTAAATATATATTAGTAGAGTTATGAAATTTCAGAAAAACGGTAATTCAAAAAACATTTTCTTAGCAACCCAAATCCAAACAACAAACTTCAATGCATATTTTGAGCAAGAATAGCTAGGCTTTGAGATCATAAATGAAAAAATCAAAAGTTTTAAACAATAATAAACCACGGTAAATCACTAAAGCCATGATACAATTGATGTGAGGGGTTTTTTTAGATAGAAATGTTCAATGGCCAACCATGGAGAATCCTGGTTCTCATAAAGTCCAACCATGGAAGGTGCCAAAACATAGAAAGAGAGAATATGAGAATCCAACCATAGAGAAATCGAAAGTTTAAAAATAACCCATGCTCCTTGCAATATTGGCAATGGGAGGAGTCGAGAAGGTCGTACGGTCACCCAACTATCTAGAAAAGAAACACACGAGGAAGAAATGGGGATATGATTTGGGGGGTCTACAATGGATCTCAAATTTACTATAGAAATTGTATCCCCAATTTCTAAAATTTACAGATTTAGATTATCTAATACAATAATTTTTATTCAAACTTTAAAATTTTCTTTAAATTTAAAAAAAAAAATGAACTAGTATAGATGCTATAAACTCAAACTCAATATTAAATATTCTGGTTCTGGTTTAATCAAGGTTGAACAACACATTTAGATTAGGCACAAATTTGCATCCTACTTAGAGCATCCACATCAGGTCTTTTTTTTTCATCTTTATTTTTGCAGAATATACAGTAGATATTTAGAGATCTTTACAAAATCTCATACATCAGCTTCTACATTTCTATTCTCATATAATAAAAAAAATATTTTTTAAAAATAATTATTTATTATTTTTTCTCTCTCCATTACTTACCATTATGCTTTAAATTCATAAATAGTCATCATAATTAATGTGCAATAGGTATATTTTAAAAAAAAAATATGATTTGCAGATGAACTGTAAATTTCTAAATATGGAGATTCACTATAGCAATTTTATTTTTAAACTCTAAATTTTAAAGTTTGAAGGATCTGCTCTAGAATAGTTTTTAGCTAAAATTTAAACTGGATTGCTGGGCTCTCAATATGTTTTGGTATGCCCAAGCTAGATTGGATTTTATATTTTTCTATGCAGACTCGACCACTACCACTCTCATAGTTAGTATGGGAAGCTATTGTTTCCTTTGTAAAGCTTTGTATGACAATAAAAGTTCACATGCTAAGTTTTTCTTAGTTTTTTTGGGTGCACACACCATTGGAATGATGGGTTCAGCACTAGCTAGTTAGCCCCTCGTTGATCAACGTAAAAAACAAAACAAAACAAACAATTGAATCATTGCCCCCCCCCCCCCCCCCCCCCCCCCCCCAAAAAAAAAAAAAAAAAAAAAACCTGGTCAAGATGTTGTTTATGAAGAAGAATAGTCAATATTAAATCCCCTGGTTTGTAATAGGCTCATGCTCTTGCTACGTGGGCAGAGTCAATATGGGTATGAGAGTATTTTGTTTCTCCATATATTTTGCAGAAAACAAGTTTGCTTTATAATAAATTCGCATTTGCCACATATCTTGTCAGGTAACGTGGATGTGAAGTAAAATAAATAAACAAATAAAAGTAAAGAGTGTCAACGTATGGAATTATAGCCAGGAGAACTGCATCATCACTCACATGGATAGCGCCACCCACCTTATAGTTTCAAAAGGAAGGCGGCATATGCAAACGCCAGCATTATGCTCCATCTAATAATTTTCAACAGTAATGGTCAACTCACTCGTAGATTCAAAAGGCAGATAGCATATGCAAAACGCCAACAGATATGCTCCATCTTTTCGTTTTGGACAGTAAAGCTCCCACTTTGAAATCATATCACATTGTCTCTGCTCGTGGATGTTACTTCACCAGCACAGCCTTAGTTTTGTTTTTTGTTTTTTTCTGATTGACGACCAAAAGGTGATTCAAGTGTGTTTGACAGATCTATTATAGATCATTAGGAATGGACGACACAAGCATTGGAACAGTGCCCAACCTGATAGATGGACACCAAAAACAATTTTTGGGAAGTCAAATAGCAAGAAAGAATGATCCAAAAAGAAACACTAACATCAGAGCAGTGACCGTAGTCCCACTCACACCGGCCGACTCCACAAAAATTCTTTCCTGCAATTGAGAATGTGTGGCCCTTTAAAACAACTTTCATTTCTGTTCCTCTGAAAGGTGCTCTGGTATGAATGGATTCAGGCCGTTGCTTTTTTGCATTAGGAACTGTTCTAAAAGCCGGTTTTCCTTTTACTGCAACTTGTTCATGCTCAGCTGTAGAAGAATGCTGTTGATGTTGACCCCGCTTTTGGATTTTTCGCTTATGGATGGAGTATTGAGGATTACAAAGAGACCAGAAGAGATGGAGAGAGCTGCCATGAAGTGCATATTTTTCACAACAATTGGTATTCATGAAGTGCATATATCATTCCCAACAATTAGTTTTCTTTGCATGAAGCATTACAAACACACTTGTCACGGCAGAAATTAGGAAGACTAGAAGGCTAGGTAGATTAGAGTATTACAATGGAGGGAAAGCAAGAGTTCTTTTTGACAACAAGAGCTATGCCCGGCGGTAGAGATTTACATGATACTAACCAAAACAACACTGAAACAAAAACATGAAATGGGCAAGCAATTTTAACCTTCTTCATTTGACAGCTTTTACTTGCTAATTTGGAGTTGAGTTACTGGAACTTTTTCCCAGTTTAGATGGGGTCTTTGAACTCGGTGTTCCTCTTCCAATAGACCGAGGACTCCTCTCACCTTTGAGCTCGCTCACTCGAGGGCTATATGCCTTTTCCAAAGAGATGTGCGGGCTTGGATCCTTTGCCGGTGTTGCAGTGGAGCTTGTGATCTTAGGACTGCTCGTGCGCCTAATCTCACCACGGCTTCTGGTAATTATCCCATCCAAAATCTCTCCTTCCCGGGCAAATGAAGCTCTGGCCCCAAACTCTCCCTCCTGCTCAATGCATTTCACAGCAAAAACTATCAGCCAAACGCTACACGGAGGTAAGAATATCATAAATGCTAGGAATTGGTCAAGAAATCATACGCCGGCAAGATTAAATGGAAGAGCTGGCGACTCTTCATACTCTGCAGCATCTAATTCTTGAAGGTGCGCTCCTTTAAAGAACTTGGGTAGAACATACTGTCTAACGGGAACTAAAAGCATAATCATCAGAGGGAACAAAACCCCTGCTAAAGGAATCCATGTAATACCAAAACAGATGAGCAAGTATGCAGTTTGAAAAATTGTAAACGTTGCAATTGCCTTGAAAGGAACGGTTTCAACAAAGGCAGCGTGGTTATCCTCAAGGACTCTGCAGCAGAAATTGAAGTCATTCACCCAAAGGTTTGAATCGGAAACAAAGACACAAATCAAGCAAAATAACAACCACGACAACAACAATATTAATAATGTGTTAGAAAAACTATTACTTAAATCTTCTGCTTGGTGCCGTGAAGAGCAGTAAAATCCTTTCCCAGAACTGGTTACCAGGTAAGCTCTCTATAGCCATGAAGGCAAAGTAGCCCCAAAGTACTGAGGTTGGTATCATTTTGAGGAAAGGCATGGCACCAACACAACCTCCTACCATAATGGCCTGAAGCAAGTTACTGAGGCGTTGTTCTTTAACCTCCACCGGCAGCAAGTCATCAATCTCATTTTCAATATTAAATACCGTTTCATCAACGGGAGCGTTTATATATCCCGTGCTTGAAGCTATTTGAATTGTGGACTCTTTTAATTGCTTTAGCTCCTGTTCCACGAGTATACATGAATTTTGTAAGCAAGAATTGATAAATTTTAGGAAAAAATAAACATAATTGTAAAATAGGGTTGCAACTATACTCTAGCTGAGGACTCCTGATAAATAAGTGGGGTTTGCATTTGTTGATAGGCTTCTTGCATATTTCCATACAATTGACCCAAGCTTGAGTTTTGTCTTATGCTTTGACGAGCAGTTGAAACTAGCCGATTACGCAATAACTGAACAATTAGCAAGTACAGCTTAAGTGAAACATATAGACAAATTAGTTAACCCAAAAACCAACCGACATAAAATATTGATCTTTCACTTCTTTTTGGTGGCATTAGGGAGAGGGGATAAACTACCTGGTGTTTGAGAGTAGCAAGACTTTTTGTGTGCATTGGAGATTGTGGAATCACACCGTTTGAAGGAGGGATTCCAATAAGACCACACATTAGAGTCTGACATCAAGAACCAAAAAATTAAGAATCTAAAAGGGCAACAGGCAGGGATATGTCAAATCAGAATAACGAGCAGATAAAGGGGGAGTTGCATACCAGAAATCCTAAAAGAAGTAAATCATAATGGAAAGAGGGTGGCTTCCTCAGATTGAACTCCTTCTGTTGAGCAAGTTGAGATGCTACACTATGGTCAAAATAGTAAAGCACTGCGATCATGGTCGCTGGAATAAAAGCTCCAATTATATACGATATGGGCACATTCAGCATGTCCTGTTAGTTTGAAATATCATTTACTAATACATGCTTCTTACGAGACAACAGTTGCAACCACCAAAAAGATTCAAACTAATAAAACATGCCTTAGCAACAGTCCAATTCTCATATGCACCAGGTGACCATGGATTTGGACTAAAGAGGCGCCGAGGTATCCCTTTCGGTACACTTCCAGATGGTATGTATGAAACTGCAGTCCAGACTAGAACCATAAGTGGGACACCATAATCTGCAACAAGACTTCGAACCCAACCTACGAAAAAAAAATGTTGTAGGTTTAACATAGAAGAAATAAAATTTCAAATTGTATACAATATATGGGAATGAAAAGACAATTATAGCTTACCAGATCCATATCTCCAGGACCTTGCTTTCCGACTCTTTAATGCAGTGAGCAGAAGTGCAAATGACAGAACCAATGCAAACATCCCATTGGCAAACCTCCATGATGGCATAAACTCTGTTAAGTTTGAATTTTCTCGTTGTGGTATGCGAAACTCTTCCACGAGTCCCTAGCAGAACAAATGATAAATTCATTGAGGTAAAAATGACTAATCAACTTGATTATTTAGAAATTTCGCGTTATATTTTGTGGCTATGAAATTAGGAATTCTTGTTACCGAAATTTCATATAGAAAGTTCACTAACACATTGATATTATTCTTACTTTAATAGCCTGCTGCATGAACAGCATTGCTATTAACATTCCAAACAATTCTCCAGCCACACGAGTAAATCTATTGATTATAGAACAAGCTCCAGATATTGCCAGTAGGAACAACAAGGCTGCAGTCCACACACATACCCTAAACAATTTAAACAATTGGGTAAATCCCACAGTACGGAGTAATAATAATAATAATAAATACCGATCATGATGAAAAAAAAAATAGAAATTTCAAGGCCAACTGGAGGAAATAACCTTACCATCCACACCAGGCGAGAAAGAGAGGCCGACCCAGATCTGGTCTTTCTTTAGCGAAGTTGAACATGAAGGTATACATGATAACAGTGGGCTCAGCAACCCCTAAAATGAGTAATGGTTGACCTCCAAAGATGGAGTGTATGATCCCACAAACTGCAGTTGAAGCCAAAGTTTGAACAGCCGTCAAAACTCCATCTGCAAAATTTACCCATAAACATTAATTTAGACTGAGCCGTCAAATTCCATTAAATAGCATAAACACAAATTAAACGGACTTGTTTTGAAAAATACCAGTGTTTCTCTCAAGCTGTTCACCGAAGGAAATGACCGGGATCGCGGACGCAAAAAATATGTATGTGGTGGGTGCCAAAATCCTAATTAACAGAGAAAAATACCTCAGAAATCATAAGCTAATAAACTCCAATAATACAAACATGACATAAGCATAATCACATTACATGCATAGAAATTTATAGGATCTGGCCAAAAACAGAAATCTCCGGAGTACACATACCTAAAGCCTGCTTTGAAGCCGCCAATCCAGTCTTGCTTGTAACACATCAATCTACCATTAATATCGTTTTTTATTCCACGGAAGGGGACAAATGTTTCCTCCATGGTTCTCTATTGACCTACCCACCTACACTTCTGTTCTTTCTTGTTTTTCCCTTCAAGTCCACTGCAAGATTCAGAATATACCCAAAAAATTACATGATTTGGGTACTGCAAATGTTTCTAGTACAGGAGATTACATGATTCACACCAAGGACAATGAGAAGCACGGGAAGTGGGGATTTTTTAACTGCAGGATTTAGAATATACCCAGAAAATTACATGGAGGTGGGTATTGCAAAAAAAATTCAGCACAGAAGATTACGATAAGGACGCCCAAGCACAACAGAAACTGGAAAGATTTAGAATATACCCAGAAAATTACATGATATGGGTATTACTAAATTTTCCCGGTATAGAAGATTACGTGACTCAAACTAGAGGCACAAAAAAGGTGTGATTTTGGCACGGCAAACTTTATAACACACCGAGTACATGGCATGCGTATTGCAAAATATTCCAGTATAGGACATTTACATGATTTAAACGAAGCACAATGAGAAGCACGAGAGAGTGTGGCACCAAATATATAGAGGCTTGCCGAGGGTTGAAATTCGAAATGGGGTCGCTACACCACGCTTTGCCCACGATGCCACGGAAGACCGCAATGCGGGTCACAGACTCACAGGAATGATAGTGATGCATTTTTGTTACAACTCAATCAAAAATAGCACAAAAAAACAAATGCAATCATGTTGTCATTGGAGTAGCCAATTTGATGTCTCCCCTAGCGAGTGGAAGTACTAGACTGAGTAGACTCAAGTAGTCTTGCTGTATTTATTGGTGGTACTGGTATATAGCATTCCAGATGTTTTTCCCAATTGCTGAGTTATATTTATCATTAATTAGCTTTCTATCACTCACTCTAGGCTCTAGTTCACATTAAATAATATGATCTGAGAGTTGGATTGAAACCATAAAGAAAATAAAAATTGACAAATCACATTTTCAAATGCAATGGATTACCAAATCATATGCATCTACGGTCTTGTCACTTGTCAGGTCTCGCTTTCACACAGCCACACTCGTACTGAAAATTGCAAAGGTGTATGCCTTAATTTTAAGTATTTGTTTTAAGCCCACCTGACCTCTCGTGGACGTTAGAGGAGCAACCTCAGTTTGAAATATATATATATATATATATATATATATATATATATATATATATATATATATATAATATGTAATTTTATAATATAACAGAGTTATATCAGAAAATTTAAATAATATAATATAGTATTTTATAAAATACGCTTCATGATGTCTTTTTCTTAAAGTTATTAATGGGCCTTAATAACTGATTCGAAAAAATTGCCTTTTTCCCATACTTTTTAAAGCGCTCGCTGTTGCTTAGAAATTGGGTCAACAAACTTATGGTGATTTATTAAGCATTTATTTATTTCAGATAAGTTTTATAGATAGTCCATTTGTGTTTGGCAGGTTGTACTTTCAACTTTCTAGGGAGGGATCACCAACGCGTCCTACAGCTACACCCATTTTTAAAGGGCAATTTTATCCTCTTTTTTCCTCCTTTTCTAGTTATGTTGTAGACGCCATGAAATAATGGATGTTATAAGATAGGGAATGAGATGTGTACTTCCCACTACCAAAACATATCAACATACCACTGGAAAAAAGAAGGGTTACCCCTTTCCCTTAGAATCACTTCAACTCATAAAACCTCTACAGTTTTAATTTAGACTTTGTGTGTGAAGTATTGTCTTTAATATTTTATTAGGTCTTCAACTACAATTTAGACCTAGGGTTTAATCCTAATTCAATTAACATGACAAATCACTCACATCTTAAATGAAGGTAGAGGTGCAACAACTCATCACACTTTACAAAGTCATCTTTTAGACTCTTACCTAATCATCTTGATTGACATTGATAGTATCTTTAAAATGACTTCTTAAGATTATAATTTTTTGATTTTATTGATTACCAAAATATTGAATAGATCTATCAATAGTAGAATGTGTAAAATGCATGCATTTCTTTTAAAAAAAATAATGATGTATGTGGTTTAGCCAATATGCATAACCTATGGTAAAGTTAACTATAACCTACATAGAGATCAATCTACTATCAAAATTATAATGTATGAGGTCTCTGCCTCAAATACAATAGATCTAATCTCTTTCACATCTCTTTTCTTTTGGTTAGACATTACAAAACACATGTAATAATATGGAGATGTATTCATTATGTCGAATCTCTTTCTAACTTACTTTGTATCACGGGATTAGCCTTTATAGCAGCTTAACCTGTGCGACACCTAGTTTTCACTTATACGAAGAAATGCTAGGTCAGCCTAACTCGTCGCATTTGAATCGAAACCTATCGATCCATTATAAAGCAATTGTATAATGAAGCGTTTAGTGGAAGAAAGATTGAACGAATGCACCAAACGATTGTATTGATTGCTTGAAAGCTTTACAACATCACTCTTCTACATATAGATGTTAACACTTTCCTGACATTGACACCAGAAGACATCATTTTAGCTTGAGTAGTTAAATTTAAGTTTATAAACTAAGTTACAACATTTTACAAGGGAAAAATACCCTAAAATACCTTAAGTGTGCTAGGATAAGTCTCGGTCCATGACATCTGTCTTTGTGGTTTTGTAATAGCATACTTCAATCGTGATAAAATCGATTATCAAGAATGCTCATTATTTTTGTTAGTTGAAAATTTTATTTGTTAAAACTTCTACAAAAGTATTCATGTCTAGAGACTTAAAGACTTGAAGGGTTAAAACCTTGAAAAAGTAAAGTGGTCATCCAGACAAAATTGGACACCCAAAGACTCAAATGGTTGAAAGTCACTTAAAGTAGTGGGAGCAGTCGAGTATAATTCAAGTTCGAGTGTAAAATGGTCTTGTTTGACTCATTGCATATATAGCAAGACTAAATGGAATAGCTCATTTAAGCCCGCATTTTTTACAAACCGGAAATGAAGTGGTCCGGTATGATCTGTCGATTAGCCCGATAAAAAAAAAAGTAAAATTTTCCAAAATAGTAACAAATTAAAATATATATATAAATTATTTTCGTAAATGTAAATAAAAAAAGTTTGAATAATACACACGAATTATATTTATCTATATAAAATATTTTCAATATACTAATTAAATATATATCGGGAAAATTTTTTACACAGTTTTTAATTAGAATAAAATTTAAAATTTAATTGCTTAATTAAAATTTTATAATATAAAATATTCATTATAATTTTAAAGCTTAAGAGTAAATAACATTTAAAAAAACTAGCCGGTGAACCAATCTATGTCTCACATGAGCTCAGCTCACACAGACCATGATCCACCAGATTAACACCTTTAGGCCCAATTAAACCGATGTAGTCTTCATACTAGCGATTTATTTTATATCCCTAAATGGTTCCAAGCCATTTTAGGTTAAGATATGTGAGGGATGAGAATGAGAGAATTACCTACCTAAATTGATCCTAGAAAGTTGGCACATCACGAATTACGGAATCTTCAACTTCCTCTATCTCTCCCTCACCAAACACAGGAACACCCCAATGATGGAACGTATGGCCTCTCCTATTCCCTTATCTTATTTTTAGTTGGTATACATGCACACAGTTAATTGCTACTTTATTTATTCAACCCAAATGTGTTATGTGTATCAATCATCAAAGTTGTAGCGTACCACGCGTCGCTTTTGAAATAACTGAAGAGGGCAATGAAATCAAAGTTTTTAATTAAAGTCATGTCAAAAGTGGGGTCCCTGTGGGTCGGGACTGCTTTGTGCATGCCTGATGGAGTGTCTTAAACTAAACAAATCACGGGGTCCTTAATTATTTACTCCAATCCCCACATTGCACGTACAAAATTGGATGGACGATGTCAAAACTAGGGGGGTTTTATTATTCGGTCGGTTTTATTAACAGATAGCATTGATTTTACTGTACGATATAGGCACTAGCTATTGTGCGAGCAGGAAACTTGACCCTTATCTAGTACTGTAGAGGATAACAGAATACTGTAACATAAAATGAGTTTACATTAATTCAATAAAAATATATACTATCAAGTGATTAATAAAATATAAAAACATTGATGAATAATTATATCAAATATAATTATAAAATTTAAACCGTTTCAGATCTACTTCAAATATTAAGGGGAATTCCACACTTTCTCTACATATCAAATATATAATCAAAAGAAGAAGAAAAAAATTAGTTGCATTATTATTATTATTATTATTATTACAATTAAAAATAAAAAAGAGAGAAAAATAACAAAAACAAAAGCAGAAAAATAAATTAAATAAAATAGACCAAATTAGTCATCATGTGACACATTAGTTGCATATAAGGTAATGAATACTATACTACCAAAGACTTTAATAAAAATGAAAAATATAATAATGCAAAATTGAACAAAAGAAAAGCCTCACTTGTCAACGGCCCGACACTATGGACGACAAATAAAGACTGGGTATAGTACATCCATGCCTATAGGCATATATAGTTTGTTGCTCCCCTTGAGTTCCTATTAAATTCTCATGTATATTCTTAAACACATTTCTTTGGAGAACAATAGAGACAATAGAAAAAGTTAATGTCTTTATGAGGAGAAAAAAGAGAGAAAGGATAGAAGAATTGCCCATAATATATATTTTTTCCCGCATAACAACACATGAAAGGAAATTGCTCAGTTCTAATGCAACACTCCAAGATGAAACGAAGAACAAAAAAAGGGAGGTGGAAACATTCAAGCCGTGAAGCCCACTAGAAAAGAAGAGTAGGTAATGTAAAGAGAAATGAAGGAAAAGGAGGTACTTAGAATTCACATTATTCCTTAAGAAGGCTTTTAACAACTATGTAAATCTTTTTTGAAGTGTTTATAAGTTCCTTGGGAATAAATAAATAAGCAAACATAGTTCCCCAAGCATCCAAACATACAAAAAAAAAAAAAGGAGAATGAAGAAAATAAAAAGGGTAATTTTATATTGTTCTCTATAAACTCTGTTATTTTGATTCTTCTATAATAATTTTTACCTTATAAATGAGTTTAGAAGAGTATAAAATCTAATTAAGGCCAAACCCTATGTTGCTCCTATTATGGTGAGACTTACAAAAATATACAATCTTTAGCTTCTTCATCCCATCAATAGTTTGATGAGAGAAAATTAAAAATTTCCAAAGTAGAATATAGGTTATGAAAGATCAAACACAATCTCAGGATCATCCTTCGATATGGAGAATCGGGTACGTTTTTATTTAGTTATTTTTCTTGATAATTTGATATGAAAATTATGATTGAATGATGTTGTCCATCATACATGGATTTATTCTCACAATTTACCCGCATAATTTGTATTGTTAGAGCATTCACACTATTTCCTCTAAAATATATTTTTCTTTAAAATTTAAATAAAATTTTAACTTTTGAATAAAAACTATACTGCATTAAGTTTTCTAAATTGTAAATTTTAAAGATTAAAAATAAAGATTTGATAGAGAATATCGTATTTAAAGGATTACTATTTATCATTCAAATATTTTTTATATTTCCTAACATATATATACTTTTGATTAATTAGTTGTAATAAATGAAAGAGATAAAAAAATAAAAAATAATAGATTATAAATTAAAAGAATAGAAATAGAAATAAAAAATGAGATATGAAAGAATAAATAAAATATATCAATTAGTATATTATTTATTGACTAAAGAAGATTTAAATTATAAAACTAATATAAATGCTTAGAGCAACTCCAAGATGATTTTTATTATTTACAAATAAAAAGTCAAATAATATTATATTAATTTTTACTTTCGACATGTGAAAAATAAAAAATCTATTTTCTATTCAGGAAGAATAATAAAGTGATTCTTTATTTAATATTATAATATTTTTATTTCTTATTTCTCTTTATTCTTTTCACATGTATTAATAAAGAAAAATTATAAAAGTTAAAATAAAATAATTATTATTTTAATTAGAATAGAGATAAAAAAAAAAAAAAGAGACACATTGCAGTTGCTCTTAAAAGTGAATAAAACGTCCAAAATATAAGCGTAGTGTATGCAATGGTACAATACGTCAATACTTCTGATACGTGCGGGTTTGTGATGTGGGCCGGGGGAGAGTGGGAGGGACAGATCAGGGGGAGGGAAGACTGGGATAGGTGAGCTGGTTTTAATATTTACTTAATTATTCTTTAAACAGATGTGACCTCAAACTATGAGAGGTAGCTGGCACCATATTTTAATAATAATAATAATAACACACGTCAGATTTTAATTAAAATCTATGAATGCCAGAAGAAGCATATATATATATATATATATATATATATATATATATATATTGTGTTGGATATGAGAATCTATATGGTACCGTCGCCAGTCTTTTTGCATAGTTACATTTTCATGGTATCTAATACTAATAGGTTCTCTCGATTCAGTCTCAGAATTTGGTGGCTCGTGACCGCTACTTAGCACCAAAAATAGTGGGGAGAGCCGGAGAGGACCGCAGATCCGCCACCACCTCGTGCTGCGGCGGCAGTAGTTTCCGGGCATTGGTGTGGCCATAAAGTATCTCCTGGTTGACCATACCTTAGAACTTGTGTGTGTTTTTAATTGCTTTTTTCGTTCTGGGTCCGCCTTAGAATTATCAATACGCGCACCATGAAGAACACAAAATTATTTTTTTATTTTATAAGATAAACCAACGGAAAGCTAAAGGCGAAGATATATATATATATATATATATATATATATATATATATAATATATGGCCATTCCATGTAAAAAATTAACAATGACAGTCCAAATCAATGTGTTTCCCATTTGGCCTTTCTTTTGGATCCATGGAATCTACCACCAACCTTTGCCGGACCCAACAGTTTCAATGCCCCACTTTTTTGCCTCATTATCGAGGCCTTACCTCTTTCGCATTCACGTTTGGTCAGTCGCTATGATAGGATTAGGAAGATCGTGCTAAATAATTTCCGTGTAATAATGTGGGATGAGAGCCCACAATTATGAAACCACCCATTAATCTCTTTTCTTTTTTGGCATTTTGCTGTGTTTTTTTTTCCCCACCTTTTGCAGAAACCACTTTGCTCTTCTCCCCAGCCACTTACAACCCAGAACAAAGAAAAGGCTGCTGCTATTTACATTTGCATCTACTTCTCCCCAGTTTGTTTTTTGTATTTTATTTTTTAAAACTTTTATTAGAATTCATATTAAATTATATTTAAAATAATTTTTGAAAAAAAAACATATTTTTTTAAAATTAAATAATTTTTTAATAAATTCAAGTAATAAAATAAAAAATAAAAAATATTTAATTTTTTGATAGGATTAAATTTAAATTTAAAAATAAAAAACAATTTTTAGAAATATTTACAAATTTATTATATTATTAAATTAAAATAAATACCGATTGGGCGTACAAAGGGACACATTCCCAATCCACTGAACCGGAATATGATCTTCAAAAATGGATGCCGTCATCAATTCATCAAATGCCATGTTGAGCAGCGTCCCACCAGAAAGTAAAGAAAAAGTCACCTGCCAGCATAAACTCATATAATTACTTAATATAATTTTTCAGGCTTTTGAAACGTGATAAATATCTCTTAATATGTTTCCATTCCCTCTTTCGTCATCCTACTCAGTTATGGCTTTTTAGTATTATTTGCATCCAAATGATGGCGTCCGTCGTCGTGCACAAGCTTTCCTCGTACAAACTGAATATTCTTACTTTGAATATTTTAATTTGTTGAGATTTTTTCTTCTTCTTAAAGCAAACATGACCAAGAAGCATATCAGAAACGTGTCTCTATATAATTTTTGATATTTTCTAATCTGAATCATAGTCCAAATTAAACTTTGTTAATAATTCATCTCATCTAAACCATTGAATCCGATTAGAATTAAACTTTTTTTTAACCCAAGCTTGTTAAAAATTTTAAAAGATCTCATTTTAGCATGAAATCTTTATTTTATATATATAATTCAACTTGCCTGTAATAAACTTTAAACAACTAGATTGTTTGATCTATATTTTTTTAACGGCCCATATGTTTCATTTAATTATAGTTCTAGTAACTTACTTCTGGAACATGTGAATGAAACTTCTTAGGAATTAGACTAATATATTCTGTATTTAGTAATAGATTAGTGTAGTATATTTCCTTTCTTAAGCTTTCTGTTTTGTAGTTTTTTGTTCCTCCGTAGAGTATTGATTAGTCCTTGTAAGATTAATTGTGATTCTTCCTGTACAATTACGTCAACTAAATGTTAATAATATTTATGCTTTCAGAAATCATCATTGTTCGTTGCTTACTCGCTTTGGCTCCGGCTCGAGGCTGGTCTCCTTCACTAATTGGACGTCAACAACGCTTTCCTTGGGGTGATTTGACTGAGAAAATATGCCTCCGCCGCCAGGGCTTCGGTAATTGGGGGAGGAAAACATGGTCTCTCGTCTACATAAATCATTGTACGGCTTAGAAACCAGCATCTCACCAAATGGTTTGTTAAGTTTTTTTTTTCCCAAAGCCATTTACTCTTGCTGGTTAGGAGGTATCTCGAGCCAACTACTACTTATTCACCAGAAAACGAGGCAAGTCCTTTACATTTCTACTGATATACATCGATGATAGTTTGATTACTGGGAATGAACCCATTACTATTGTTGTACCCAAGAAATTTCTACAGTCATTTCGATCTTAAAGATCTGGGTGTTATGAAATATTTCTTAGGATTAAAGTTTCTACCTCCAAGAATGATTTATTTATTTCCCAATGTAAATACGCTCTGAAAATAATTAAAGATGAGGCCTGAGGGGCTATTGGGCATACCCCTATGGAACGGAGCTTGAAATTATCGGACAAGGGTTACTCAAAGAACCAGGACAATATAGATGACTTGATGATGGTTGACTAATCTACTTGACTATTTCAAGGCCAGATATAATGCATGGAGTGCATGTTCTTAGTAGATTTATGCATCAGCCTAGAACACTTCATATGGAAGCAGGCCTTTCAGGTTGTACTTATCTAAATGGAGCACCAAGGCTTGTTCTTTTTTTTTTTTTTTGGAACAGTAATTTCAAACTAAGGGGCTTACTGTGCCGCAAATTGGTCAGGTTGCCCACTCACTAGGAGATCAACCATGGGATATTACATTTTTGTTGGCAATCAAAAGGACTGAAGGGAGTTTCTCTCTCTTCTGCCGAGACAGAATATCATGCAATGATAGGAGCATGATTACAATATATATATAAAAGGATTTGATACTTTCACATCTTCACCTAACTTTATTGTGATAACAAGACTGCATTACATACTACACCTGATTGCACATTGAGATGAACTGTCATTATATCATATCGACAAGAACCAGGATGGTTCGTTGATTATAAGATTTCAGCACCAACTAGTAGACCAAGCCTTTGGGCAAAGACAATTTTGTTCCTATGATTCACAAGTTGGGAGTAGGGGGCATCCACTCTAGGACTTAAGGGGGAGTCTTAAGAAATTAGACTTTAATATATTCTATATTTAGTAATAGATTATTATTGGATATTTTCTTTTCTTTCCGGTACAAATAGCTAACAATGTTAATAATATTTATGATTTCTGAATACATCTATTATTTTTTCAAAACTTCGATCTAACGACCCATATTTGAATTTTCATGTTAAGTAATGAAACCCCATGTTCTCATTGTATCATGAAAAGTCTGCGTAAAATTACACCTGCACGACTATATCGTGGGAGTATTGATGAGTGTTTAGCATCTCATAATCAGGAAAATTCTTTCAATGAAAGACTAAGTTAAGAACGGCGGATGATAGCACAAAGTGCCATGATCACGTCTGAATTCCCTAAAGAAGATTTAACTGACATTACCTTTGCTCTAGAGTCATATTTTTGTGAAAACAAATTCTACCCTTTACGAGCGTCAACTCATGAAACTCCTGAGGCTTCTTAGGTAGGAAAACAAGGGACTATTATCATATAAAACAAATGATCTACAAATTTTGACATGTGTATGGCCAGATTACTGATATTATAAATTAAATTAACAGGTTGTTTGATTATTATTCTTAAATAATATTAATAATATATATAATAAAGAGATTAATAATCTCAAACCAAAAGATATTATTAATATCCATTAATAAGATCATGTACTAATAATACAGTGTTATTTTATCCTAAACTTAATCACACCCTACACATCAGATGAATGCCAACAGAGTCAAAACTATGTTTCTTACAAGGCCTATATATATCTCCTACACTAATAAAAGATTATTACATTTGAGAGGAGAAAAGGCGGACGTGTTAAAAGTGTATGAACTTATGATTTATAGTATGATTTACAAACTTTGCAGTCAGCAATCAATGAACTTATACCTGTGATTAAAACATGTCTAGTACAAACTTATGATTTAACGTAAACTTACATTCTCACAACCCTCAAAATTTGCAATTTAAATCCACTGAACCAGTAAATTGCATGTCTCTGTGATTAAGCTTTTGTTTCGTAATCTTTTTAATTTGAAAGAATAATAAAAAAAATCAAACTTGCCATTTAATATGTATAAACTAGCAATCTTAACACAATTCAATGAACTTGAACTTGCAATTTAAGTCGCATTTAAATGTAAACTCAAATTTGTGATTTAAGTCTACTCCTTTCAAAACTAATAAGCTTCATCCATATTCTTAAAGACTTTTCCTAAAATCTTCTCTACTTTCATAATGAGCTTCATCCTCAAAAATAGGTTGTTCTCCACGTCAACCAATCGAACATTCATATTCATTGGTAGAGAGAAGTATCACATGGCTCTTGTATTGTGTTGTCCCAAAATTTCACATGTAAAGATAAATTCTTACCCACGCATTAACTTTTCCTATATGTGAGTATAATTAAGAAGATCGATTATAAGAAATTCTAGAATAATGATGATTTTACTTATTTATGGCATAAAAAAGAAATCTAATATGACCTCTAGTTAAAATCTAGGAAAGTATTGTTTATAAAATAACTAGGTACGAGATGTTTGGTTACTATATCAGCATATAGGCAGCATATAAGCAGTATGCGGCGCATAGCATATTCGTTAACCCCTCATTTTATTCAAATAAATATTTGTTCGTAAAAAATAAAAGGAGAAAAGATATATTAAGGACCTTCAAAGCTTCCATGCAATGCTCTGCCAACAGAGCTATCCCCGTTTGATGTTAAGGGTAGCCATTTGGTTATAATACCTAAAGCATAAGATCCCTCAAATGAATTTTAACTCATAACACCTAAATGTCATATTATAAACATTTGGCGTGTGCAAAAAAAGTCAAATTCCTTATCCCATTTCTAGAATACCATGCTATGATGCCCCAACTTTGGATCTCTCTGCTAATTATTATTATAAACAATACCAGTCAAAATGCACGTATTATCATACAACAGAAGATGGGTAACCAGGAGGTTCAATACAGTCAGTGATTTTGTGTACAGTAGGCATACCCATTCAATCCAGGAGGCAGCAGCTGAAGTGGCCATCAGAAACAATTATCTTCTCTGTTTTTGTCACGGCATCCAAAGGGAGGGGGCTAAAACTACGGGAAGGACCATAGAAATGCGGGAAGGCATTAGTGCCATCTACTACTTCATATACCAATCCATCCCCAAGCTGCAACAGGTAACACATGAAGATTACAGAACATCAGGGATTAAAAAAACAAGCAACTCAAATAAACCAAATTCCAATAATTATTTTCTTTTTCCCTGCACATCTTACGATTTGTTGATTCATACAATAATTTTAAATATGAGTTCTGCAGTCCCAGATCAGGTTCACAATTACTAGTTATGAATACCTGCAAATTTAGTTAGCACTTTCAAGCTGCCAGAGCTGTTATTACCTGATTTCAACCGGACAACTATTTTCATCAATAATGGCCGGGGTACCTTCTACACAGATAGAAGGAAAGGAAACTTGTTTTGTGCAGAAATCATGCTTTGGGGGCCTTATTTATCAACAAATAGATTACTAGAACTCGATAACGATACATGTTCTGAAACCTCTGTGATTATGCATGTCAAGCAATTTTCCCTGTCTAAAAATATTCAACTCTTTAACTAAGGCGGAAAGCTTTTGCGTCTACCTTTTTGGCGTCAATTTGGAGCAGGTATAGTTCCTCGTTAGTGTTGGCGAAAAAATTCTGCAGAACAGGCTTTACCTGCAAGATTGCATACTAATTGCCCGTCAAACCTATGAGAATCTACTGAGATCAGAAGACTCTTTGGAAGAAAAGTATCCAAGCGCACTAAGACATATCATACACAGTTAACTTTCTCAGGGTTTGTGAAGAAACTCTCCAGGGTAGACCTTACCTGCAAGTTGACCATATGATCAATAATGACAATAAGAGATGAGGAGGATAACTAATAAAAATCAACAGACTATCGAAAGGACATCTTCCTTCTAAAGAAAGCATTTGATAAGCAACTCAAGCTCTCAGAATCACATATGTAAACTTATCAAAGCAAGATGGACACAATATGGGCAATGCCCAAGATCGCAACTTTTACAGTCAGAAGTTTTCCTGCTAGATTGAATTTTTGACTTTGAAACTTCAGCACATAGGAGATCTTTAAAAAAAAAAAAAGGTTCAGCGTTTATAAGACATAAGCCTATCAATCTTCCAAGTTGATAATCTCAGGAGAACGTGCCCATTGACACAGATAATAACATGCATAAAGTGATCAGATTGGGATATCAAACAGATCGAATAGGGAAGCACCCAAAAAAAAAAAAAAAAACAAGAACCATATTATGATCATCTGTATCCAAACCTGTTTATATATTGAAAGCGATAGCCGATAGCTATCAACGAAAAATTATAATCGCATGTACACAATCTGACTTGTAGGTGATGAAGTGGTGAGTTAATTAATGGCACCCAGATGAGAATTATTGTATATGACCTTGACCTGACCCTAAAACCATGACCCACCGATAATGGATCCAAAGATTAAAAACATTTTCATTGGTCCAAACTGAGCTCTGTGTGTGTGTGTGGGTGTGTGTGTTTTTATTAAACGAGTGAGATGCAAATTTCAATAGGAGGAGAGAGGCAGAGACCTGATTGAGTTTGCTGAAATGAAGGAACCCAGATTTGTTGTCGAGCTCACTACCAAAGGTAGTTCCAGATTTCTGCAACTCCTCCCACTCCTTGGCCGTGCTGATTCTGTACACGAATTCTTCAGCTTCTCCGCTTCCCTCGCGTGCAGCCATTGTTCGCCAGCTCCACGTCCCGTGCCCCTATAGTCCGAATCAAATCACACAACGACACAACCAACCCCTGCTCCTCATTTTCTAGACCAATAATAATAATAATAATAACAATAATATTATAAATTAATTACAAGTCTTTTCTTTTCGCGCATACGTGATAATATATTATTGGTTTTGATCCGATCAAATTGGTGGATTAATGAAATGTTGCAACGTTAGGGTGTGTGTGAGATGTTTAAGCAAACGAAGTAATGTTACATTATATGAGTAATTTCGCATAAGGTATTGGATTGATATTACTTCGTATAAAATTTATAATTTAATAAGGAGGTTTTTTAAATAAATTGCCAATAACTTTTTTCATTGTAATGATAAAACTTATGGACAATGTTTTAAAGTATATGTATAATTTATATAACGTATATTAATTTTTTTAATAAAAAATTTATATCGATCAATTCTTGCATGAATTACTTATACAAAATACTTATAAATAAAATATTAATTTTATGAAAGATTATTTTTTAAAAAAATTATTTGACATTTTTACTAATTATCATTTAAATTACTATTATAACAAAATTATTTCTCAATGTGGGTAATTATATAAAAGAACATAAGTAACATAGTAGTTACAAATGATTTTTTAGGTAATTATATAAAAGAATAAATAATTTTTATATATTTTATTTTGATTGTATATTATATTATATTTACAATTTTTTCCTTTTCATAAAACAAACAAAAAAGAACAAATTATTTTGTCTATTCATATTAATTAGGTATGCTTGGTGATTAACCTCTATCTATATTTATAATGATGAGAGGAAGTTAATTATAGGTGATATTAAAGAAACTTTTTAAAAATTAATTATCATATGACATATGTGTTATTGTAGTATTTATTATTTTATTATATTTATAATTATGATAGTAGGTTTGAATTTTTGATAGTTGTAAATTTTAGTTTATGAATAGTATAGAATTTAGATCAATTATGAAAATTTGAAAAATATAATAACTAAAATTTTAAAAAAAAACAATAAGAATACTTTTTTAAGCTCACATAAGGCATTCAATTCCTTGAAGTTTTTTTGAATCCAGTGAACATAACGTATCATAAGTTGATAAACTCGTGGAGTATTTTTTTTTTTCTCATGACTTGTTATTTTGAAAGAAGGTAAATAAAGAAAGGCAAACCTTATTCTCAAAGTGCATTGTTAATTTTTACACGACAAAAGTAAAATATAAATATATTCATAAAAAAAATAAAAATCTAAGGCCTGACTTTTAAATTATAGATTACTTATCAAAAAGTCTCATGTGAATAAGTGCATAAACACCAAAGAAAATAGTTAAAATGTGACTGAATCTTGTATGAAACTATTCAAGTTCACCCTTTGGCCACTGTTTTTGATGAGGAAATCCCTATCAGCATTGAAGAGGGATCGGAGTGATTGCACCTGCTAAAGACTATCAATCACCATTGTTTGTTAGATAAATAGTCGTGTGGAGTTCCCATTCCAATTTCGTGATCCCAATTAACGTGACAGAAACAAGGCCTTATTAATAATAATAAAAAAAAAAAAACTTAAGGGTCAGCAGCGGCTTCCTTATTAGGGCGATTGCCCAAAGTCAGTCAAAGCCTTCTCACGGATACGACGTCGTCTTAAACTCATACAGCTTAGCAGGCCCATTTTATTTCTATCGGGACCCTATAAATAAATAAAAAAAATCCCATAATTTTCAACCCACCACCATCCCCTTTCTTTTAATTTGTGATCTGTGAAGGACAGACAACTCCTTCGGTTTTGAGACAAAGAGTTCCAGGAGATCTGCTCCTCCCCCAATTCGGTTTCTCCCTCAGGTGCCTCCATTTCTCGTGTGATGTTTGGATCTGTGTTTACGTAAATATGGTTTTCTGGGTTTGTCCGTCACCGATTTGTGGGTCCATTGTTAGATCCGTAACATTTACTTGCATGAAATCACGACGATTCATCGTCGTGTTTGTCCGATCGGTGTTCCCTTCCCTTGTACCTAAGTTTATTATTTTGTTCTTGTTGTTATTGTATTCTGTTGTTGGCAGATTCAGATGGGAAATCCGTATTCTTTTGAAAAATAGATCTATAGCCTTTGCATTGAATGATTTCATTTCTTAATGTTGTGTGAAGTTTCAATATTTGTCAATGCGTATGAAATTTATGTGTCCTGTCATACTTCCATAGGCTGTTTTCTGATCGGGAGACCAGGGGAAATTGAGTTTTAGTAGATCGCGCCGCCAACCATCATTGTTCTTCAGTTTTGTTGTTTTCCTCATTTTGATGCTTATTTTTCTTGTTGCTGTATCGTTCTCTGCCATTTTGTTTTTCCAAAAAGGAAAATGGGGAATATTGGAATGGCGCCCACATATGGGTTTGACTGAAGATGCGAAATTATTGTTGTTGGTAGCTTATATTTGTAATATGGATTGCGGTTTTCTTCTTTGATGTTTACTTTATATCAATCTTGGAAATTTATTTCTGATTGCATTGCTGATTATATCAAATTCTGCCCTTTCTTTTACTCAATAAAATTTAAGCTGAACTAAATTTGATATACTGATATACATCACCGACATACATTAAAGAGGCCGTGTTGTAGATTATTTGATGATTGATGGTTGGTTAAAATGTTGTTATACTGTTCAATGTTCATACAATATCACTAATGATAATTGTTCTGTGCAAGAGTGAGGTATGGAATGAAGATTTTATAATTGAGTCTCTACGGACAATGTTGCCCCTTGGTTATTGTACACACTGATAATGTTTTTGACTGTTTGTTTCTTGGGGGTTTTGCATCCAGTTGTCCCATTATTTGTAGATTTCAGCTGCATGGATTGCCATTTTTGATATTAACTATTATGTGTTTTTTAATTAACTAAAACTGAATAAGAGTGGTTTTGAAATTTTAAATAATACATTCATTTACAAAATAGATTTATTGATTTTTATGGGTTGCTATTTTTTCAGGCAATAAAATGGGGCTGTCCTTCACCAAGCTTTTCAGCCGTCTTTTTGCAAAAAAGGAGATGCGTATACTTATGGTAGGTCTTGATGCAGCTGGTAAGACTACCATTCTTTACAAACTCAAGCTGGGAGAGATAGTCACTACAATTCCTACCATTGGTAAGTCTGCAATTTTTGTGTCACTGTAATTACTGGATGTTTTTGTTTCATAGAAGATTATTTCAGTTCCTATCCTGATTTATGATTTTCTGTAAATTAAGGTATTATGCTTTAATTTGCTGTTTTTGGCATTCCAGGATTTCTTGGAGACAGCAGGTGTCTTTCTTTTATGGTCTCATAGTTAATTGCAGTTTCTTGTAAACTTGCTAATTTTTAGTAAGACAGATGAAATTAGTGATTTTTTATGGCAAGTTGGCAACTAGACTTTTCTTCCTTTCATAGAGCCCGAGGGTGCTGGGTGGAGTCTTTTTTAGCACAAGGTTCCTGTTTGTAACACTTAAGTGTTACCCTAGACTTATACCTTTCATACTGTGGGGGGTGGGGTGAGTTCTGTTTGTTAATAAACAGCTGTGTAGAACGCCTAAAGTGGGTTGAGAACAGGTTTATAAGCAACTGTATTAATTATTAATTTTCAATTAAATAATTTAAATTTTTAGGAACAGATGAGTGTATCCTAATTAACAAAACTTAATTACACATGAAATATTTATAATTGTTTTGGTCTTTTTTCTCATTTTACAGTTTGTGAATTATTTTGCAAATGATAAACAGCTTATAAATTTTCAATTAAATAATTTAAATTTTTACTTCATCTGTGGAACAGATGTTTATAAGCTACTTATGAATTGTTATATCCAAGCACTAAAGTTTTTATTGATATAATATAACATATTATTAAAATAAAGTTTCGTAAAAGCTCTCATGTTTTGATAGACTGTCGGATTTTGTTGCTTGATGTAAAACATCACCCATAGATGACAGAACTGCATCAGATATTTTTGAGTGGCATTTGGTGGTTGCTGTCAGTTGGATCCTTTGTCATTCTTTAATTACAGGTTTTTATTTTTCTATTTGTGTATTTATTGTTCCTGGAACTTATATATATTTTTCGTTAGGTTTCAATGTGGAGACTGTAGAGTATAAGAACATTAGCTTCACTGTTTGGGATGTTGGGGGTCAGGATAAGGTAAGCATATGTTCACTGTACTTGTATATTTTAGATAAGCTGTATTTGTGTTTGCTTTCGACTGCTTCAAGCACGCATGCTCATTGATGTTCCATGCGGCTGTCTTGTGTGCTGGCTTCCGATTGCAGAAGGAAAAAGGCATTTTAGTGGCTGACATTTCAAAGCCATGCAGATTCATGTACTTTTTTGTATTGATTTATATTGGCGAGTTGTATATATTAATATGTTTGCCTAATTGAACCCATTACCTAAAACTAGTATACTTTAATTTTTAAAGCAGGATATAATTTACAGAGTTAGCGAATGCTTATTGCTGGTCCAGGGCTGTCTGGATATTTCTCTATCAGCACTCTACGTATTCATAAGCTAAATCTATTGTGGTCACTTTCGTCTGAAAGTCACTGTAGTGGCTGACAGTTGAAGGAACTCAAACATAAGCCACACACCGCCATGTTTATTTGTTGTATTGATCGGTATAGATGTTCTAGTAGACTATTCTTATTTTAAAGCAAGACCTGATTTACATACATGGTTAGTGAATGCTTATTGATGGTCCAGTGCTGGTTTTCTATTTCTCTATCAGCACTCTACGTAACTATAAGCTAAATCTACTGTGGCCACTATGTCTTGTATGCTTGCTTCTGATTGCAGAAGGAAAGCCATTGTAGTGGCTGACACTTGAAACAATACATAATTCACATGCTTTTTTTGTATATTGCTTATTGGCATGGATGCTCTAGTGCTGGATTGGACTTTTTGGTATTGACTCTACTTGAGTACTGCTCAAGCATACTACGTGAGCTCTACCACGTCCCCCAATTGTAGGAGATATGCAACAGTGGCTGACATGTGAATTGAATCACACATGCACACTTACATCTCAAATGAAGATGATATCCCCTGTACATTGTGTGTGTAATTAACCTAAAATAATGTCTCAAAATTTTTTACGTGTTCACTTTTAAATTTTTATCTCAAAATGTTTGATAGTTCAAGTCTAAGTGCACTGTTGTGTGTAGCACCTCCAGTAGTCTAAAAAGTTGAAGCAAGTATTCACATACATTTGTTTACCTCATAGATCCGACCTTTGTGGAGACATTACTTCCAGAATACCCAAGGACTTATCTTTGTGGTTGATAGCAATGATAGAGATCGGGTGGTTGAAGCTAGAGATGAGCTGCACAGAATGTTGAATGAGGTATTGGAATGTTTCGTTATAATTTATACATACATATGCCCCAATATGCTCTGTATGCTCCCATCTTTCTGTGTAGCAGGCATGTAAGTTGTTTTATTGGGGATGGGATTTCATTTTTACTATAATAATGTTATTGCACCAGGATGAGTTGAGGGATGCTGTGCTGCTAGTGTTTGCGAACAAACAAGATCTTCCGAATGCAATGAATGCTGCCGAGATTACAGACAAGCTTGGCCTCCACTCTCTCCGCCAACGCCACTGGTAGGAAATACATATACTCACCACTTTGTCACGGTGGCTTTTTATGCAAAGGGCCGGATTAATTTAAATCGGTGGGAACGATTCTAACATCACTTAACGAAGGCCTTCGTCTATTTCTGTAGGTATATCCAAAGCACCTGTGCTACTTCTGGTGAAGGGCTTTACGAGGGTCTTGACTGGCTCTCGAACAATATTGCAAACAAGGTGGGTTTTTACCTTGATATATAAATATTTGAGATATTGGTTGGTGAGCTGTTAGCTACCTATAAACACAACTCACGTCTTCCGATTTTATCTGCAGGGGTAGATGGTGCGATCAACTGATCAAGGCTCATGAATTTTAGTCGGGATGTGCCCGTTCCAAAATATAAATTACGTTCTTGTGTTGTGGATCTTTTTTTACTCTGTTATATGGTCTTATTTGATTACATTGCCTGCTGTTTCAACTTGTAGACGCTTATTTCTTTCTTGTAGTTTCAGAATAACTCATAAATTTGTATCCTCAGCATTTAAGGATTTTGGCCTACAATTTTTAATTGCGTGTACCCTTGTTCCCAGATAGAATGAACTTGGCAGAAAATCAGCAAACCCAAGTAGAAGACACTTGAGATTCAATTAGGGAGATATGTTTATAAATACCCACATGCCAGCCAGACCAATTATACATTATTAGTGAGAATTAACTAATCTAATCACTAATTTGTTTATATAATTATAATTATTTTGAATGTAATTTCGAATGTGTAAAATTTTTAAAATTTTATTTTCGTGCACAATCAACCTTACCTGACAACGCGTTTGCAATTGAGAATTTTGTCACGGATACAAATGAGTAGGCTTGGTCCAGACCCTTAATGAATGTGCCATAATATATTTCAAATTCAGTTGTCATGTTTTCTGAAGCGGCGTCCAGACCATGACAACTTACATGGCAATCAGACAAATCATTCAATTTTACTTTCATGCTTGGGTACAAATCAAGTTATGAAGGAAACATGAAATGTGTAAATACCATGTCATATCAATTTTTTGCAACTGCAATAAAATCCACGCTTGGAAGCACTACATGTCTTTTTCCCCAGTTTTTGCACCAAAGCACCCATGTTGGATTGACCACGAAATTGGTAATCGCTTATGCAATGTGAAGTATTGAGATGGTAAAATACACATCATAGCAAAGGAAAAACAACAACAAACATTCGCATGCCACACGGTACACGTCCAGAGAAACTAGCCTCTAATGCAACTAAAACATCTATACCGTAGACACCTTACATTTTCAGAGACAGAAACCAAATCAACAAGAAAGAGATTTGATTTATCTAACTTTTAAGCTCAAGAGACCGAAATTTCTCAAATATTATAAGGGATGCCTTGACCAATACTATTATTCTCGTCATCATCATACAGGCATTAATTTACTACAGCGGATGCTAATCCAATGGAAGAACAGTAAGTTTCAGCCTTAGCCTGAATTCTTCAAAGTAAAGCTTCAGCCTGCAGCTGTGATTGCAGTTGCATAATCTTACTTGTTTGTTGCACCTCTCCCCTTTAAACAGGATCAGCGTTCATCTTCTCGAGCAAATTTTCAAGGGCCTCGTGCTTGTTTGCCAGTTCCATGAGCACCTTAATCCTCTTGAAAGAACCACTGCTAGGATTCAGCCCCTTGTCTAGCATCTGCAAAAAACACTTCTCTGCCTCCGCCAGCCTCCCCAAGTCGCAAAGCAAATCAAACAACACGTCTGAAACCAAAGCGTAAGACCCAAAACCCTTAGCAATCATGTCATCCCACAGCTGGAGTGCGATCTCCGAATTCTCCTGCCTCTTGCACAAGCTAATCAAAAACATACAAGACTGCGTGTTGGGAAAGCACTGCGCGTCCATCATCCTACGATACAAATCCCAGGACTTTCTCAAGTCGTTTGCGCAGTGGTAACACCTGAAGAACTGGTGGTAGGTAGTTGGGCTGGGACTCAAACCCTTGCTTTCCATCTCCTCCATCACACTATAAGCATCATCGAACCTCTTGGCGATGCAGAAGTTCCTGATAACAGCATTGTGTGCAGCGACATCAGGGTAGCACCCATTCTCCTTCATCTCCCGCAAAACATCCCGGGCTTTTTCAGGCTGGCCGACCAAACCCAATCCAACAATTATGCTAGTATAGGAAAAGTGATCAGGGGAGATGCCCTCGCCCCGCATATTCTCAAACACCTTATAGGCACTCTCCAATTTCCTATCCTTGCAATAGATATCAATCAAACAATTGTAGGACACTACATCTGGCTTCACCCCCATATCCCTCATCTCCTCAAAAAACGCCTCGGCATCTTCGGACGATTTCCAGCCCGACAGGAGTATGTTAAAAGTCCTCAAATTGGGTCGAAAATCCTTTTTCAAACCGTGATACACATTCCTTGCATCCACCATGCTCCTCTCCTGGCACAAACTCCTCAACAGCGCATTGAAGTAATCGGTGTCGAACTGCAGCGGAACGAGCTTGCGGAACTTCTTGAAGGATTCCACAGTCTCTTGGATGGAACAAACCTTAGCAATTCTAGCCAGCGTTACCTGAACCGTTCTCGGAGTTATGAGGTTTGGGTCTTTCCTACGGGTCTCAACCAAAATGTTCCAAATGTGGTCGAATCTTCTGTTCCTGCCTAGCATGAAGAGCATGGTGTCCAAGGAGAAGGAGGTGTGATAGAAGCCCCTTCTTCTGCCCGTGTAATTGAAAAAATCCAAGGCTTTCATGGGGTTTACATGGCTAAACCTAAACCGCTTCAAAACCCTATCGATTAGGTCGCTAGAGAGGAAAATTTTGCTGTCCGCCAACGTTTGTTTAAGGTCAATGTCGGACGATGAACTGGTGACGATGCGGAAAACTGCGTCGACGTCGGCGGTTAATCCCGACTTTTCCGAGGTGAAAGGTCGAGCAGGGAGAGCAACATTGGGCGAGGTCGAAGCAGAAGAAGCGTACCTGCGCAGAGATTCAACTTGGGTTACACGGATCATCGTCCTGTCCTCGTATCGATTAATGTTAGCTGTCGATCATGTCATGTTGCGTTGCCCACGGATGAGGATTGTATTCTATAGCTCAACTCACACTGTTACTGTACTGAGAACGATATACCTTAAATAATATTTTCTGATTAATATATTTCACAACCTTTTTTTAAAAGTGGCAATCCAACTACTGTTTCAGACTAATTTTATTGTTAAAATAGAATACCATATGAAATAAAGTACTCGGCTCTATTTTTAAATTTAAATTTGACCCAAATTAATTTCTTTTCTGAATTTGTTTTGGGGGGACAATATTTATGGGAAAACTTTTTTTTCGTATGTTTCAAACTAGAAGCATGTGAACTTTCTTCTCGAATTTTCTTCTCGCATGGAAATTCGGTGACATACAGTTTTTTTTAAAAAAAGAAAAGAATAAGAAGGTGAGATTGCATAGTTGGCTAATTCTTGTATGATTTTTTTTTTTAAATTTTCTTAGTGCTTTTTGAATGTTTCAAATAATGTCCTTTTTTGTTGTTGAGAGTATTGATTTACTTCTAAAAAAATGTAAGCTTTGTAGTTGGACAATTTGTTAATTGTTACTCTTTTGCTTGATATATTTTCTATTATGTTTGGTACAAATGTGATTTTCTTATTGTGTAAATTTTAGAAGGAATTTAAGTAAAAATAAATAAAGTATGGATGTTATCCAACTCTTAACATTATTTAATTGTTTGTCCCATCATATATTAATCAATTCCTATTATGAAGATTTCTTATTATGAACATATCTAGCATGTTTAGATGACTAGAACTCAACGTACAAGTACTATTAAATGTTCAAATGTTAGGTTAGTCAAACTTTAACATATCTAAAATGTTAAGTTGAGTATGTATTATCATATTCGCTTTTTAATATTTTCATTATGTTCATATGACTAAAACTCAACACATTAATTTCATAAAGTTATGATTAAATTTAACATTTAGGATTTGTTAAGTTTCAATTAATGCAACAAGAAGAAAAAAAATTCTCCATATAGAATGTTAGGTGGGAAAAGGCATAACATTTATAAAATGTTTAGTATAGTATATACTAAGCGATTACATCTATTAGGTTTTAAAACTTTTAATAACTCCGAATGTCAAGAATTATTTGACCTAGCATTCACCAGTTAAAATTATGCTTTTCTTGTGAACCTAATTGTAATCCAATTAAAATGCCTAAATACATAAAATGTTCATATAAAATATAACCTTTTCATGAAATTTTGGTTGACAAGTAAATTGTTGACATATTTCTAATATAGTTCTAATATTTCATTCATTTATGATTACATTGAAATGGATTATCTCTTTAAAGTTGTGAATTCAGTCCTTTTTTGCAATTTTTCATTCATCTGCAAAAGATGTTTTGTAAAGACTTATATTTGGTTAAAGTTGAAAGATAAGCTCTCTATGATATTAATAATATTAATGTGACTGCTTTAATTATAATTAGATTCAATTTCAAGTTTGGAAATTAATTTTTAGTATTTTGGTAGGTTTTCTGGTGTTTTAAAATAGGAGATTATGAATATAAATCACACTATAATATTTTATTGATATCCTAATATCTCTCTAATTGATTGTATTTGTATAGATAATAAATCGAAAAGACAGAGAATAAAATTGAGCGTGAGATAGATGATCGTTGGAGAGGAAATATACCTACGTAGAGACTGAACTTGGGTTACATAGATCATCATCCTCGTATCAATTAATATTAGTTATTAATCATGTTAATTCAAACCCAGGTTTTATTAAAGATGTTTCACAATTATCTTTTTTCAGGGGCGTCCTTAATTTGTTATATTTGTAAGTTCAAATAAAAATGAAACGGAAAGAGTTTAAACTAGGAAAGAAAAGATAGGATGATTTTTTTTATTATTTTTCTTTCCATTGTTTGTAAATTTAGAGAAAGAAATTGTGTGTTTATGTTCCTCGTGTTTGTAACCGAAAAGAAAAAAAATTATATGTCATGAAGAGTATTTTTGGTAAAAAAAATGAATAAAAAGAAGTTCGTATGTGTCTCCACGCCAACAAATATATAGTAGCGACAGATGACGTATGAACATGCATAATTTATCTATATCTACCATTATTCCTTACTTAAATGAAAGGTTTATTTGCAGGTTATGTAAGAAATTTATATGAGAACACTCTCGTGCAGTTAAATTTATATGAATAAAAAATTTTAAAAAATAATAATATCAATCCAAGGGTAACCGCATAATCTATCTATATGTAGTATTACTCTTTACTAAAATAATAAGTGAGTTTTCATTCTAAAGCACTAAAACTGTTAATAATTTTAAAAAATGAAAGTAAAAGTTTATAATTTGCTAAAAATTTTAGTTAAAATACGTATTTCAAGAATACTTTAAGTTATGTGTGATTCATATTTTAAAAAAAATAATTATGAATTCAATATCAGTAGTCTTATAATAATTCAAATTCGGCCGTTGTATTAAACTTACTTTTAAATTTTGATTTAAAGAACTAGAATTACGGAGTTATAGTTAAATAAATAAAACTCTAATTTTAACTTTCAAGTTCAAATTTAACAATTTAAATTATAATTTATTAATTATCGATCGGGTTTGCTTTTGAATGTTAAATTTTGAATTTAGGTGACTTAACAGAGAAATTAAGTAATAATTGACTTGTGCTCCACATGAATATTGAAAAGAAAGGAAAAATTTTATTTACGCTGACGGTCAAGATGATATGAATAATTTAAAAAAATAATATCAATTTAAAATTACTCTCAAATAATTCAAATGTTATTAATTAAAATTAAAGACTACAAATATGCTGCTTATATATATATATTTTTAAAATAAAGACAATAAACACAAGAATGTTTTTTGATTTATTATTATTGTTATTATTAAATCAAATAAGAACAAACTAAACAAATAAAAACAAAGACCAATTGACCTGCACACCTGACTATAGCTAGGATTGACAATATGTTGGTAAGCTCTCCAAACGTTGACAAATCGTAGTTTTATTACTCCAAATTAAAATAGAACCAAGTATTAATCAAGCAGGCGTCAGCAGTTCTTGGGAAATTGTATTTATGACACCCGCATATTTAACCACCTTGTTGTTGTCGCTGGCAATGGGACAGTCCTTCACCGGCTGTCCTGTGCGGTACACATTGTTGCATCCGATCGCCAGATTGGCCCCATAACTGACCAAATCTATCACGCCGTTGTAGTCGTGTCTGCTGGCAGCGTTGTAGATGTCCGGGAACTTGATCGTCAGCACTTTGTAACCGTACAAGCACCCCACCAACCGCCTTTTCTCGACGTTGTCGGATCCGGCTGCTTGCAACAGCGGAAGAATCTTGTCGTAGGTGGTGCCGATGTGTTCCGTGGCGTAGGAGATGGCGATGAGGAGGAGGCCGTTCTCGTCGGCCGCCGGAACCCGCTTGTCGAAGCTGAAGACTCCTCGGCAGAAATCGATGTCGCTCGTTTTCCGACAGATCCTGTCGATGAGCGCATCATCGGCGGCGTTGGAATGAGGGAAGAAGAAACAGGCGGTGATGAGAAGAACCAGGACGAACGGGAGTGTGCGATGATGATGATGATAATGATCCATATTTTAAAGAGATCAATTCAGATAATGTTTTTTTGATTAATTGTTGGGTTTTGCATTTGAGATTTTAAGGACGATAAAGTTACATTTTTGGCATGGAATTAACCGTCCAGGATTTGGGTTTGGGATGAGATAAAAAAAGAAAGGGCAAACGTTCGGGATTGGAATGAGATACATATCCTAAAATAACATTGGGTAATTAAATTGTAAATTGTAAATTGTAATTGTTCAAGAAAACTAGCTAGGAGGGCGAATGTTGTATATATTTTGGTTTCTGCAATATTTATTTTAAAATTTGATTAAATTTACAGATAAATCAACGGCCAAATCTATATGAAATTTTATTGAAATTACAGATAGTAGTCAGTATTGATATAAAGTGGATATCTTAAATTACGTATACTAATTTTTCTTCTTTTTCCTTTTTTTGCCCTCATCTTTGCTCGTTCTTATATTGGAGAGAGATCCTATAGCTCAGTAGTTACCGTTCCAAAAAGGCAAAAATAATTCAGTTTTGGTTACTAATAATTTGTGAATTGTTGCCCCTTTTCCAATATGCCGCTAGAGGAATTAACTGTCCATATATTATATTTATGGTAGCCCAAAAATAGAATTATTAAATCCCTTAAAAAAGAATGGAGTAATTGAATTATAAATTGTAATTATTCACGTATTCTTCTTCTTTCTCTATATACCTATTACTCTATTAGACGAAGAAGTAAAAATAATTCAGATTTGCTTTATTATTAATAATCGGCACTGTTCATGTTCTTTCTTTTTCCACAATTAATGAGGGTCCTAGAGGAATTTTAAAACTAAATTGTATTGAGTTGAAAAATCACTTTTCGATCTCAATATTGGACGTGTTGCCTATAAGGTATGCTTGTTAATAAAACGGATCAAGAAAAGCACCTGTGAATTTGTTTTAATTTGTTTTTGTTTTTTGTATTTTTATTTTTTTTTGCGGTAGGAAGGGTACATTTCAATTTAATAAAATTTAAAAGTACCATACATATTAAATAAATATTCAATCTATCCAACAGAGATCAAATTATTGTTAAGCTGCGGGCCTTATTCACAGACACTATTTTAACCATGACAAGCCAAAATTTTATTTTATTTATTACATTTGGAGGTTAAAAAAAAAAAAGAAAGAACTTAAGCTCGTACAAACCGGCCGCAAGAAAAGTTTTTTGCAATTTTATCATGCATGCAAGTTTCGTGCATTGTTGGATCCCGGATATCAATAAGGCGGCTCAACCAAATATCCGACAATCGCAAAAATGACTCCCGCGCATTTAACCAGGTCGCTGTTGTCGCCGGCAATGGGAGAGTCCTTCACCGGCGGTCCTGTCCGATAAATATTACTGCATGCGATCGCGGGATTGGTCCCGTCCCTGACCAAATCGATGACGCCGTAGTAGTCGCCTTTGCTGGCGGCCGCGAAGGCCTCCTGGTACTTGGTCTTCGCCACCGTGTAGTCCTGCGCGCACGCCGTCAGCCTTCTTTTCTCGACGACATCGGAACCCGCGGCTTTGAGCAGCGGCGGAATCTTGTCGGCGGTGTCGGAGATGTTCACTGTCGCTTGGGAGATGGCAATGAGGAGGAGGCCGTTGGTGTTCGCCACCGGAACGCGGGGGTCGTCCCTGAAAACTCCTCGGCAGAAATCGAGGTCGCTGGTTGTGTGGCAGATGCTGTCAATGAGAGCCTCAGTGGCGGCGTCGGACCGAGGAAAGAAGAAACAGGCGGCGAAGAGGAGTGGCACCGGCACGTAGAAGGCTACCAGGCGACGGCCCATATTTTATTTTATTTTATTGAATAAGAATAAGAATATTTTAATTGTTAAACATTGGCTTCACTACTTTACATTGCATTTCAGAGCTCATATATATATATATAGGCGTTTAATGTTATGTGTTTGTTGCTGCTAGTGGACTAGTGGAAAGTGGTTCACTAAATTTTTTGGGGCGCCATGTGTTAACGTTAAAATCTGTTGAAAACGTGGGGTTTGAGAAGAGGCTGCAATTAATTTTCCATTCCATCAGCTTATCGGAATCAATACCGGTCTATGCAAGAATTGTAGTGCGCATGCAGAGGTACAAAATTTATGATTAAATGAGTGTAGATGTGCCACGTCTCATCAGTACGTTGAATGCTTGCAGCGAGCAGAGAGGCTGTACAGTATTTTTTTCGTGAATAGAAAAGTATTAAAAGCATGCATGTCTGTGTCGCCTCATTTTATGTCAAAGTGGGCTTCAAATTTTGAGGGAAAGTAAAGTAATTAATTGAGTCTAATCTAAAAGTAAGCAGGGTACAGACTCACACACAAAGGGGCACAAAATAGACGCAGATGAACAATAACTTGTGTCCCGGGTTAAAACATTCAATATATAATGTATTGATCTCATATTTATTTAACCATTCACAATCGTTACTCTATTTTTTTTAATTTTAGGCCATTCAAATTTTATAAATTTATAGTATAAAAATAGAGTATCAATCAATATTTATCATTTAAATATTTTTTATTATATTTTTTGATATATGTATACTTTATAATAAATAAATCAATAAAATAAAAAATTATAATTTAAAAGAAAAAGATAGAACTAAACAAATGGGACGTGTAAATAAAATCTATCGAGTAATATTTTCAACCAGCTGAGGACAGTTGAAATTCAATGTATCGTTGCTCTAAAGACGAGACCCACACGTACTTTATTTATTTGAATCCTGATAGCTCTTATTTAGGGTCCCGATACGAGTCCAGTTGTACGTAATTGCCATGCAAACAAAAAAAATTATTAGGTTCTCAATCCTAATTTGTCGCCTGTAACGAATCCTATTTTAATGGATATATATTAAAATTTTAAAAATATTTAAAAAATTACATTGCTCAGGTTAAATATTAATTAATGACTAGTAAATAAATAAATATTAAAGAGAATGACTAGTAATTCGTCAAAGATTCTCTCTAATTTCTATTTTTATTATATATTAATATTAATGTAATATTTTTTCTTCTTTTACTACGTACAACAAACTTGATGAAAAGGCGGTATTAAGAGTAGAACCGAAAATATAACGGAACGGTCATAAATACTAGTGGCTTCTAATATTTTTTAAAGAATTTAAAACCGTTTTAGCATTCTGTTCCATTCCGATCCCACCGACTCCTGAAACAGTTTTTAGCTTTAATTTAGGTGAAAACCGTTATAGCTTATTGATAAAAAGTAGTTTTTAAACGGTTTTAGTTTTATTTACTGTGAATACCGGATCTCCAAGCCAGATTATATATATATAGCTTCTTCATGATCCAACTCTTGAAGCATTTCTTGCTCCACCTCTAGGCCACGCAGCAGATGTCTGAACTCTCAACACTGGAGGCTAACTCCCATGATTCCCCATATCGATCGAACACATCTGCTACGTACCGTACGTACTACTTGTTGTCGGTTAACTATTTTTGCATAGGAAAGGGTTAAAGTAGGAGCTAATAACACCGTTGAATACCATATGTCAGTCCAGATCTTGGACGCAATACTTGGTACTTGAGGCCAACCAACACGCAGTCCCCAAGGCACCGCTAGGTTGACGAGGCAAACAATTACACTTCTTCGATCCATATTTATGAAGAATCAAAACCCAACACAATGCATTGGGCATGATAGCATATATCATATCACCAAAACCAAGAGCAAAGCATTGCTTGATTAATCGACTAAAGATCACGCACCCCTAAGCCTCTGGATTCTCATGTGGCAACTTAATTGTATCACGGTAATTAAACTTTGTTCTACCTCCTTTCTAGAAGGAAATGTCATTGGATGCTTTGCATTCAGTTAACAAACTGAAACTTAGTCTCAAATAAAGAAAACATGTGATTTGGCATACCGGCAAGACAACCTTACAGTCAACATCATATCAATTGGCTTACACAACATAATAAATTTCAGTTTTATTCCTATCGATCACCTATATGTTCTAACACCGGTTGCTATGTGCTAATTATGTTGCATCCCTCACGTTTGCTCCTAAAGGTAATTAAAATCAAGAACATTGTAGGAGGAGAGACAATCCTATTTCTTTTTTGCCAACATGTGATCCATCATGGGAGCTTTCCCTCAATGTACATTCTAATTAAGAGCAGACGGATTCAATCACATGAAAACAGGAGTTTATATTTT
Source organism: Taxillus chinensis (assembly GCA_023512835.1). NCBI lineage: Eukaryota > Viridiplantae > Streptophyta > Magnoliopsida > Santalales > Loranthaceae > Taxillus > Taxillus chinensis. Next base: position 49,815,809 of record CM042088.1, on the reverse strand, counting down.
GATCCGATACTGCCGTACACTACGTGACACGTCATTGAACCACATAACCGATAAGACTTTCGATATAATGAACACCTAACGGGAATAACAAGGCTCTGATACCACTTGTTAGGATCGAGCTAAGACACAGGCTCGCCCCCATGTCACAATAGCTTTAAAACGCATTATAACAATTTGGACTTGTTTTATCATATAAGTTCCTTAAATTTTCTTTTTTCTTATGATATGGGACATAATTTTTCAACAACCAACTTAGTCAACAAGAGTCTTGTCTTTTAATAATTCACCTTCAAGCCTGAAATTTCTTTAAAACACACCAGCTTCAGCACTTGTAATTGAATATATCAACATCCTAAAATAGCAAAACATAATTAGCAAAGAAAACATGAGGGAAATCCTAATTATAGTTTGCCGTCCTGCCATCTTAAAGTTGTTAAACGATATTTTCTTGTGTGACCTCTTTTAGGCGTACGAGTTGCAGCTAAGTTGTCAATAATGGATTACTTCTATTTCTCTCCTAACGAAAATAATGTATTTGTCTTGCAATAATGTTAACGAATGGATTTTTTTTCAAACCGTGTAAAAATTTTTGTGTCAATTTTTATTTTCTCATTTTTTTTCTCCCCCAACAATTAATATCAGAGTTTGGTTTTGAATTTTCTTGAAAATTTTAGTATGCTATATGATTGCAATTGTGTGTAATATTTCACATCAGAAAAATTGTTCTTGAGTATTCTTATTTTGTGTATGTGTATTATTCATATATATAATACTATTTACACATGTGAAATAGTATATTCAAGTTTAAGTGTGAGCTATGATGTCCAAGAAAGATTCATACAGGATCGATTAATAGAATAATATTTAGTTTTTAAAGAATGAAAATAAAATATTATACATACCAGAAAAACTTATACCTGCAGATAAAAGAAAGGTCGATGACAAAACTAAAGGACGGGGATTAGTAGGTGTTATATTTCATAGCCTTAGGGGTTGTTGTCTTACAGTTTGACAAAATCTATTGTCTTCAACGCCAAAGCTTATGATACAACGGCAAGACTCATAAAAGCTACTTGTTCCAAACAACAAAAGGAAAAATTAAATTAAATGTTAAAATTATGAAAAATTGAAACACTATAAATTTGAGTGCAAAGATCAAAAAAGAAAACATAGAGGAAAATGCAAATGTCATCCAAAGAAAGAGATGGAAATCCTACATACTACATTTATAGGTTTCATTCCTTAGTATCTCAAGTAGAAAAGTGTTCAAGGGCTATGTTTTAGCTAATCGAGAAAAAGTATATTTCACTAATAATTAGGCGTGCAACATTGTTCATTAAGGAATAATACAAATCAAGATAAATGGATCTATATGGAAGTTGAAAAATGTGAGACATATTACTAGTCTCATAAAGAACTTAATTTCCATTGGTCAATTAGCAAAAGATATATATGTGTCAATTTTTATTGGAGACACTTATAAGATTTCGAAAGAAGCCATAATTATCATCAAAGTAAGAAACATGAAACTATTTACACAACTATGAATGAAAATTATTTTATTACAGTTGTAGAATAGAAAGATATCTAAATCTTTGGTATTAGAAACTTGGTCACGTAAATGTAAAAGGAATAGAAGTCATGCACTCAAAAAGAAAGTTGGTATGCTTAATCAATATAGATTGATTTATGTGAGTTATATATTTTTCGAAGAATTGGGCGAAAGATAGTGATGAAAGAAGACCTGAGAAAGTATCTAGCAGCATGAGACAAGTTCTATTGGCCTACGTACATGGTCCTCGATGTGTTACAAAGAGTGTTTTATAGGTCCAACCCCACTCATAAGGCATTCATCGAGATGTGTGGCGACAACTACGTGCATAGGAATCTAATGGAGGATCTAAAGATAGCTATCAACATCATTGGTTGCTTGGTCAAGACTAGTGTGCTCAGGAAGGAGATAGGCAAGCTCACCCCCACCACAATTGGGATTTGGAAAGAATATAAGTTAAGGGTAAATTGGAAAAAGTGATAGTTATTAAGCAAAAATATGAATAATGTACCATTAAAGTATCATTAATTAGCTAAAACGATATTATAGCAAGCTAAATATAACTTTAACTAACTAATTCAGCTTGTTAACACTAGAGATGCTCTAACATCCTTGTTGTCTAATCGAGTGTCTAGTATTTGATATGATTGTAAGATCTAGTGTGTGTATATATAAACACACATGCAATTAAATGATATATTATTATTTAAATATTGAGAAATTATTTGAATTAATTGTTACAGTCTCATATTGAAGAAATTACTAATCAAATTAGATCTTAATATAAAACTGAGGATAATCTCTCTTACAGCAATTTAGTTTTATGAAGTTGATTCTTGATTTCTAATATTAATCAAACTTAAGTTTTGATTAATTTCATTCAATTAAATACATAAACTCTTGATTTGGTTAGTATTTTTCATCACTGAAAAATATTTATAGAATATTTTGGCTTGAATATAGTGGTTATATTTTGACTCAGCCAACCGACGAGATGGACTAATTCGTGGAGCGGTTTCAGACAGTAATGTTGTATTTACATTGATAATAATATGTGCAAAACTGTCCATTAAACATACTTTTTTTAATGTTCAATTCAGGTATATTACAAGGTATAAACTGTGCTTTGATGAAGTTCGGGAAAAAAAAATACAAGGATAGCGTGATCGATGAACCAATAAATTAAAAGGCTACATGGTCAGGGGAAAAAAAGGTGATTTAACTTTATATATAGGTAGTTAATATTGTGAAACATATGTATAGCCTTTCACTCCGTCGAAAAAACCGATTAATAATGACCAAATTGTTGGTATCCTATGACTATTACCGAGTTATCCTAGTAGTAGCATATTTTTTACCAATCAATTTTCCACATTCTTTGCAGCCAACAAAACCCATTATAAATATAATTGAAAAAAAAAAGGAAGAAGTCGGGCTCCCTATAGAAAAGAAACCATGATTTGCACGATTATAGCAGTTTGGGTAGAGGATATGGTATATACCTACATTGCTAATACCTAAGCATAAAAATTAAGTCTACATGATTATGACAATTTAATCTGAAATGATTGACGACTTGATTTTATGTCACTTGGTAAATTTATGTGAGAGTGCAATTTAAACATTAATGTTTTAAAAATAATGTCATACAAACGTTCTCAATTCATTGAAGTATAAATTATGCTTAATCACTGGTGATGGAATTTAGATAAAAATTAAACTCATTGAGGGTCTCATATAGGGGTGATTTTTATTTTCAAAAATAAATTTTTGTTTTTAAAAATATAATTTGAAGTTCAAAAATTATTACATCTATTTTCTAAATAAGTTAATATTTTATTTAAATTAAAATAATTATTTTTTTAACTCTTTTTTATTTTCAAATATAAATTTATTGTGATCACTCAAGCTATTATTTTTAATTTGTATTTATTTTCTTTTCCGGATCTATTATTTTTTTAAAAAAAAACATACATTTTAAAATGCATCTTCTCGTTAAGTAATTATTGTTTGTGATCACACCTTTTATTTAATGTAAACCGAATGGCCTCTACGAAAAATACTTAACTAATATGATGATTTGAGAGTAATTGTAAAGGAGTACAATTCTCCACACAATTTGATTTAGACGTCCAAAACTGTGTCCAAAAATAGAAAAGTCATATTCCTATAGAGGATCACTTTTTGTGGCTCTAATCTTAGGGTGGCCAATAATCATTTCACATTTGCGTTGCAAGGTGACAATTTTAGTTAAAGCAGTCACCATAGGTGTTCAAATTCAAAGAGGCCAAATAGGTCGGCCGGCTGTAAATAAAAAACAAAACTAATGCCACACTGTATGCCTAAGTGGCAAGTGGCAACGCGGTCATGCATGTAGTAATTCGGTATAGTCAGCAAATTAGAGTACCAGTCAAAGACGTTGCAGCTGCATTAAGCTTTTATAAATGCTATATTTTGCTTAATTCCCAAATTGCTATTACTTTGGGCCCCTTAGTTTAGGATAATTTTTTTTAAAAAAACAGCAGTAAAATAAAGGATGCCCGCTGTAATTCCTTGTGAAAAATGGAAAAATTTTGCAGGAGGGGTAAAAATCCAAATTGAACAGAGTTACAGAAAGAAAGGAATCATTGAGGTCTAGCTGGTTTGGTTATGCATGCACAGTGATAGAGTGACGTTATGAGCACGTATCAGAGGGTGTCACGTGCTGACCACGTGACTACGCTTGGTTTCACAATTTATAAGATCCAACGCCATTTATGGGCTTGACTGGTGGGCTGGCCACCTTAAAGCCTAGAGGCCTAGAGCTATAAAATTTTCAAAACAATTTAGAAAAAGAAAATAAATAAAAGTATGGTTCTACCAAGAACCCCAAAGACGATATAAATTCAAATATGTCATTAGTTTACCACGAAACTTTACCAAAATGCAAAAGGAGAGAGCACCGAAACAACTTGAGTTCAAGTATATCCCAACTCTCATATCCTCATCGTCCACTAGGGCTAGCACAATATAGGACTAGGAGTAGGATTTTCATTTTTCACACTACGCCACCCATGATGATGATGATTTATTTCAACCCTCTTTTGTTTACCGTGCAAATCAGAACTAGATTTGCTTTTTCACCACGTAATTACCACTTCAACTACTGCACGTTTACTGTTTGAATTTAATTATATTTATTTTAATTTTTATAAAGGTGGCTTCAAAATATACCGTTAAAAGAATTAAATATTTTTATAAAGGTGGCTTCAAAATATACCGTTAAAAGAATTAAATATAAGAATATGAAATTTTACATTAAATCATATGTGATGAATTTTACTGTCCTTTTGTTTTTGTTTTTTTGTTTGTTTTACCTCAATTTCAATTTTCACCCTTCAATCCACCTATTTTGATGAATTCAGCTTTATCGGTAATAACCGTAATATTAAGCTTTTGTGTACTGGCATTTGAATTTAAAATTTAAATTATGATATTATAATTAGTATGTGACACGTATTAATATTTATAATTAATTAAATTGAAGTAGATTTTAATCACCGCTCTAATTTGTTCTTCTTCTTTTTAGGGTGCACGAGAACTTTTTTGGAGAGTTATTATAGGATGCATTAAGCTCTAATTAAATTTGCTGGGAATCGGATCATCATGTTCTCCTCAATTAGGGGGATTCGGATTTAAAGAGAAAATCTCCAATCGTGAACCGAAATACAATTAAATAGAAGAACAGGGATGGTTGAAGTCAATACCAGATCGGCAGCACGGCAACCCGTCGGCATATGAACTGAGAAATAGAATATAAACAAGACGAGACGAGGGAGACGAAAGGCCTACTGATATGAACTGATCTGTTAAGCATATAGTCATATGTGCGCGGTATTGAGTTTCCAATTTATATTATCAAATTAATATATTATCGATCCTTAACAACCAGGCATAATGAAAAATTCTATGAAGTTCGATTATGCGTTAGATGTTCAATTTATATATTATAAAATAAAATATATTTAATGTATATAAGAGATGATACTTGTCCATTTAAATAGATGGGAAAATATATGTTCAGATATGGATATTTTTCTCATCATCTTTCAATCTAAGTTGTTTGGAAGTTATTAAACTGAAGTCAAATAACAATTTCATTAAGTTTGATTATGTGATGAGAATAATTAACTTAACATTTATATCACTCTTAGTAGGAATGGCAAAAAAAATCTGACCCGTCACAAATCGGGTTATTCAGATTCAATTTAACCTATCTTGACAAGTCATTCGGTCGGATCTGAGTCTTGTTTGATGCTCTCCAGCCCAAAATTTTAAAAGGAATATATGATAAAAAATATTGATCCGATCCGTGCTTAACCCGCTCCAAACTGCTCAAATCTCATGTCAGGTTAGGGATGGACTATATATTTTCAAGTCAGGTTCGCGTCAGGCAATGACAAGTTAATTTCCATAGTTGATGGAGGCTCATTTTAATGGAGTTATTGATTATTATCTAATTATTTTATTAATTAGATTTTTTTATAGGCTATGTAGATTTAAATTAGTTTAATTAGAATTTTCAATTGGTTGTTAGAGTATTCAATTAGCTATTAATTCTTAAATTACTATTATAATTCTAATTAGTCTATAAATAAACTGTTAGATTTATTGTAATGACACACAATTATGTAATACAATTTTCTTGGAGGACATGCCTATACACACTCCTTTGATCTTTGTAAATAAGCAATCGAGCATGTTTGTCCAAGGGAAAAAGATTATTATGTCAATCCAATTCCAAGGCATGAAATACACTAGTTCTTAGGGAGTTGATGCTTCGGAAAAGGAGGAACTTTTATATGGAGCTAGCACAACGCTCACCAATGCGTGATTGAGAAGGAGGAAACAACAAGAGTATAGTTGAAAAGATGTCGATTATCACTTGAAGATGGATATTCTATCTTTTAATGGTTGTCTCGACATCAAGTGATTTCGTGATTAGCTGGTAGAGATTGAATGATTTTTCAATTATATATGGAGGTTCTAAAGGACCGCATAATGAGATTGGTGGCATGTAGGCTGAATTGAGAAGTCCCAATATGGTATATATAATGATTCTAATTTGAGGGACATTCAACATTAGATAGATTTAGTATCCAACGTCATTTTAAAAAATTTACCACGCTACAATAATGGTATATAAGTCCTCCCGGCCACTTATCAATCTATCACCACTGTGTCAGCGCATCACTTAAAGTTTGTTGTATCCCTAATCACACATGTGAAGGTTTTGTTGACTGTATGGGTTATTGGTATAGAACTCAATGATGAGCTATACTACTCTATCCTATATTACAAAGATGCATTGGCCCCATAACACATAATATACTAGCTATCGGACATATCTTTTTTAGGTGTTCAAACTGTTTGTACTTGTAATATTATAAGTTTTTTATCCTATAATCTTTCTCCAGGTGTCTTGGCAACCCACAACTCTAACAATTCCTCATAAATTGAGTGGCAAAGTTAGCACCTGATGACCTTGTAAGGATGATGATCTTAATACTTATCTTTAATTTGTTTGTCCAACCCTATGTTCATCCCTTGGCGACTTTTGACTAGGCCTTGAAACTCCACCTAACATTTGTGATCCAATTTGGTCCAAATCCCATTCAATAATAATGTTCTAATTAACTGCTTCTCAGTATGTGGTCAATACATTTACCAAATCCTAGCCCTTTTTGGCCTCAAGTTTCTACCTATATGGGGTAAAATAGCTCAAACTTGTTAACGCTTAAGCATATCCTATAATTCTTTTGTTTCCCTACTTTAAGTTGTAGTATTCTCTCTACCTTGCCTTGTACATTGAGCGAGGGAAGGTCCACAAACTTCTCCTAAGTAAACTAAATTCCAAGAACTACTTTCATGTTTTCCCATCACCTACACGCTCCTCCAATTATAAAATGGGTTACTAGACATACTCTAATTAAATTATTATGTGTTAAAAAATTAAGATTAAACAAAACTCAAATGACTATTATACATTTATTTTAAAACATTATTTAAAATAAAATTTCAATTATTATGTTGTATCACTTATTTTTAAATTATTATTAAAAGTATTATTTAATTATTAAATTATATTACTTTTTATATAAAATTTATTTATAAGTTACATAATAAAAATTATATGTTTTCACGTTTATTGTGACATAGTATCATATATATTTACATTTTAAATAACTAATTTAATAATTAAATGTGTAAATATAATGTTTTAGTGATATAAAGTTTTAAATATATAATTTTATTTTAATTATTTTTAAAAAATAATAATTTAGTTATTATTTTAGATTTATTTGTAAATAATACATTGTTAAATATTTATTTTGATTACTTTTTTGTTTTATGTTTTTTCTTATTTTTGTTCAACTTGAATATATATTAATAAATAATTTTAATTTACAACAATGAATGTATAGCTTAATGATTATGCTTTTATGCTTTGTGTAGAATTCGAATTTTACTTTTGGTAATTTTATTTAATTATATATATGTATAGTAATGCTATATGTAAGTACATCATCGAGTTATAAATCATGCAGGAATAACTTTATTGTCATTAGGTTTTTATTAATTTTAAAAAAATATTCATACCAATTCAATAATAAAAAAAATTATATAAAATACTTACACAATATACTTTTATATATATATAATATATATTAATGAACATATTTTATACGTAGGTTTATGTTATGTAAGTGAGTTCAACTCTAGGTGTAATTCAATTTTGTTTATTTCATTCGTGCTGCACAATCCTCTAAAGTTATTATTATTCTCCTGTCTTCTTAGACCCTTTTACGTGTCAAAATTTGATATATATATAAATATATATATATATATATATATATATATATATATATATATATATATATAAATTGACTGCTCTCAGCGTAAGTGGCAAATTTCGTTTACTTACTCCAAAGCAAGCTCCGAATAGACACTTGTTTTTCATTATTTATTTGCCGAGGCTGTTAGTGCAAATATGCAACTTGGGTATTGGGGGGAATTGAAGTGAAAGAAAAGAAGGGGAAGTCGTGAACATGAAAGCAGGGTCAAACACTAAAATAAATAAATAGAAATACTCAATATGCTCGACGACAAAGAACGGTGCGTATAGGCTCCTATATGAATAGCTAGGTTAGCCCCCCATAGGCCATAGCCACTTCTCTCAAAACCTACACAAAACTAGCGGCACGCTAGGATGATCGATGAAGTTACTTGCGGCGTTGCAGCTTCGGGGCACATGCCATTATTGATCGTTCCATGCTTTATTACATCTCATTAAGTCTACGCGCTTTAATTAAATACCCCACCATTTCATCTCATATTTCCACGCCGACGTAGACCCGCATCATATATATGCGTGGGTCGCTCTCCCTATAAATATATACGACAGGCCCTCTTTATTATAATCTAAATTAAGTAAACAACATCACTAGCTAACACCCCACGTATATATATATATATATATGCTCTCTCTACCTATAGCTAAATCTCAATATCCCTAATTTACGAAACTCCTTCATCAGCTAGCCTTTGTGTTTAATTACCTCGCCCTATCTCTTACCTTTTTTGGGCCGTGGAGTAGATCATAGATTCATAGGGACATGGAATTTGTTAGCAACAATATGGGATCATCAGCCTACGACTCCTCAGGTGCTGGCCAAGGTGAAGAAGACATGGACATTAGAAAAGGGCCCTGGACTGCCGAAGAAGACCAACTACTCTACAATTACATCTCCATGTATGGCGATGGCCGCTGGAACTCCCTCGCCCGCTGCGCAGGTCCTTCATATACATATATGCATGAGCAACTACGTACTTATTGTTTGCTTTCATATTTGTTTGTCTAGTCTTAACGTGTGCGTGTGTGTGTGTACGTATATAACGTGCACATGAATAATTTTTTTAAAAAAAAACATGCAGGTCTGAAACGAACTGGCAAAAGCTGCAGATTGAGATGGTTTAACTACCTGCGACCAGATGTCAAAAGGGGAAACATCACTCTCCAAGAACAGCTTCTGATTCTCCAGCTCCACACTCGCTGGGGAAACAGGTACTAAAACACACACGTATATATACACATATTCATGCGCTCTCCGACAACAGTAGTGAGCCCTTTTTAAAATATGCAAAAATAATATTTAGAATAAAAATAAAAATTTAGAAGGGAAAAAAAAAGGTCGCCCATGCATATTTTTTGTTACCCAATAAATAAATTTGTATACATATATATGGATATGGATATAGATATAGATATAAGTGATTTGTTGATGATTCAATATAACTACGAGGATGTGGTTCTATATATACATAGCTTGCTAGCTAGGTTATTAACCGACAATTCCAAAAACAAATGAATATTGATGTACTTCCGGGCGCCCTATGGAGTAGGTGGTCAAAGATAGCCCAGTACTTGCCGGGTAGGACCGACAACGAGATAAAGAACTACTGGAGAACCAGAGTCCAAAAACAGGCAAAACAGCTCAAGTGCGACGTCAACAGCCAACAGTTCAGAGACACCATGCGCTGTGTTTGGATCCCCCGCCTGGCCGAGCAGATCCGGGCCGAATCCGAGTCGTCCGAATCTTCGTCTTCCGCCGAACACCGGCAGGTGGACTTATTAATTAACGGAGGCGGCGGCGCCCAGATGGTTCCTGATGATGACCCGACACGTTATTACTACAAATCCCATGCATCCGTATCAGGCACTTCCTCGGACATCTTGACTGCGACAACCCATGTTTGCGCCGATGATATGGGCCTGCCCGACCAGAGCAATATCCGGGCCTGTGGGCCTGAAATGATGGGTAGCTCTGGCGGGTGTGGAGCGGATCAGGGAATGGAACAGGCGAGAAGCTGCTGGGTTGGTGTTGGGGGTGGCAGTGGCGGTGGTAGGGACTCCATCAAGAATAATCACACGTGGATCGATGAAGACATCTACGATGAATTGGATGTGTGGTTGGGCATTCAGTGACACCATGCACAAATTAAGCCACGTCATCCCTGCTGTTAGTTAATTTTATGCAAATCCCACCACTGCATTTATATATATAATATACGTGTTTGAAGCGTGTGTGTGCGCGTGTGTGAACAGGAGTAGCTTAATTTAAATTGCTTTGAAATAGGTTTTGAAAAAATAAATTGGGCGGCAGGGGAGTGAGAAGTGGGAAGAAGGAAAGGAAGCTACTGCTAAGTAAGAGGCTGTTTTATAAGAAGTTGTGGATGGCTGCTTATGCTAGCAAAACGTGTAGAACCTTGTAATGAAGTGTTAAACGTGCAATTTTATTTTACTTTTTCTGCTACATTTGGAAATTTGCAATTGCAGTTTTTTGGTTTCTCCAATTTTGGAAATTTGAAAGAGCAAAGGTTAAAATCATGCATATAATGGAATTATATACAATACTGAAATATTATGTTAGATATGTTATTAACTGTTAAAATTATTTTTTTATTTAACTGTATCACAATTATAGTAATTGTCTAGTTATTTTATATAGTGAGATAAAATTCTAATATACACTGTTCAAAAGCAAATCTAACAGTTTGAGAAATTACATAAGTCAATACTTAGCAGTGGCATGTTGAGTGTGACTTTATTTTCCCAATAATGATCTTAATTAACATGCCTTCACATAACTATAAGTAAATTTTGTCTTTTTTGTGTTCTTTTGTTGTATTTATTATTGTTTGATCACCCACGTTGGTCATTTATTTTCTCTTTTGGTTATTGTTTATGCTTAGAAATATTGATTTTATAATAATATAGCGAATACCCACTATATACTAAGATAAGTTAATTTTCTTCTTCTTTTTTCTTTTAAGACAGAAAACCATCATAGGAATACAAAATCACTATTATTTGTAATTAGTCATGCCGAAGAAACGTCCAAATTAAGAATCATGTGATTGGACAATCTCACATATTAGATGTGAAACTGGATGTAAGTAATTTTTATATAAATATAATTTATGATGTTGAATTAATATGAAAATAAATTAATAAAAAAACTAATATCAATCTAATAACAATAAAGATATCATTAGATAAATTGCTTGTATAATCTATTTATGCGTAATATTATATTTAGACATGACATGTTTTAAATTCAAAAGTTAAGATGTTGCCCTACCTTTTTTATAGTCAAATTGAAAGTAATTAATTGATAGGTGAGCTGACTTCCTCTTTAGCAAACCTACATAATCTGAGGGAATTGTACGTGTTAAGTTTCATATAAGTATGAAGCTATAAATTATGTTTGATACCACCTTGTCTAAATAAAGAGGTATGTAGAAAGAGATTTTTCAAGAATTTTCAATTTGGAAGCTTTTCAAATTAAAAATATTTATTACTTGCAAGTATATTATATAGTAATTCATTTAAAACAGTATCTCTAGCTATTGTTGGGTTCGTATGAAAAATAATTTAACAAAAAAAGTAATCCAACAACAACAATAATGATGTCTTTGTATTAGGGGTAACTTGTTGTGTAAATGAGTGTAAATGCAATTGAATACAATCAATTTTAAAGAAGCAAATGAGGGGAAATTTTCATTCATATAATCTTGATAAAAAATAAATTTTAAAACACCCTTTACAAACCGCCTCTACCCTAAGAGGATTACGACAACACACATGTGCTTAATATTGTCCCGTTCAAAATATCTCTCTCTCTCTCTCATGCTACCGTACTGTTTCTGAATGCAACCGTACTAAATATATACATAGTCTGAATGCAACCGTACTAAATATATACATTAAATTAGTATGATCACCGTAGTGTTTCCATAGGTCAGCGTAGGACCTCTTTAAGAAAACACAAACATCTTCGGTATAATCATTAAATATATACATTAAATCAGTGCTTTATATGACCGTTATGTACATTGTATCATATGGAAAAACTCAAAATCCATCGCTTCACATTTTTTTTTCAAATAGATTTCTTCATTTCATGAAGATTACTGCTTTTGGAAATGTTGTGACGCATGCATCTGCACAACTCCATATGTTTCTGATCAGTCCTATCACAATTATAGTAATAATCTCTAGGCCGGGTCAGCAAGATATTCATGCCATTCACAGCATAGTCAGAATATACTAAATATTCATCGAATATTTGAGTTTTTTTAAAAGTTTTAACTTTTGTAGGTTTTGCGTTTTGGACATATATTCGATCTAGAAAACAATTGACTTTCAAATAATTGACTTGTGTAAATAGTTCTGAGATTTAATTCGTTGAAAAAGTTTAATACTAATTCCTTGTGAAGAATTTATAGTTATTTATTGAAGCATATTAAATTCTACATTTATTCTAAATGAGACTATAAATACCCTTTATTTCCCAGTTCATTTTCATAATTTTAAGAGCAGTTAATTAACATTTATCAAACCAATATCGCTTCTCATTTTAACAGTACCTAATTGACCTAAAATTATTCTAGCTAGATAAATCTTTCATCAAAAAGAATATATAGAAGCAAACCCCAAAAAAAAATACAATTAAACAAACAAACAAAAACTATTTTAGAAGGAGTAGCCAAGCGTCTATGCATCGAATAAAACCTTTCAGCTGGTTTTAGTACTTCTGGCCTATGTACGTGCATAGATATATATATGTATGGTATGCATGTTAATTATGCCTTGAAGCGGTTGAGGCGGTAATCCCCCAAGCGCAGCGAGTAAACCGCCTTCTTGTACTCGGCCCACGTAAACGGCCTGTACAAGACCGGCTTCAGCGGCGTCACCATCTCCGGAAGCGCCGAGATCCACTCGCCCAGGGGGGGCGCTCCGAAGTATGCCACCGACATTCTTGGCTTCGCCGCCGTCTCAGTCGCCATCGCCCTGTGCCTCACGCTCGCAAACCTCCCGTTCGTCAATGCCTTCATCACATCATTAATTATTAGTTAATCCCAAACATAACCCCGCGCGTTAATCTTAAGTCCTTAACTAGTAGCTAGCAAGCTACCCACCGCAAATATATTAATATGTAATTGTAAACAAAACAAAAACAGAACGCAAGAACATTCTTATAAACTATAAATCGAAAAGCATGCACTTGTATATTGCGTTTCAGTACAGTGCGACGGATGGACGGACCTGTAACGCATCGCCGACGAGGACGCAGATTTCATTGGGGTTGGGTGGTACTGGGACCCACCGACCGTCGCGCATGCAGATCTGGAGGCCCCCGACGTCGTTGGAGCGTAAGATGGTCAATACCTGAGGGTCCGAATGCTCCCCGAAGCCGACCCGGCTCCTAGGTTGCAATTTAGGGGACGACGATGGGTCCCAGTCATTGTCGGATGGAGGGTAGTGATTGATTCTGAGGAGCGAGTCGCTGTGGACGTCTCTGATTAGCCTGCTGAGGGCACACTTGTCGCGGACCCGCAGGCCCTCTGCTATTATATCCAGGATGTCGCAAGCCAAGTCCCTTACCGCTCGCACGTAATTATCCACAGCGTTGCTGTTTCCATATTGCCATCCCACCAGAAAACGTTAATCGTCAACGCGAAAAAACACACACACATATATATTCTTGCTAAATGGAGGATGCGAGGCTGACTTAGTGCCAATCTTTAATATGAACTGTTCGGTTAAAGTTTAACGGGATATAGATTCATTTAAGCAGAATGGTCAGCTTAATCTGAATTATTAATTGAAATATCTAACGGATTAAAATTTTCATAAAATAAGAACCTGCCTCAAATTATCATAATAACAAAACACACATTTCTCTCTCTATATATATACATGCGGCATATCATAATTATTTAAGAAAAAAATAAGTCATAAAATTATTTTGATAATATAAATTTTATATTTAATTTTTTCTATGTAATATTTATATAATAGCTCTCAATATATTAAAAAATAATATTCATTTCTTATAATTATTAAATTATATAAAAAAACTCATCTTTTTTTTTATGTTTTTTATTTTTATTTTATATTATATTAAAAAATTATTATTAAATAATGAATTAATATAAAATATTATTTTAATAGTATAAAAGTAATTTACGATATTTTTAGTATATATTTATATAAAAAATAAAAAATTATTTAAATATATACATTTTAGAAAAATAATTAAAAAATTTACGTCAGTGCTCACGTTTAGCCACCATTGTTATTTTTTTATTGATATATACTTGTCAGTGGATTTCTCATTTAAATATGACTATTGAAATAGTTCATCAATGCAGCTCCGTTTTTAATAAAAACATCGAAATCTACGCACAGCAGATCATTTGACTCAGCGTGTACACTTGATCCAATGTCGTCCTATATTTTTCGTATTATTGACTTTAACTTATATATATATATATATATATATATATATATATATATATATATATATAATTTTAGCATGCAAAGAAACAACCTGGAGATTTCGATATTAAGCTTATTATTTAACTCTTTATTGTCACTGTAGTTAAATTAAATTTTAATTTCAAAGGTTGATATGGAATCAAATGATCCAAATTAAAATTATTTGCACACCTCATTTTTACAGGTTAATATTTTCCTATGTATATATAAAGAAATAAAGAAAAATACGATAAAAAAAGTCATGATTACACTTTCATTCAATTATTATAGGTATTATAACATGTATAATAATAAATAAATAAATAAATAACGATATTTGGTCGGTTGTAATTCAATTATATTCGATGCTCTCATTTTTCATTTATCCATCCCTATATATTTAAGTACACTCTTATCATTAATTATTGCATGCGCGCATATACCACAACATCTATCCTTCCTTTATAAAAAAATACATATTAGTTCGTGCATATAATATTATTGTTCATACCTAGAGTTATGACTTGCTAGAATAATATGTTCATACCTAGAGTTATGACTTGGTCGGGGAGTATTTAACTATGCTAACTGGTTTCCATCCCAAAAGTCAACTAGCACATGCAAATTTACCGAATTCAACATAGAAAATACACATATGTCATATTTTAATAATTTTATAAAATATATAGTTTTAAGTATACGAAGTTGACAATTCACTTGAACGATCGGCTGTAGCTAGGTGGGAAATAAAAAATCGATCACTGGGTACTGTTCAATGATAATCGAGTCTAATATACAAGTCAATTTACAGTTATAGAATCGAGTCTAATTTAAAATTTTAATATTTCATATAATTTAAATAAATTTATATTAAACTAATTTTTTAATATATATATATATATAATTATTTACTTATTAATTTTATAATTTATGGGCAAGTAGATCATAGCCCGGTGACAGTACGAGAAGACAGCGTCGGACAGCTGTGTGGGCGTGCTGACCTGTTCGGAAGTGTTGTCTCCTATTCATTGTCACCCACGTGTCTCCTTTTCCCATTGCATGCGAAAGGAAGTGCACGCGGCAGATCCCACGCAGAATTAATCTACGTGTCTTCTCCCCATGCAAGAGAAATTTTCGTGGCAAAATCATATGGACCCAAATTAGTACCCCATGCTCAATAATCTTAAGCTAAACTTTAGTTATCTATATATATTGTAAAACACAGAGTTATATTTTTTTAAAAGTTAAATTTATCTAAAAGTTAGTTAAGAGTTAAATGTTTTAGAAGTTTAGCTAGATAGTTTTTATAATTTATTTAGGTTTTAGTTAAATTTTAAATTTTGATAAATCTACTATTTATGGTGTCTTCTCCCCATTCTGGGTATGGTTTTTTAGTTGGTTTTGTGCTATGGTTTAAATTTAAAATACTATATTTATTTTTATTTAAATAGTGTTTAAGTATAATATTACATTTAATAAATTACTAATATACAAATTAAAATTAATATAAATTTATTAACGTACAAAATTAATTAATATATTAGCATAAACTTAACAGTGGCGTCATTTGATTGAACGTACCATGATCGTTTATCTTTAACCGAACATGACTTCTAAGCTTTGACTTAACCTCTCAAGTTAATTGATATGTAGCATAGGCTTTATTAACAACCCTAGTTACCCTACCTATATATGATATAAATTTAATTAAGTCCTACAAATTAACCAACGATTAAGTTTAACTATGGTTGAGCTGTGCAGGGGAGAGGGGGGGAGAGAAAAAGAAAAAACCTGAATTTGGTAGGGGCAGAAGGGGAAATGGATTTGGAATTCTCGGCGACGGCTAGAGGGTCGGCGCGAAGGAGAAGGTACTCTAGCTCGCCAACGTCACCGTTGAAGCCAATGTTGTTGCAGCCGTAGCCGAATGGGCTTCCCGGGCCGCGAGCCTGTTGCTTGGCGGCCAAGGGCTTGGCAAAGAAGTCGGCTCCTTCTTCCTCCAACCTCGAAACCACTTCTTCCGGTATGCCGTGGTTTACCACCCTAAAGAAACCGCACTCGTCGCAGGCCTTCACGATGCGCTCCGACAACGTACGGCGGTCGAGGGAGAAGTCGATGACCTGAAACTTACCACTCACGCCTCCCCTCGCCTTCCTGCTTCTTGTCGGAGTCGGAGAAGACACACCCATACTAGCTAGCTAATTAACAGTAAGAGTATACGTAATTAATATACGTACTCTCTCTCTCTCTCTGTGTCTATATATATATATATATATATGGGTTGGTATTCAAGTGATACTACCTAGTTAATTACACTGGTATATATGATATCAAAGGGGCCCAAAAAATGGTAGTATTTTTCATTAATGGCATGGCGGATGAAAAGGGAAGAAATTCAATGAGGTGGTGGTGGTGTTTATATATGTACATACACACACATATATATATATATATATACATATATGTGTGTGATGGAATGGCGCCTTAGGGTGGTGGGGGAGAATGTTGGGCCCCGACCTAACTGGTGGCAGCGGCGGTTTGTCCCCTCGCTTTTTTAAGTTTTCATACAGCTCAGGTACGTCAAACGTGAGTCGGAAAAAGAGAGGAATTCTGATGGGTTACGCGTGACAGCATGCGCAGGGTAACAAGTCAACTTTACATTTTCACAGATAAAAATTTAAATCTCAATACTTTTCAATCACTTTTTTTATAATTATTTTATAAAAGAATCTACCCGTAACTCTCTATTATTAAAAATTACTATATTCATTTTTTAACCCATATTTATAATATCTTCTTAACATTCAATAACAATCACAATGAAAAAAAGTAAATATGGAGAATAAAAAATAAAATTTAAAGAATATTTATTATGTGAGGTCTTTACATGTAGTGTGTTTTGTTTTTCTCCAATATGAGACTTAAGGAATTAATTTCCCCCACCCCCACCAGCTTAAGTAATGGCTCATCAATCATCTTTGCACACAACTAACTCTCACCCTCGATCACCTTTATACCAATCTCAAACACATCATCTCCATCTTCTAGATCTTGAATGTTGGTCCATTGATCTTGTTATATTATTATCTTCCTTGGCCCATTATTTGATTCATTTGCATTATCGACTCCTAATAATACCATGTGGTTGTAGATGAGAAGATTGAGCCATTTAGGTTCAAGCCAAGGATGCTATGTGAATTTATCTAATAGGCATATAAGCACTTAATTTATACTAATTAATTGCAATGTCAACACTTGCCAAGTTAGATGTCTCAAGGAGTTTTTCTTTTCTTCTATGTTTTTTCTCCTTTCTGTTGTTTTAGGCTCTTGACATCAAGCAATGCTTTGTTTTGGTAGTGTGATGCATAATTGGTCACATATATAGGAGGGAGCGGATTATTTGGTTTGAAATAGCTTATTGTTATGTCTTATCATTAATTTAATTTTAATGTGTGATGTGATCACTATTATAGGCCATTAGTGGTGGAAGCTGTAGCTATGATTATAAAATGTAATATTGTTCAATTGGCATGAGAGAATAAGAAGAAAAGAAAGCCTTGACTATAAGTTTAGCCATAACAAATCATTGAGTACAATTCAAGTTAAGCCCTAACCATAAATTCTATCACAATTGCTTAAAATATGAAATTCATAATTGTTAAAGTTAAACCTGTAGTAATAAACAAATCAATAAGTACAAAGGATAGAATGATAGTTTGAAAGTGTTTTTATTTTTGTAAGACTTTATTAAAAGTCTATTTTTACTCTATAGCTTGTTGAACAAACACTATATATAATAATAATAATAATAATAATAATAATAATAATAATAATAATAATAATTATTATTATTATTATTATTATTATTATTATATGAAAATATTTTCACCTAACTCTCAAGTACCTAATAGTCAACCTAACAGTAACACTAGATAATAATCTTTACCAAACAAAAAATACAATATTAATTTATTATTCAACAGATATATATATATATATATATATATATATAATCATATGAAAATATTTTCAGTTAACTCTGAAGTACCTATTAGTCAACCTAACAGTATCACTAGATAATAATCTTTACCAAACAAAAAAGACAATATTAATATATTATTCAACAGATCGATTAATGCAGGATGAAACTTGTTTTTTCTCATAGTAATATTTGAATGTTAAATATACGAATGTCAATATATATCATGCTTTTATATGTTTTAATGAAAATAATTTCCCCAAAAACAATTATCTTATTCGGGGGTGATGATCTTCTCAATATTATTCTTGCTGGATAATCATTTGTTTTTTGGTTGCAATAAAAGATCACGTGAAAAGATCAGCCAAGGAAATTATGTGCTCAAGCATTAGATAGTATTTTTGTTGGGAGCCCGTCATTTTCTTATTGTACTTATATTTTCCCATATATCTTTATATGCCATCAAATTAAAGTTATATACTTGTATAATTTAAACCAATTAATGAATAGATATATTTTCGGTTATATATTTGTTTGTAATTATTTCAACACCATGACTAATATTTTTGCACCCGCACTATTTTTTTTTTCAAAATTCAATAGTTTTTTGTTTTTTATTAAATAACTTCTGTTACACCTTCTGTTCAGAATTAATAGTCTTTGCTTTATTTTTACTTAATTTGACACATTATAAATTTTATTTTCAAATAATAAATTTTAAAATAAATAAATTTAATTTTAAATGAATAATTTCAATAAATTGATATAGTAGTAATGTTTGAAAAGCTATTGAAAAAGTTTTTTTAAAAAATATTAAAACGTGAAAAAATTTGACGAGTAGAGGGACACCACGGTCCACGGGCAGGGGGATCCGGCCCGTCATTTTATTCGGATGTTCTCATTCGTCAAATCCGAAAACCGAATAGAATCACCGTATAAAAATACGGGCCGGTTCGAAACAATCCAAAGTGGATGGGCCATTTTTTTATCGACAAAGTGGACCGTACGAACCGGTCTCTGTAAAACCGGTCCGGCCGCTGCACTTTCGATCGCCTGCGGCTGCGGGTGAAGTAACGGGACTCACCTGTTCGCTTCGCTCTGCTCTCTGCAACTTTGAGAATTCCCGACTCGATGCACTGAAACCCTAGATATGCGTGGGCTACGAACCGATCGACGAGGATCGAATATCGGATCTAGATTCGTGTTCCTCCAACTCCAACCTAATGATTGATTGAATAAACCCTAATTCCGAGGATCTGATGGACGCCAAGGACATCCTTGGATTGCCAAAAACCCCACTGTCTGCGACCCAGGAGAAGAAATCTAGACCTCAGAAGGAGTCTCAGAGAAAACCTGATGGAATTTCTCGGGAGGTCATTGTCTGTGTGTGTGTGTGTGTGTGTGGTGTGTGTAATGTGTATGCGTTAAAGAATGTAACTGAATCGATGAATTGTTGGTCTTTAGCCTAGTACATTCGATGTTGATCTATTATGTTGACTGGTGGTGTCGGTAATTTTAGGTTTACGCGCTTACAGGAGGGTTGGCGCCACTTATGCCCTCGACAGATGTTTCGCAGTTGAAGAAGCGCCCACATTCGGACGAGAAGGTTAGTCACTGTTTGATTTGTTCTACTTTTGAGTGTGCATTTTAGTGAATGCGACTGTTTGTTGATTTCCAGAGCCACACGAAAATCCGAAAAGTGTATAGTTGATTGCATTTCGGAAGACTTTTATCATTTCGTTCAATTGTTTTCTTTACTTCGAGAATTGTACACACTATGGTGTGACAAAATGCTTTACGCAGTGTCATCGACCTGGTTGTATTCTGATGCTGGCACTAATATTGGACAATTAAACGTTTTGATCTATTCCACCGTGATTTGGTTATTTTGTAGTGTTATACAGCTGATTCTAATACAGCTTTCGCTTTTGATAACACATTAAATAACCCAATAATAGTGTCTCACGAGTTGGAATTTAAGTTCTTTAACAAACCAACATTGTTGCATTTTTGGGGTTTCACTTTCTGTTAGCTCTCTATTTTTTTCTTTTTTGTTGTGTGTGTTTCAGTGATTGAATGAAGCCAATAATCTAAGTCAAGTAATATCACATGTAAGGTGTAGGCCTATTGGGTTTGGCTGCAAGCCTAAACAGCTGAGAAGCTTATTTGATAGCTAGGGAAGTGTAAGAGGCCAAGAGAGAAGTGCCCCTGTTATGATTATTTCATACTTTTGTTGATATAATTAGTAATTGTAAGATAGTTTGGCCTATTTTTGGATGTGGCAACTGCTTCATTGCATAGGAGTCTAGATATGAGTTAGAGGAGTTGAGGATTAACAGGACCTGATCCTAAATATTTCAAAACATTTGCACTATTGATGATATTGATTCAAAAAATTTTTCTTGTCATTTTATTGCTTAACTAAGTGAGCATCTTTACCTCTCAACCTTCTGTGTAGTTACTGTTTCTGGTAGTTTGTGTGCTTGTGGTCTTTTAGTAATGTAGCCAGTTTTTAGTTTTTGCTTTGATGTCAGAAGTTCCAAAATAAATAAATAAATAAACAAATGTGTGGCAATCTTAAAGTTTGGTTTAAAAAAATCCAACTCAAAAAATAAATATATTAAAATGTTGTCTTGTAGTGCTCTCAGTTTTCAAGGTCATTTATAAAAAACAATTCCTACACAGAGGGCAAAGGCAAAACTGCCAAATGTGTTTTTGAACATTTTTCTAAAAGTTGTAAACAAACTGGTAAGATTACCAAATGTGCTTTTATTTTTTGGGATTTGTTTCTAATCAAAGTTATTGTTCTCCCCTTTCAGATCACCTGGCGGTGGCTTTCTTTCACAAATTCTGCTCGAAAGGATAATTTGCACCTCTATCATTGGGTTTGGTTTCCCAACTTTTTTATTTTCTGTTAGTTGTTTGTTTATACAGGTTTGATGAATCTTGAAAACCTTCGTGGTTTCAGGTTAGAGTTGTAAATGGTGTGGCCCCAACAGGTGATTATTCATTTGCCAAGTATAACAAGGTAGGCAGTGAAGCATTTCCCCCATATTTGGCTGAAAAAATTATTTGTAGTTTACAATTAGTTTGTTAGACATTCCCCTCTCTCTCTCGCTCTAGAACCATATTAACAGGAGTTCACATCACAGTGCATGAATTTATACATTTGTTTTAACACTAGCTTTGTTTCATAATTGAATCTTCATTCATGCGGTGCAGTCTGTAGACATTATCACATACACAGATGAGGAGTATGAGAAGTACCTAACTGATCCTGTAGGTATCAACTTAACTTTGCATTGTTTAAGTCTATGCCAATTTATCATGAAGATATATTTTAATACTATTCAATTTTGTCAAGCATTGGCATTATCCCTTATACAAGTTTATTATATGTATCGAAATTACTTCAGTTTGGATCTATATGGATCGGAGATTGTGTTGGTGCCTTAGTGGTCAAGTTTGATTTCTTTTTTATCCTTTTATTTTATTATTATAATATTTTTTTAAATTTATGTTTAGGACACTAATTTTAGGATATAAAATATATATTCTCCAAATTTGCCTTTTTTCTATAATATCTACATTTAAAAAGCAATACTTTTACAATTTTATACTTAAAAATGCTTCAAACAGCAATTGCTGTACAAACAGACCCTTAAACTTTGCATTTTTTTGTTGGTTTTTCTATTATCGTTTTGTTTATTCTTTTCTTCCTTAGATGTGGTCCAAACAAGAAACAGATCAATTGTTTGACTTATGCAAGCAGTATGATCTTCGCTTTATACTGATAGCTGACAGGTTTCCATCATCTCGAACGGTGGAAGATTTGAAGGATCGTTACTATAGCGGTATTTGCTGCTGTATTTTTTTTTTCCTATTCATGTCATGTTCTAAAAAACATTTGTTAGATTGCACCTTTTTTTTGGAGGAATTTGATATGTTGCATTCTATACCCTTAGTATCTCGAGCTATTTTAATTGCTAGAGCTCCCTCCCTTGGTGAGGTTTCTGGGCACCCTCTTGTCAAGGTATGCTATTTTTTGTTCTCAGACACTGACAGATGGCTTAATCCTTTTATTTTTTTTAAATGGATTTAGTTTATTCTGGTCTTCAACGTAGGAACCATACAATGTTAAACAAGAAATTGAGCGAAAGCGGGCATTGTCTATGATACTTTCTCAAACAAAGCAGCAAGAGCGAAAAGATGCTGAGGTTGAAATAATGATTTCCGTTTTTTGTTAATTGAATCATAAGTACGAATTTACTCATCGTTTATGCAATGAGTTCTTTGGATGACTCGATGTTTCATGGCTGCGTTGTGTATTTTTTGTGTTATATCAGGTTCTTGCTGAAGCGAAAAAAATAGCTGAATCACACATTGCTGCAAGGGTAAGAACCATCCATTCTGTCCTTTGCATTAATTATTGTTAACGTTCACAATTGCAGCTGCTCTTTTGTAATCTTTTGTTTGTTGGCTTAAATTTTTGTTAGCTATGTACATTGTTATAACTCATGGATGGAACTATGAATAATTGAAGACCATACTGCAATTTAATGTTTTTAGTTCCATTTCCATATCAGTTAAATCATCTTATAAATATGTGTTTTTATACGGTGGCATAGAATACAGCTGGCCACTGAAGGGAACACCGTAAAAAATAATGTTGCTTTGATTTATATTTTTACTGTTTAATTTTTGAAACCATGTTGCTTTGATGGGTATAGTGCAAATTGCCTATAGTACTAGTCTAATAACATTTCTATATTGTATGAAATTACAGTAAAAAACTTGCATTCATTTGTTTACTTGTAAATGTAAAACAATTTTGCATCTGCTTTTTGCCCTTCAGGGTTCCGAAGAGTTTGATTTGCCTGTCAATTCAAATATTGGTCTAGAAGGTACTGACAAGAGTACTGCTGTTGATACTGCGTCACCTTCATCAAATGTTCAACCTCCCTCTACAGTGGTTGCACCTGTAACAGCTGTGGTTGATTATGCCTCAACACTATCTTCTCTCCGCATGGTATTTTTTACACCCTGATCTTGTCTTTTATTTGTATTTGACTCTAAGAAATAACACCAGCACAGTAATAAGAAAGATGTCATGGTTACAAGAGTATCCACCACCGTAATTATTGTTATTGTTGTTGCTGGGTGTGTTAATTTTCATCATACACTGAGATCCTACAATTCCTTCATTACTGTGAGATCTCCTGTCGATTCCAAACCAGAGATTTCCTAATACATGGATTAAAAGTGCAGAAATAATATATTTGCCTTCAAATTTCATGAAATTTGATGACTGTGCATAGGGTTTTTAATTTACAGGGTGAAAATTTGGTATGCTGTTTTTATTTGACCCTGTAAATTGAAAACTTTTTACCAGATGTACTCACATTTCATAAATTTTGTGGGTGTTTATTTATTTATTTTTTCGTATTTGGAAGTGTAATATGGAATTATGCAAGGTATATTCGTTGAAGAAAAGGTTTTCATTTAGGGGACTTGACATGTTGGAAATAGTTATAGTGGATTTGAGAATGTCCATAGAGGATTTGGCTTTATGAGTAGAAATGATGTGGGAAACACAGTTTTAGACTTCATATCTTATGACTTGATTCTAGCAAACACTTAGTTTAAGAAATTAAATTCTCATTTGATCATATGTAAGGGTGGAAGAATCCTCTTTACTAGAGAGAGAGAAGCTCCTCCTTCTCTCTACCCTTTTTTTTCTTCTGGCAACATTATGGCTGCCTACAGCGGCCGTCGTGATGGCTCCTTCTTCTGGCAGCCCTTCCGCTAAGGGTTGATCCCATCATGTCTTTTTTGGCTTATGCATATGCATCCACCAAAACGGCATCCTTCAAGCGATTTTCTTCATTCCCTTCATTTGGTGTGAAAGATGATTTTCCGGCTATTATTTTCTCGGAGGGAGATCTTGCTCAATCTGCCCATGATTTTACTTTCATGACGATGTTGAAATTTTATTCCGGCCGGCCTTTGATAATGAATATTTTTCAGGCAATTTTGTGGTCGGCCTCCTTGTTCGCTTTGATTTGGAGGAGGTTTAATTCCGCCTCCTTTCTAAGACCTCTTGTTTCATCCTTTCCTTTCCTTATCGGATTTTTTATTGGGTGACCGGAGCTTATCTCACAAATGGCTAATATTTGACCCCCATTTGGATAACTTTTCCCAATCTTCCATTATAATTTTTTCACCTTGATTTAATTCGGCCAATTGCTTCTTCTTTCGATACCTTATTGTCCACAACTACACTTGCCTGTCCTAGCAAAGCCAGATTTTGTGTGGAACTGGATATCCAGTCACCTCCTTCCTCCATTTGGATTGGTTCATCTGAAGGTTTTTCCAGACCATCTCTTACCATAGGTTGCCGGCGATGGGTTTTGGCCGACTCGGCCTTGTATCGCCATAGGCCACTCTCGTTGCAGGGCATGCTTCGGTCCCTGTTGGATCGGTGGCTCTCTTGGATGGCGCTCCTTTGTTGCGGTGCTGCTGGAGCCTTGCTCAAGCATCTTCCGTGGAAGGTGCGGCCGCCTTGGCAGTGTTGCCTTCTTCCTAGTATGCGTCGGACTTTCCATCGTCGATGGGCCACCCGTTGTGGTTTCAACCTCGGATGCTTCATCCCTGATATCCACGCCTCTTGTCGGCGCGTTTGCCATGGACAGTGGCTGCCTCGTTGACCCCTGATCCACTGCCTCTTCGCCATCTTCGTTTGCGCCACATGCTTGCGATGCCCCACCCATTGCCAGCTCTCACCTGGGGCCTCCAATTGGCGCCGCTACCTTGTCCCCCGCCCAAAACCCTAATGCCTCACCTCCCTCTACATCCTCTAGCCTGACTGGCCCGATCCATGCCCTTCCCTAGCCCGTAGCCTCCAGCCCCCCGCCCCTCAACCATCCTGACCCAAACCCCAACCCCTTCTTCTAATTCACTCAAGCCCATCTCCATTCCCCCCAGCCCCCAGCCCGCCCTCATGCTCAAGCCCACGCCCCCCTCTCAAGCCCTCCCATCTCCTCTCCCCCACTCGAGCCCACTGCCACTTTGCCCAGCCCACCCCAACCCCAACCTAGCCCACCACCTTCCCCTACCATCTGCCTTTCTCTGCTTTCTAACCCTAACTTGCTGCCTTACTCCTTCATCGGCTGTCCGCCATCTTCCCCCACCTTGCCGCCACCATTGCTGTCTACCCTGCTATGTACCTCTTCTCGGCCGACCTCCTTCCCTCCGTTTTTTCCGGTTTTGGCCTCTGACGACCTTACTGCTTTGTGGGATGGGCTTTCCCCTGCGCCCTCTCCTTTTTTGGCCACCGCTGCACCTTCCTGATCCGGTTCTTGGGCCGAGGTGGTGGCCTCCCCCAGCCGCCGACCTGATCTCTCTTGTTTGGGCGCGCCTTGCCGGTCCCTTGTTGTGGGCAGCAGCTCCTTCTCACGGGGCAATGAGGCTGCCCACCCTCGTTCCTCCTCCAGTGTTGTGGTAGCGATTGTTTTGACTCGCGCATTAGATCCTATGCCCATTAGCTTCAACATGGAGGGTTCTTATGCATCCATTTGGGATCGTGATGAGATGGACACCGATGATTCCCCTCCTGACCCACATTCCCTTGTGTGAGTTTTCGATTGTCTGGTGGAGGCGGAGTCAGAGCTGGAGTGGTTACGACAATACAAAGCCATTGGAACATTGTTATGGGTGAGTTATAAGGGTTTTGAACTCGCTACCTCTGATTTATTGTGGGATATCGAAATTATTCATCAAACCTGGAAGGTTACTGCCATCCCTTCTTGGTAGTCCGTGAGTACGGGGTCTAAAGATGTGAAAGAGCTTAAAAGGCTTGTTTCTTCGATTAATTATGATGTTGGGATTTTTCGGACTTCTAGCTTGTGGTAGACAGATGGTATGACTCTTTAGGGGTCCTTGCATTAACCCCATGAGTGGGGCACTCTTGTTGTGGTCACGTTGCTATATGTGGTTGTAGGTCATTGCTTTGGGTGCGGATTGTTCTGTTTTTAGTTGTTTTGTGCTTTTGTTTTCTACCCTTTTGGGTATGACTTAACTCTGCCCGCTTTACTTGTACTTGTTTTCTTTTCTTAATACATTTTGTTTTATTTATAAAAAAAAGGTGAAAGAAATTCTAGCCATTTTTTTAACTAGGAAGGTTAGGAGAAGTTATTACATAAACTATAAGGTTATACTAGGGGAATGTGTAACTATTCAACACAAACTTTTTGTGTTAGATATTTATCTTAAAAAGTATATAAAAAAACAAAATGCGTTTTAAATCATAGTATCAAATGGGTAAAATTAATAGGGGACGGTCACATATATTTTCTTAACAGATTAATTAAGGAGGAAAATTGAGAAGATGAGGACGAATCTAGTTTGATGTAAAATAAAATGGCAAAGTGTATTAAACATGAGGCTAAAGAGGAACATGGTGAATCTAAAGGTTGGGTGTTGCAAGGCAAGGACACATTGTGGTGGATCGATGAAGTAAAAAAAACTATTAAGAATAAACGGATGTGTTATATAGAAGTTTTGGCAAGAATAAAGATGAAGTAAATTTTGAGAAGTATAAACTAGCGAAGAAAAAGACTAAGAAAGTAGTAAAGGAAGCTCGTGTCAAGGTATATCACGATTTATATTAGTGTTTAAGTTTCAAAGAAAGAGAAAGATATTTATAGTATGTTTGGTACTTAAGAAAGAAAAGGAATGAAATCAAATTTCATTTCTTTTTCGTATTTGGTATACATATAGGAAGTGAATCAATAATTTTTGTAGAAATATTATACCCCAAATAAGAGTAAATTGATTCCCTCTGGGTTTACAAAAGTTCCTTCACATAAAAGAACTTTTTATCTTTTTGTCCTTTGTTTTTTTTCGCGCTCGACAATATGACATCTCATATTATCTCAACATTACCACAGGTTGCTTCCAAACAGGTTGCTTCTTCCAGACACGATCAACCATGGTGTTGGTGGAGATGCGCTTTGTTTCGGGTAGCAAGAACACAAACAACATCATTACGAAGATCCACACTTAGAGGAACACTTGCGTGATGAGGAACGTGAAGAGCATGTTGTTGCTCACCGCAAACGCTTACCCGACCGTTTAGGTCTCTAGCAAGAAGGTATCACTGGGGATGAGCCACATTGTTTTGTTGTAGTCTATGTTCGGGGAGGTCTTGCATCATCGCCTCCCCTGAAGTTGCAGAGAGGAACACCCCCCGTTGTTGGCACTCTTTGAGCAGTTTCCCTTGCGTCCGATGTCAACGTTTCTGTACTTCTCTTGCATTTGCTGTCACGCGAAGCCGTGGCAGATTCAACAGTAGCGAGAATGCAAATGAATGTGGTGATTTACTTGGTAAGATATGATTAGAGAGCATTTGGGGTGATACAATGGTTGAATCGACGGGACCAAGACATCTCGGGTTTGTTGGGAAAAGATGTCAATGCAACAAAAGAAGTAGTAATAGATTTGAGGGGGTTGTAGGCTTTGATCATGGGGAAGTTTATATATTGATGTAGGGTGTGGAGGGTTTGGTTTCCAAATTTGAATCGACTGGAAAATATGAAACGAATATTTTGATTAATAAATTTTAATAATTATGAAGATATTTTAATTATTTAATGTATAGATTACTTTGTATATCAAATGCAATAAAGGTAATAGATCATTTCATTTCGATTCTCATGTCAATTATATTCATATGTTAATTTTTTTTCCTATTTCGATTCTCGCATATTAAATATACTATTATAAAATTGTTTGAATGTAGGAGAAAAAGACTAAAGATTTAGGTACGGTTAAGTGTGTTAAGGATCACAATTATATGGTCTTAGTGAAAGATATCAATATTAAAGAAAACAAGTTCTTTAGAGGTCACTATAAAAAGGATGTTGGTGATGTGAATGTACTGACAGAAGAATTAAATTGTGATTGCTCTCAAGGATGAGGCAAAGTGAAGTTAGAGAGGTCATGCGCCGTATGAAAACTAAAAAGTTAGTAAGTTCGGATATAATTCCTATCAAGACTTGGATATGTTTTGGTGGGTTTGGATTAAGTGTTTGATAAAGTTATTTAACAAGATTTGGCAAAGTAATAAAATGCTTGATGAATGGAAGAACTTTAGTGTTTTTTTTATAAAAATAAATGTGACATATAAGATTAATCAAATTATAAAGGAATAAAAATGATAAGTCATATTATAAAGTTATGAGAAAAGGTTTGGGCATCATTTTAAAGAGCATGCTAAAATTGTGAAAAATTAGTTTGGTTTTATGCTTGAAAAATTTACTATGAAAGTGATCTATATGCTAAGACTTGATTTAAAGTGACAAAAAGGATGTACATATGACCTTTATAGATTTGAAAAAAACTTACGATGGAATAACTAGAGTTATACTTTGGTGAGCTTTGAAAAAGAAAGCAATTCTTATGTATACGAGAGTTATAAACAATGTTAGAACCGGTGGTGAGTTAGCTTATGTTTTTTCAATTACAACCGAGATATATAAAAAATCATCTTTGAGTCCATTCCTTTTTACAATAGTAATGAATGAGATAACAAAAAATAGTTGTGAAGATATATTGTGGTGTATGTTGTTCGTTGATGATATTGTCTTAATTGATGAGATCAAAAAGAGGATTAATTAAAAGAGTAATGTTATATGCAAGTAGATTGTACAAGTAAATCGTGCAAGAATACTTTCATGGCCATTGAATTGATGTTAATTTTTTTTAATTTTTTTATTTTCATCCATCTAATGATAGGAATAGTATTTTTATGCGAATTACCTATACAGTGTACCTTCGAATATATTTTTCAAAAGAAAAAATTATAGTTGTGGAGATTGGAGACGAACTTTAAAAGTTTAGGGATTTAGATTAAATAGATTAAAGACTGAATATATAGAGTATAAGTTTATAAAACAAAGGAATAATGAACAAAGTGTTATTACACTTGATGACCAACATATACCAGACAAAATATTTTAAGTACCTAGAGTTAATAATTCAGTTAATTAGAGATACTGATGATGATGTCAACCACAGAATTAAAGCTGGACGACTCAAGTGGTGGAGTGCGATAGGAGTTTTATGTGATTGCAATATGCCACTGAGTTTAAAAGAAAAGTTTTATCGGACGATTGATAGACCTTCTTTGTTATATAAAATATTTAATACCGCTAAAATGCGAATGTTAAGATAAGTGTATGGTTAAGAGTAGAATGGATAAGATTAGAAGTAAAGATACTCATTATGTAGCCGTAGTAGCTTTGATTAAAGATAAAATGAGAGAGAATTGCTTGACCATTTAGGATGTATGCTAATAGATCTATTATGAGGTGGATAATATTAACATTGAATATGGTAAAAAATTATGGAAAAGACAAAGAATGATTTAGATGAAGATAGTAACAAAAGATACAAAAAAATTTGAAAAAAAGACCGATAACTGATAGAAATATTTGAAAGGAAAGGTGTATTGGATCAAATATAAATTTTTTATTTATTTTGGTTCATATAGTCGACCCATATTATTGAGATTAAAATTGATTGATCTGATTGGATTTATAAATATTGGATAACTATAAACTTTCTGTATTGGATCAAATATAAACTTCTCTAAATATTTTGTTTTTTTGATTATTTTTGTTTTTGTTTTGCTATGGAGGGTTAATTTTGTATGTTATCACCCTAAAAATGCTTTTCCTGAATATTTTCATGTTTAAATAACTTTAAGTGATGATGGTTTTAAACCTTATACTAATTGAGAAAGTTTCCAGCTTCGTGTATACTTGAGAACATATGCATTAGAACAAATGGTGCAAACTGCAAGTTCAACAGCTGGCCTTCGGACTATCAAGCGTGTTGAACAAACGTTACAGGACCTTGGGGTTTGTTTTTTTACCCTCAAATTATTATTTTATTGAAAAAATTTCTGTATCATATCACTTTGCAACAATTTGATGTTTAGAGTGGGATCAATGACTCATGCCCTTACCATTTCAGGTTAATCTAAAACCAAAAGTTCCAACAAAAGCTGTTTGTGCAGAGCATCTTGAGTTAAGAAAAGAAATATTGACACTGCTGAACCTGCAGAAGCAGGTACTTGGAATTTACTTTTGAATATCTTACCTATCCATATTTAGTTGTGAATTCTTTTATGTATGACATGTTTTGTTATTTAATTTTTATTTGATTTTCTTTCACTTTGCATGTGTGGAACTTTGTTTATCTAGTTATATATTTGATCACCAGTTGCAGTATAAAGAAGCTGAAAGTTCCTCCATGCGTGATGGAGCATATGCTGAAACACAAAGTGCAAACAAGGTTATTGTTGTTTTGTTTTCCCTCTTGCATTAACTAAACGTTCTCTGTTTAGTTACAGTGGTTACATCTTTTAAGACATGTAGAAAGCATTAAATAAATTCATCACACCAGATGCTAAGGATTCTGATACTGTTAACAGCGCTTATACCGTGGGGTGGAGCAAGATCAGACATTTATTCCAGACTCTGCAAGTTTCGGAGGTAGTATATAGAATTCAAGATGAGCTTTTCGATCTGAGATTTTGTTCTATTTATTTTGTGTGGCGTAGAAAGGAAATTAGCCAGCTTCTGTATTATTATGATTTTTTTATTGGCTTGTGATTTCAGGAGAAAGAGTCGGCAAGAGAGACCAGAAACGCAAGGTACCTTTGGAAAACTTTTTCTTTAAATTTTAATATAAATCACTGATCATGATATTTATATCTCCTGATCCATTGGCTTTGCGATACCCATCATTTTTGTCAACCTTGACTCTCAAGGCTACCGGAAGATTATCAGAAGCACCATCATCACCCGCTCAGTCTCATAAGAGGCCTCGAAAGCTAAAAGTGACAGATGCCTAAGTTCAGTATTTGTTCATGACTGTAAGGCACTGGAGTTCGTATTGCCTCTTTTTAATTTCATATTCAGGCTTGATACTACACCTATGGTGGTCTTATATGGAAAGCAAGATTTGGGTGGAGATTCATTTGCAATGTTGAGGGAGAAATTTGCAGTCAGTTCAGAGTTAGCTCTCCTCGCAATTGTAAGACTAGACATCCAACATGAGTGTCATTGTTTCGGATGCCTTACTTGTACAAAAATATGACCTTCAGGATTTCAAGGATCCCTGTTTACGAACTCATTGATTTTTGTTTGGCAGTGCAGTTTGTACTGCCAATCGCGACACACTGCCCTATGTAAATATTGCCCTTATAGAGAGCTTTGTGTCATTCAAGAAATTTGAGATGGTCAATATTGGTTAAATTCTCCTGCATACTGTGTAAATTTTTGGGACCATAAAACTGACTGCTGTTTAGTGGACCAAAAATTCTGCAGTTTATTTGGGATGAAAAAAACTTTTGAAGTCTTTAATGCTTCCTCCATATATTTTGCACCCTTGGTGGGGGAACAAAAGAAGTCATCAACATATGGGTTTTACTAACACAACTTGATTGCGGGGTTGGTTAGTTCGTTGGTTGGATTTACTTCGTACTAAAAAATAAACAAACAAGAAAGGTATAATTCAATGGTCCTAGTGGAAAATAAATGTGCAATTTTTTTGCTTGATGCAACCTTGCACCATTGAAAAAGCTTGTGGATCATTTGAATAACAGACATGGAGGCAAGAAGAGCGTGGTACGTGCACAAGTGATGGTCTGATAAGATGAAAAAAAGGTTTAAATGAGGCTTCCTTTTTGCATTTTATTAGTTTGGACTTCTCTTGTATTGTATGCCCATGACTTGAATTTTTAGTTTTTACATTGTTTGGACTTTTATTTATATTACATGGAGATTGTTGAGCAAATAAAATAATAATAGAATATGAGGAACACGTATGAAACGCCCATCTTGAGATCTCTCTTGATTCTCTTATTGACATGGTTCATTTAGTCTTGCGGCTTAGTGGCACGCCTACATGTACTGCCTTTTCTTCTTCCACAATTGTTTTGCAAAGCTGCAAGAACATGCATTTTCAGAAGTTAGTTTTATTGACAGATTGATTGTTTCCGGAGGAAAAATGTAACAAGTAATGGTTAAAGATGCATATGAATCAAAGTTCATTTCGAACCAAAATAAACATATCATATTTTACAAATGCAACAATCCATAAATATAAAAATTAACCGATTTAAATCTACCCACACAAATACATATAATTTCGATTGCAAATGAGAGTCCAATTTTAAATGAAAAGGGAAAGAGCAACCAGCTTTAACAGGGGAAAAAAAAGGAAAAGTGCTTTTTTCATATGAAAGTAGGATAAGCGAAGTCCCAACATCAATCTTCCGGGAGGCAGTGGAACCAAAGCCGAGATCGGAATGGGCGACTGCATCTCAAACCCTCCGGCAGCTCTTCTCGTAGGCATGAACGAAACCCTCCGCTCATTCCTCTCCTCTGCCGCCGTAGACTCCACCCTCTCTGCTGACGTCCGCTGCTCCGCCGCAGCCCTTTCCTCCGAAACCTCCGTGCCCTTCCGCCCCCTACGATCCGTCTGGCTCGCCTGCTCCCCCTCCACCCGCCCCCGCCTTTCCTGCCTCCTCTCCGGCTCCGAACTCTCCTTCCCAAGCCCTAGACCCAGAGAGAAGGTACGCGTTGAATGCTCAATTCTTGTTTCGTGTGGTTGATTAGTTTCTGAGAAAGTTGGGGAAAAGGGTAGGAAAATGACGGAGTTGTCTGGTTGTTTTCGGATTTGTTGCAGAGCGAGGAGTTGAAAGCGAGGCTGAGGAAGCTTGCGGATCTGGCGGAGTGCAAGGCGTACGAGGAGCTTATGAAGGACATTGCACCGATGAAGGGTGTGGATGAACCTTTCTCGTTGTACAAGGATCAGCTGGGTTTCGGTAAGAAATTTTATGTCCATTTTATGTTAGGCCCGGTGTTGTTAATTTCTATAATTGATCCGATATTTGTAAGCATCTGAGAATGGTTCTGCTGTTTTCATTTATTTTTTTTAGTTTTGGGAGGCTGGGATAGTGTATCCGATAAAACTGAGAGATATGGCAGTTGGGTTTGAAGCTTGTGTGGATCATCAAAAGCAGGGTGTGGGAGCTGTATTGGTAATGAGTGGTTATAGGCTACAACGATTTTGGAAGACAGATGAATATGATATTTTCTCTCGTAGGATAAGTTTTTGCATTTTAGCAAAGCGAAGATGATTTTTGTCAGAACTACAGAAATTTTCCTATTTAAAATAATTGCCAGATTAAATGTAGAGTTTTCTATCGATTGGGTTATTTGTAGGTTACTTTCTGTTGCTCATTGCAAGCTGATGCCCATTTTCAGTGCTCCTTTTAAAATGATTCTTTGATTTTGCAAGGCATCTGCCCTAGCCTAGGAGCTCCTACGGTCGATCTAGTTCTGTAGATATACCCTATAAAGTAGTTTTTCGAGTCTCCGGTCACTTATTTGCTTCCTCATTCATAACAGTTACTTATTGCCTAGAGTTTCAGATTTCTGTCTAGGTTTCTATTTATATTTGTTTGGCTATAAATAGGCTTAATGTATATAATTAAAGTTAAAGTAAAGAGGCCTAAGCCTGTTTTTCTTATTTTTCTCCTCCATTTGATTCTTCTTCTCACTTTTATTTTTCTGATTCTATCCTATATTCTTCTTCTTGTATAAAACTTATATTGTTCTTAAATTTGAAGTTGTGGTCCTACTTGGGACTGATTTATATCAGTTCTGCATTATAGCTCCCATGCCATATGGTTTAAAATGTTTCATGTAAACGATAGAAACTATTCACATGAAAATTTGTTCTTTGTCCAACCCACTTGAGCCTTCTTTTTGTGTTCTCCATTATTTATCAGTCTGATTACTCCAGTTTGTATTTATTACTGCACAAATGAATGTTTTACAGAGGTAAAATTTAGTGCATTCCTTCAACGGGTGTTACAAACTTGCAAAGGTAGAATTTTCTTGTCAGGTCCTTTGAGTGGGTTATGCGAGGAAGGGCTTCAATGTTCACATAATTCCTGTGCCCACTGCATTTCCACGTTGTAACTAGCTCTGATTGATTTTGTCTTTATATACTTTTTACCTTTCTCCTGGAAACAGCTTTATTTTAACACAAACATTTAGTCATCTCACTGAAATTTAAATAGTCTTCTCATATTTTTTATTCTACCTGTTTCCATGTAAATTCTACAAGACTAAGGTTAGCCTTCAACTTATACAGGTGCGCATGTTGTGCTTATAATGTTTACTTGCTATTTAGTGGGATACACTGCATTCAAAGCGTTGTTTGGCCAGAGTGCTGTTATGGTATCTTCAGAAGCTGTCTTATTTTAATTGCTTTGTCCTGTTGAACTTACAAATGTGTTTATTTTTGCTCCAAACTTCTAGGATAGCTAAGTAATGCAGTTTTTTGATCCACAGAACACTGCTGGTGGCCTTATCGGACTTGTGTTTGGCTTACTGCTTGAAACTCTTCTTTTCATTATCAGAACTTCTAATCATGATCGTCAGTCTACATCTACTGCTTCAAAACAGAAGAAGGATTCTTAGATTTCGTAAGCTGTGGTGCCATTGCCCTTTTCTTTTCAATGATCCTAGTACAATTGTCTTGCATAATATATGTATGTATATATATAGTTTAAGGAAATTGTTGTGCCATGAGGCTTTGGTAACGAGTTTATATATATATATATATATGATAGATAGATAGGCAGACAGAAAGAGAAGAAAGAGAGAATCTTGATATAAGACAAAGCAAAGCACCTCCCTTAAATAGTGCACCATCTATTGCAAGAAATATGGAAAATAAGATTTTGCTAAAATAGGATCCTTTGTGAGATCTTTTAATGTAGATCATTAAATTTACATCTAATGAACTTTCATTTAATTGTAGTAGTATTGTTACAGTTAAATGAAATTTTAATATGATCATTTATATTTCTGGATTGAAAGATTACGTTAACAATGAGATATGATACATAAAAATTAAAGTTTTACAACCTTGCCTCTCAAGGCTCCCGGAAGATTATCAGAAGCACCATCATCACCCGCTCAGTCTCATAAGAGGCCTCTAAAGCTAAAAGTGACAGATGCCTAAGTTCAGTATTTGTTCATGACTGTAAGGCACTGGAGTTCGTATTGCCTCTTTTTAATGTCATATTCAGGCTTGATACTACACCTATGGTGGTCTTATATGGAAAGCAAGATTTGGGTGGAGATTCATTTGCAATGTTGAGGGAGAAATTTGCAGTCAGTTCAGAGTTAGCTCTCCTCGCAATTGTAAGACTAGACATCCAACATGAGTGTTATTGTTTCGGATGTCTTGTACAAAAATATGACCTTCAGGATTTCAAGGATCCCTGTTTACGAACTCATTGATTTTTGTTTGGCAGTGCAGTTTGTACTGCCAATCGCGACACACTGCCCTATGTAAATATTGCCCTTATAGAGAGCTTTGTGTCATTCAAGAAATTTGAGATGGTCAATATTGGTTAAATTCTCCTGCATACTGTGTAAATTTTTGGGACCATAAAACTGACTGCTGTTTAGTGGACCAAAAATTCTGCAGTTTATTTGGGATGAAAAAAACTTTTGAAGTCTTTAATGCTTCCTCCGTATATTTTGCACCCTTGGTGGGGGAACAAAAGAAGTCACCAACATATGGGTTTTACTAACACAGCTCGATTGCGGGGTTGGTTAGTTCGTTGGTTGGATTTACTTCATACTAAAAAATAAACAAACAAGAAAGGTATAATTCAATGGTCCTAGTGGAAAATAAATGTGCAATTTTTTTGCTAGATGCAACCTTACACCATTGAAAAAGCTTGAGGATCATTTGAATAACAGACATGGAGGCAAGAGCTCTACATGAGAGCGTGGTATGTGCACAAGTGATGGTCTGATAAGATGAAAAAAAAGGTTTAAATGAGGCCTCCTTTTTGCATTTTATTAGTTTGGACTTCTCTTGTATGCCCATGACTTGAATTTTTAGTTATTACATTGTTTGGACTTTTATTTATATTACATGGAGATTGTTGAGCAAATAAAATACTAATAGAATACGAGGAACACGTATGAAACACCCATCTTGAGATCTCTCTTGATTCTCTTATTGACATTGTTCATTTAGTCTTGCGGCTTAGTGGCACGCCTGCATGTACCGCCTTTTCTTCTCCTTCCACAGTTGTTTTGCAAAGCTGCAAGAACAAGCATTTTCAGAAGTTAGTTTTATGGACAGTTTGATTGTTCCCGTGGAGAAGGAATGTAACAATTAATGGTTAAAGATGGTTCATACTCTTCCAGGGCCTGTCTGTTAGTTTGCGTGCCTAGCTTGATCTCCCCAGTGTCTGGGTCCATGAATTTCTTAGCCTTTTCCAGAAGTGCTATTCCCACTTTTCCCAGTTCCTGGTGGATTTCGGTTGAAGCACTGTCCACTTTGCATAAGTGACGGTCTAGTTGAGATTCCTGGAGAGTACGAAGTTCCAGTACAATAAGGTAAAGTAGTGAATCGAATGAAGAATGAATACAAGCATGCAGCATATGCTGGTTTGGAATCACTGTTTTCAAAACCTGGATGCGGAGGTAATTGGACTTATTATGGAAGATCCGTGCAAGGTATAGGTCGATCATGTCAGAGTTAGAGTTGGAAAGCACGTCGAGAATGGGTGGATTGTTGCCCTTCTTTGGCATGATCCAATGGAGTAAACCCCCCGTACCCGTTGGGAATGGCTCCATTATAGGCTGGCCGGTGCCCAGAGACAATACTAGGCAGTTGCTATAGTCCGGTTGGCATCCATATTTTTGTGCTTCACCTATTGCAACCAAGGTCTGACCGACAACATGAACACTCATAATCTATGCTTACCACATTCTTTATGGGATTACAATTAATTAAACAGATTTAGTATTGGAGGAGGTTGAAAGAGTTTTACTGGGTTGTTGGCTGCCACACCGCCATCAGTAAATCTGCAGTCCTCATTGTAAATTTTTGCATGGTGAGGAGGAAAATAAATGGGGGCGGCAGTGGAGCTAAGCACAACGTCAGAGAGGAGTACCTTAGCAGATTGATCCTCTTTTAGTTTCTTTGCCTGCAAACAACACACGCCGATCTTCATGGGAACCTTTTGAACACAGTGAAATAAGTGAAAGTGTAGGAAAGAACAATGACCTGTTCAGTGGAGAAGATATGGGGTACGCATCTATCGAGTCGGTAAGCAGGGACTACTATTGGTTTAACAGTTTGGTCCAAGGTGATTGTCCCAAGCCTCTCAGTGATAGTCTTGTATAGATTAATGCCATCATATATGGGTTGATTCAGCCCTGCCTCTGCTAATGAGACCACCGTCTCAACTGCATTCCACAGCTTTTCCATAGCCGATGGGGGTTTGGGTCTATTTACCAAGCTGCTTCCAATTGTTGGTAGTCACAATAGAAATCATAGTAACCAAGGAGACAAAGAAACTGACTATATAATTGCAATTTAATGTGTTGGAACCTGTTATTGCGCTTGGTGAGGTGTTTAGACTCTTCAGAGAAGATGCTTTGGCTGTCTCTAACGTAGGACTCGATGATCTCTAGTGCAGTGAAGCGAGCACGGTTGGGATCATGTTCATCCGGCGCCGTTAGCATCGCCGCGATGATGGAACCGGTGCTAGTTCCTGCTATCACATCAAAAAAATCAGCAAGCCTCACTTCCTTGGCATTGGCCCCCTCGGCAGTTGCAAGTTTCTGAAAATGAAAAAACTCACGTTTTACATTTTATATATAAAAAAAGATGCATGATATTACTATTATTACACGTTATTCAATCAGAAATGAACAGCTAGCTATTAATTTTATTATTATTTTATATATTTTGCAAGAATTAACTGCCAATTGGAGTTCACAACCTGAAGCTCATCCTCGAGAACTGCAAGCAGGACTGCAGGAATGATGCCTCGTACACCGCCGCCATCGACGCTAAGTACAGTCACCAACTTATGATCAGTGGGAGGGCTGGCCTTGCCATATCCATCCATGGAAGTCTTTTGCAACCTTGCCATCTCTCAAGTGTTATTACTGCTAGTAGACGCGATTAATCAATCAATTATAGTGTGCCAGAAACATGAGCATCTGTGCTTGCCTTGTTTAGTTGATATTAAGTTGGGATTCTATATACCATTATGGTGTTAAGACTTTAAGTAAGAAATCTGTTGATGCTTGCATGGAAACGTAAAGAAAAGCTCCACTCTCTCCCTCTCTCTCTCTCTCTCCCTCTCTCTCTCCCGTAACTTTATATTCTACGTCGTGGCAGGATGGCAAGGTATCCAACTCCAATGTACGTGTTTTTAATCAAATGACCATATATGCTCAATAATCGAGCTGTTTTGCAAGCTATCCACTCACAGATTCGGGCGTCCCGTGTGATTTCATTTTCTTCAACTTTGATAAGCTTAAATTCTTCACCAATAATTGTTCCTCATACTCAAAAGGCATACTTTCTCATTCACATTTAGTTAGCCCTGTGTCAATGTTTAAAATTTAATAAAGTTTATAGTTAAAATATATATTTTAAATATAATTTATGACTAATATTATTTCGTGTAAACGTATTTAACTAAATTTTAGCTAGTCTCCCATTGATGCTCAAAGGGTATATTTGTTTTGATAGTTTTTTATTTTTATTTTAAAATGTAATAATTATTTTCGAATACAACAAATTGAAAATAATAAAAGATTATTTTTATGCATTTTGAAACTCAAAAAATAAAAATAAATTTTAAAATTTTAAAAACAATAAAATATTTCATCAATAAAAAAGCTATTACATGTTAAAAATAAACATGAAAAACAAGCAAAATAAATATGCTTAAATGGATCATCAATAATTCAATATGCCAAACATCATCCCAATACAAACACGGCGATGGTTGTTACAGGTTGAAGAAGTCTAGCATTATTCATGTTAAATTCCTTTAAAATTAATTTAACCCAAACTTATTAGTTTTAAGACAAAACATGACTGATTTTATTTTGAACAAAGATTTCAACTTAGGTTGAAATAAATTCTCAAATTCAGAACAAGACACCATTTATTATTAAACATATATTTTGTGCAGTGCATTTGCCCACTTAAATAAATGGACATGTTTTCGGTCATGAACAAAGTTAACATGTATATTGCACATGATGGGATACATGTTCACTAATAAATAAGGCCATGTCCTTGGTTTTGAGGAATTTCCTCCAATTCATTTTAAGTCAATTTATATTATTTTATTTTTAGTCAGATTTAACCCAAGAACAATTATAGCACAAACAAATTTTATATATATATATATATATATACACTATATATATATATATATATTATTATTATTATTATTATTATTACATACCTAATGTAAATCCTTCAAGGCATGGAGTGCAAGGAAATGCATCCTTCAAAAGACTTTTATCATAACACCTTCTTTTTCTTCCTGTGATGAAGTAAGAAGAGAGGAGAAAAGGGGGAATGTGTTCTCTACCTCTTGTGAAAGGTGAGATTATAAATATATTTATGAGTTAAGCCTTCATTGTTAGGCAAAGAGGTCTTAACAAAAAATCTCAAAGTCAAAAAGTAAATAGGAAAACAAGAATAGTTATCTCTTTTCTTAAATTATCTTAATAAAGAGTAACTTTAATAATGATACTTTTGACAAGTGGCCACTTAACTTTGACAAAAATGGCTGACATTTTGAAAAAATAGTTTAATAATATTTCATTTGTCAAG
This sequence comes from Taxillus chinensis, assembly GCA_023512835.1. NCBI lineage: Eukaryota > Viridiplantae > Streptophyta > Magnoliopsida > Santalales > Loranthaceae > Taxillus > Taxillus chinensis. Next base: position 49,775,156 of record CM042088.1, on the reverse strand, counting down.
GGTATCCCTAGAGCAACTTTATATTGTAAATGGAGAATTTCCATTTTTTTTGTCAATAACATAAAAGAGGCTTGATACAAGATTTCATTCGGAATAAGTATAATCATCCAAATGAAAACATGTCCATCATTTCGTTAGATATTTCCGTATCAACTTAAATCTAGGAGTATCTTCAACTTCATATTATACCATGTTAAAAATCATGGAAGATGATACTTAAACATAAAATGGGGCATATATATATGTGTGTTTTTGGTTAATTATGTAGTTGCTCATAATAAGGCTATACATACCAGATAACAAAAGAACCATCACTCATATATTTATAGAAAAGTGAAAACCTTTTATAGGCAAACATTCTGGTAATAATCCATGAGTTAATCGCTATGAAAGAAACCAATGAGGTATCCTTTTAAGATTAAATGAGGGATTAAACCTTATGAATGACAAATGTTTGTTTCTATCATCTTGAATAAGGAAGACATTTTTCCATGCTCGTATATAATCACTATAATTATATAGATATGTTCTGTCTCATGAACTACATATCTTGGGTTCATTAGGACTGAAGCCATAGTTAGATGGTAACTTGCCTTTATAAATAAATGCCTTTTTATTTTTTTAATGTTTTTCGATGAGATAAACCAGTGTAGGACCAATATCCATTAAAATAATCTCATTGCAACAAAAAAATTAGGAAATAATATATCATGGATCATTTCTATATTGAAAGTTATCCTTAAAATGAAGATAACATCTTCAGTGGTAAAAAGTAGGAAAAACGCTTCAAATGAGTCACTTAAAAGTGCTTTTTGCATATTTTTTTGAATTTCTTCCCTAAAAAAGCCTTGTTTGAAGAACCTTGAGTATTAGGTAAAAACCTTTTCCTTTTACTGGCCGAAATACTTCTAACAGTATCTTTGCCTTTGCCTTTGACAGGAGAAGGAAGTCTATTGCTAGATGGATCTCTTGATTCTTCTATAAAAATTCCTTTACGTTGTTGATGAGGACCACCACGTTGGTTTCTAGAATTATATAACAATTCATGAGTTAGAAAACCTATAAGATAATTATTTTTCACATTTAATGTACTTAATTAAAAAATTGAATACATATAAAATTACTTATCATATTGCAACATTTTTCTTTAAAATTAAATTGGCAACATCTCTTGTCAATAATGAATTTAACACTTTGATAATCGATTCGAATAATAACAAATTAATTGAGCAGATCATCTTCAAATTAGTAACACATTTCACAATGAAAAGCATTTGTTTTTTCACAATGGAATAATTTAATTCAGCGGCTTTTCAAGTTCCACTAGTGAAACGAATTAAAACTTCTTGATTGGTGATTGGACTTTTTTATTTTAGAATAATACCATAACTGATATTACTCACATCAGTTTATGCATATAAGGAGTAAATATGTCATTCGTGATTTTTTAAAACTGAAGGTATATTTTTCAAACCAAAAGGCATTACATTTCATTCATATTAATCAGATAAAACTATAAATGTAGTTTTATATCTACCTTTGTTTAGCAATATGGATTTGCTGGAATCCTAATTTTAAATCAAACTTATTAAAAATTACAACCTCATTAAGACACTCAATAGTTCACTTTTGTTTGGAATTGAATATCTTATCCATTATAAAACTTTATTGAGGGGTTTGTAGTTGATAAATAACCTATGAACTCATATATTCCAATTTTGCATTTTTATTGATATAGAAAGTTATGCAACTCCAATTAGAGCAACTTTCTCTTATTAATTTCTTTTATAGAAGATCATTAATTTTCTTTCTATAATATTTTGCCGGCTCTTTGTTGATTTGGGTAGGCTTAACTTTGGTAGGAATCATTTTTATAAGGAAGATATACAACATGCTTCGTACGTTCCATAAAACCATTAAGTAAATCACTTCATATGAATAAAGCAATTTCATTTTTTATATATTTAATGATTATTTGAAACTTAGGAGATTGTAATTTATCATGAATTCTACAAATTTAATTTTCTTGATGAAGAAATTTCAAATGTAAAGTTTTCATCTAAATTCTTTCTTAGAGGGAATGAAACAAAGATACTTCATGAGATTTGCACCACTTAAACATAGGGGAATGTCCTCGCATTTGAGCATATAACTTTTTATTCATAATTGCGAGTGGATACAACTTTCTAAAGAAAGGTGTTTCCAAAATAATTGGATAACTTAAGGACATGTTTGTTTCACATGTTTTTTTTGTTTCAAAATATGATAGCGTTTATTTTAGGTGTAAAAAACAAAAAAGAAACAATAAAATGTTGTTTTCATTCTTTAGGACATAAAAAATAAAAACAAGTTTTGTTGTTTTCAATTTTCAATTTTTTGTACCGAAGACATTATTACATTTTGAAAACGGGGAGAAAGTCCCGGCCACACCCCAACCAAACATGACCTTAAATTCTTTACTAGGATGACGTTTATTTTAATGCAAAAAGCAAACATCATTATTACAAATGAATGTTTTGGATAAATAATATTTAATTTTTATTGCCCTATTATTAATAGTAATAATATTCATAGATTTCTTCATATAATATAAAATAATCTTTCAAGAAGGCAATTCATATCAACACATGAATCTATGTGTGTTATTGTTTCGCATGGATTTTATTGTTACCAACTACTAAAGTAGTAGAGACATACATTTAGCAATTCCTAAGGCACCTATAAAAATATTATCTACTGCCTCAGTATGAATTGATTCAATAAGGGATACTTGAATCATATTATAATTTTCTTGGATAACCTTAAAAGATCTTTAAGTTCTTCGATATCCATTTTCAGGGTTTGGACTTCTTGATGTAATTATGTAAGAATTGAAGTTCTTGCAAAACTTCCTTCTCCTTTAATCATATTAAGGACTTTTTTAAAGGTATAAAATTTAATAGCCTTATTTGCCTACTTAAAATTTCTCTTTTACAATCCTTAATTTCTTGGATTTGAATTGCAAGATAATTACGTATATGTTTGTCTCTTTTATGCAGATATGTTATTTTATCTAACAGTCGGAGTACAAAATTTTGAGTAGCAGAGAAAACATTAATATGCAAGCCATTCATAGTTTGAATAACATCCATATAATTGGGATTATGTTTTTCCTTACAATAATTACATTGTCGGTGGAGATAGCGTTCATTGTGTGAAGAATATGAATTGTCTAAAAGAAAAACATGATATAATTCTTTCATAAAATTGTTAGAGTTAGTTTCTTTGAACTCAGACTTCGTATCATTGATTTGAAAAAGTGTCTAAACCTTTTGGAGTTCTTCATCATTCTGAATGACTTTTAAAGAAGTTTTGGCATATCATTTATTTGTATAATTCCGTTTTCCCACACTTGTAGTAGCGAGTGTGGAATCTACTTTCTTATAAGATTTTTTCTTCATGCTTTTTTGAGCATGAGAACTTCTAAGATTGTTAGTAAGAGTAGGCCTAAGTTATTTCCTCTTTGACTTGTAATCCCTCCCTAATGATTTTTGGGATCCAAGTGAGCAAATTGAGCACAAAATTCCCTAAGCTCACGATGACGAGTAAGACCACTATTACCGCAGCTTTAAATCATTATAGAGAGAAACCTTCAAAAATACATTCGTCAAAGAGATTGCCATAATTATATTGGTTAATAAGGATGTTGCCATTATGATGACAATGAAGTCCCTCTCAAATTTTATGGGCAAATAAGGGAGGAAGGCCATTTATAAATTGTTCCTTCCAACGGGTGTCATTAGCATCAGATGCCTAAAAAGCCCTAGTAAAAAAGACATCTTTGTAGTACTTGAAATGTTATAGGGTGGACATCACAAATTCATAAGAATAGTATCGCTATTCTCATGGATCGAATGGCATTGCTAACAAAATGATGATAAATGCTTTGTACTAAGGTATATACAACATCTTGATGATGAGTAGGTTGACTATTTTCAATCTTAACATATTGAAAGATAAATTGTTTTTGTGTGGTAGTGAGATAGTTATTTTACTATCCTGTGAGACTGCCATAAAATCTAGCCGTGATCAACTCTGCACAAGCATGATTAGAATTACCACGTGCTTTACAAATAGCGGCAAACATCAACATTTGATGGATGGTATGTTGAATCATACGTTTAGAAGCACTACTAAGATTTAATCATAGATAGCATTGACTTTATATGCCATTTGATATCTTTGCTCAATTGCTTCATAAACATGTCAACCAGTGTGGGGCATGAATAATACACTCTAGAAGTAAGATTGGTAGTATATTTATATGTTTTGTTGGAATACTAAATTTACCAACATTAGAATACATGTGAAGGAAACTCAAAATATTTCTCAAGAGATTTACTATTTAAAAGCTTATTAGATAGAGAATAATTTTGATCGAAGAGATATATTCTCAAAAGAATCAAAGCTATTTATTGAAGATTTTTAAAACTAATCATGCCTAAAGAGAACTTAATGCTTGTATTAATCTCAAGTTTATCTAGACGACAATTCAATTTGTTGATCATCTCTTTATTACCTATTTTGTAATGTTCGAAAGTATATTTTACTTGTGGTTTCACCCGCGATTGAAAGGATTTAGAGTTTCCTAAAACCAAAGAGGGAAAAAAGGATTAGTTGAGAGTGTAAAAACCTTTATTCCCCCTCTTTTACTTTTATTATATTCTTTATGTGATTATCAAAAATAAAGAAAGTAGTTGCAACCTAAATTTGTAAAATTATTCTATTTAACTATAGTATAATCATGCTAATTGACACTTACAATAGTGACATCTTGTTTCTTTCGGTCATTACCATGATAGGAAGAACTTAATCATTGACTTTCTTTCAAAGATAAAAATATGAACATTTGAACTTAAAAAATTATTCTATTTGACAACAAAATAACTTACTTGCTATAGCACGGTAACACGAGTGATATAATGCTAACACGATATATTGTTTATCACATTTTTTCTAACAAAATAAATTCTCTAATTAATAGTTAGATAGAAAATATATAAAAACATCGCCATAATAACTTTCTTACAAATAAACCTAAGAGCATCCACACTAGGTTTGGTATCCCTATAATTTAGGGAAAAAATATATAGATTTACTATTTAAAAGCTTATTAGATAGGGAATAATTTTGATCAAGAGATATATTCTCAAAAGAATCAAAGCTATTTATTGAAGATTTTTAAAACTAATCATGCCTAAAGAGAACTTAATGCTTGTATTAATCTCAAGTTTATCTAGATGACAATTCAATTTGTTGATCATCTCTTTATTACCTATTTTTAATGTTGAAAGTATATTTTACTTTGGTTTCACCCGCTGTTGAAAGGATTTAGAGTTTCCTAAAACCAAAGAGGGAAAAAGGGATTAGTTGAGAGGAAAAACCTTTATTCCCCCTCTTTTACTTTTATTATATTCTTTATGTGATTATCAAAAATAAAGAAAGTAGTTGCAACCTAAATTTGTAAAATTATTCATTTAACTATATATAATCATGCTAATGACACTTACAATAGTACATCTTGTTTCTTTCGGTCATTACCATGATAGGAAGAACTTAATCATTGACTTTCTTTCAAAGATAAAAATATGAACATTTGAACTTAAAAAATTATTCTATTTGACAACAAAATAACTTACTTGCTATAGCACGGTAACACGAGTGATATAATGCTAACACGATATATTGTTTATCACATTTTTTCTAATAAACTAAATTTTCTAATTAATAGTTAGATAGAAAATATATAAAAAACATCGCCATAATAACTTTCTTACAAATAAACCTAACATAGCAAAACACATACAAATAAAACAGGACTGAACGAGCAAAAGCAACCAACACAGACAGAGCTAATCAGATGAACTAACTATTGCGAACTTAATCTGATGAACTAACTATTCATCATTAATGATTGAGCAATTAATACAACAGACACAGTAATAGCAGCACCCCGCCCAATAATACCAAGTGTGCTGCGGCTTGTTGGTCACACACACTTATCACAGATGAGATGAGCGATTGTGAAGTACACCATTTATATACTATACCAGATAAACATCATCCTTCCTTGGTTGTTGGTGTCCTCGAAAGCCGCGAGCAGTCCCCACCAAAAACGCATGTGGTCATGGGTGCATTCGAACGATGAACATGATGGGGGGGAAACAAAAAACAAATAAATAGGGAGCAGAAAGTCGGTTATCTTCTTTTTTAAAATTGGCGTCAAAACGCAGTCGCTGTTGGGTCAATCAAGGCAAGGCTCGGTCGGAGAGGCAGTAAAGAAACAAAACAAAAGGGGGGGTAGTAATAATGTCTGATCGACACACCCATTTTTACCGGGACGCCCCGGTCGAGGTTTTCTCGACGGAGGCTGGATCCTACGGCACCCGGTACGAGGCTACCCTGCTGGACTCGCCCTCCCCTCGGTCCTCCAAGCGCAGGGTCTGTAAGGTTCCAGTGGAGTACCGGACGCTCCTGTCCGACGAAGACGAGTCCCAGCCGCTCCGGGAGCACGTGGATCTTTCGCTGCTCAGGCCTCCACCCCCGGCAGAGCGCCCGTCCTCGTCCAAGGGGTTCGCGCTGTACGACGTGGTCGACGCGTACTACAAGGACGGTTGGTGGGAGGGCATCGTGAACGCCGTTATCGACACCGGCGGCAGCAACTCGTTTTCTGTGCTTTTTCAGAACCCCTCGGATCAGATTCCCTTCCCCACCTCCAATCTACGCCTCCATCTGGATTGGGTCGACGGCAAGTGGGTCCGGCCCCAGAAGAAGGTGCGTTGTTTTGGTAAGCTAGGGTTTGTTGCTGTTTTCCTTTTCGTTTGGTTTTAGGGTTTGTCACCATCGTTATGAAAAAGAAGGAAACAGGCTAAACGAAGCTGATAACGTTACCAAGTAGGCCCTTTGTTGTACATAAAAATTTGGACCCTACTCTATAAGCCCCTGCTTACATTAAATTTACAGCATTGAGAATGTTGGATGTGACACACGAAACTGTCATATTTTATAGTTTTTCTCTCTATCAAACGAGGGACTAATTTCGTTGTGTTTGCTTTGTTTTCATATATTTTTCTACCTCTTTGCATTGCTCATTTAATGCAGTAGCTTTGTATGTGAAAACAATATGTTTTGTGTTTTTCACTAGAGGTTGGAGGAAATGATTTTCAGTTCAGGAGCTTCTGTGGAGGTGAATCTTAAGGTTGGGGTTGGGACTGATGCTACTTGGATCCCTGCAAAAGTTCTCAAAGTAACTGGGAATAACTCATACTTGGTTGAATATAAGAGTTCATCAAAGGGTGTTGCGGTCGAGCATCAACCAAAAACTGTAGATATTCATCACATTCGGCCTGTTCCACCTAGTTTGGAGAAGAACAATCTTGGCTTGCTTGATAAGGTGGAAGCATTCTTTGATTTTGGTTGGCGAGGTGGTGGTGTTGTCACCAAACTCCTTCCTGATAAAAGGTGCAAAGTATTTTTCAAAGACAGTGGAAATATGGAGAAGGAGCTGAATCACTCTGAATTAAGGCTTCCCTTGATTTGGAAGGATGGAAGGTGGCTTACTCTCAAGGTACATATTTTTGCTTTATTGTTTCGTTTTTGGAATTTCCCCCGCTCATTATAGTGGTGTTCTTTGATTCGAGATTGAATGTGCTTATGTTTTTCTTCAACTTTTTTTTTTCATCTCTCTTCTTTTCAACCTAAAATTTGTGTAATGGATTTACCTGGGGTGATAGTTTTGTTTATGAATCTCTGAACTGCTGTTGTGTCCATGTTATTTATAGATATTTACTGAATGTTTTCAATCCTGCTCTTTACAAAATTTTACAAAACTAAGCCTTAGGCTCTGTTTGTTTGGGGGTAAAATGTTTCATGGAAAATATTTTTCAAAAAATGAGTTGTTTGGTAGACTGGAAAATGAGAAGTCAATGTAAATGGTTTTCTGGTCAACAGAAAATGGCAGTGTAAATGGCATAAAATGTTTACAGATTTTTTTCCCGTAAAACATTTTCCATGAGTCTCTCCCATAAGCTATCATCTTCTGGTCTCTCCCTGAAACAGCTGTTGTGACGATTTTGTAAAGTCTGTTCCATCGTCGTCCCATTTCTTGCGCAACAAGCGGGGGCAACCAAAATAGAAAGAGAGGTAGAGGGGTGCTGGAGGTGGGGGTTCATTGGAGCTTCTCGCCATTGGGACGAGAATCGTTGGAGAGGAACTCGCCACTATTCGTATGGGCAAATCTTCATAGTCGCCAGGTGTCTCACTGGTCAAGGTTGGTGTCGTCAGATTTGATTGCTCGTGGTATTGTTTGTTGGAGGTCATGCTACGAGGAATTGCAGCATCGTAACTCTTCTCCTCTTCCTTCGTTTGTTTGTTTGGTCTTGAGGTGGGGAGTGTTTTAAACACGTCAATTCCTTAAGGTTTCTTTGTGGATATTCATGGAACTCTAAATTGGAGTAGATGTTCATTATTGTCCCCTTAATCTGTTGGTCATTGGATGATATGAGTTTACAACCTTGATTTAGCCGTTCTTGGGTGTTTTAGGTTAGGAAATTGGGAATTTTGTCATTTGAATGGATTTCTCATTGTGTTATTTGATGTTGTGATTTTTAGGGGTGTTAAACGGGTGGGCCGCACTAGGCCTAGCATTGAGGCTTATTTTTAAATGGGCTTGAATTATTAGACTCGGTTCAACCCACATGCGGGTCTGGCCCGTTTAGATTTATAATTTTTTAAATATTTTTTTTACATTAAATCTCTTATTTCTCTTGAAATTTTTTCAATATTAATTCTTACGAGTTAAATATAACTATGAAGACGATCAAACTCACAAAATATAAGTATATTATATGAACTTTTAATAAAGTAAAAAAATATTTTTTTTTAAAAGAATCCAGCTCGTGAGCCTGCCCGTTAACTTGCGGGCACAACTCCCTTGGGCCTGTGGCTCGTGGGCCAAGGCCTGTTCTTGCCTACATATAAACGGTCAAAATTTACAGGCTTATCCCAACAAAAAACATGGGCCAGCCTGCTTGTTGCTGGCTCATTTAACATCCCTAGTGATTTTATGTGTTACGGATATTAGTCTCTAATTTGCTTGCGTTTCTTACCATTTTTTGGTTGCGTTGGGGATGGAATGTGAAGTACCAGTTATGATGGAGTTCTTGACCGTGTGGTGATGGTTTTGGATTTTTAGAGGCCCTTTAATGTCCTATCAGCCACACATGAAACTAGTTTGGTGTGCCTAACTATTGATGCAAGGTCGTTGAAGATCAACCCTTGACTAGAGTGAATAGTTAAAGGTTATGTGTGCAAGGTATTTGATGAAATATCAAAGAGAGAGTACTTGTTTTTTTCGTCGCTCCAAACACTTGAAATAAATTTTCAAAATGCAAACAAACACTGGAAAAACAAATAAATTTTCAAAATGCAAACAAACCACCCTCACCGGGTGCACATGCGCGACCTCCATCGCCGGGCACTTGAATGTTATCACATCTGCAACAGGCTGTTGGGAGGAGGGTGTTTTAGGGTATTTAAGTAAAAATTTGATTCATGAGAATATTTGTAAGAGTAGTTAGGTACAACCAGCGTTGCGACATCTTTCGCGTCTCCGGGTGATGTGGAGTAAGCCACCTCAGCATTTTTTTCACGATTCGGCGCGTTTCTAAATCATCGCTCGAGCCCCTTCTCGAGGTGTGTTCGAGCTTGCCTTGAGCAGAGATTCGAGCATAGCTGGAGCATATCTGCTCGAAGCATGCTCGAACCTCTGCTCGAGGCAAGGCTCAAGCATGCCTTGAGTAGGGGCTCGAGAAGATATGCTCGAGCCTATGCTCTAAGCGAGGCTCGAGCACGCCTCGAGCATAAGCTCGAGCATGTATCGATCATTTCTCCCAAGGCCAAATCTATGGGGTTTTGGGTTCCGTCGACTGTAATTTTTGACGAAAACTTCAAACGGCCATAACTTTGTGTACGGTGGTCCAATTTAAGCTTTTTTTTTATTTGTAGATATCACGAGAGCTACTCGCCAAAAAATTCTCAAAGGGGATTTTTCGCTCTCGAATTTTCAAAAAAAATCCTTTATTGCCTCTAAAATCAGATTTTATGCCATATTTCTATCTCCTCCCGTCCAGATTCATGGCTCGAGCCTCCTGTTCTCTTTCTCTCTATCTCAGACTTTGTGCGTTGTGCGTTAAGTTTTAAGTGTTTTTGCTGAGCTAGAATGAGCCACATCATCCGAGTGCACGATGAGGACGCAACCGCAGTTGCAAATAGCATTTTTCTATTTGTAATCCGAGTGCTGAGCTATGTGTGATTGGAATCAATGTCTTTATTTAGGGGCAAATTATTCACAAGAAAATTATTGATTCCAGTCCCTTCGACATATCAAAATGGGAAAAGGAAAGGTACTTGATTTCTTTTCATTCTTTTTTCTTGTATCAAATGTGTTATTATACAAGTATATCTTGGGTGGAATGCATGACACTTAAGCGCCTTGTAAGAATTTGGACACTCGGTGATTGTCTATATCAAAATAGTCAATTGCTGACAAATGATTGTTCCATATCAGAGCAGCTGATTATTGTGACAAGAAACAATTTTCTTTTTCTTTTATTCTTTGATAGATGTTGTTCTCAATATCATAACTTGTTGTGTACCTAATTAGGGTCTCTCTCTCTATCGTTTTACCTAATATTAGAGTATTGTTGATCTTTCACATTGTTTGATTGACATTCGTTTTCTCTTTCTTTTCTTCTCTCTCTCTCTCTATGTTTTTTTCCCTTTCTTTCAATGGTGCGTAATATTGTGTATTTTAAGCAGTTTAAGGGGTTTGACCCTCACTTTTACCCAGAGAGGTGAGGTTTTGGCCTATAACCACCCATAGGTGCCATCTTAGAGACTGAGCTGGATTTTTTTTTTTGGTTGTTGCAACACTAATTTTGGCAGGAGATAAAATCCACAAGGGGCCAAATATTGTGGATGATGTGGGTTCCAATGCTCAGAACCTTATATTTTTTTCAATGTGAATTTTTTTTGAGTAGTTTGGAGTCCTAAATTTTAGATTTTGTACATGACCATCATGAGAGCTAATTATTTAGTAGATTTTCACCTCCTTCCCATATGCTCAAATTTAGAGATCGGGGAAAGCCAAATCTTCAAGCTTTAGTTTTTTTTTATTAAACAAACCAAACACATAAGAAGTGAACGAGGAAAATATTACAATTGATCCAGAAAAACAAAAAAACAAAAAAAAAAAGCCAGCTGAAAAGGAAAAAAATAAAAAGCTCAGGCACCGAAGATAATCTAAAGGCCCTAGTAACAGACATTCAATCAAGAAGAGAACAAAGAAAATGTGACTCTAGTGCCTCCACACTGAGGTCATAGTGCTCTATGCATTACTGTCATGCCAAAAACACTATAAACTATAATGAGGAATAGCTCATCAAATAACATATCATTGGCACACACTGCCATACCCCAAGAAATGGGGTCACAAACACTCTGAGGCATTACCCAACAAAAACCAAACAATCCAAAAATCAGATCCCAGAGCATCCTGGCAGTGGAGAAAAAGATAATTCACAAACTCCTCATTCATCTTGCCCATACAACGCCAACTCACTAGACAAATAATATGCTGTCGTAAATTATTTGTGGTTAAGATTTTTTCTAAGATAAAAGTCTAAACAAAGAAAGCCAGCCTAGAGGGAACCGTAGCCCTCTAAATGCCTCCAAGGAAAATAACTAGACCCAAAAAGGTGAAAAATATAATAGAAAGACTTTACCTGGAAGCCTTTAGACTGATCAGGACCCCAACACATCTTATCATTCTCAGAACCATGAGGTGTAACAAAGTACAATGGTTCTAAGAAAGATGAGAAAACCTCTAACTCTCAATCCTGAGTTGATCAGGTAAAACTCACCTCCCAATGCATACGAGAGTTCTGGAAACGAGCAAAATTAGCCACAAAAGCATCAATAAGGCGAGAAATGCGATACAACTCAGGATAGACAAACTTCAATGGCTTAACAGCACACCAAACATTGTTCCAAAAATAGATAGAAGATTCATCCCCCACCTTAAACATCACAAATTTGGAAATTTGGGCTAGCTGGAGCAGAATGGCTTCCATAAATTGACACTGTGAGGCTGACTCGGACTTTGAGAATCCACCCACCTAATAGTGTACCATGTTTCACCACAATGGTCTTCCTATGAGAAGCATTCCTTTCCACACCAAACCTTAATAACCATTTACCTAGAAGGGCTTCATTAAATCAACGTAGATTCTTAATAGCCAAGCCACCATGAGTAAGGGGACAACACATCAAATCCCACTTAACCAAGTGAAACTTGGCCATATTTGTAGTAGCCCCCCAAAGGAAATTTCTCTGAATTTGCTCAATCCGGATAGCCACAGCTGTAGAGAGAGGAAAAAGAGATAAAAAGTAAATGGGAAGGTTGGAGTGAGTACTTTAATAAGAGTTACCCGACCTCCCTTAGAGAGGTAAAGCCACTGTCACCCTACCAACCGATCCTCCATCTTTTCAATAATCGGATTCCAAATAGATGTAGCTTTAAAAGTTGCCCCCAAAGGTAAACCTAAATACTTTAAATGCAATGCTACAGTTTTGGACCCTAAGATTTCCGAAAGCTTAAGCAAGGCACATCACCTATTGGAACCAGCTCTGACTTTCCTAAATTGATCCAAAACCTAGAATCAGCTTCAAACCAAATAAGGATAGAATGCAAGTAGAAAATAAAATTCGGATCCACGTAAAAAAAAAGAAGAGTATCATTAGCAAATAATAAATGAGAGACAACTAATAGAGCTCTGTCTACACTACCAACAAAGAAACCAGAGAGCATGCCAACAGAAGAGCTCGATCAACTAGGCAATTGGAAGCCTCAATAACAATGTGTCATCACTGGATTTCGCCCAGGAGGAAAATTGCTTTTGGCGATTCTAATTTTTCATCACCATTTGGATGAAGGTTGGGGGGAACCGCACCCCAAAAGTGATTTTTCTTCCGGACGAAATCCGGTGATGACACAATGACATACAATAAAGGGGACAAAGTCCTTGACGGAAACCTCTAGAACATGGGAAGAAGCCACACTGATGCCATTAGCCAACATAGAGAAACGAGCATGAGAGATACAAAAAAAATCTACTGTCATCATTTTTTTGAAAACCCTTGCCTCCCAAGTAAATGCGGAAAAATGTCTCAATTAACATCATCATAATCTTCCTTCAAATCTAATTTACAAAGAACACCGGGATTAGTGTTAACTTTACAATCAAGGCACTCATTAGCAATGAGGACCGAGTCAATAATTTGTCGGCCGTGCACAAACGCACTCTGAGAAGGAGAAATGATCTTTCCCAAAACGACCTTCAAATGATTCGTCAAAAGCTTAGCACTAATTTTATACACATTGCCCACTAAACTTATTTGATGGAAATCCCGCAACGCAACCACCCCATGCTTCTTAGAAAGGAGAGCAAAGTAGTAGTAAGGCTCTTAGCAAACTTGCATTGCACATGGAATTCCTAACTTACCGCCAAAACTTTGATATGCACAACGCTTCAACAATGATGGAAGAAGGAGAGAACCCATCAAACCTTGGTGCCTTATCACCATTATAACTTTGAACCACCAATTGAATCTCCTCAGCAAAAGGCTGTTCAAGTGATAAAACGTCATCATTTGAAATGACATTAGATTGAAGTCCATCTAAAAGAGGTCTATGGACCCCATCTTTGTCGTAAAGAGGCTTGTAAAAATGAACCACATGATTCCCATTCTCATCTTGATTCAAAGAAGGAACACCATCAATCAACAACTTATTGATGGTGTTAGTGGTTCTATGAGAATTAGCAAGGCAATAAAGAATTTAGAATTTCTATTACCTTTCCACAACACACTAGACTTCTGCTGCTAACAAATCTCATCCATCAAGAGGACTCACTTTGGATTGGTAGACAAAAGCTCCCTCCGCCCCTTCTCCTTAGTGGATAACTGATAGATGTCCTCCTCCCCATCTAACACCCACAAACTTGCCAAGATGGTTTGCTTTTGAGCAGAAATACACCCAAAGACCTATCGTTCCACCATTTCAAATCCTTCAAGAATTTTAACTTTTGGCCCAACACAAAACTAGGAGACCCCACCATGCAGTAAGAATCCCACCAAATGCGAACTGTCCTAAAAACAATCGGCCTATAGCTATATATTCTCCAACTGTAAAGGCTGTTTGCTCCGTGGAATAGAACCACACACCAAAGCAATGGGAAAATAATCAAAACTCAAATGGTCCAACCAATTTTGAGACATTAAGGAAATGTCTAGTCAGTCAGTGAAAAAAAGAAATCTATCAAGCTGGGACAAAGAACAAACTTCCTAATTATTGGACTAAGTGAAAGCATTCCCATTCAAGGGTAAATTAATCAAACTTTTGGAGGGAATAAACTTTGAAAAATCTAGCAATGAAGGTATGAAATTTTAAGGACCCACCTTTTCTGAAGTGAATCTCTCCACATTGAAATCCTCCGAGGCACTATGGCACCAAGGCACATCCCACCACCTTTGAACCCCAGCCAGCTCATCCCGCATTGACTGCTTGTCACTAGCACAAGTAGGCCCAATAACACCGGTGAACATCCACACAAACTGATCGGCCACATTTCTGAACATACAAGACACACAGAAAGCCCCAACGGCCCCTCCAACTTTTCCATAACTCTGGTATCCCAAAGCAAAAGAATGCCTCCCGAAGCTTTAGTGGAATCAAGGAAAACTCAATTAACAAACTGGCAACATCATAGGCTCTGCACGATCAGATCCATAATAATGTCCAACTTAGTCTCCTGCAAACAAACAACTTCTGGGCGTGAACCCTGAAGCAAATTCTTAACACAATCTCTTGGACCAGACCCCCACACATTCCAAGTTAATAATTTCAAACTTATTAATCAACCAAAACTGCCCCTCCTTGCATCTGGCCTTTCCCTATCTCCACCCTAGGAGCCTAATCGCCATAATTGGTTGACGAAGCCAACCTTTTGAGTTCTCTAGATCCTTTCTTTCCCGATCCCTAGACCCCCTTCATGCTTCAATATTGTGGAGTAGTACTGTGATAACTTGTTAATAACCTTCATAAGAAACTCCCAACACTTTTCCAATAGGTTTGAACCTTTTTTGAACCCACACGAAAGGCTTAACTAGAGGAGAGCCAACAACAGGACTCCTGAAAGACCCATCCACAGCTGGAACAACCACAACCAATGGCTCGATCGAGAGCGGTAGAACAGCTTGATGCCCAACAACACCTTCCACAAAAGAAGCGGCAGCAAAAATCAAGTTTGGAGCAAGATCCCTACCGATTTTTGTAGGCATGGCTGACCTAGAATGCACCGCCACTACCAAAATAGGCAAAGCCAGATCGTTGCTGCAATACCTAGTGCCCGAGAATGCAGAAACACCTAGACTCATGCAATTTGATGTTATAAATTATAAATCATGCAAAATATAATATATTTATTTTAATTCTATAATAGTGCTCTATCGCCTATTTTTTATGTTTGAAGTCATAACATACAATTTAAATTATTTATTTTGCTTGTTTAGTAGTTCTAATTTGATGGTTGTTTTTTTTTTGATTTTTATTTTTTAAATTAAATATTATTTTATGACTAAAGTTGCATCACACCCTAGATACAATAAGTCGTCCACAGCTGCGATATGAGGGAAAAGTGTCACCTAGGTGGAAACGTCTTTGGCTAGTTGTTGATCAAGAGGGGGGTGATGAGGTGGGACCACCAAACTATCCAAGGCATCGAGGTGGTGGAGTGATATCGCGATGAGAAAGAGGAAGGGGTGGAGAAAGATCGCTCCCTCCACTTCCCCTTGGATGACCCCAGGTAACATGCAAATCCCCCTCTAGCCCAACTCCTAGAAGGACCTTCAGATCCAGCGCCCCGAATGCTAATAGCGAGGAAGAGCGACACATGGAGGATGTGCCGTCGCCTGGTTACCCATGACACCAACCAAAAGAGACCTGCAATAGTCTACCAAAAAGAGTGAGACTCCACAACACGAATAGGAGGTCGGAGTCCTTTTGCCATCGGGTGCTCAAATACAAGCCGATGATGGGACTCCTCACAATCCCCATGAGGCATCCCCCACAATTCAATTGAATTTTATGGTTCATGGTTCAATTGAAGTTAAACTTGTGATCACTTATTGGTTTAAAGAAGAGTGAATTTTTTTGCCTATGTTATATTCGATTTAAATACCAATAATAATAAATCTTCTGTTTGTGATGTTTTTGCTACCTCCAAGAGTAGTTCATCTTCCATTGCATGAAATATTTGAGGTGATACTGTAACAACTATGGTAAGGGTTTTGGCAACAGCTGCAGTACTAGGTGAATTGCTTTTATGAGGGGAGTAGCTTCATGATGGGAAATAATTGTGGACTTTTAGGCTTTTGGTAGGATGAAAATCTATGGATCATTGGCTAAGAGAATTGAGAGTATCCAAAGGTGTTTTTTATGGGGGAGTCATGATAAGGTCCCTCCTAGGGTTTTCCTGTATGCTAACGTGTGCTGATGAACAGGAATTTGGAGGGATAAGGTCCCTCATGTAGTGGTTTTTTTTCACTTGGGAAGTTGCTTTGGGCAAGAACCCCTCGTTTTACTAGCTTGAGAAAGAGGTATTTTTGTGATGAGCTGATGCCCATTGTGCAAGGATGTGGGAGAGCATATTGATTACCAAGGTATGTAACCTCTACTCCTGGTTTAAGCTTTTTGTAGTGTGATTCCCGTTGGCCCTACAATATCAGTGGTATACACGAGAGTAGGCAAGTGTTTGTTTTGGAGTAGTTGCTACTAGATAGTGGGTTAAAAGTTGACTATTCCATGTTGCATCAATTGATTGTTGTTCATTTCTTCTTTGATATATTGTGTTGTTCTCTATATAATATAGTGTTGTGCACCCAATTAGGGTTCTCTCTCCCTCTATGGCCAATCTCTTTCTAACATTTTACAAAAACAAAAAAAAATGATGGTATAATTATTTGTTCATGCCTTGAGGAGAATTGTATAGTGCTCCGCCTTT
The DNA here is from genome assembly GCA_023512835.1 of Taxillus chinensis. Taxonomy (NCBI): domain Eukaryota; kingdom Viridiplantae; phylum Streptophyta; class Magnoliopsida; order Santalales; family Loranthaceae; genus Taxillus; species Taxillus chinensis. Next base: position 49,757,997 of record CM042088.1, on the reverse strand, counting down.
ATTTCCCTTTTATAGTTGACTTATGTGACTAATTTTTTGATAAATTAGTTTTTTCATGGTCTATGGTTCTGCCTTTGAAAACTGAATTAACGACGAGTACATGGTAGATGTACTATAATTTATGACGTGTCAACTTGGGGAGTGTGTATATTTAATTTGTGGCTGAACACTGGTGATCAGCTGATACTTTAGCTTCAACTAGCCAGTGCTTGGGTATGACATGTGTTTTGAAGATCATGTATTGCGTTCTGTGACACAAGTTTTGTGGCATAGTTCATGGTTCCATTTATGACACCCTAATTAATTGATGTATTTTCACAGGATGTTAGAAGTTTGCTTCCAGAAGGGAAACAAGAACAGGAAAGAACAGGCTTGAAAAATAGTCAAAAACGTGAAATGTCTCCTCCTCGGCCTGTCAAGAAGTTGAAGGGCAGGCATGAAGAGGTCCTTCCAAAATGTCAACCTGTGGAACAACTTCATGGTTCAGCCAACCCTACTACCACTCCATGTTATGGCTATATTTCCTCAAAAAAACCCTTGGTCGATGATCTATCTTCTTCTGATTCTGAGAGACCTTTACAGGTATATCGCACTGCAAGCTGTGCTTTTCATGTAACATGCTATCATTTGATTCGTTTATTTTTTGAAGTGGAATGTGTAAAAGTTGGCATTTAAAATGATAAAAAGATACCAATTTTATTTATTAGAAACAAATAAATAATACATGGACCAAACGCCAGGTACAGTTTCTCAAGTTTACAATTTATGGTCCACAAATGTTTACCTTGAGATTGGTTTGAATAAACTAATCTTTATTTCTAAAGTCAACGGCTAGGGGTTACAGCCCTTGTGTCAACATGGATATTCTAACAGAACTGGTTGTGTTGCTTATTTTTAGCATGATCTTGCTTTGTGGAGTCATTTACTCTTGGCCAATTCTGAACCTTGTTGCCTAGTGTGGTTAACTTGGGCTTGAGGAGGCAGTATGCCTGTCTACTTTCTGTGGATGTTAAATAGCAATAAAAGGAATTAGATTTTCGGAGAGTTAGTCCAGGCTTCATTGCTTCCTTTTCTCCTTCAGTTGTACTAGTTTACTGGATGCATTTAAAGGTCTTGATCAATATGTTTTTCTCTTCATTCATGCAGGAGCGCAAAAAAGAATTTATTGTTGAACAAGAAAGTGGACTAAAGCTTCCCTCAAAAAAAAGGGGAAGACCCCGTAAATCTGCACTAAAATGTAGCCAAGAGTCAGCTACGGGTATAGATTTACTTAAAAATACTTTTAGTAAATTTGTTTATCTTTAGTTGAACTAAACTTAATAGTGGTAGGACCATGAAACTCACTACTTAACTGACTGGAAGAGTTCATAATGGGCCTGCAATATATGATAAAAGGCTGCTTTGTAATTGCTGAAAGAAGTGCTTGGAGCATGAATTTACTAAAAGGGATACTATAAAAATTGATATTCAATTTACTTGTACATGCAAAAACTTTTTTAGGATAGACATGTAGTAGAGTGAGTCCTTGTAAGTCTGCTCTTTCACAAGTGGAGTTATTGTCTTGGTCCTGGATTTTTTAAAGACTTTCAGGTGAATGGAAAGCCTGTTTAGGGCAAACAAAAGCTGTCTTGTATAGTTCTCCAAGAGAAGTGTTTGCAAGAGTCAAGGTTTTTGAGCTGGATCTGGTGAGATGCATAAATACTCCGGGTTTGGGAAGGGAATTGAAGAATGTACATGCTTGTGACTGACACTCAATATCACTTAGAGGATGGAACCTTCTGTGCATGTGATAATGATAGTTTCCAACGTCTTCTATATAATTTCTTTGGGAATTTGTTGACTTTGTAGCCTAGAATAGTTCTCCAGCTTGGATGGTGTAATCATCCCAATCACCTAAAATTCTATATGGGTAAGCAATAGGAGAATGAACATTAGTAAATATTCTAACCACTATTTTCAGAGTCGTCCTTGAATTCGTACTGAAGTTTGTGCATGATGTGCAGCAAAGTGACTCGTTTGTAGAAATTCATTCCTGCACAGAGCATGCATCTTGTAGATCTTGTGTCTCCATTTAGTGGGTGAAACCGTGTCATATGAAAATTGTTACCCAGGTTAGTTTGAAGATCAAGGTGGCAAAATGGGTACACTAGTTGTGTGATTATTTGACAAATCTTCCATATTTCTATGCCTTTTGAGATTTTTTTATAAGTAAAAAAGTTTTATTGAGCACAAAGACAAGAAGCAAAAACAAAAAAACATCTACCTTAAGCAACAACAATCAAGACACCCAAAAGTCGATGTCCAATCTAGAAGAGAGCCAAAAAAGTGAGACTTAACCGCTATAGTCCTTCATAGGAAAATTCGCTGAATTTGCTCAATCCAAGCAGCCACCATAGTAGTGATAGAAAAGAAAGATAAAAAGTAAGGGAAGGTTGGAGAGAGTACTTTTGGGGTAACTTGACCAAGGTTGTGAAAAGCATTAGGCGCACTTGAGACGTTAAGGGTACCTTATTGCTTTAAGCGCATAGTGAAAAAAAGTGCTCACTTCAATAAGGTGAAGTGCATCTTATAGAATAAATATATTTATTATTCATAAATCATAATACATCAAATAAAATGTGCTTCTTATAGAATAAATATATTTATTATTCATAAATCATAATTCATCAAATAAAATGGAATGACTTGATGATGATGTACATACTTTTGCTTTCAACCTCCATATCAAAATTTAATATTTCAAACAAGTATACGGTACTAGGTCATTTAGAGAAAGAGCTAATTAGTTGAAACAATTTAATTATTTAATATCTGAAACAATTTATTTTATATTTTGAGTAGTGGGCACTGGGCTGCGAGGAAGAGATGTAGAAAGAGCTGAGTCGATATCATCTAGCATGGGCATTGGGTAGCAAGGAAGCATTGTGTCAGATTGTTTGGCATCAGAGATAGCGTTGCTCGTATGACATCGGTGTAGGTCTGACATTGCTCGTCTAGCTTCAGTAGAGGTCTGGTATTGATGGAGGTCTAGCATCGATGGCGAGATCATAGTTGATGAAGAGATCATGGTCAATCGCGTTTGATTACCTCTCTTTTTATTATTTTTTTAGGACCAAAAAAGCGCAAGCAATAAGCATTTTTTGCTTTTTTATCGACAACTGCATGAAGTGTAGCATGGCGCGCACTTCAGTGAAAGCATTGTCTTGCCTACCTTGAAATGCTAGAGGCCATTGGTGTTACATTTCTTGCGCTTAAGTGCCTGGGTGCTCACCTGGCCAATTGATGATCCATCTTTTCAATGATTGGATTCTAAATAGATTTGGCTTTAAATGATGCCCCCAAAGGTAAAATCAAATAAGGATTGAATGCAAGTGGAAAATAGCCTCAAGATCCGTGTCACAAAATGAGAGTAATCAACAAATAATAAATGAAAGACTACTAGTGGAGCTCTGTCCACATTACTCACAAAAAAGCCAGATAACATGCTAACAAAAAGAGTCTGGTCAATCAAGCGACTAAAAGCCTCCATAACAATGATGCATGTGCTTATATATTTGTATGTGTGTGTGTATGCATAACAATATGGAAGAAAACTTACTTTAGCTTGACCTAGTTCGAAAGTTTGATGTGCTAGTTATTTTAGATTTAACTTATAGTTTTTGGTCTATGTTTATCTTTGAAAGAGTTAAAGTGCATTGAGATGATCCATTTGATTGTCCAAGCAATTCTGAATACTCATCATAATTTATTTCACAAATTATGCGACTACTCCCATCCAAAGCTAGGTTTCTACTTCCACCCTAATGTTGAAAGGATTTTTGTAGTTATGAATTGATGTGGGTTTGAAACTAGGTCCATATTCAAAAACATGGGAACTCCTAAGTTTAATAAATAAAAAGATGGATCACTTTCGTATGCCCACACCTTGCAAAGTAGGAACGAAGGTTATTCCTTTCTTCCCCTCTTACTTGATTTTTCAATGTTGTTTGAGTAGGTTATTCCTAAGTTTAATAAATAAAAGGTGGATCACTTTCGTAAGCCCACCTTGCAAAGTAGGAATGAAGTTTATTCCTTTCTTCCTCTCATACTTGATTCTTCAATGTTGTTTGAGTAGGTTTTTTATTCTCTTCGCAATAACATCTATTCTTGTATTCGCCTTACAAAAGCATCCATGGAACCTCTCATACCATTATTAACGAGTGTACTTTTTTTTTTTCTTTACATCAGGCTTTGGTCCCAAACTTGGTTAAAGATTTAAACTGAGATTTTGAATCTTTGCTCTAGTGCCTTTAGTCATTTGAATTTTTTCTTTTGATTCCTTTTCATTAACATCAATATTAAACTTAATCTCATGTCTTATTTTTTAGGATATAATCTCTCATTTTATAAATTTTTTCCATCACCTTCTAACATTTGGCTACACAACCATATCTCCCACTCAACTACATTTTCAATACTTCAGATCTTGCTTTTATCGTAATGCAACTAAATTTTTAGTCTAGCCAGGATCTTTAGACTTGGCCCTATGTTTTGGATCTGATTTTGGATTATAAGCAGACCCAATAATGCTATTAATATAAATCCTACTACTGTCAACAATATTGGTAGCCATTCCACTTTAACAAATATAACAATGTTACACATATAAGGGGAAGAAAATTCACAAGTCATTTTACCTTAAGCACTAAACATGCTAAATTTCACAATTGAATGAAACTATGGAACTACTTTATGGTTTTTTAGAAATTTATAGCAAAATCAAAACCCAAAAATAAAATAAAATTGAACATTACATCCTTATTTCAATTAAAATTTAAATTTGGAATAAGGGGCTTAGGCCTACGGTCGATTATTGCTTGAGAGTGAGAGAGGGCACAAGCAGTGGCAGCAGTCAATGGAGAGGAAGAGAAATGGAGTAGAGGAAAGGCGAGAGGTAGGTTATGCTCGACAAAGAAGAAGTTGACCGCTGATAATAAAGAAGAAAATAATGTCGCAGCCAACAAGTGAGATGTTCATCAATTTCATCCAAGGATCATTGCAGTAGGGTGGGAGTAGAAACCTAGCTCTCGAAAGAAGATAAGATGCAAAGGTGAGAAGTGATCAGTTCTGTGGTTTTCTTATTATTATTATTTGGCGGATGTAAGGAAAAAAGCAAGACATAAAACTGCGTTATTTTGTGTCTTGTTTGTAAAATGAAATAAACATATTTTGTTCCAGGAATAGGCGCTTGCCTTGAGTGCAATTTTGGAATGATTTTTTATTTTTTATTTGGATAAGAAGAACAATAGAAATTTTTGTAGTGCTGCTGATATGGCTGTGGAACATTCAAAATCAACTGGTGCTGAAGCAGGTGAAGAATATTTAAACAAAGTCCGATTTGAGGCTTCTTAAAAAATAGAAAACTCAGAAAAGTGGCTTAAATAATTTTTTTTATACAATTAATTATGTGTACTACAAGAAACATGGAGAAAAAAACCCTACTTTAGCTTGCCCGATACCAGAAAAGTGGCTTAAATAATTTTTTTTATACAATTAATTATGTGTACTACAAGAAACATGGAGAAAAAAACACTACTTTAGCTTGCCCGATACCTGAAGTTTAATTTGCTAGTTTGTATAAAATGTTTTGGCTCTATATTTATCTTTGAAAGACAAAATGCATTGGGGTTTTTATTTATTTTATTTATTTATTTAGTGAAGAAGAACAAAGGAAATGCTGGTGATGCTGCTGATACGGCTGTGGAAAATTTGAAACCAAATGGCGCTATAAGAGGTGAGGAACTTGGTGTTAGTGTATAGAATCGAAACTGGAGACATCATTGTGACTTCCATTGCTGCATGTGGTTTTATAGGTAAGATCAATGGAGATTTAGATGCTGGCATGCTTTCAACCTCGTACCTAGGTCATTATCCTTTGAGAGAATTTATTCATGAACCATTGCAACTACAAATGTATAATGTTTTTTATGTCTGAGTTGGACGGTTGAAAAAACTAATAAAAGAGTTGCCAGATATTAAAAAATATAAATTCTTACTTTTTTCAAGGCACTGTGATGTGAACACCTAAAAATGGTAAACCTTAAATTCGTGATACTGAACACTTCTTATTCCCTTCCCTGGTCAGTATACAACTTTCTTCTGCTTGGCCCATTTATAAAAGTTTTGGTCCCGAACAATTTCAATCAGATATTAAATGTTTGTTATATTGGAGTTGGACAGATATTCTATTTTTTAAACAAGGGTGGCTTGATTTTAAGCGATGAAAATTCTGGCCTTTTTTTGAAAGTATTACAATGTGAATACATTGAATGGTTTTAGCTTGTGATAGGGAATGACTTCCTATTGTTCCTCTGTTACATATGATTGACATGTGCAATCACAAAGGGGGCCTATATATAGTTATCTTCTGCGACTAATATTTTAAGTTGAAATACATCAAAATTATTTCCAGGTAGGGACAGCGCTGAGGATAGTGCTGGAAAAAAACAGGTAATGAAGGAAGTTGACCTGCTTGTCAGTACAAGATTGACCTCTTTGGGGTTGGATGCGTCACTGAATTCTAGGCCTAATGTTCGAAAGCGAAGCCATAGATCAAAAGTTTTAGCTAGATGGCAGCGCAAGGTAAGCAACATTATGAAAATTGATCCATCATTGATGAAAAGGGAAATACATGATTTTAGTTCAGGAAGCTTAGCTACCATAAAACTGTTGAAACTGTTGGAAGTAGGATTGAAGAGAAGATTTGGTGGAATTCAAAAGCCGATGTCATTAATTACTAAGCAATTAAAGAGTCAATTCGACTGTATTTATTTGGTTGTCCTTTGATTTTCTCTAAATGTATTTTTTATTTGTATTTATCACGCGTAGTTTGTAAACACTAATTCTATATGAGAATAGATGGGGAGGACTATTATTACATCATATGTATAGATGTGTCAAAGGTTGGCACATGGTCTATTATTATATTAGATGTATAAATGAATGAATTAAGAGAGATTCATTATTTTTTAACATGGTATCAAAGTCAGGTTATTCGAAACCCTAGTTAAAATGTCACCTTTCGTTTGCCTTCTTTGTCGGACCAACCTTTAGTTATGGAAGTTTTTGATTGTGAGTAATTAGCCTTAACAGCTAAAGTATTTCTTGTACATCATATTAGACATTAGATAGATCTTTGCTACGTCACAAGGGGAATAGATGGGGAGGACTCAACCTATAAAGTTACATAATACTTAGGCAGCATATAGGATGAATGGAAAAAATTATCTCAAATGGTCCTAACCTATCCGCATGATTCTAAAGGGCAAAGGGATGATTAACCATCTAATAGGGACTGGACTAAAACTTGGAGATCCCAAATTTGACGCCTAGGATGAAGAAAATATGGTTATGAGACTCCATGTTATCGAAGATTAGTGATATATGCATGTTCTTGGCCACTGCTAAGGATATTTGGGATGTGATTCAACAAGCATTGATACATTGCCCTGTCGATTGTAGCATCCTCCTCAGCTAGATCAATCGTGAGATTTGAATCTGTTGAAGTACTAGTCTGTTTGCAAGCTGTCTTATAAGTTTCTCTAAGGAGATCTGTAATATACTTTTATCGTGATATAAATATATCATGTTTAGAATAAGCCACTTCAATCCCAATAAAACACTTCGGCCTCAGTATTTTGATATCAAACTCCTTGGCCAAACAACAACTCAAGAGTTCTTGCTTCTTGTTATCATTCTCGGTCACAATTATATTATTCACACATAGTTATTAAAGGCGCAAGGCCCACTCAAGGCGCAAAGGCCGCACCTTGCCTAGGCGCAAGGCGCAAAAAAAAATGCGGGCCTAAGGGAAGCAAGGCGCACATATTATATATATATATATTTAAAATATGCTAATAATATTTTTAGATTAAAAAATATTTCTTTCTCTGCTAAATAGAAATTATGTCTTCGTTTGCAAAAATTTATTCTAATGTATATGAAAGTATTCTATTCAAAAATGTATTCTAATGTAATTTTAAAGATATAACAATTCAATATTTCATAATGGCGTTATTTATTTTGAATATTTACTATACTAATCTAAAAGCTGCAAATTGAGATAAATGGAGTTGTTTATTTGTTATAATATCAAATAATAAACATTAAAAAAATTGACGAGAACGAAACAACTGCTCTCTCCTCTCACTTCTTTCTGGGAAAAATTAAAAACAAAAACAGGGTGCAATCTTCGCCGGGAAGAGTTGCGTTGATGCAGGAAAAAAAACAAAAAAAATCAAAGCAGACGAGATGGCCAGATGAGAGGGACAGAGGAGACGTGAACGAGAAAGAGAGAAAAGTAAGAAGACGTGACGGCCAGACGCGATCTGCGAGACGACCGAGAGAAGACACAACGCGTTGCAGAGAGGTGGCCTAGGGTACGCAACGCGTCGCAGAGAGGTGCGTCGTCGATGACAAGAGACGCGACAACGCTAGGGTTGCAGTTGCAGTGGCAGTCAGAGAAGAGAGAAGAGAAGAGAGAAGAGAGAACGATGCACCTGGTTCGCCGTTGCCGAAGGCTGCCGCTGGTATGCACGATTGCGATCGATTCTTTTCTTTCTTTCTTTCTTTCTTTGTTTCGATATATCATATATGGATGGAGGATTGACGCAAGATCGTGTCGTCTCCTCAAGGCACGCCTTCGCGACGCCTAGCGCCTGGGGATGAAGCGCTAAAAAGCGCGCTTAAGGTGGGCTTCACAGACATCGCCTCGACGGGAAGAAAGGCGGGCACAAACCCTGCGCCCGCCTGAGATTTGCGCCTAGGCGCGCCTTTAATAACTATGCATTCATATATACCGAAAGAGGTATAACTTCACATATGAGTATTTGATAAATAATGTATGGTTCCCTTGACTTTGTTTATATCCCAAGGCTCACAACTTTCACAAACTTGCCAAACCATGGCTGTGGCAATTGTTTAAGACCATACAAGACCTTTTTTAATTTACTTACATAATGTTAGAAGTCAATTTTCCATCATAGAAAGACATTATTCACATCAAACTACCTTTTTTAATTTTTTTGAACGTCCATGTAGATTTTCTCTTGCAGCTCACCATGTAGAAAGACATTATTCACATCAAACTACTATAAATTCCACCATAATTAGTTGCAAAATACAATAATAATCTGATAGTATTCATTTTTGCAACTGAATCAAAAGTTTTCGAATAATCAATCACATAGGTTTGATTTTAGCCTTTGGATAGTAATCTTGTTTTGTATCTTTTAATTGAACCATCTGTGCTATACTTTACAATGTATAAACATTTACGTCTCACAAGTTTCTTTTTAGGAAGCAATGGCTCTAGCTCCTCAGTTTTGTTCTTATTTAAAGCATCCATTTTCACATCATAGACAAGTTGGTAGGAATAAAAATGGTATTTAAGGTAACCAAAAAGGATATGTGAAAGGATAAAATTTATGGATTGATACATAATGTGAAAGAGAATACAAAAAACATTTAGTACATTCTCTAATTCCTTTCCTAAGGGTAATGGGAATATCATGGTCGGAAATAGAAATTGGAGTAGGGGCATTAAGAATTGTTACCTCAAGTGTAAGACTCAAAGATGAGTCTTGAACATGGGCAGATGTAGGGGTTATCTGTTGCTTCCTTGAAAATACTTTGCCATATTGTCCATTATCAGAAGCAAAATCAGGGACAAGAGCTTCAAAGGTTGAGGTATTGTTTGTTTAAGAACAAGTTCTAATGGAGGAACTAGTGTAAATGTGAGAGGAGGCAACCCATCAAGAAGGAAGTTCTCATCGTTTTCTTCCAAGAGTATAAATTCTCCCCTTGAATAAGAGGGTGTAATATGACTCTTTCAGTGAAAGTAACATCTGTAGAGAATTTTGTTTTTTTAGAACACTTATATCCCTTTTGTGTGGGTGAGTATCCCACAAACATGTATTTCGATGCCAATAGATCAAGTTTGTTCCGATTTTGACTATGAATGTCAATAAAAGAGACACTAACAATGCAAGGAACTCTATTGGTAGTGCTTAAAATAGGACAGAAGTTGACAGTTCCTCCATTAGGCTACGATTTTGGAAAACTTTGGAAGGAAGTTGATTTGTGAGATTAGTGGCTATAAGGATAGCTTTCTTGAAAAGGATTTTGGAACGTGATATTAGAAAAGGAAGAGCCCTATTAGACTCAAGAAGATGACCATTCTTTTGTTCAGTAAAACCATTTCGTTAAGGAATATAAACCCAAGAGGATTATTGTGTGATTCCTTCCTTTTGGAAGTAGGGGATTAGGGTTTGATTAAAGTAATCTCTAGCATTGTCAGACCTCAATCTTTTGATACTAACCCTAAATTAATTTTTGACTATTGAGAAAATATTTAAAAGAGTGATACTAACATCATATTTTTGTTTAAGCAAAAAATTTAGGTAACATGAGAGCAATCATAGGAAACAAACCATTGAGCCCTCGAGATATTGAGAACATTTGAGAAAATGGAAATATCCTTGTATGATTGGTTCGGAAAGAGGCATGTTTGTGTAACGTGTTTGGCAAGCTCACAAGTGTCACAATGGAAACATAATTTTTAGAATACTAGAAGAAGGGTGTCAAAGTTTGTGATGGTATAACTTGATTTTACCCTTATACGAAGAAAGATGTCGAGACACAAGAGAATGGAGAAAGTTATTTTTGGTAAATGTTATGATCCTTTCTCTCGTTGGTTCTATATTTTTATGTCAGGTTTCATGAAGAGGAATCCTATTACATCACTCTTTTTAATTAAGCAGAGAATTCTCTGATGGAAGATAAGGATGAAGTGACTTTTTTCAAGCCACTGCCCCTTCCTACATTTAAACATGCACCAGCCAAAACTTCTTGTCTTGACCCTGCGCCTAAAAAACTCAAGACTGAAACACTTGAACTTCTTGAGAACTATTCTAACCTTGTTTTTGATAATGGGGGTTTTGGTAAGGTGTTTTCACGGAGGACAGAGGTTGTTCCTGATTTTGTAACATATCGGGGTTTTGGTAACATTATGTAACCCTCTTTTTCTATGAACATATTTATGATCTTGATGTTCCCATTGCTGTTAGGAAAGGCGTTAGAGAATGCAGCAAACGGCCTGTGTATCCTCATTCTAATTTTGTGTCCTTTAATAGATTCATAGTTTTTAAGGCGTACAACTACGTGTCGCCTAGGTGCTGGAGAAAACACTAAGTGTTATGGCGCCTAGCTTGGATGGGGAAAGGTGCTTGCCCAGCCGTCATGGCGAGTGCCCAAGTGTGATCATCGCCCAGGCAACACCTTCTTCCTTACCTCTTTGTTTGTCGCATCTTCTTTTGCAACTAAAGCTAGTATCAGGTCCCTTGTACTTCCATAGCAGCTTGCCTAAGGTTAAATCTTCTCACTCATCTTTGATCTTTTCTCCTTAGTAGCAAAGTCGATGTTGCCCACTTGCCCCTGCTAGCAACATTGACCAATCATCATTACTGTCGCCAGCGACTCACGCTCAGTCTCTGTCACCATCGCCAACCAGTCGCCTATGCATAAGTTGTCATTTGTCACTGGTTTCTTTAATTGTCAGTCGCAACTTGCATGTTTAAGTACTTCTTTGAGTTTAATTTAATTTAATTAGATTTTATGTATTTAATTTAATTTTTTAACATTATTAATTATGCACTAGTTTAACCCTGTGTTTGGCTGCTGTAGAAAAAGCAGGGAAAACGAAGTCGGTGGAGAAAATGGGTTGATTTCCGTTTTTCCCGTGTTTGGTAGATGCGGAAAAGATACAGTGCAGGAAAAATAGGTGGAAAACAATCAGCGTAACGGCTAGTTATTATTGACAATCAAATTGCCATAATTTGTCATGAAAAAGCTACAGGAATTGAATGTTTGCCAGATCTACCCTCATTCTCTGCCGCCCCTCATCCAGATCTGCAAAGCTGAGTCGCCATCTTCCGCTGCTCCTTGCCGTTGCTGTCTCCTCGCCTCAGATCTGAGTCGTTCTCTTCTGTCGTCTCTCGCCCCTCACCGCTAGCGCCCCCTCGCCTGATCTGCGTCCCTATCTTCCGCTGGTGTCCCCTCGCCTGATCTGCGTCCCCATCTTTTGCCGCCCGTTGTTGCCACTACCCCCTCACCTATATCTGCAACACAAATCTGCATCGCTGTCAATATAACGCTATTAAAATAATTAAGATAGCCTGTCAATTAAGATAACACTGTCAATATAACGTTGCATCATTAATTAAGATAACGTTGTCAATATATTTGCCGATAAAAGGGTATAATTGAAATTTTATCTCTTCTTGATTTGTTTAAGAATTTATTTTTATTTTAATTAATTTTTACAAAATACATTTTCTATATCTTTTCCATTCCAACCAATCAACTATCTTTTTTGCCCCTTTTCTTTCCACTTATTTTCTTTCCACTCTTTTTCCATATCAAATTCTTCCACCAATTTTCTATCTTATACCAAACAGAGGGTAAGTGTTTGTGTAACCAAAATATTTGAATTATGAAAATTTTAATTTATGTTAAAATTATATTTATGTATTCCTGCATTGTATTTATAAATTTATATATTACAAAATTCTTTTATAAAATAAATATATCATATATGCCTAGTGCTTAAGCAACGCTCGTCCAGCCCATACCTTCTAACTCCTTGGTCGCCTAGACACCTTGAAAACTATGAATAGATTTTCACCATCCTATGATCTTTTTTTTTGAGCCTGAACATCATTGCTATTCTAATTAACTTACCCGAGTGTTTATTCATAGTGGAATGAAGACAAGCTATGAATGTGAAAATGGAGGTGTTGGAGACGAACAATACCTGGGAATAAGACAAGAAACTGGTAAAATATGAATAGGTTTACACTGTAAAGTATAGAGCTAATGGATTAATAGAAAGATACAAGGACAAGTTGGCTGCCTAGGGTTATACTCAGGCCTATAGAATTGATTACCTAGAGACTTGTTTCGGCTGCCAAGATGAATACACTTGGACTTTTCTTATGTCTAGGTAGCCAACTATGATTGGGACTTACAATAATTTAATGTGAAGAATGCTTTTTTTAATTGAGATCTAGAGATGGAAATCTATATGAAAAATCGACCTAGTCATGGAAGTGGTTTGGCCACCAACATTGTGTGTAAGTTGAAAAAGGCCTTTTATGGCCTTAAACAGTCACCACATGTTTGTTTTAGGAGATTTGCAAGAGTTATGTGGGTCGTGGGTTATAAACAGAGCCAAAGGGATCATACATGTTTATTAAGGACTCACCTTTTAGGGGAGTCACAACCCTCTTAGTGTATGCTGATGATATAATAGTAAAAGGGAATGATGGAAAAGAGCAACAGGTCTTGAGCCAATGTCAAGCCAAGGAATTTGAGATCAAGATGTTAGGGCAGCTGAAGTACTTTCTTGGGATTGAAATGGCTCACTCCCAACAGTGTATCTTCATATCACAACAGAAACACTTCACAGATCTTCTCAAAAAAACTAGTAAAACATCATGCAAACTAGTAAGTACTCCATTAGATCCAAATATTAAAATTGGATTAGCTAGGGAAGATGCTATGGTAGACATGGAGATGTACCAACACCTAATAGGAAAGCTCATTTATCTGTCAATCAAATATTGCTTATGTAGTGAGTATTATCAGTCAATTTATATGTATTCGATGTTCACTTGCAGACAGTTCACTGAGTGTTACGTTGTCTTAAAGGGATACTGGGGAAGGGTATTCTCTTTAAACGACATGGAAGATTGATTCTTGAATCCTATACAGATGTTGACCATGTTGGGTTAATTGTTGACAGGAGGTTAACCTCTAAGTATGCACCTTTCTCAGTGGGAATCTAATGACTTGGGAAAGTAAGAAACAAGGCGTGATAGCTCAATCTATTCTAGGCAATGGTTCAACGTATATATAAACTTCTTTGATGATATTGATATGCAGATTTAGAGGGATAGTTCTAATGATACTTTATTCTAATAATAAGTCTTCAATCATCATAGTACATAATCTAGTGCAACATGATCAGACGAAACACATTGAGATTGACAGACACTTCATTAAGAAGAAGTTGGATAGTGGTTTGATCTGTATACTTTATGTGTCTATATATGGTCAACTAGCTTATATACTCAATAAGGGCATTAGATGGTTGGGTGTTTTAGAATATCTTATCCAAGTTGGAAATTGAAAATACCTATTTACTAGGTTGAAGGTGAGTGTTGGAAGTACGTTAAACAAAAGATTTGATGGAATTCAAAGGGTGTAACTGACGGCATTAATTACTAAGCAATTCAAAAGGAATAACTGACAACATTAATTACTAATCAGACTAATTATTAGGTTGTTCTTTGGTTTTCTCTAAATGTATTCTTTATTTGCATTTATCACGTATAGTTTGTAGACATCAATTTTATGTAAGGTCAAAGGTTGTTGCATGATCTTTTAATACATTAGATGCATAAATGAATGAATTAAGGGAGATTCAATATTTTTAACAGAAACCTTCTTAGAGGAAAAGATAATGAATTAGGGGACCTGGTGACACGGTTTTTTGGAGCATGTTTTAAAATGTTTTAAAATGTTTTAAAAAAACATAGCTTTCAATTTGAGAAGAATTTTTTTCTGGTGTCTTGGAAAAAAAAGTCGTAGTCTTGCATGATTTTTGGCCAAATAATTGCAACATTTTTTTTGTCCACAAAACATTTAGTTATTCAATGAACATCTATCTATATTAATCAAGAGTCAAGACATTTGTATTTTATGGCAAAGTTAGATATTATTAATAAGAAATAAACAGTCAATTTTTTTAGTTGTATTCTCTCTCTCTCTTTCTCTACCAGTAAGTGTAAACTGGGCATGCTAATGAAAAATTATTGTTGGACAATCAACTGTAACTATTTTAATTTATTTTATTTGGTCTTACACTTGCCATCCCAATGTAATGGTCCCCATTTCTATTTTGGTTCATTCCAATATAATTGTTCACTATTTTTCTTATGTTTTCAATATTGCCCTTCTTTAATTAATGAACATTTATATCACATTAATTAAATAATTGGGAAGATTAAAAAATGCTTAATTTGAGTAAAATGAAAGTTGAACATTATTTTTATACAGAGGGAGTATTCTTTAGGGTTCTTTCACTTAATTGAAAATTAAATGATTTCTCACTAATGTAGGAAGTAATTGATGATGGAAAACATTCTCGGTTCAGCAATTTTATTGGCAAACGTGAAAGAAAATCTAGTTCAGATTGTCCAAGCCCAAATGTTTCATGCACTGGTTTGTTTTGATTTAACCCACAATCTTTGGTTGTGCCTTTTTATTTGAAAGGCAAACTTTTGAGGTGATTTTTTATTAAATTTTAGATGAGAAGAACAAAAGATATGATGGTGGTGATGCTGATTTGGCGGTGGAATATTCAAAATCAGTTCATGGTAAAAAAGGTGAAATATTTGATTATTTATTGTAGAGAATGTATATGGAGATGTTAATAAGTTTGAATGAATGTTCAATTATATAAATTGCCAAATAGTTGTAATTATTTCATGTATATGTAGTTTTCATTTAGGGCTTCTCTATTGTGTGTGTATATATATATGAGTATTGTAATATGAAGGAATAACAAGTGTTATTTTTCTCTACTCGTTTTTATTTTTACTTGGTATCAAAGTCTAACCCTAATGAGAAGAAGTTGTTGTTGTCTCCCTTCCAAGATCTTCAGCTTTTCCCTTGCATGCACATTATTCTTCTTCTCTAGTCGTCGCCGCCAGTCGTGTTACCTCTGCTTGCCACTGTTTGTTGTGCCTATGTCACGACTCACCACAACACCATTTCAGCTCTTAATATTTGCTCTAAGGTTTTTGATTGTGTGTTATGTTCATTTGTACCAATTCTATCGGGATAAACTTGACCCTCGTGCTCTCTAATTCAAGCTATAAATGTTTTCATCCTCCTATAGTTAAATACTTTGTGTCTGAATGTTTAATTTTGTGAGCAGGTATTCTATTTTTCTAGAGATATCTCTATTATCTCTCTTCATGGAGAGTTTTGTAGTAAAGAAGAAGAACTACAGTTGGATAAAAAGAAGAGTGGATTTCAGGGGAGAAAGAGAATTTGACTATTATAGGTAAGGGGGACTTTGCTTCCAGTTCACATGAGGGGGAATCTTTGGCTTCTCCCAATGTTAATCTTGTGGAAGTTAAATCAAATAAAAATGAGAGTCCTGGGTGTTTGACAAATATTATGCAAGATGAAATGTTACTCTCAACTCTGATCCTCCTTTCAATGATACTATCATGCCAACGGAAGATTCTTTAAGAATTGACCTTGCGGCACAATTTCCATTGAGGTATTTGACTCTTCAAATTCAAATAATATATTGCCTTCGTGACCGTAAAGAACCTGATAAATTAGGATTTTCAAAATCATTTTTTATTGTTGCTTATCCTACTTCTGACTTATCTCTTATCATTATCTATCTAAATTTTACTATGCTTTTTCCCTTCAATTGTTTTTTGTGTTTATTCCTAGTCATTTTTAGGAAGCTCTTTAAAATTTCAATTCGAGTTCTACTATGGTAAAGGAAATGAAAGTCCTTCAAAAGAATTTCACTTAGAAAATGGTTGAGTTACCCCGAGATAAAAGCCGATATAATTCAAATGGATGTTTACATTGAAATATAAGTTAGATGGGACAGTTGAAAGATATAAGGCTAAAATAGTTGCCAAAGGTTACTCTAAGAGAAGCAAAGGTATGTAAGTTGAATAAGACATTATATGGTCTGAAACAGTCACCAAGAGCTTGATTTGAACGATTAAGCCACTCAATTTAGGCTTCTAGTTTCAAGCATGCCATAGTTAATCATACTTTGTTCTATAAAAAAGTTGGTGATGACATTATCTTGCATCATGTTTATGTTGATAACACAATTGTTACATGTAATAACATGGTTGAGATATAAAAAATTTTGTTGTCACTTAATGAATGAGTTTGAGATAAAGGATTTGAGAGCTCTAAAATACTTCTTTGGCATTGAGGTATCCCAATCAAAGCAAGGAATTTTTCTCTATCGACAAAAGTATGATCTGAACCTCGTAATCGAAACTGGTAACTCCTATTGAGGTAAACCATGGTTTAAGTATCTATCTTCATCGGGTTCCCACAAACAATGAGAGATATCAGAGGTTAGTGAAAAAATTAATCTATCTGACTCACACTAAACTTGATGTTTCACATGTAGTTAGTGATGTGAGTCAATTCATATATAATCCGAATGATCGACATATGGATATGGGTACTGTAAATGGTATTCTAGCATATTTGAAGTCTTTTCCAGGTAAAAGTATTATGTTTTCTAAGCATAGACACCTAAACTTTATGAGATACCCCAATTCTAACTTTGTTTGATCTAAATTGGACAAAAAGTCTACTTTCGGGTATGTGATATTTGTAGGTAATAATTTGGTGACTTGGAGAAGTAAGAAACAAGATGTGGCTTCTTTGTCTAGTGTAGATATTAAATATTAAGTTCATTATGCTACTATAAAACTTATGTGACTACGTATTCTTTTGCATGATTTTGATTATGGTCAGAAGTCGTTGATTTTTTTTTGTTATTACATAACTGTCATTGAGATAACTAATATTCCAGTGCCACATTATCAACCAATCATGTTAAATTTGATAGAAATTACATCAATGATAATCTAAATTTTGGTGTAATGGAGGTTTCCTATATTAAGAGACTAGATCAACTTGTTGATATGATTGCACTTGATTTCCTATATTAATAGACTAGATCAACTTTTTGATGTGTGATATTTATGCACGGACCTAAAGGAAAGAGTTATAAATTATCAAATATTTATAATTATTTTATATATATTTAGTTTCTTTTTATGTCTTCTCTATTGTGTGTGTTGATATATATATATGTGTGTGTGTGTGTGTGTGTTTGTATTGTAATCTCTCAGGGACTAAGAAAAAGAGTTATTTTTCTCTAATATTTCATGCACCAGTTTGTTTTTATTTAACCCACAATCTTTGGTTGTGCATTTATATTTGAAAGGCAAGCTATTGAGATGATTTTTTATTAAATTTTAGATGAGAAGAATGAAGGAAATGCTGGTGCTGATATGGCGGTGGGACATTCAAAATCAGATGGTGCTAAAAGAAGTGAAATACCTGGTGATTGTTTATTGCATAGAATTTCTATGGAGATGTTAATATGAATGATGTTAATATTGTAGTTATTTCTATGCTACATGTGATTTTATAGATAAGAATAACAGAGTAGATGAAGATGCAGTTGTTGCTTCTGATTCTGTTGGCGTGCCTTCAAAGTCAGGTTTGTGTATTTCTGCATATTCTCTATGAATGGGGTTTAATTGTGAACAATTGCAAATTTGATGTTTGTGTTGATGGAAATGGTTTTTTTTTTTTTTTTTGGTGTCGATAGGAATTGGATACGGTTGGTAAAATTCTATTTCTTTAAAAAATGAAAAGAAAAAATCCCAGATTTCTTGGAGGAAAAATGATAAAAATTCTGACATTTTCTGAAAGGATTACAATGTGAATGCCTATGAATGGTGTTAACTTGTGATGAGGATTGTATTCGTAGTTCTTATGCTATATGGTTTTTGTAGATAAGATGAACGAACAAGATCCAGCAGTTTCTGCAGTTTGTGTCAACATGCTTTCAACCCCTACCTTAGGTCAGTATTGAGTGTACTTCAATTGGTCCTTCTATGAAAAGGGATTTGTTCTTGAACAATTGCAATTCCATGTTTGTTATGTTGGAATTATAAATATAAATAATAAATACAGTGAGGGAAACTAAAGAGTCAATGTAATAACTATAATATAGATTTTCTGGTTATCCGCATTAATAAATTTGAATTAACTTACAACACTCCTCAAGTTGGTGAATAAGTATTTTTTATTCCCAGTTTGGATAGAATGTTTAGAAATATTAAACTATGTAATCCTTTAGTGAGAACATCAATCAATTGACCATGGATATGCACATGCCATTATCCAACTTCTTCTTAATAAAATGTCTATTGATTTCAATGTGTTTTGTTGGGTCGTGTTATGCTGGATTGTGAGCTATACTGATAGGAAATCTCATTACATCTTCTTTCTAAATCTTTAAATCATCTAGGATAATTTTTATCTAAAATAATTCACACACACTATGAGGTCATTGTCCGGAATTCTATTTTTGGATCATGCTACTACATTTTGCTTTTTACTCCCACAAGGTCACAAGTTATCAAATTTTTCCCAAAAAGGGTGCAGTGCCCAGATGTTGATCTTATGTCAACAATTGATTCTGCATAATCAGCATTTGTATAGGCCTTAATGACCAAACCACTTTTTCGTTTAAACATGATTTCCTTTCTTGGAGTCCGTTTGAGATATTGTAACACCCAATGGGCTGCTTGCAAGTGGATTTCTTTTGGATTATGTATAAACTAGCCAATAATGTTCACTGCATAAACTATGTCGAGTTGAGTGCATAGTTAAAGGCGCGAGTAGGTGCCAGGCTCAGGCGGGCACTGGGTCTGCATCCTGTTTCGTCGTAGGCAAGGCAATGTGCGGTAAGCACAGCCAAAGCGTGCCTTTTGACAGTTCTCCAAGTTCAAGGTGTCGATAAGGTGTGCCGCCTAAAGGAAACTCTGTCGTAAATATAAAACAAAAGAAAAAAAGGAAAGAGGAGAGAATTGACGATCACAACGATGAACACAGTCTCAACGGCAGTGAACCCTAGTCTCGGCAACAGCGAATTCAATCACATGGACAATTATTCAGGTTCATCTTCTTATCTGTTTCTTCTCTTTTCTCTCGTCTCTCGTCTCTTGTTTTTCTTTTATTTCTCTTCTCTATCTCGTTCATAACTTTGTTCTTTTTTTTAGCGCCGGAAGCTACAAGTTGCAAGACAAGTGTCCTCTCATCGTTCATCTTCTTTCTATGGCTATCTATTGCGGCAAACTTTTTTCTACCCAACCTTTTATTCGGGGTCTATTGTCTCTTTTTTTTGTTTTTTCGTTGCTGCTCACTATCTAGGTTGTAAGTTTTTATTTTACGTATTTAATATATGTATATTTTAGCTAAGATGTCTGGGCTTTTGGCTACTAATATTTCTTTGTAACTAGAGCAAAAGTTGGTAATCAATTCCATCAGTTTGAATGTAGCCTTTGGTTACTAATTTTTCTTTGTATCTCTGAATAAAATCATTTGCTATGTACGTCACAGTGTATGCCCATTTACATCCCACAAGTTTCTTGTTGCGAAGCAATGACACTAGCCTTCAGGTTTTGTTCTTCTCCCCTCCATTTCCACATCCATAGCCTATTTCTATTCCTTTTGGATAATGCCTCAGACACGTTGGTAGGAATAGAAATTGTTTTTAAACTAAAGAAGGATATGTGAGAAAATGAAAATTTATGAAATGATACATAATGTGAAAGAGGATACAAAAGATGTTTAGTGCATTTTCTAGTTCCTTTCATGAGGGCAATGGGAATATACAAAGTCTTCCCTTTATGATTAAAAAAGAACTTGAGAGGTTGGAGGTGTTGTTTGTTCTTTAATAGGTGCATATGTGAGAAGAGACAACTCATCAAGAAGGAAGTTTCTATCATTTTCTTCCAAAAGTGAGTATGAATTCTCCCCGAGGGAAAGAAGGGGTTTAATATGACTCCCTTTCTTTGAAAATAATATCTGTAGAGAAAAAAACTTTGCAAGATAAAGGGTGATAACACATACCTTTTGTGTATGAGAGTATCCCTACAAATATGCATTTCAATGCCCGTGGATCAAGTTTGCTCCGATTTTGACTATAAATGTGAATATAAGAAACACACCAAAAATGCGAGGAACAAAATGATTTGTAGTGCTTAGAATAGGATAAAAGGTTGAGAGTTTTTCTATTGGGCTACAAACTATCGGGCCCCATAGATATTAGGAACATTTTTAGAGGGCCCCATGTATCACTACAAATAAGAGAAAATAAAGTAGAACTCTTGGTATGACTAATTCGGTAAAAGGTGTGTACTTACAAGTATTACAATGAAAATCTTCAACATTTAAATTTTTTAATAACAATGAAAACATAATTTTCAGACTACTGAAATAATGCTGCCCAAGTTGGTGATAGTATAACTAAACTTTTTTCTTATTCGAAGGCACATGCTGGGATATAAGAGAATGAGAAAAGTTGTTATAATGTATGACGGGTGCTGTGCTTCAAGGTAGTATAGTCCATCCCATTTTCTATCATGTCCAATCATCCTTGATTTCTTGTCCTAGAATAGACAATAATTATAAAAAAATATTACTTGACAAGATAAATCTTCGATAAGTTTTTCAATGGAGATAAGATTGATAATAATCTTGAGACATGGAGAATATTGCATAAAATAAGGGAGGGACATATAGTTACATTTTCAATACTAGCCACAGTGGTGACAAAATCATCTCCGGTGGCTATTTTCTTATTGCTAGGACATGAGAGATATGTTGTAAAGACATTTGGAGAGTTTGTCATGTGATCAGTGGCATCAAAGGTCATAATCTAGGAGGTGGTTAGAGACTTCATTGAGGCACTTAGTCCAAAAGAAGATTGAAATATTCCTGAATAGGTGGATGGAAACATACCTCAATGGGTCATTAAACAAGAACCCGTGGCTTTCTTTAGACTACTAAGGAAGGACCGTACCTTTTCATGCACTTTGTAGTTAAGACCATTCAATTCCTTTCAATTTAGCATTTGTTGGTCTTACAGAAGCAAAATCAATATGGTGGTTGTTGTTCTGTGAGGACTCTCCACATTGTCCCCTCTCTTCTACAAGAGTTATGGTTGTAGCAGTGGTTTTTGCAATGTCCGACATAGTGATCCTTTTAGTGATGAAGGCCGATCATGAAGGATGACAATGATGGCTGGTCCGGCAATAAAGGCCAAAAGACAAAGAATGTCCACTAGCAATTAAGGTCGAAAAGGGAGGGAGAACTTAGGTTTTCTTAGTAACCTAACTTTGATACTATGTAAGAAATAGAAATATTTCATTTTCTTGCTAACATATTGGACATATTGGATGTACACATATATATACCATAATTTAATCTTTGGTCTTATAATAATTAATACCTAGAAACTATAGAGTTTTTATAACAATTAATACCTAAGAATCATAAATACAAATAATAAGTACAGTGTGAGAAACCAAAACCATTAATGTAATAACTATAATTTGGACTTTCTGGTCACAATAATAAATTTGAATTAATTTTCCAACCGAATTGGATACATTTGGGGTAATATTATTTCTTTAAATAAAATACCCAAAATTCTAAAAGAATAAATGATGGAAGTTCTTATATTTTCTTAAAGTATTACAACGTGAATGCATATAAATGGTTACAACTTGGGATCGAGAATGTCTTCTATGTTCTTGTGCTGTCTGATTTTTATAGATAAGAGGAATGAACAGGATCCAATAGTTTCTGCTTATTTTACCAACATGTTTTCAACCCCTGCCCTACATTAGTAGTAGGTTTACTTGTGCTTATTCCTTTTATAAAAAGGTTATCATAAACGATTGCAAGATATTGTCTGTTTGTTATTTTGGAGTTGGTAATAGTTGGTAAGTGTTCCCCTTTTTTTAAGATTTTAAAATTATATAAATGATGTTTGTTATGTTGGAATTGGATACAATTGGAGAAATATTATTTCTTTAAAAAAATATCTAAATTTCTAAAAGGATAAATGATTGAAATTCTGACATTTTCTTAAATTATTAATTTATTATAATGTGAATCCATATGAATAGTTTCAACTTGGGATGGGGAATGCCTTCCTAGTTCTTATGCCATCTGATTTTGTATAGATAAGAGGAGTGAACAAGATCCAGTAGTTTCTGCTGATTGTGCCAACAAGTTTTCAACCCCTGCACTAGGTTCGTATTGGATTTACTTTTGTTTATTCCTTTTATAAAAGGGTTATCACACACAATCGCAACTAGAAATCATTTGTTTGTTATTTTGTAGTTGGTAATAGATGGTAATGATGGGGGAAGTATATTCTCTTTAAAGACATTTGGTGAGTGAGTCATGTGCAATGTGGTAAAGACATCTCTTTCTTTTGCTGGGGCATGGGCAATATATGGTAAAGACATTTGATGAATGAGTCATGTGATATGCAGTATCAGAGTTCATAATCCAACAAATGATAAAATACTTACCCGAGACATTTAACCCTAAATAGGAAGAGATCACACTTTCTTGACTTCTCCTTGGTTGAGATCACTTGACTTTTGTGAGCTTGTGTCATTTTGCCTTACAATAACAACATGAAGCAAGCTATTATACCTGTGAAGTTCTCCTCTCGAACCTAACTCTCAGCTTGGAGGTTTGTCATAGGCTGTCCCTATAATCTCGGTTCTAGATCTTCTACGGATTGGATCTTTTATTCTCATTTATGACAACATGGTTGCCACCATTAGCCACCAAAACCATATTGTCCAGATTATCATCAGGCTAAGGGGTCCACCCCAATCTCTTATATGAGTGTTGTAGCAGAAGTCTACGATTTCAAACATAGTGATTATTTAGCAATGAAGGCTTATTACTAAAAATACAAAAAAAAAACCGGTAATGAAGGCCAAGACGCAAAGAAATTACCTGCAATGAAGGCTAGTTCATCAATGAAAACTAAAAAAGATTGTCAAATTTAAATTTTTTTAAGAACTTGACTCTAATATCATGAAAGAAATAAGGAATACTTCATTCATATTGCTAACACAGGCTATTCATATTACTAACACTGGTTGTACACATATATACACTGTAGTTGGCCTTTTTTGTGTTTTTTCTTTCCTCTTAATGCAATTTTATTACTTATAAAAAAAGATTGTTTTTAAAATTAGTGAGTTTAGATGAATTTAAAATTATTTAATTTTAAAATTAAGTTTTTAAAACAAGTGAGTCTTATAACTGTTTTTAAAAAATGTTTTTATCTATTTTCAAATCCAAACTAAATTTTGTTGAGAGATACAAATATTTTTTTATTTTTTTCCTATTTTATTACTTGCTCTCATTAACTATTTTTTAAATTTTTTTTTATAAAATACAGTTTTAAAAAAAATATATATATATTCTCTCTCCTATCAAATAAAAATTATTTTTAAATTATAATAAACACAAACTCCAATATAATTCAAAAAACAGAATCCAAAAATTAAAATTTATACCAAATAGGCCCATAATATTAAAAAACTATAGAATTTTATAACAATTAATACCTAGAAAGCCAAAAAATCTTATAACAATTAATACCTTGCTATTATAAATAGAAATAATAAATATACTGTGGAAAAACTAAATGTCGGTGTAATAACTACAATTTAGATTTTTTGATTAAATCACGTTAATAAATTTGAATTAACTTTCAACGGAAAGATATATTTGGATAATTAGCACAAAAAACAAAACCGGGGGATATACCAATTGCATATACGATGGGCAATATGACCATAAATGCCCATTTGTTAGCACAAGATCGGACCGGACTTTAGTAGGTCCATACGGAGGATCCTTTTTAGGTATGACTTGGGGTTGTCATGTATACACCTACTTCACAATTTTCATTCATGTATGGGTGCCAGCTTCTTCACAGTTGACTCAGTTAGGGGCTCTGCCCCATGGTAGGGCCTGCCCTGAAAGAAAGTCATATCAGTAGACATTGATACCTAATGCCTATTAGGACTAGCAAACATTTTCCTTTTGAGTGTGTAACTGACAAACATAATTTTCAGTGTGCGATGATAATTTATCAAGTCCATGATCTAGAGATTGTATAAGACACTGAGTGAACTAATGAAAAGGCCAATCTGGAGGGACTGTAGGGAATTTCACCTTTTAACATAGATTATGGTAGACGATTGATAATATAACATGATATAAAGGGGGTATGTAGTCCTATAACTGTTTTGGTGTATTTGTGTAAGAGATTGTATGAGACTCAGTGAACTAATGAAAAGGCCAATCTGGAGGGACTATAGGGAATTTCTCCCTTTAACACAGATTATGGTATCCAGTTGATAATATAAGAGCATTAGTAGCATATTCCCTATAGAGATCTGTTTTTCTATATTTAGGAAAAAAAAATTAAAAAGTCAGAAAATGATTCTCATAGCAAATGTTCTATATTTAACTTTCTCTATAAGTTTTATACAGTATTTTCCAATGTATTAAAAATTACTATTTTACTCTATAATTATTAAATTATATTTAAAAATTTTCTCTCATCTCTTTCCTTTATATTTTTCGTAGCATTAACTTTTATTTTATATTAAATTATAAAAAAATTATTATTAAATAAAATAAGTAGTATAAAATATTATTTTAATGATATAAAGAGTGATTTAGTGAATATATTGTGATATATATTTGTATAGGA
This sequence comes from Taxillus chinensis, assembly GCA_023512835.1. Classification (NCBI taxonomy): domain Eukaryota; kingdom Viridiplantae; phylum Streptophyta; class Magnoliopsida; order Santalales; family Loranthaceae; genus Taxillus; species Taxillus chinensis. The sequence continues at coordinate 49,732,496 of CM042088.1, read as the reverse complement.
AAGCAAAAAGTAATTTAAAAATATAAATTTAAGAAAACTTGTTGGAAAACTATTGTGAGTGCTCTCACATGATGTAAAAGGAGTATATAGTCCTATAACTGTTTTGGTGTATTTGTGTAAAGAAGAAGATAGCGGGCTACATTTAATAAGTGACGAGTCTTGTGCTTTACTCTCTATTTTAAGAAGTGTGAAACAAGAGCGCTGGTGAAGAATGGTAGGTGAATTATTATATTGCAACAGTTGGGATGGAGAAAAATACTTAAGAACATTATTAGCACATAAATTTTCTATAGATATAACACATTCATTATTGAATTCATGATCAAAAGTAGAACATGAATTAGAAACCTCATATTGATCTTTTTATTAAATATTACTAACACGTAAGATTAGTCATTAATGAAGGGGACAAATACACTACAAACAAACACATGATAAGGATTCCAAATATCAGAGTAGACTAGACTGACTGAAATAGTTTGAAATAAACTTGCAATTTGAGGATAAATTTACTAACACACATCATTCATAGATAAATTAAAGACTCAATGGAAACAAGTGAAAATTGATGAAAGACTTTTGTTGATGGATGATTAAGGCACTAATGAAGCTTTTAAGCAATTAAAGATTGCTGGATATTAAGTGAATTAATGGCCAGCACAGATGCGGTGTCTAGTATTATGATCCTTAAAACCCAAGAAGTTCAAAAATTGATACAATGCAATCATGATCTCAAGTAAGTGAACTAAGGAAACTTCTAAATATAATAAACGATAAAGTAAAGGGAGAAAAATGTCCTAGAGATAAACAACCCATACTAGTAACTTGCAACCTAGAGCCATTGGGTGAAGTAACAAAAATATAGGGACCAGGTTTGGTGAAAGATATGTTTTGCTGAAGTAGTTTTTATTTTTTTGATAAGTGAATTTTATTAAGAAACCAAGCACACAAGGAGTGCACAAGAAAGAGAATACAAAAAGAACACGAGTAAAAAATTCAGCTCAACCCAACTCAAAAGGAACAAACAGAAATAACATCAAAAATAGAAGAGAGACGTAAATGCCCAAATCCAGCCAAACAATCCCAAAGGCACTGAAGAAAACAAAGTTGAAGCTCATCCAAGCGGTGTTGACAACCCTGAAAGAGACGAGCATTCTACTTCCGTCAGAGACACCAGATAATGCAATGAGGAATAGTGTGTCAGACCGCAGACGTTCTGCCCACCCGCCCCTGCCAGGAGGAGAAAAGCCCATAAATACTGTGAGGCATCACCCAAGACAGACCAAACAGCCCTAGGACGAAATCCCAAAGCAATCGGGCAACGGGACAATGAAGGAGAAGGTGGTCCACGGATTCCCCGGCCGCCTTATACATGTAACACCAACTAGGAATCATCATCCCACACCGATGCAGGTTATCTGCAGTCAAAATCCGCCCCAAAATCGCCGTCCAAGCAAAGAGAGCCAACCGCGGAGAAACCAGAGTCTTCCAAACACTCTTTCGTGGGAAGCACCCCAAAAAAATAGGCAACCAAGCCGCATAAAAAGACCGCACACGAAAGCCTTGAGCTTGAGCAGGACGCCAACATAAATGGTCCGGACAACCGCGGCGCAAGGGGGCAGAATATAACACCGAAAAGAAAGAAGCAAAAGCCTCCAACTCCCAGTCCTGGGAGAGCCGAGAAAGGTAACCTCCCACTGCACCCTGAAACCATGATCCGAGTAGAAATCAGGTACAAAGCCCTCACGAACAGTGGCAAGGCGGAACAACTCAGGATAAGCCAATTTCAAGGGCACATCCAAACACCATGCATCCTCCCAGAAGCGAATGGAAGAGCCATCACCCACCTCAAAAGCCACGAATGGAACAAAGGACTGCCAACCAAACCGAATAAACCGCCAAAGACCCACACCATGAGGACCACGAGGGGGATTAGAGGTCCAACCACCTCCTAAGGCCCCATATTTGGCCACAATGACCCGCCGCCAAAGAGAGTCATGCTCCATGCCAAACCGCCATAACCATTTCCCAAGTAGGGCTTCGTTGAAGGTCCGAATACGACGAATAGCCAACCCACCACAAGAGAGAGGACGGCAAATGGAAGCCCAACTCACCAAAGGATACTTATGTGCCGCCTGCGAGGAACCCCAAAGGAATTGTCGCTGAATCCACTCGATGCGAGCAACAATGGTAGCAGGGACGGAAAAGAGGGACATGAAGTACGTGGGCAAGATGGACAGAGTACTTTTAAGCAAAGTAAGTCTGCCTTCCGGCAGAAAGATATAACCTCTTCCACCCACCCAAATGCTGCTCCAAAGAAGCAATCACCGGGGCCCAAATAGCAAAGGATTTGAACCGAGCACCCAACAGAAGACCCAAATAAGTCAAAGGCAAAGTGGAGAGGCCTGCAGCCAAGGATCCCTGCCAATGCCACCGCATTAGGGACCTTGCCCACTAAAACCAATGCAAATTTACCCAAATTAATCCTCAACCCACTCGCAGCCTCAATCCACACCAGAACAATCCGCAAGTGAAACAAATGCAAGGGATCAACCTCACAAAAAATAAAAGTGGAATGTAATTACGATTATATTAATTATGATTTTTGGATTTCTCGATCGGGGACCGTGCCTTGTTTGGCGCTGGAGAGGGCTGCTTTGGTGATCCCATGAATTTACATCTTATCTCTTGGAATGTGCGGGGGCTTCATGATGCGAACAAACGTTCTTGTATTCGGTCCTTGTTGCATGCGTGGCGGGCAGATTTCGTTTGCTTACAAGAGACCAAGTTGGCCTCCATCTCCGCCTCTGTGGTTTGGAGCTTGTGGCGCTGTCGTTGGGCTGGTTGGTTGTTTCTTGCTTCTTTTGGGGCGTCAGGGGGTATTTTGTTGTTGTGGGACTGCCGGATGATGGAGAGGGTGGATGAGGCCATTGGTCGTTTCTCAATCTCTTGCTGGTTTCAAAATGTGGTGGATTAGCAGTTCTGGACATTCTCTGGGGTGTATGGGCCTAATCTGGTGTGCAATCGGTCTCTCATGTGGGATGAGCTTGCAGGGATACAGTCTTGGTGGGGTGGGCCATGGTGTCTTGGGGGGGACTTCAATGTGGTTTGGTACCCTTCAGAGAGGTCGGGGTCCGTAGGCTTTACCTCCTCGATGGTTGGTTTTTTCGAGTTCATTGATTCGCTGGGGCTAGTTGACTTGCCTCTTTCGGGCGGCTCTTTTACCGGGTCTAACGATCGTGAGGTAACTTCTTTCTCTCGGTTTGACCGCTTCCTGGTTTCCCCCGATTGGGTTGGAAGGTTTGTGCGTGTTACTCAATCCTACAAGAGCCGCTTTCGTTCAAATCATTTTCCCATTTCTTTATCTTGTGGCTCCTTGGATGGTGGTTCGCGGCCCTTTCGTTTTGAGCTTATGTGGTTTCAGGCTGTTGGTTTTCTAAATCTTCGGTCGTGGTGGGCTTCTTATCAGGTTGCGGGTAGCCCTAGGTCTATCTTGGCTGCCAAGTTGAAGTTGTTGAAGCTTGATTTGAAGAGCTGGAATGCTGAGGTTTTTGGGTATCTGGCTGCCCGTTGGCTTTCTTGCTTGCCGGGGCTTCGGGACCTGGAGGTGGTGGCTGAATCCCGCCCTTTGTCTGCTGCCGAGGTGGGCACCCAGGCAGCTCTTTCTGCCTCTCTTGAACAGCTTCTCCTAATGGAGGAGGTGTCTTGGCGGTAGAAATCCCGTGCCTTGTGGCTTAAAGAGGGTGATCGGAACTCTAAATTTTTTCATCACTTGGCTTCTTCTCACCGGCGGACTAACTCCATTTCTCGGTTGATTGTTGATGGGGCTGCTGTGACTTGCCTGGCGGCGATTCGGGACCATGTGGTGTGCTACTTTGAGTCTCTTTTTCGTGAGGAGGGTTTTTCCCGTCCTTTCTTGGATGGGATCCCATTTTCTACTCTCTGTTGAGGATAGTTTGTCGTTGGATCAGCCGTTCTCATTGGAGGAGGTGGAGTCTGTGGTTCATGGTTTTGCGGGGGATAAGGCCCTTGGCCCGGATGGGTTTCCTATGGCTTTCTTTCATCGGGGCTGGGGTTTCTTACGGGATGATGTCATGACCGTTTGCAGGAAATTCTTCACGTATGGTCGTTTTGCACGGAGCCTTAATGTTACTTTTATTGCCCTCATCCCTAAGAAGCCTAGGACGAAGGAGGTGAAGGATTTTCGTCCTATTAGCCTTGTTGGTAGCATATATAAAATTATTGCGAAGGTCTTGGCTGTCCGGTTGAAAGGTGTGTTGGGGAAAATTATTTCTCCTCCGCAAAGTGCTTTTGTTCGTGGGCGGCAGATTTTGGACTTGATCCTTATTGCCAACGAATGTATTGATTCTCGGCTTCACACTTCTAACCCCGGGGTTTTGTGTAAGCTCAACATTGAAAAGGCTTATGACCATGTTAATTGGGGCTTTCTGTTGTATCTTCTTGAGGGGTGTGGGTTTTCCCCTACATGGCGGCGGTACATTGCTTTTTGTGTGTCGTCGGCTCAGTAATTGGTGTTGGTGAATGGCTGCCCGAGTGGTTTCTTTTCTAGTTCTCATGGGCTCCGGTAAGGGGATCCTCTTTCTCCTTTGTTGTTTGTTATTGTGATGGAGGCTCTTAGCCGCTTACTTGATCGGGCTCTGGCTTGTAGTCTGCTCTTGGGTTTCTCGATTGGCACCGTTGGGCATGATCCCATGGTTCTCTCTCACTTGCTCTTTGCTGAAGTAGTAGTTAGGCTAGATGAAAGATTAGAATGTTGAGTGCCCTCCTACAGTAAATTTTTAGGATTCAAAATTAGCTATGAAGCTCAACAAATATAATAGAGGTGTTTATCACAATAAGATAGTGTACAAAAACAGGTAAATCATAATAAAATATATATCACCGTATAGCAAAATAACATGGTTACAAATTGTGATTCAAAGCACCAAGGGTCATGGCTTGAAAAAGAAAGCTTCAACAAGGCATGATCGTTGACAATCGATAGAGAAATCATGAAAATTATCTCAAACAAAATCTAGTGGACAGCAGCAATTTCTGGTGACATTTGTGAAAATTTTGGCCCTAGTGGTGAAATTGCAAGATGAGTCCGATGGTGGTCACAGATATAAAATCAGACAAAAAAACTCTAGATCGAAGAAAAAGACTCATGGAAGCTTGAAGAAAGCCAGCACAGTTTCCCAGATCTAGGAAAAACGAATTCCAATGATAACTCCAAGGTCAGATTTGAACTATTGATGAAAAAAGGATTCCAACAATGATAGCTGGAGCTGATTCTGGAAGCAGAGAAAGATTTTAGATTAGAAGGTTCAGAATCTTGATATGATACCATGTCTCTTGGAATAAGTACATCTAACTCTTTATTCTGGGCTAACTAGGTTATAAGGTCTAATCATCTTGTTTCGGTAAAACATACAGAACAACACACATTGTTGATTTTAACTTTTAATAGGAATTGGCTTTCTATGCTACAGGTGATTTTGTAGGTAAGAATGGAGGAGATTCATGTCCTGCAGCTGATTATGGTGGCATTCATTCACCTCCTGTCTCAGGTCAGTACTCAATTTATTTTTGCTTTATGGTTTTATAAAGGCTTTGGTCATGAACAATGGCAACTAGATGTCAAATGTATGCTATGTTGGAGGAAGCCAGATTAAAAGAGAAAATGCTAATATCATTTAAAAAAGAAAAAAAAGTACGAATTTTTGTCAAGGTCTGATGATGTGGACACATGTGAATGCTAAACATCAGGCTCGTGCTAGGGAATGGCTTCTTATGCTGCATGCAATTTTGTATATAAGAAAAACGAAGGGGAGATAATTTGTGTTGCTGCTAATTGTGAAGCTGAAGTGCCAATAATCTTTTTACTTCTGGATGTTCCTTTTATATAGTGGGGTTTCATGAACAATTGCAATCAGATGTCTAATGGTGTTTCATGTTGGAATTGGACATGGTTGGAAAAACTAGTAGTAATAACATTTTAAAAAAAAAAACTGATAAACTATGACTTTTTAGTTTTGTATTACAATGTCACTGATGTGAATATTGCATGCCGTAAACTTCTTTTGGGGGAACGTATCCTAACTAGTATGTGAAGCCTATAAGACTGCATGATTTAAGATTTACCATTTCAATTTGTTGGCTATATATGGCTTGCATACTCTCACTGTTTTAGTTTAATTGATTGATTGCCTCCCTTGCTTTCTAGGATTGGCTCCTCGGAGTATTGTCAGCGAAGGGAATGAGTCAAGCAGAAGAGACCAAGGGAATGAGTTAAGCAGAAGAGACGAAGAACTTGAAACTCCTGTAATCCATGCAACATGTCCTAGTGCACAAGTCCGAGATGAGTGCTGCTTTTCAAAGAAATCTCCATTTTGGAAATATTTTGAGGACGTGGCTTTATTCAAAAAGATGCCTCAAAATCCACATTTCAGTCCTTTGAAGGACTGTAAAGAAGTATTTCGTGAGGGTAGGGCTATAGGTTATATGATGGGTTTTATGGACTTGGCAGAGCAGGCCTCAGGATTGACAATTGATGATCCTAGATGCACCTTTGACCACTTGCTGGAAAATCTTCGTGAGCTGGAAGTGGTTGGATTTGATGTGAAGGCATTGCAAGATCAGGTGAATAAGCTGCTTACAGTCAAACTCAAAAAGAGCGATCTTCTCATACAAACACAAGAAATTGAAAAGCAGTTAGCTGAGCATGAGCAACAGAAATCGGAATTTGATGAAAAGGAGGATGAGTTGGAAAAGGCTATAAAGGAGTTGAAGGAGAAGAACACATCTCTTGTCGCAAAGAAGAACAAGGAAGAGTTTGAGATCACACTGCTGAGGTCAAGGATTGCTGATTTGATAGAAATAACAAATCATTTGGGTAATGTATTTGAAAGTGTTAGTTGCTGATTTGTGATGGTGGCAGATGCTATCTTTTGACAAATCATTTTGTGCTTGGCTCTAGTATGCAAGCAGCAACATATGTATCGTGATATAAAACATGGAACTTTGTTTTTTATTTTTTTAGGAAGGTATTGACCTCACCATTAGGCAGCTGCTACTCCTTATCAGTGTAGTGTTTTTGCGCGGCCCCTTAGTTTCCTGGTCATAATTTTATATGTAGCTCCTTTGTATTGAAGTTTACTGCTTGTTTAAAGTTTCCAAAGGTTTAATAGATGTCCCAAATGTCCCAATATTGTGCAATGTGTTAACATCCAGATCCGGCTGAGTGCCGAAGGAACAATGCGATTAGCTATTAATTTGAACAAATAAATGATAATTTATACTATCAATGATCAATGTTCGATGATGACACTCTTTTATCATTGTAATTTTTGTAAACCCTCTTTTCTTTTATTTTTGTAGGTTTAGTGCTTTCTGATTTTCTGTGCATCGAAGGATTTTTAGTTCTTTTTAGGGGAAAAAAACTATAATTCTCATAGGCTGCTTCAAAATTTTATTAATTTTTTTACATTAGTCTCAAATGTTTATCTTTAGTATTTGGGACTTCCCGATTCATATTGTACTTGTATTCATCAATGGGGGATTTATGTTTTTGTTTTTCCTTTCAAAAATGGCCTCCGACGTGGAGTGCATTTGGTTGTTTTGTGATTTTTTCTGTTTTAATAATAATAATTATTATTTTTATTTTTATTTTTATTTTTATTAGTTAAAATAAAACAAACGTTATTAATATGTGAATACTTATTTTAATTTTTAAGTGTTAATATGTAAATTATTGTTATAAGTATGAACATATAAATATTTCTTAAGTTGCTATATATTTTTTTGAACTTGGGTATTAATAATAATAATTTGAAATATTATTGCTCAATGTTTTATTATAAAATAAAATTGATAAAATATAATAAAAATATAAATTTATATTTTAAAGAATTTAATGGTTGAAATATTTATATATGGCCTTATTCTTTTGCCACATTTTACTTATGTTGCAACCATCGTGAATGGTAACTTTAAGAAATTGTGCAAGTTGTAAATTTTTTATATGCTAAAAATACTAATAGCTAGGGGAAAAGTTTAAAAAGTCATAAAATTATCTTCACATCGGATATCTTATATTTAACTTTTTTCTTAAGGTTTGTACAGTATTTCTTAATATATATAGGGAAGTACTGTTCACTCTATATAATTATTAAATTATATAAAAAAAATTCTCTCACCTTTTTCCTTCACGTTTCCATAACATTTACTTTTATTTCATATTAAATTATAAAAAAAATTATTATTAAATAAAATAAGTAGTATAAAATGTTAATTTAATTATGTATAGAGTGATTTAGGGAATCTATTATGATGTATATTTGTATAGAAAGCAAAAAGTAGTTTAAAACTATATATTTAGGAAAACTTGTTGGGAGGCTTATGTGAGTGCTCTAAGGCTGATGCCTGATAGCTTTTATCATTTTTAATATCCTGACCTTGAAAATTAAGTGTTATCATAACTATCTTGGATGATCATCTTGTATTCTTGACCTAAAAAATTAAATATGAAAATTAAGCAATATTTTTTCTCATAGTTTCCTAGTATTTATCAAGAGGGTTCACTTAGGCAAAGAAGAATGTTGCCTAGTCCATTTTGATTCATGAGTCAATGCCAACGATTGTTCACACATTCTTCTATGAGACTTGGCCAAAAGAGCCCTTCTTATGTACCAGATTCTTTAATAGAACATGGAGGTAGAACTTCACAGATTTAGGAAGTACTTTTTGTGTACTATTGACCTGCTTTAATTGTCTGCTCCAGGTGGTGTAGGTGTTTTAGCATGCCCTCTTGTGACTCCGTTGGTTAAGACTTGGATTGCATCCCTAACTGTCACCTTGATTCTCACATAAGTTTTGATGCTTTTACTTTCTTTATGAAATAGAGCATTTCAATAGACATCATGCACATCCTTATTATAGATGGTGATGTCTGTCTCCAAATATTTCTTTAGGTTCGCCTATTCCAATTGTCAGAGAGTTCGTTGGAGATTATCAAACTTTGTAAATACTTTGATCCACTAGATTACATTACCTGGGTTGACACTGATGCGGTTTGGTTAAAAAGGCATCATTCCGACCTTTGTTGTTGTTGTTGAGATCCAATGATAAAGAGAAAGAGGATTAGGGTTTTGAGCTTGTTGCTGGTTTTGAACTTAGTTGAATCATGTTTGATTATTGAATTATTATGACTCGCACAAAACATTACATGATGAAAAATAATAAGAAAGCATTGATTCAACACCAAATAAATTAAAGGTGTAATTGGTCACCTAAGAGGTCTAGGTCTATAGAATAAAATTCAAAAATCGATTATGTATATAGAAGGAAGAAGTACTCTCGTACTCTCATAACATCCATAAATTAATACCTAGTTTCAGCACATGGGAGATTATACTTATTTTAGTATTTTTTTTTTAACATTATTTTACCTAAAGAGGTGGTTTTTGGTTTTTCCTAGAAAAATATAAGTGGGACTAAAAGTTCATTGTGGAAAAAAAGGATGATTTTTACATGTTGAATATAAAAAGGAAAAAATGAAATAAAGGGACTTGCCACACTCAATTTTGGCCCAAGTAACTAGAGTGTGAGTATTAATTGTTCAATCTCATGGCCACTTGAGCTTTTTGTTTTATATTTCTAGAAAAAACTGAGTATTGTTTTGTTTTTGTTTTTTATTTTATAAAGAGAAAATAAGAGAGTAAAAAAAAATTGTGTCAAAGTACAAGAGGGTAGAGTATCATCACAACCACACAAATATAGGTAAACTAATACTACAGATTTGAATCAAAGAAAATAAGATGAACCTAAAATGAATAAAGATTGTTGATATATGATAACGAGTGATTTCCTTTAATGATCCTTTTTTTAGAAGATTTCCCATAAGAAGGTTACAAAATAATGCAAAGCTTGCTTTCGTTCTTTAGTTTTGGCTTTTAATTCAAAGACGTGGGAGGATTTCTAGGAATATAGTGAGGATTTCAAATATTCTCTCTTTTTCTTTTTCTTCTTCTTCTTCTTCTCTTCTTTTGTTTCACAATGCTAAGGATTGGAGGGTTTTTTTCGAAGTGATATCCCTCTCAAATGTGTAACTTGATGTGTAAAATTTCCTTGCAAAAATGTGGACAACTTCTATTTATAGATATGGGGGAGACAACCAATGCATTGGAAATAAAGAGGTCGTTGAGTTTTAATGTGCCATTTTAAAGTTCCCAAAAGTCGGTCATGGAATTCCAAGGAGCTGGCATTTAAATTTCAAACATCCAAAGTGGACAGATATCCGTAGAACACATTATAATAAAGTCCATGATAGCATATCCACTTACAAAGAAATTGCCACTATAGTCTTTCATGAGCACACTATTTATATGGGTGTCATTGTAGATATGTTTATGCATTTATATATTTGTATATTTTTTAATCAGAAATAAAATATTCAGATCATTACATTCTATTACATTGTCTTAAATTTTGATCTCGTTAAGAGATAAAGTAAAACTTGTTACAAATAAAGATGTATAAATCACATTACATGTAATTTTCATACTACACATTCATAATTGATTTATGTCATTTATGGTATTATATGTGACCATTGATAGGTTTGATCATGCTAAATATGGTGAAAACCACTTTGATCCTTCAATAGTATAATCAATTGGTGGAATTGTTCAAATATACTGTAAAACTATGATTGCAAAATTTTGGAGCACTTGTATAATCAAACTCAATTGAATATTTACATATATGGCTCAGTGGAAGATTTTGAAAAAAAATGACATCATGTGGGGCCGTACATGTAAATATTCATTGTATGATGCTTTTTTTGTTAGCCTATTAAAGTGATGTAATTAAGATTTAAAATATAAGACGTGAGGTATAATTATCATGAAATTAATATGTAGATATCAAACTGCTATATCTAATTTATAAGATGTCAAATTAGAAATAACATCATTATATATTAAAGTTATGGTCCCCTAGTTGGGTGCTCTTTTGTCTATCTTTCCATCAATGGAGCAATTGAAAACTATGATTTATAAAGGTCGCAGCAATTTGGAAGATCACAACTTGTCTAACAAACAATTAATAAAGATCCTATTATTAATTTAATTCTTGCATTTATATGTTACGCCTTATATTTCATGGCATTTGCTAATTTTTATGGCCTTTGGATGCTTAAGGATAGAGAAATAATAACTATTAGAACCTAATTTCTCTATGACTCTTGACAAGTATAAAACAGTCCATATGTATGGAAGAAATATTTTGTAGGCTCAATGTGAGTAAGTTATTAAAGAGAGTAGAAGTCGGTAATGATAAGTGTTAGCTCCTAATATTGCTCCTCATGGGGATGGCGCATTTTGAATACGGATAGGAGTATTTAAGGGACTATTGGTGTTATGAGGGTAGGCAAAGCCAACAAATTAGTTGAAATAGATAACATATTGTGGTGAGAGGTGTAGTTGATACAGAGCCGGTCCTGCCATTTTGCACGTTAAACTATTTGATGCATCCAAGTTTGAAAGACCTTCAAAAAATGTTTCTAGTGTAATATGTTTACGAGTTATCTTAGTTTAACTACACAAGTTTTAGTCTCGGTGAAAGTTTTAATACATAAAGAGATCTTATTTTAAACGACGTCACCCGCAATTGACGTCATCTCCTTAGAATGAAACCCTAACTCCAGACAAAGGGATGGATGGATATGCATTTCATTCACGGCCAAAGGAGCCGAAGCGAATAAGAGCAGCGCCGCCTCCGTTTCTATCTCCACACTTTCCCTTCGCGCCTCTACTTCACGGCGACCTCCGATGCCGTCACTAACGGTCCGGTGGCTTGCCATGCCCAGATTGAACACAGCCCTCCTGCTTTCGCCAACCCGCAATTTATGCACCCACCTCCCCCGCGTTAATTCGAACTATGTTGTCAACGGCTACATTCGCGATGGTCGCCTGAGTGATGCTCGCAAGTTGTTCGATCAATCTCCAACGTCTCTCGACGTGGTCTCGTGGAACTCAATGATCTCCGCCTACATGAGAAGCGGCCAGATCAGCGACGCACACCACCTGTTCGACGAAATGCCCGTTCGAGATGTCGTGTCCTGGAACACCATGCTCTCTGGGTTCCACGCTGTCGGGGACCCGGAAGGTGCCCTTCGGTGCTTCTTGCGCATGGGAAGCGCCGCCGGGGTAGGGCGCGACCAGTTCACGATGTCCATTGTGATCAAAGCGCTTCTCAACACGCCCTTCAATCTCCTGATTCCGCAGTTCCATGCCATCACGGTTCGTCTAGGGCTTAATCGTTGTGTTATCATCGGCTCTGCACTGCTGCGAGGTTACGCAAATGTGGGGAATCATTCGGCCCTGCGTGCAGTGTTTGATGACATCTTTGAGAAGGATGTGACCTCGTTTAATGCATTGATCTTGGGTTTTATGGACTTGGGCTGCACCGATGATGCCCAGAAACTGTTCGATGAAATGCCCAACAAGAATATAGTTTCTTGGACTACCTTAGTCAATGGGTATATTGCAAATAACAATCTAACTGAAGCTCGGTCTGTGTTTGATAAAATGTGTGTAAGAAACGTAGTCTCCTGGACCACGATGATCAGCGGATACGTGCAAAAAGAACAGTTCATGGATGCTCTGGAGCTGTATTTACACATGCTACATTCCGAGATCAGGCCAAATCAGTTCACATTTTCTAGCGTTTTAGATGCGTGCGCAGGCTGCTCTTCACCTCTGACAGGCCAGCTAATTCACTCAACCATTTTGAAGTCTGGTATGCCTTGTGATGTTGTCCTGTCAACCTCTCTCATTGACATGTATGCAAAATGTGGGGACCTTGCAGCAGCATACTGCATTTTCGAGAGCATGCCAGAGAAGAGCTTGGTGTGTTGGAATGCAATAATAGGTGGGTGTGCGAGGCACGGGCTAGCACATAGAGCATTGGAAGAGTTTGATAGAATGACGAGTCATAACATTAGGCCTGATGAGGTTACTTTTGTTAACATGCTAACAGCGTGTGGACGTGGAGGGTTAGTTGAAGAAGGTGTGGTGCTTTTCAATTCCATGGAGACGGTGTATGGAATTTGTGCTGGTGTTGAGCACTATGCTTGCATGGTGGACATCTATGGGAAACATGGCCAGCTAGAGAGAGCGTGTGAGTTGATCAGGGAAATGCCTATTGAGCCGGATGCTGTTGTTTGGGGTGCATTGCATGGGGCCTTCGATCTACATTCGAATTTGAAATTTGATAAATTTTCAATGGAAGGAATTCAGAAGCAGGTGGATCATCCTGCTGCAGATGCAATGGTTTCAAAAATCCAGTGAAAGCAGAGAGTGGAACGGTGTGATTGAGCAAAGAAACATGTTGAAGCAGTAGGCGGATAGTAGGACAGTCTTCTATGGCTATGGTGTAAGATGAGGTTTGGTTGAAGGTTTGGTGCATTTTAATTCCATGGAGACCAAATGCACCTAGTTAATGTGCCATCCAGCCCATCAAAAGTTACGAAAAGGTAGAAGGAACACTTACTTTGTGCGTGTTCATGTGTAATAATAGGGTACAGAGATCTGGTATTGCCTACAGCCTCCCGGGACTCTAATGTGTTTGACAATACCAAGAGAGATCCATCTTCTTCTCCTTATATGCTTGCATGGTAGACATCAATGGGAAAGATGGCCAGCTAGAGAGAGCGTGTTGCTTATTAGGGAAATGCCTATTGAGCCCGATGCTGTTGTTTGGGGTGCATTGCTTGGGGCCCTCGGTTTACATTCGAGTTTGGAATTTGATAAATTTGAAGCGGAAGGAATTCAGAAGTTGCAGGTGGATCATCCTGCTGCAGATGGAATGGTTTCAAAAATCCAGTGAAAGCGGAGAGTGGAACGGTGTGATTGAGCAGAGAAACGTGATGGAAGAGAGGGGGTGCTGAAAAGCAATATGCGAGTAGTTGGACAGTCTCCTCTATTGCTTTGGTGTAAGATGACGCCCGATAATTGTACAAATTGTGGACTGTTCTCCAAATTAAAAGAACCACAATTTGAAAAAAAAATACTAAAATATAAACTTCCAAAATACGTTAGATCATAGATAAATATTTTTTTCACGCATGATTTGATGAATTCATTGTAAACATAATGTTATCGCGTAATTTATGCATTCTTGCCTTTACTTTTTTTTTTCTTTTTGAAGAAACATTCTGCAATGGCAACTTTCATTGAGCTGAAGGAGGGTCCCTAAAAAGGTATGGTCCTTTCTCGAAAAATCCTAATCAACCTTTTACGCTAAGAAACCAAATGTTATTTTTTTCCATGTTCGCCCTGTAAAAATCCGTCAGTCGGTCTTTTTAAATTCACAATGCAATGTGCCTAAAGCATATATTGTGAGTGTACTTAATTAAAATTACAATACATTCAGTCAACTGTAAAAATGATTTTTAAAAAAAGAGCAAATTCCCGAATCATAAGGTTATTTTGGTAAGATAACGAACTGCAATCACTGAATGTAATGTAGTTGCATAATTATACATGAATGGCATCAAATCGTCCTTGCGAACTAGCACACGGAGGTTGTCCCAGGCTGACTGAGGCGTCAAATGCACCCTACTTTCTACCCTTCCCCTCCCCTGCTTCTTTCTCACGTTTTCGGTAGAGCTTCTCAAGGATACGTTTGGCCTCACACTGGGGGAAGTTCGCAAGATGGTAGTAATCGGGTGCTATGTCGACCAGCCTGTAAGATAAAGGATGTTTGTCATAAAAGTATCTTCCAAAGGAACCAGAGTCCTAATCATGGAAAAAAAGAAGAAAGTTAACCAACCATTCCCCGCGAACATCTGTAACCGTGCGAATGAAATTCTTGCTAGTTAAAACATACTCGTTATAGATCACCCAGTCTGGCTTATGATCCAAACAATTTGACGGATGCAAGTGAACCACCTAAAAAAATACTCGCGGTGAATATGGAAAAAGCAAACTGCAAGTATGTTTCCAGTTTATGACTATATCATACTATATGAAGACAAATATGTGCATGGTCCATGGTGTAACAAACAAAAGCAAACTGAAAGTATGATTCCAGCTTATAACTGTCATAATATATGAAGACATATTTCTGCAAAGTCCATGGTGTGACAAATAATACCTGGTTGTCTTTGACAGTTAAATACTGCCCTGTACGCTCTAAATGGGCTACCTGCATAAAATATCCTGACAGCATAGCCTTTCTAATGTTGATGTAGTATTCGCGGCTGTTGAAATCGGTGCTGCATAGCCTGAGGTTGTGTCTAGTCAAAATGCGCGCTAGCTGCTGTCTCACATTATCAGCCGATTTCAATGCTCTATGATTTAAAAAATTTTCATAGCACCAGGAAGAATCTTCATCTGCAACCAATCAGGAATATATAAATTATAAACATTAAATTTACTGCAGCTTGAATTCGCTGAGTACCTAAAAAAAAGAAGCAAAGAAAAGAAGAAAAGCGGTACTTACTGTTTTGTTTATATGCGTGATATACATTCAGGAGTGTAAGGTGATCCCCATCAATGTGTCCAAATCGAGCTTTAGCTTCATCTGCAGCCTTTTGAGCCTCCCTAGGCCGGACAAAGCAATTGGGTACTAAAGACAGAAATTGGTTATCACAGAGGAGGCCCACGTTGGTCAGCAGATGCATAGAGGTGAGACGACACCATTTGCTTCATGAGAGAATACTGAGAAACTGCAACTATCTGCATCAGCACTTAGAAATCCTATGACACATACCAACTGGGGGCATGGAACAAGACTTTTGCTGATGACAACCTAATTGAAGATGGATGCATCTCTAATCGCATGCAGATGTACTACTGTACATTTGTATGCAGTGCATCTAACTTCATATATGAACATATGGCACAAAAACGCATACACGCACATGCCAGAATACATAATCCTGTGGACATGAATGATGAAGCATACATTCATATCCCAACAGAATCACTTCCCCATGAGATTAAGGGACTTGACAGACTCAGCAGAACAAGAAAGCAGAATTATACCTGAAAGCATGGCACATACAGACAGGATCTCATTTGAACAGTTGAAATCTTGACTGACAACAAGCATCTTTGACATCTGAGGATCTAATGGAAATTCACTCATGATTTCCCCTAGCTTGGTTAAGTTTCCTTCATCATCCAAGGCTCCTAAGTAATTCAACACCTCTAATGCCCGCATCAATGTTTCCGGGGCTGGTGGGTCCATAAAATCAAAATGGACTAAATCATCTATGCCTAGCTTCTTCAGGGTAAGAACGGTATTTGCCAGGTTAGATCGCAATATTTCTGGATATGTTTGCGGCTGCAGGTCATTATTGAAGCTTCTCTCTGTATATAGTCTGAAACATTTTCCTGGTCGGGTTCTTCCAGCACGCCCAGATCTCTGGTGGGCACTCGCCTTTGATATTGGAGAAACCAACAATGATTCAACACGAATACGAGGGTTATAAACTTTTTGTTTAGCAAACCCAGGATCAATAACATATACTATACCATCTATGGTCAAGGAAGTTTCTGCAATATTTGTAGAAACTACAATCTTCCTCCCAGCCAGGCCTCCCTCATTCAATGGTGGTGGAGCAGGTTCAAATATTTTCTGCTGCATGGCCGGAGGAAGCGTGGAATAGAGAGGCACTACTTTCACAGCCCCTACTTGGTCTCCCATGTTTCCAATTTCTTTAGATATCTTGCGGCATGCATCTTCAATCTCCTCTTCCCCGGTGAGGAATACAAGTATGTCACCAGGAGGTTCACACATGTGTATCTGCACAACTGTCCGAATAGCTGCTTCCAAATAGTCTCTCTCAGGCTCCTGGGTGTAAAAAATCTCAACCGGATGAAGCCTTCCAGGAACTTTCATAAGAGGAGCACCGAAAAAATAACTTTGAAACTTTTCAGCCTCGAGGGTTGCACTCATAACCACTAGTTTCATGTCCGGCCTATTCTTCAGCACTTCTTTTAAAAGCCCAAACAAAACATCAGTTGCAAGGGTCCTTTCATGAGCTTCATCCAAAATTATTACTTTGTATCGTTCTAAAAGTGGATCTGTCATGGCTTCTCTAAGAAGCATACCATCGGTCAAATACCTAGAACCAACAGGAAAAACAAGGCATTTACTACTAGATTAAGCAATATAACAAATAGTCAAACCACACAGAGCGTCAAAACAAGCAACAAAGCTCAGATGATGAATATAAATTCACCATGAAGAAATGACAATAAACTTACTTCAAAACTGTCCGTGCACTGCTGCAGTCTTCAAAACGGATGCTATAACCAACTTCCTCCCCAATAGTTACATCCATCTCTTCAGCAACTCGGCGTGATACAGACATTGCAGCCACCCTACGCGGTTGTGTGCAAGCAACCATCATCTTCTTCCATCTGTCGGAGGTCTCTAAGTCAACGGCTTCCAAGACAAACTGAGGAATCTGTGGAACATAAATGCTTCTTCAGTTTAAAATCTATGTTCAACCGTGCAAGAACATATACTTCCAAAACAATTACATCCATCTAACTCCCAATCTATAGCATCGCAATTTTAAATAAAGCTTCTTGACGCTGAAAGAAATAAATATAAAAAAATACAAAACAAAACTATATCAACCTATCTTGAAAAAGGCTTAGGACCCCCATGAAAGGAGCAGGATCTCCCAAAATGATGGCTGTACAAAATACAATCAACTATGGTGTTTCAGGATATTAGATACACATCTCAAACTCACTAGAGAAACAGGTAAGCAAGCTGCGTTTTTTATTCTGCTATGTTACAGGTATGAGCATAAGTAGACACTTACACGGACAGTGGATGCTGGGATGGAAATAAAGTTGTAATAAAAGTCAAGAAAGCGCAACCAATGGAGTTCCTCCTAAGGTCACATAGCAATCACAAACGTTGGATATTATTGTAATCAAGGAGCCTAAAATCACCACACTTTTAATCATCGAGTCTCATGAGACAAGGGCAACAATGTAATGGTTTACATGGGTATCAACCAGTATGAACTATAAACAATCTTTTTAAAAATAAAAAATAAAAATAAACGCCCTTCGATAGAAGTGTGTTATTTAAGAATCCGCAGCCGATCACAAAACATTTAAAAAGCATGTTTCAGAAATCCCATCAATGACGACATCAAACTTATGAATTTTAGTAAGAGAGACCTAAACTTCATTCAAAGCATCGAACGAAAACAATAACACGACCACGTCCAGATTTATCAATCAATAACGAAAACAATATACCAATCCAAGCAACAACTAGATCCGGGAAAAACGTAAGAGAAAATAGTAAAGCGGCAAATTTCCAAAGAAAACAGAACATTGGCTTACAATCGAAAAAAAAACTACACACTAAATTAAAAGAAATCAACGAAACAAGAAGATTTCCTCAAAACCAACCTGGGTTGTTTTCCCACTACCAGTTTCACCAACCAAGATGAGGGTCTGATTGACCTTCAACGCCTGCAAGAACTCTTCCTTCTGGTGCCAGACCGGGAGCGTCTTCCGCTTCTCGAGAATGTCGTAGTACCTCTGCGAGTACGGCCGATTATTCCAAACATTGGTGGAGCTGTTAGGGTTCGGGGCGGTTCCTCCGTTGGGCTTCATTAGCTTCCCTAGGGCCGAGGGCTCGTCCACCACATCGAACAAGCTCACCTTCCTCTTCCGCTCCATCCCCATAAAACCCGAACGTCCCTAATCTCGAAGGTCGAACAATCTGAACATTGAAAATGTTGAATCAATCAATCAGTCAATCAGGAGCCCGAAGAAATCGTCAGGTTGACTCATGAACCATTGAAATCAAAGAAGACATGGGTGTGGATGAGGGAGGGAGGGTTGGGGACCCAAGAACAAACCCTAGACTTGCAGGAGGTGTTGAGAAGCAGGCTAGGGTTTTGGTGGCTTCAGTTCGTATATGCGGGAACTCGGGCAGAGAAAGTAGAGGATAGAGGGTAGCGGCGGCGGGAGGGGAAGAACCACAGCTCCCACGAGGCGGCTAGGGCTGAACCAACCCAACCCAACCCGACGGTTGGGACTTGGGATTCGACTAATCCACCAGGTGGGGGGTTCCGGTTCCGGTTTCGGTTTCGGTTCCGACCGCCTCTCCCAAAACAAACAAACAAACAAACAAAGTAACAAACAACCAACTTGAGAGGTGTTGGTGATTGAAATTTGATGATGATGATGATGTTGTTCGCGGCTCGCTTGCGAACGTATCCAAACTCAGACTCCGGAGTCTACTTCGATTAGGTGTTGTGGATAATACTTAGGCCTGGATTTGAGCCCAAAATCTAGGTTTGTTTGTTTTTTTTTTTAAGGCCCAGTAATCAAGCCCAAAAGTTTATGCCAGTGCAGTGTTTTTTATTTTTTTATTTTTTATTTTTTGTTATGAATCGATTTTTTTTTCCTTTCCTTTGCATGATAACATTTTGCTTATGAGCTAATAACACTGATAATATATAACATTAACCTTTTTATTTATTTATTTTAAAGATTGCAAGTTTCATTCTATCCTTGTGTGATGGTGATTGGTTGATGTCGTCTATAAAGCAACAAAACCCACGAATTTAGTAAATGACAAAAGCACAATAAAAAAATTAATCAATACTATTGAAATTTTTGGATGTCCTGTGTTAATTCAACTTTAAAAATGCGTATGTTAATTGAAAGTTATATATCCCTGTCAAACGGATGAACAATGATCACGTGTGGACTTCCTAGAGATTTGTTTTCAATACGTTATAATATAACTTGTAAGATAATTAGACAAAATATTTTATGTGTACATATCTCCAAAAAAAAAACATTATGGAGGTCTTATTGCTTTTGCTATTTTCTTTTGGTCATTTTTAAAATTTTAATTTATACATGATCACATAGATTAATTTTTAAAATAATATATATGTATATATATAACTAATTTAATATATTTGCTATTTGTGCGGGGATATACCTTCCTACTCTTTCCATATTTAGCTTCTTTGATTAAGCTTAAGAGTTTTTTAAAAAATTAATTTACTTACTAGTTTCATAGTTTTTTCTTAAATACAAGGGTCAATGATCACATGAAGCCTCTAAATATTTGCTTTCAAAGTAATCGAATACGATGAACAATGCTACGTATAATCGGAGGTTGTATATTTTTTGAGTAACCATGATGACATGACAACATACCAATTCATCGAAAGAGAGAGGAAAAAAAAAAGAGATCATGGTCATCTAATTGACCACGATTTCGCGACAATATCGTGAGCCGATTGCACGAATATTTATTTTTTATAAAACAAATGTTACTTCATCTTCTGCGCCCATTTATATTCATACGTATGTTTATCTCTAAACTCTTAAGTTCATATATTTTTTACGTAACAACTTCAACATATTTTACCATCTAAAGGATCCCTCCCAAACTAGGAGAGTGAACTTTAAATTGAAATTCTTAAGTCATATTTGATTATTTTAGTTTATTGTCATTTTATGAAAATAGTAGTTATTTTTTAATTAAAAATAATAGAAGGAAAAAAATTATTATTTTAACTTTTTATTTTATATATTCAAAAAATAATTATTATTTTAAAAAAATTAAACTAATGATAGAATAACTAAATATATTATTATTTAAATATTTTTAAATAATAAAGTTATTTATCTCTATATATTAAATTATTAATTTTTATGATTATTACATTACTAGAATTATAAAAAATATTTTTAAGAAATATAAAAAATATGTCATTTTTAAAATTATAAATTTAAAAGATATAACAATATAATATAAAATAAAATAAAATCTCTAAAAAGTGATGTGCATTATCTATTTGTGGCCTCATATTTTGGTTTTGAGACCACAAGTCGACCACGTTACTTGACTGGCGGGGTCCATCTTATTTAAATAAAATGAGTATTTTATTATTACTTTCACACCCCATGTCCAGATCTCGCGTCGTGCACCACCGCCGCAGGGAGAGCAGCTCACAGTCACCGCAATGAACACCCAGATTGAGAGGTCATGCCCTATCTAAACCATCCTAGCAAAAAAATTAGTGGCGAGTTAAGAAAAAAAAAAAAACCCAAACCCACCAATTGCAGGCCGTGCTCTGCAACTGCAATCCATACCCAGCAAAAACAATTGCTAGTAGGCCATGCTCTACGTCTCAAAGGTAAACAACCCCGAAGGTAAAATTGATGAAATTGAATATCAAAAAAAAAAAAAAAAAACCAACCCATTCAGATTCAGTATGAATAATCAATATATACCATGTATTTTATATTTGAAAATTTATAAATAAACCTTTATCATTGATTTGAAGTATAACCACCCTATTATTTTATTCATCGATCACCCCAACAACCATATATGATATATCTAGCTAGAATAAATAAAAAAAGAGAAATTAAAAAAAAAAAACCGGAAAGCATTACATTGTACATTTGCTTCCTTTGTAAAATTAAATACATCCATAACAGACAACGGTATGAATAGAAAAATAAAATAAAATAAAAGGCCTTAAATAATAATTTTAGAAACACGTACGTCATTAATAAAAATTGAATCACCGCCTCTTGACGGTTCCTTCGTTCCCCGCCAGGGTCAAGTACTTGTCTTTTCTGGTGAGCCGAGTGCACTCAAACCCCAGCGCTTTCCCAATCTCACTCTGCACGCGATTGGCCAGCCCAAACCTCGACTCCCCACCACCCGAGCGCGTGGACGGCGGCGTGAGCACCACGGGAAGAAATCGGACGGTGGAGACGGGGCAAGGGTTCATCAGGAAATACAGTGGGTCCAGGAACTTAAGCCCGGCGGCGGTGGTCCCATGAAACATGCAGAGGTGGCAGTCCAAGGCGACGGGCACGACGGCGTCGCAGATCTCGGAGAACAGCGGGCTGAACCGCAGCAGATACGGCTCCCTGCAGGTGGTCCCCTCCGGGCAGACCACCACGTCACCCTGATCCAACAGCTCCCGCATCATTGCCGCGTCCCGTTCCCTGTCCCGCCTCAATCGGACGGTCCTGATGGGCGCCAGCACCTCGGAGAGTCGGCTCAGGCTGTACGTGACGGCCGTCACCGGCCTGTTAATGCAGAATGAGATGTACAGCGGGTCCAGCAAGCTCCTGTGGTTACACACGTAGAGGACGCCGTTTTCCTTACCCGTGTCGTGTCCCGCAGGGACACGACTGCTGTCCGGCTCACCGCCAACCTTATTTATTGATTCGGTTCTGTTCCTACTGTAACAACCTAGACTTTGGGTCCACGCGGGAGGTGATGGGTGGGACTTTTGTACGTGCACGTGGAGGCCGGAGAAGGCGAGCAGCGGGACGGAGACGGCGCGAGGGAGGGTTAGGGTGACGACGGCCCGGGCAATGGCGAGGCAGAAGCCGAATGGGAGCCACATAAAGATTGCGAGAGCAGCGGTCGGGGTGGGCCTGACAGACAAGCGGCCGTCGTGGAAGACGAGTGGTTTGGGGTAGGTGTCTCTGGGAAGGACACGCCACTTCCTCTTCTCTGATCTGCTCACCATGTAAATCTCCTGCATGCCATATTACATCAGCAATTATTGCAACCATCTGGCTTCATATATCCAAGGCTAGCTCTTTTTTTTTTTTTTTTGGGTGTCTTTTGAATTCATATAATAATTATATCAGCAATACATGTAAAAGTGAAAGCTATTAAGAGTATGTGTGTGTGTTTTTCCTATTCCACTATTTTTTTATTATTATTATTATTTAAATCTCATTCCATATTTATGTTTCTCCATTCAATGCCAACTGTAATGGTCCATCGTTTTTTTAAACTAGATTTAAATATTTTATAGAATCTTAAAAACATTATTTTGCCGTACTTATTTGAAATTTAATTAGCCCCTTGTTTATATATATTAATTAGTTCCACTTTAAATTCTTATTTCTTTTATCATACTTTATATATATATATATATATATATATATATATATAATATATAATACGTGTGTGTATGTATAAAAACATTTTTCTACCTTTTTTCGGAAACTTTCCTAATATGCAAAAATAGCAAACCGACTCAAAACTTAAATAATGATAATGATTTGTAAATGATAATATTTCCTCCGTTCCGTAGATAAAAATATAAATAATTAATTAATTATGAATGGAGCGCAGAGACAATTGATTACCTTGCAGTGCTGAGAGAAAAGGGGATGATCAAGGCCGTTGATCCCACAGATTCCAATGGCATCATCACCGGTAGTATGAGTATCAATGTTCTCTCCTGCATGAAGAGGGAGCGGGTAGTGCACGCTGTTGTCCTCCATGACGCCCACAAAGTAGCCACGTACCACCTTCACCTGTCTCAACGCCACGGACTCAATCCCCATGTAGTCCCTCAAGAAGCTCTCCACCATCTCCCTGGGCAACCCGCTGACGCCTACCCTCCGCCCGCACCGCCGCACCGCCTGGAACCCCTCAAGCCCGACATCCTCCAAGTAAAACTTGGGGAGCACGGCTCTGCCGGCCCGGAAGCTGTCCTGCTTGATCCCCACGAAACAGACCATCACCATGGCCTTAATCTGCATGTCCGGGGAGAGGAGGCAGATGAAGGGGTAGAGCAAGAAGAGGACGAGAGCGCGCAGGAGGCTGCCGGCCTCGAAGGCGACGAGCATGAAGTAAGGGAAGAGGGAGGGTGAGCGGAGCAGCGCTCCTTCCACGTCGAACACCACCGTCCGGTCACCCAGGTTGGATGCGGAGCGGTGGGCGAAAGAAGGAAACCTCTGTAGTTTGCACAGCGGGAAGCGGGCGGCAGCGGCCTTGTATCGAAGGTTCCGTGGTTGTTTAAGGAACATGCGGGAGAGGAAGATAGAGAGGGTCTTGAAGAAGGCAGCCTTGGTAGGCATTTTGGCTATTAGCTAGCTAGCTAGCTACCTAGATTTGTTGTTGTTGTTTTAGTGTTATATATTAATTACTCGAGCTGGTCGATCAATCGATCGTATGTTGGAGTGTTGCGCTGTAACGGCTATTTATATTGGGTTGGAAGTTGGAATGGACGAAGAAGAAATTAATTTGACATTTTCTTAGCCGCGTGGGTAACGGTTGGGGTATACGTCCCTGTAGCTTCCTTCCTCGATCGGGGGTGACCCACTCAAATAAATGCCATTATAAAGTTGCATCGATTTGGGCATCTAACCACCCGTTTATTGAAATCGCCCATATCTCTTGATTAATTTAGCTCTTTTTGCATCTTTAAATCCTCATTTGACACCTACCCTTCATCTACAACTCATTATCATCGTCATCATCATCATCATATATATATATATATACATATATATGAAGAATGCATTATTCTCACCAAAAGCTTTTGACGGATCAGAGATATTATTATTTAATTTCCCGCGTAAGAATTAAAACGATAATTGTTGAGAGTTGGTTTGAATCCTAGGGTGACATAACATTGGGTTTGGGCAGCGCCCCCTGAAGTGGGCGTTGACCGTTGGGGGAAGTGCTTTTTTTTTTTTAAGGTTGAAAGATAGCTGGTGGAAAAATGGGAGCGTTCACTGTCGTGTAATTATGTAGCCTATGTCATTCATACAGGAACAAGAAATCAAACAGTTGAATTGTACGTTTAAGTGGGAATATAAGTCCATATATATCACCCGCCCAAATGGTGGCAGGTCTATAAGTGAAAGCTATTAAGAGGACAGGGGCACTATTTTTTTCCTAATGTGTGTGTGTATGTTTTTCCTATTCCACTATTTTTTCATTTTATTTTTCATTTTATTTTATTATTATTTAAATCTCATTCCATATTTATGTTTAAGTGGGAATATAAGTCCATATATATCACCCCGCCCAAATGGTGGCAGCTCTATAAGTGATGGTAAAAATTTCACCTTCTCGACATAAGACATTCAGTATGATACCTTATGCTTTGTCAGTTGTCACAAAATTATAAAACGTAGATTCAAATATATATATATATATATATATATATATATATATATATATATATATTGTGTGTGTGTGTGTGTGTTATAAAAGAATCTGATTTTGAGCCAGATGCAAACCTGATTAATTAATAGCGAAGTGAGTAAAGTGAGTGCTTGCGGGCGTATGGATATATTCACGGGTAGAACTTATATATAACTCATTCATAAATTAACAAGAAATCAATATAAGTGTCTAAAGTAAGTGCTCGCGGGCGTGCACTTGAATAAAATTTATTTTAGGAAACGCACCCCCACTCTTTAACCTCACACACAATAACTCTCTCTCTCTCTCTCTCTCTCTCTCTCTCTCTCTCTCTCTCTCTCTCTCTCTCTCTCTCTGGCTGCATGAATTATAATAAATACAAAGGTTCCCATATATTTCTGTCATTTTGTAGTCCACACTTTCAACACCCAGCAATTATAGGGAAGGGAACTTATTTATTGACTGGCTCATGTCATAGAGACTCATACACATACACTGCCAGTCCCCTGCTTTAGCTAGCTAGCTAGCTATCTATCTATCTCTATCTACCTGGCATTACAGTTGACTATTTATATTCCCGCCCCCGCCGCACACATCGAAATCTAGTTGGTGAATAAATGTGTAAGATTTATCTGTTTTTAATTAACAAGGAAAAAAAAAAAGCAGAGTGCACTTTAAACGGTTGGGATGACAGGCAGCTCTGTTTTTAAAAAGATAGAAGGGTGAAGTTACTGCAATGAAGAAAAAGCCGAAAGCGTGTTCAGAGTTCTGGACCTCGGGTCCGTACGTGCGCGGGCAAAGGCTCTCTCTCCTTCTCACGTGGTCACTGGTCACAACAACGTACGTAGTAGGTATATGTCTTGTTGCAACATGTATATATTTCTAATACGGAGGATATTAACACTTTATATTAAAAATGTTACACCATGCATGACCATACTATTAGTATTATACACGCGAATTATCATTAATATATATATATATGGTGGATAATAGGCATTTAAGAGTGCAGGTCCGAGTCGAACCACAGTGGGCCAGCCACTCCCGGAATCACCAGACCAACTTAACCGTGACTGGCAGCAGGAGGTCAATATTTTGGCCTCCGGAATGTTCATTTTATTCAATTTGATGGTCTGACCGCGACCATAGATTGGTCTACAAATTCGGGAAAAAATAGTCCCTTTTTGGGGTTTATAACAAAAAGTAAGAGGATTACTTTGAATCAGTGTCATTAGGCTATGAAAACGATGGCAGCCACTAGTGAGGGGCCCCCATATACATATATATATATATATATCACTCATATGTATTACTTTTATTTTATTTTATTTTCCATCCACCGATGGATGTGTCTGCGTGTTAAATAAGTTCTTTTGGTTGATTTTTCATTACAATTGGTTTTGCCCTTATATTTTGTTAATTTTTGTATTTTTTATTTTGGATGGGATCGATAAAAAAAGTTTAAATCTTAAATCTTTTTATTTTTATCCAATATATATGACTTGCTTTGACAATTAATGAGATTTGACATAATAAATATATTTAATTAATTATGAAAACAAATAAATATTGTCCTACGCGTCATTGTAAAGTTAATATAAAAAAGATATTTTGTAAGATAATATTATTTTAAAAAATATGATTATTTTTTAAAATAATAAATTTAAAAGTATATATTGCTAGTGAAAATTCATTTGAAATATAATTTTTAAAAATAATTATATTTTAAAAAAATAATATTTTATCTGAGAAAAGAAAGTCTACATATGGATATTTTAAAAAAAACGTATAAGTTAATCTTAGCCGATAATAAAAGTCGAAAAATTATACTCACGTCTACATCCACCATTAAAAATCAAATTCAGTTGGTTATTGGATCATTCATGATTCATGATTGGTGCGGGCTCTTGCACGACTCATAATAAAATATTTCAAAACCTTTAAAAAAACAAGTGATGAAGATTGAAGAGAATAGAGAATTTTAAGGCACCGCCTAAAAACATAATTCAAACCAATATGAGTAATACTATATACTGTATAATTAATATGTAACTGTGGCAATATAAAAACATATTAGATTATGAGAGAAAAAATTATAATTTACCATTTTATAGTAATCGTGGTGAGACAATTATAAAAAATATTTTTAAACAAACACACACCGCATACATGCCTTGAGAATTCTCATTTCATCATTGGTTATGGTAACTTGCGTGCATGTGTACTCGATGCTCATTCCGGCGACGGGGAAAAATCATCAGCATGCAGTATAATTAAATTAGATTTGTTGACTTTTGTTTTTGTTAAAAGAAAGAAAAGAAGATAATGGAAGAAGACCTGACCACTTCAAGGGTTGTTAGCTAGTTAAGTAATTAATATATGTTAGTCTCAAATCTAAAGGCGAATGCGACTTGTGGGTGCAAGTACTGCGCCGCTGTCCGCGGTCCGCGGATTTGATGTTGTCCAATTGAATAATTCAAATTGAACACATGAAGCAACACCTTTACAAAATAACTTCAGGAATTAAACGAGAATATATATGCACACGAAAAAATAAAAAATAAAAAAATCACATGTCATATGGGTCTGCACAATGGGGAGCTGAACGGCGGCCAGGTCAGACCCCGTTTAAGGAAATAGATAAGTGACATTTCTTTTTGGTTACAACCGAAGATAATTCATATCCGATGTTAAATTATTGCTTGTGTTTTTAATAATATCTATATAAAATATTTTATGTAATTAAAAGAGTTACATGTCAATTCTAAATTAATGAAAGTCTGTGTTATTTATTAGTGTTGAAATTAAAAATACAAAAGCATTTTCCCCCCCCTGTAATTAAAATAAAATGAATATAGTATTAGAGATTAATAAACAAAAGAATAATAATTATGACTCATAAGTCCGTTCTTAGTTCATTAAAAGTATGCATGTTATACCATTAATACTATTATAAAACTTAACCATAGTGTAATAACCATACCATATACCCTACCCGACCCCCCTCAAACTTAGAACGGTGACATTTCTTTCTGGTTAAAGTTTTTGTTTCTAAATATTCAAAGGTTTAAAAAAACAATTTTTATGTGTTAAAGTTTTTATAGTTTTTTATTTTGTAAGTTTTAAATTTTTATTTCTTTTTAAAAAAGTTTTATTAAAGGTTTTCATATTTTTTTTTTAAAAAATAGTTAATATTTTTTATTTAAGGTTTTAAAAGTTTTTTGTTTTTAAGTTTTTAAAGTGGTTTTCCAAGTTCTAAGGTTTTTAAAAACAATTTAAGTTTTTTGCTATTTTTGCTATAATATACCGTTGATGTCCAGTTTAGATGGATTTGAAGAAATTTCTGCGAATTGAATGATTGTAACACAGGGGATGATGAAAGACAATGACGATACAATTATACCATGGTGGAACCGAGTAGGTTTTTAGGTGGTTATGAGAGATAAAGTTTGAGGAAGAAAATGAGGGAAAAGGCTTAGGGTGATTGGAATCTTTCTTTTTTGACTATATTACTCATTCTCAAAAAATTTTGGCCATTCTAAGCATCAAAACTTGTTAAAAAAAAAAAAGCTATGAAGGCTCTCGTATATAAGAATTCGGGTAAGATCGAGGGAGAGAGTCACAGATCAACTATTCACTTTCCCGATTCATATTAAAGAGTCCCTTGTCCCCTTGATTCTTGGGCGTTACAAGGCTTACTGTAGTGTATTGTGAATTGGAAGTATATACATGTAATTTTCAGAAAGGGTGAATTTCATGAGAATTAATAATGGCTTAGAAATTCTAGGTGGATTTTAGATTTAATGATTTAGAAATTCAACCAAAAAGGAATGAGGGTATTATCATGGGTTGGCGGCTGAAACCCGAAACTTATACATAATTGGGCCAAATTTGGGTTGGCGGCTACGACAACCTCCAAATTTTATTTATTTATTTTAAATATATAGGTATACACACACAATATATAGTAACACATAACACGTCATTTATTTATTACTTTATAATACAAATATTATATGAAAAACACATAATCATTGCAAAAGCATATAGAAGACAAATTATAATAAGAAAAAGAATAAAAACACCTGGTATGAAACCCACGACCATGAAAAACACTACTATCCAAGTGAGAATGATCTTTACGACAAGAGCCATTTATGTCAAAGAGGGCCAGAATTTGAGAGTTTAAGAAATGGTGTTAGTGAACGAAGAGAATCTAGGGTGAATTTATATGAAAGAGAAGTGACCATTAGAGGGATAGTGAGTGAAAATACTATTTTGAAAAATGCTATTTGGGAAGACACATCGTGTGAGTATCTATTTGACCTAGTCAAAATGAAATACAACACACAGAAGCACAATGTCACATCCTAAAGTTTTGGGACGAGCATCTCCTGATAATGTGACCCAAATTGGCGGTCGTGCTACTTAAGGAGGAGCAGTATGGAAAGTGTAGGTGATGTGTTGTGTAAGATTCTAAAACAACTTGTGTGGGAGATACAATGAAGTCACTTTGGAGTTCAGACGTATTAATCCTGTTAAGTGCAAGTAGCACGCTACTAGTCATAGACTTGACTGTGAAGAAGATATTTGGTTATCCTTACACAAATTAGTCAAAAGCTAGAGTCGTTCTCCTGATAAGCTCAAGACAAGACAAACCCAGCCTAGGTGTATCCACAAGCAATAAGACTTGCTTTAATTGGCCTTCTTTTGCAAGACGACTAAGCGTCGCACAAGTTAAAATTTTCATCTTATGACAATAAGGTCCACATGAAGTCAAGAACAATTTCAATGTTTTCTTTTCCATCCTTCAAATTAATTTCATTAAGTATAAGTATTGTGTTAATTAGCATATATATTAGCATATATAGGACAAATTTTAGCTAAAAAAACAAAACATCCAAATGTAGTTACATTAATAACTAAATATCATCATCAACAAATTCAAATAATAAAACTATTTTCTCAAGATATTTAGCATAACATTAATATCAAATCTGTCTTAAATATTAATGGTAAATAGTATCTTAATAATACTTCATATCAATAAATAAATTTATTTTTGAATCAATTTATTATTCACATAAATAAATTTATAATTATTAGATGTTTATCATCACACTACATATGTAGATATGTAGATGTAGTTTGGTCAAATATTAAATATTTCTTTGGACCAACTAATACCCATGAATTTGAACATTTACAAACATCTAAGACTACTCATCAATAATCTACATCATAGAGGTAACTTTAGCACATTCTCATTCAATAAATCCATTTAAAACTATGGACAACTGACATCATATAATATTTGAATATTTACATGTTTGGCTATGATAGGACCTATCAACACAGCCTATATACATACATTTCTCGGATCAGGTACCATAAGGCGACTCATCAACTAACTAGTGATCGCCTTCTGCCTTAGCTTAGAAAATTAATAATATTGCAATTTTATCTCCTTCTTTGGGTCTTCAAACAATGCCTTGTTTTTTCTCTTCCTTCGGAAAGGTGCCTTGCTCTCCTTGGTCGGATAGAATTTTGAACGCATAAACCGATTCCGTACGAAACTGCATTAACATAAATACCAAAGTAGAGTTTTCAGTGAGGGGTAGACAGTGAGTATAGACTATAGAGCATGTGTGCGCGCGCGCATGCTGTGATGATCATATATAACGCATCTAACAAAAATATAAAAGCCACATACATATAATGGAGCTACATGTGGAGGGAAAAGTTATACGCACTTGAGAGATCGGGAACTGGGTTGTTGGCTCTCAAGAGTAGGGTGTGCTTCATAATAATGAATTGAGCTGTCCCGAGAGCTCACTGCTCCCTCAGATGACCCCTGGAACTCATCATTTGGCCTGCTTCTAGGGCTTATTCCTGCATGAACAAAGATTGAACAATGTATTAATTACTGGTCAACTGCAGCAAACAAGCAAAAGGCTGTCATTAGCTTGCAAATTTTAACTTCCTGTTACCAAGATAATTAATCACACGCCCCCAATTGACACCCCGAATCATCGAGATATAATTTCGAACGTTTCATGTTGCATATTTCATTAAACTCACGGTCTTCTAAGATGTAACATGAAATCTAACATAGTTGTATATCATAGGGATCATTGCACAAGAGAAATAAGATCATGCGCCAGAGAACCGACAGCAATATGCAAAACATAAAGAGCGTTTATGAACTAATATTTCTCAACTCGCCCAATAATCATGATGATGAACCTCTCGAAGACATCACTATACAGTGCAGCAATGTTTGATTTGCAAGTGTGTACCAAAAGTTGCATTTCGATATAATATTAAAGACCTGGCCGTACCTTGAAAGATGATGACGAGGCAGAAGATGAGTGTGATTATAGCCGACAAGCTGCTGGAGGAGGAGGATCCCCTGGGTGCCTTCCATTTTCTCAATGCTTTCATTCTTTCAATCCTAGCTCGCTTTTCTAGTGCAAGCACTGCAATCTCCCTCACCAGCTTCTGGTCCGCAGCATTCAACATGGGGCCTTTAGGTGGCCTTGGGGGCTTGGGATGCCTCTTAGAGTTTGGCTTCTTGCAATTGCCCTGCACGCATTTGGCCTCTTTAAGTTTCTGAACACTCTCTACTCCAATTGGGCTCGTATCTATCAACAACTCCACTCCCTCGGATGCTTCCACGTTAGAACTTCTTCCTTCACAAGACCCATTTTGATCTAACAACACACCCGGATACCCATTTGATAATGATGATGATTCGAATCTTGTCTGCCCATTGGATGATACAAGAGGGTCTATGGTAGCATCCAACTCGCTCATAGCCCCTCCCATCTCGAGGTCTCTTTCCCTATGAGCAATTTCCTGCATATTCCCCGGTAAATTCTTTTTTTTTCTTCCTGCTTTAATAATTCTCTATATTCAAACCACAGACCCAAGCAGGGATTCAAGTACTCAAGAGCAACAATCCTCTCTCTCTCTCTCTCTCTCTCTCTCTCTCAATTAGTAACCATTTTTAATCTTTTTACACAAAACAAAAACAAAAACTAATAGACAGATTCACGAATCTAAAATGTACTAACCCAAAATTATATTACGTATCCTAGAAACACTGATCCGCTAGATTATAATCAAACAACCATATGAGCGAGCTCCACAAGAAGAAAATGGGCATTCATTCCCAAGTTAAAAACGCGTAGTAAATATATAAGCTCAAAACCCACCCACGGGGAACAACGAACAACGTTGTAGTAATTAACCGCCGACAGAACACGAAGTTTAAGGACGCGGTATACATTCAATTAAAACGACCTTCGTTTTTATTTCTCGGCACCAACATAATCACATTTGTTTGGCACGTTCATACCAAGAGAGGCCTCCCACGGAGAACAAATTCCAATGGAAACGCAGGACGTGGCGGGAGATAAGGATTGAATAATCCCCCAAAATAGATGTCTAAATTCGCCTAAATCGCCTCCCTTCCTTTTCTCTCTCCTTTTCTCTGCGCCGCTAGAAATTTGTAGATTTTCCGGAGAGGATATATTTATTCGCTAAAAACAACCGTGTGTAGTTATTGTTTTGCCGGCACGTCATAAATAAGACTAGAGCATCTCTATTTTGGTAAAAATTATTTTAGCTTTTATTGGCTGAAATAAAGTTATTGTTTAATTTTAAATAAGGGATGAAGAATATAAATTTATGGGATCTTCTAATCATACATAATTATATTTTTTTTAACAATTACAGTGTATAATTGACTTTTTATATTATGATAGGAAGAGAGATGAAGATGCGCTGATAACTTTATTTATATATTTAATTCTTTTAAAAGAAAAGAATGCCCAGGATTCAGGATCATGAACAAAGCTATTAAATATGAAAATACCTTTAAATAATTATTTATTATTCTTATTTAAAAAAGTAATAAAAGGATTTTAATATGTATAATAGCCGATATGCTTACATATGTAATACAAGTAGATCCGACTCACCTCATACCTTGGAGCATCCACATCAGCTACATCTTTTCTATTTCTATTTTGATGAATGAATAGTAAAAAAATTTAAAGATATTTAAAAAATTACATACATCAGGTCCTCCATATCTATTTTTATATAATAAATTATATTTTTTTTATTTTTATTTAATTTTTTTTTAATCTAATCGATTTATTACAACTAATTAAAAATATACATATAACAAAAAAAATATTTAAACAATATTTGGAGGATGGTAAATCCTCCAACCTCGATTCTATTTTTATCCTCTAAATTTTAGAAGGGCAACTCCAAGCTCTTTAGGTCTCTTTTCTACAATAGAGCCTAAGGCCAAAAATGATGCCCTTCAACAAGTTCTAATTTGACAAATCGCTACGGTGACCTTCACAAATGAAGAGTACTATTCATTCTTCACAAATTTTTTATTATTTTTTATTTCCTTCCCCCCCCCTCTCCCCCCCCCCCTCTCTCTTCTTTCTGCAATTAATATTATTATTATTAATAAATTATTATTTTAATAAAAATAAAGATTAAAAAATAGAGAGGCCCTTGGAGTATATGTTAAAAAAGGGGGGGGGGGGCAGCTCTTTGTGGGGGAAAAAGTTGTATATGTGAAGAAAATTGTAAAGGGCTCTTGGAGTTGCTCTTAAGGTTTGAAGGACCTAATGTAAGGTATTTTTTTTAAAATTTAAAACTTTCTCTAAATTTTAGAGTTTGAAAGACTTTTTCTATAATCATCCTTCGATGTTACTTATATCTCCTATTCGAGTTTTGGCTATTTATTTCCCCGTTGAGATGTCGATTTTGAAATCATCGCATTGAATCCAATCCATTGTTATTATGTTTAATTTAGTATCTCTCTTCTATTTTTTTGAAAGTCCACATAAAAAAGTGACATTAGTAAATAAAATAATAATAAATTTTGAGACATATCATTAATATAGATAAAATGACTAAAGTAATTAATTATTACCTTATCAATCGTAAAACCTAATTTGTAGTCATGATGGAAATTTGAGTAACTATATTTATTATTAGTTTCATCGTTAACTTACAAATAGCCTAAAAAAATGAGTAATTGTAATCTTTCATTACTAATAAAATAATTTAGTAGTGAGAAAATGCTTGCAACTTTTAGTTTAAAACTTGTCTCAAACTTGTAGTTCTAGAATCCTTTTAACTTACAATCTTAAAAGTAATTAAACTTTTAAAATAATGTAACGCATAGTCATTATTAAGGCTCAACTAAAGTTATTTGTTTAAAAATTAGCATCAAACTTACGATTTAACACTGAAATTAAAATTGTTTTTTTAATTCAAACTATCTTAAACTTTCGGCCTTGAGAATGTTAGAACTTTTAAAATGATGTAACTTATGACTATTATTAAGGCTTTGTTTAAACTTTGGTTTAAAGTTTAACATCAAACTTGTGATTTACTCCTGACATCAAGCTTATGTTTTTTTAAGCTTAAACTTTCAGTTTAAGACTTCTCTAATACTAGTGGCTATGCCCTTGAAATTGCTTGAGCTTTTGAAATAATGTAACTTATGGTCACTATTATGACTCACTTCAAACTTCCAGTTTAAAACTTAATATCAAACTTGTAGTTTTCTTTTTAACTCAAATTTTCAATTTAAGTGTTCACTTTAATTTACAACTTCGAGAACACTAAAGGCTAGGTAATTGATCGTGGCATCAAATTTGTTGTTTAATATTGACATCAATTTTGCAGCTTTTTCTTTAGATCTAACTTCAATTTAAGAGTTGTCTTTAACTTGTAACTCAAAGAATTCTTTTAACTTTCAAAATAATGTAACTCATGATTTAAGTTTCAACTCAAATGTTTGGTTTTTGACTTAACATCAAATTTGTTGTTTAATGAATTTGAAAAAAACTGCTGATCAAACTTTAAATTTAAAAAATATCTTCAACTCACTGTTTTGAAAATACTTAAATTTTCAGTATATTATTTGTTTTGTTTAGTTGAAATTTACAGTTTAAGAATACTGACATCAAATTTCTTTTATAGGAAACTATTTGTATTTATTTAAAGAAAAAAATAATAATAAAATTATAAAATCATCACCACAAAAAATCTTATATTTAACCATCATCAATGGATTTATAAAATATTTTTTAAATATATTAAAAAATAAAATTTCATCCGTATGATTATCAGATAAAAAAATGTATAAGTTAAATGGAAAGTGAGTAAAAAAAGATAGATAAAACAAAAATAATAAAAAATTATTTTAATAATATACAAATTAAAATATATATTCATATAAAAAATAAATTAAATATTTATAATTAAAAAATAATCGAAAAGCTATTACTATGCCTGCAAATAGTTCTATGAAAAGTTCTATTCATTTTGTTGTCTTACTATGCCTGCAAATAGTTGATAAAATAAAGTTTAACAAATACTAAAATTAAATATTTTTGTTGTTATTGTTATTATTATTATTATTATTACTTTTAATATGCGCAAAATGGCACAGTAGAACATGGTTTGAAGTATCGTTCGTGACCGAAACATATCGTACAATCCGTCATGATATCAGAGGGTACTGATACGAGATCCAGTCCTGGTATGAAAATCTCACGTTCTTTCTCCATCTCGACAATCTTAGCCGAGATATCAGGCAAGAAGAAACACTATGAACGATGTCGTACCGACACGCTGCATCACAAACAAAAAATCATCTAAAATGAACAAAAATTATTGGTATGTTACTTTTCTGCCTCATTCAATCCTTTTTTCCCTAGATCAATTCCATCCTCACCTTTTTTTTTCTTCTTATGCAGGCCCATCACACTTCACATCAACTATAGGCCCATCATAGCATTATGCTTAAAATTATTACATCCAATCCAAACAATTTATTTTACTTATTTAATGATTTTAATAGTTTAATTTTTAAATTTTTTTGATTTTTATATTTCAAATTAAATTTTATTTCATATTTAAAGTTATATCTTAGGTCATAGATATGACAATTCGACCGCAATATTTCAAACCATGAAGTAGAATTGTAAGGAAATATGTCAAAGGATACAAAATAATTTCCCAAAAATGTCTTATCCACCAACCATATAAAAAGATTTAAGGCATAATTTACAAACACCCCCAAATTCCCCAATGACCGTTGGTCTTATATAATTTCAATGGTGTTATACACAAGCCAAAATTACAGAACCAGAAAAGAAACACTCAAGTTCTAGAAAGTGAGAACACCCTCCTTTCGAGATCCAGAAACATGGTTGAAACAATAATTAGCTGGACCAACATTATGAACCGGCCTGCAAATTACTCGTGTCTACACCACCTGCCCCACTGCAATTTTGGAAGTGAAAATTTAAGATCTTATTCAACCAGTAAACCTAATCGCTTTATAACTGCACCCTATTTTAAGACTAAAGATACTAAAATTGAACAGGCAAGGGTTATAGAAATGTGTTTCAACTGTCAAAAAGAGGCTTCCGTCCCCAACCCACAACCAGATCCAGGTGTAAAAGATAGATGCCAAATATTTGGAGAGGAGACCATAAAATTCAATGGTTTGAAGGAAAAAATGCAAAGATAATAACAAGAAGAAAATATGAACCACGTACCAAGAAAGATTAATAATAAACGCTTGACTTGATTGAAGACAGAACTCACCCATAGCCACTTAGTATCGATTGAGAGCTTTCCCAAAATCATCCCGCCTTTGACTCTGGAAATCACCATAGTTGTCATGAGGTAATGACAAGAAATAATTCTCCGTAGTGTTTGCGTAGGAGCCCCTTGAATCCATTGTTAAATTGGTTGTAGAATAGAGACCATTGGCTTCGGAGCTCCCATATTCATGACTGGGCTGTTTATAGCCAACAAGCCGGGGGGTAGACAATTGTTGGTGAGCGTGTTGCTGTCTTTGAACGTCAAGCTGAGCAAATTCTTCCCGCTGCTTAGCGTGCATTTCCCTTAAAATAGCCAATTTTTTCATGTAACTCTCTCTCATTTCCCTGAGAGTCTTGATTAGAATTAACCAAAAGTCAGAAATCTCACATTGCAGCTAGGAGGTCCGAACACAGAACTTCACAACATGAAAATAACACGTGATGCTTATAGCTAATTGGGAAAATAGTTCCAAGGCTATATATATATATGATAACATAAAGCAGTGAATACCAAATATTTTAAATGAAAGCCCTACCTCACGGTGCTTGTAATTCTCTTCATCTTCTTCCTTGTCACGAATTCTTCCAAGCGCTACTTCTTCCCTCTGAAATTCTAACTCCATTTCCTCTAATGAACCAGGGGAGGCTGAGTATTCAAATTTATGGCCATATTGGATATCAGATCCTCCTCTTTCATCAGTTCTGTACACCCCCATGGTCTGCTTATGACTAGCATATGAATCAAAGGAGCTCTCCATGCAGTGGTGACGCGTTGGAGACTCTGAATGGCTTGATCGACCCTTAACCCCTCTTTCGTCAGTTCTGCACACCCCCATGTTCTTATGATTAGCATATGAACTAAAGGATTTGTCCTTGTAATGCGGCCGTGCTGGAGACTCTGAATGACTAGATCGATCCCTACCTCCGTCCTTACCATAAGCTTCACCAAAGGAAGAGTATGTTAAACACTTGACTCAAGATGCTCACACAGAAGGTTTCTTAAATAAGAAATACTATCTTATACGCATACAGTGAATCCATCTGATGGAAACAAGCTGGATATGATTTTCAGTTAACAAGTTCGGGCCGAAGAAAATCCAATCAATTCAGATCAACCACGACAGTAACTTCAGAATCCAACACATAATGCTTGAACCAAAGAACTTACCTCTTACTGCAAACAAATGATAAGCAATAAAAAACATTATATAAGACAAAATCGTGCACAACACTTCTTTGGAAGAAGGGGTGAAGGGGGATAACAAAATGGAGCAAACGAACCATAAACATGAGATTACCAGCTCAAATGGATGCCGTAAACATATCCTATGCTGCCCCTACCTTGTAAAGAACCCCTTGCCCATTTATGAAGACCCTCACGAACATGGTCTTCCACCACCTTTTCATGCCGGCCAAATCTTTTCGGAAGCTGTGATGCATTCTGTGGACTGGGAAAGGATCTCTGGGATTCAGAGCGTTCTGAATGTAAGACAGCAGGACTTTGCTCGGGGGATCTAGATCTGGCTACTTGAGGACTGGAGAAACCCTTTTTATTTCCTTCTTCCTTGATTTTGTGAACAGCATCCACGCCCTTAGCCAGGATTAACCTATCCTTGCCACTAACAATAATAAATTTTTCCCCTATTTTGACTTGACAACCTATATCCTTTTCAATGTTACGGACTACCTTCTCCGTAAATAGTTCTCTGACATGATGTTCTCTTGCAGGTACTCTTTCAAAAAAATCCTGAGACTTTCGGTTTGCACCAAGAGTAGATGGGCAACCCTATAAATTTTCCAAACAAAAGTAATGATTTTTTATATTTAAGAGGATTGATTCCTTATCCAAAAAAAAAAAAGGAAGATTGATTCAGGTATAAGTGAAAATTATAAAAGTTCAATTCCACAAATGCTGGTCACTCTCAACTTGCATTAGTTCAGGACAGGCAAATGAAATTGAAGGGAGTACAGTCTAAATTTGGAGAATGCAAGTTTTGTTCCTGCTTGAGATATGATAAAAAGCAGTCAGGATAATAGACAGCCTGCTACTTGATTCAAAGACCGGTATGTACCAAATAAATTTATGAGCCAGGTCTCTAAAAGCATGCAGAAAACCCCAAAATCCTGCCGTGGCTTCCTCAAAACAATAAACATAGTCGAGTTTGTAGAGAAAGCCAACAATACCTGAGTAAAATGACCTGATTCACCACAGATTTTGCATATCATTTCTTCTTCTTTTCTTTTTTTCCAGTTCCTCTCGGTAGCTTTTGACTTAGCCTCCCAAACCTTGGCCTCCCGACTAGTGAAATCCGTTGGAACAGCATTAGGATCACGATCGCGATCTTCCTCCTCCTCCTCCACAGAGCCAGCCTGGGATCTTTTATTAGTCTGTGTTCTATCTTTATCGATGGAGGTTATAGATCTAGGAGGACCAGTATACTCCTTATAAATTTCACTGAAGTCATCATCCACATCTTCCGAACTATTTGCCATCTGATAAATGTTAACTATATCCGACTACCCAATTGCAAGGCAAACCAAAAGCAACACCCATTAAGTGAGAAAATAAAGCAAACAAAAATAAATTCAAAATACACCATTTAGAGGAAGGGGTAATAAATCTACACCCGTCTTGTCTTCATAAAGCTTTAAAACAAATCACAAAAAAAAAAAAACGAGACATTAAACTGCTGCTTTAATACAGCATGAAAGTCGCTATCTATATAATATCTGGCAGGAAACAATACATAGCAGGTGCTTAAATTCACTACTTACATTACTCGGAGAACCATATAGATATTGCTTCTAATAACATTATCCCCATTCTTCAATAACAGAAAACATAAATTTCAATGAGGTGCCCAAGACGGCAACTCCGTGTTTAAAATGCGTCTGGGTTTTAAGTTTAAACCCCAAATTAACTCGCATTTTTCCCAATCGATGCCTACTGAATTTACCAAGCAGAACAATCAGCCTACTGGCTAAGTGCCATAACCATTTAGAAAATTCTAAACTACCCAATACCTTATTTTCTCCAGATTATTGGTCCTGGTAGGTGGTCGAGAAAATGGGTACACGATTCAATCAATCAAATAGATAAACGGATAAAAACAGAGCGGCGACAATAAAGCGGTCAACCTCGACCAAAACGAACCTCGTAAGAGCAGAACAGCAACAATTTCATGCATAGCATGGAGAAGTAGAGGCAGAACGAACTAAATTGCGTGATCGTACCATATGTGTGATAATGGAGAGGAGAGGTACCTCTGAGATGGAGCGTGAAGCGAAAACCCCAGCCTCGGACGATCACGAATCACGACAACCAGCAGCTAGGGCTTGCTCTTCTCGTATTTGCTTCGTTTTTTCCTTCGTTTATTTAATTACGACTCCCACGGTCCCACCCCATATTTCGAAAAGTCCGCATGAAATGTTTTTGCTTTACCAGTGCTCGCACTTTCGGCGAGTTTGGATTGAGGTTATGAAAAAGTGAATTAATAATAATACCATCCTTCGCCGGATCATTATTATTAAGACATCGAGTTAAATGATATATTAACTTTTATTCATTGCATAAATAGTATTATCCAATGAGATATATTAAATCCAATCGTACACTTTCCGCAATTACCGAAAATATATGAAAAGGCTATAGATTTTTATTTTCTTGGTGGAGACAGAAAATAGAAATGGGTATGAAAAACTTTTCTTGATTTTCATGTAATTTTTTCCTCACTTGTTTGTTGTGAAAAGAGACAAAAAATTTATAGTAATTGTGATTTTCTAATTTTATCCATCAATAGCTTGTTTGTAATTTAACACATAATGTTAAATTAGTATTTTTTTACAATATTATGATTTTTTAGTTTTTTCCCTTCGGAAATTTAAAAACACTATTTTTCCACCTATTTTTTATCCCAACCAAATAATTATTTTTTTCACCCTTTTTTTTTCTACCTGTTTTCTTTTCACCATTTTTTCACCTTAAATTCTTCCATCTCTTTTCTATGCATTACCGATAAAAGGTTTTATGTTGTTAATACATGTGTAGGTAGTCAAAACTGTAATTTAATTTATTATTTAAAGTTACTTAAAGTTTTAATGTTATGTTATATTTTGAAAAAAAGTTATTTGTGTACAATTATGGAGGGGTATACAACTATTCGTTTGATCCTATTCGAACTTACTTGTTATCCTGAAATAAAATTTATATAAATGGGTAAATTGGTTAATTTTTTTTATTTTATGACAGATTGAATTAATTGGTAGGTGAAAATACTTAAACCTGTTACTAATCCAATCCGCTACACCTCATACATTAAATTTAATAAGACAATACAATGATTTCGAGTCTCACTTCATGTAGACTGTTAGTTCATATATGTTTAATACTAACACCCATATAAACATACTATTAATTTGGATAAAAGAATATTCTTTGAACATTCAATGTATGATGTAAAATTATTATTTGATCATTAGAAGAATTATTTTTTTTAGATATTATTTTTCATGATTTGGCATGATATTAAAAAGGATGGATAAGTGTGTTGATCATTTGTATGAATGGGTGTGAGTATCCTTCATTTATGTTCAAATATACAAGTGGGAATTATATAACGTTTGAAATCTTGGTGTAATATAAAATGATTTGCAAAGTTTCAATATAAGTGTATTTTAAAGTTGAATGACAGTTGAGTCTACAAAAAATAATATTGTGAGACGTAAAATGAATTCATACGTTTGGTATAATTATTTAATCAAAATCAAAACATTTTATCTACTATTATTTTATTAAAATAAAGGGAAACAATATAATATTTCATGACAAGAAGGTCTTTTGTCCTCCTGAAAGATAACATAATAAATACTATTATTTGGTGGGAAGAATATAGTTATTGTATAATAGGTACGCCTCATTCAAATGTACGCACCTTTCAAATGTATGTGATATTTAAGGATTGTTTGGTCATTGGATTTGAAAACATAATTCTATTACTGAAAATAGAATCATGATTTGGTGCACTTTATTTATGAATAAATATTTATTTTATTCAATTTGTAATTTTAATAAAACATTTTAAGAAAACATGTTTTAATTTTTTTTTATTTTCAAATTCAATAAATTTGTTGGCTTTATTTTCCCCTTTTATTTACTTTATTGATCGGTCTTATTATATTTTTTTTTTCCAATTGAAATTTGTTTTTTTAAACCCACTCTTTAAAAACGTATTCTTTCGATTACTAAACAAATATTTGTTTTCAAAATCCAAAAATCAAACTTTAATTTTCAATAGAATTTCAAATTATAAAATTAAAACACAAAAATAAGAACATTTATCAATCACCATATTATAGGCCCAATAATGATTGAAATCATAATATAACTAATAAAAAAATATTTATTAATTAAATTTTCATTTATTAACAAATTTAAATATTTGGGAAAAAATATATAAAGATTGGATTTATCTCTTTCAAGTTTTGCCGAGACTCTTATAGACTCAAGCTATTGACATGCATATGCCTACGGGAATCTTGTTGGGGTTTGAATTAGGGAGTGTTTAGTATGTGCTTTTGTTTTTTTGCTTTTATGAATTTAATTTTTATTAGAACTGTAATTTGAATATTAAATTTTAAAAATAAATTATATGCTAGGAAAGAGAATATATTTTAAAATTAATTTTTTTCTAAAAATTGAATCATACAAAAATTAATAAAACACAAAATATGTTGAGGCCGAGTAATAAAATAATTTTGTTTTTAAAATATTGCGAGTCTCATAAAATTTTTAATTCAAATACAAAAAATAATTAAACAGATTTTTAAAAATATTTATTTATTTTATTCAAATCAATTATAATTTAAATGAATTAATAATTTATTTAAAAATAAATGTATCAAAGGTTAAATATTACGTTTTAGGTAATATTGGGATTGTAAATTGAAACACACAATGTATTTATAGTAATAATAATAATAAGGGTTCATTTCCTTCCCACAATTCTCTCTTCCCCCTCACACACACTCACACACACAATTTTCCATATATTATATTTCCCACAATTGCAGTCCCCCTCTCTCTCTCTCTCTCTCTCTCCCCGCTCAGCCGCAGTCTCTACCTCTCTTTCTCAGTGTCTTCTGTGGCAGAGTGCAGAGTGCAGAGAGCAGAGAGCCAAGAGCAGAGAGCACAAACACAGAGAGTGAGAGAATCGGGGTTTCTGCGAAAGCTTCCTCCGCCATGGCCATGGTTCAGTCCTTCCTCCAACAATGCTCTCCCGCTTCTCTCTTCACAAGCTCCCCGTTTGCTCATGTATCTTCGTCCTCTGTCTTTCCCCGCTTTTCTCTGAAACCACCTGTCCATTGCTGTTCATCTCCGTCCTCGATCGCTGCTCCAGACATAGGGACAGCCCCAAGAGTAATCGAAAGGACCGAGATCCGTCTCGGCTTGCCCAGCAAGGGCCGAATGGCCGCTGACACCCTCGATCTCCTCAGGGTACACTATATAGCCTAGGGTTCTTCATTTCTTTCTCCTCGTCCCATTTCACGTTTCAATTCCAATTTTAGTCTACAATCGTAGTTTATCTGTTTCCCCGGCGATCTCTGAGCATCTAACACTGGTTGTATTCTGCTCAAGGATTGTCAACTCTCCGTGAAGCAGGAGAATTCTCGGCAGTACGTTGCAGAAATCCCTCAGGTATTAATGTCGTCGTCGTCTTTTAATATCGTTTTTGCTAGAATTAGGAGGGTAACAACAATCTTTTTATTAACATCGTAGGCGACGGTTTTTATTATTTTTAAAGATAATTTGAAAACGCCCGCCCTATGTGTGTCAATTTGATGGATGGGGCAGGCAGTCATTTATAATCTAGGTGTCAATTATGATGCCCAATTGTTTCGTTGAGCTATGCCTGCTTTTCAAAATTTCCTTACATATATTGCAGTGAAGTTGCAGATATTATCTATTTCCAGTAATTATAGGCGGTAACTAAACCATGCAATGATGCTGCAATGGACATGAAATCTTTAAATGCTATGTTGCAGCTCTCAAACTTGGAAGTTTGGTTTCAAAGGCCAAAAGACATTGTACGGAAATTGTTGTCTGGAGATCTAGACCTTGGTATCGTGGGTCTTGATACTGTTACTGAGTATGGACAGGTATGCACTATAATAATGATAAAAAAACTTTTTCTGGACCAAATTTTAGGTCTCTGATTGTTATTCAAAAAACAATTAATCTACTGTGAAGTTTTGTTTGGTACTATTTTCATATGCGAACCAGTACATTTTGTTCTACATTACTTCTGTTTTTTTTGCATTCTCTTATCCCTCAGATATACTTGACTAAGTAGCATATTTAGAAAATATTCGTGGGCTAGTAGATGGTTAATTTTTCTTTAGGTATTTCAGAGGACAACTTTGTCCTTAATCCCTTCAAAGTTACATTATGGTTTGCATCATTAATGAATCCACAATGGCCATTTTATTGGGAAGGGAAGCAATAGCATTGCTCGAAAATTGACATTATGGCCTTTCTCACTGCACATAATTGAAACAGACGCTTCTAGTGTCATTTTCACGCCCCTCAAAATCTATTCTTTCCTCTTGGGGGTGGATGGGGTGCCTTATTTCTGTTGCCCTTTATGAGTTCTGTATAGGGTGGTAAATTGACATATTACCAAGGAAGAGAAAATGTTTTGGAAAGTTTTAAAAGCAGGACGTGCCTTCATTTTGTTGCTTATACTATTTTTATAGGCATATATTTAAAACATATGTTTAATGCCATTGTTTTAATTTCAAAATTTCACTTAGTTATGAAGAAGTACCTTTGGTTGCTTTTTATGTTCATAGGGATTTTTGTTGTTATTGTTAATTAATTGTTGAAGCACTTTGGGGCAGGGGGATGGAGATCTTATCATTGTTCATAATGCTCTTGATTATGGTCGTTGTCGTTTATCACTTGCTGTAAGTCATTGTATCCTTTTACGTGTAATAAAAATACAAGTTGTTTCGACACGACTTTAACTTCAATCATATCTTCGTTTTTTTTCCTAAACAGATTCCCCAGTATGGAATTTTCGAGAATGTAAATTCACTCAAGGAGCTAGCACAGATGCCTCAATGGACAGTGGAGAAACCCCTTCGCATTGCTACTGGCTTCACTTATGTATGATGTGTCCAGATAAGCTTAGAATAGCTATGCATGTAATTTTATG
Source organism: Taxillus chinensis (assembly GCA_023512835.1). Taxonomy (NCBI): domain Eukaryota; kingdom Viridiplantae; phylum Streptophyta; class Magnoliopsida; order Santalales; family Loranthaceae; genus Taxillus; species Taxillus chinensis. The sequence goes on along the minus strand of CM042088.1, from coordinate 49,687,633 downwards.
TTGAGTTCTTGGTTAAGATTTAATAATAATTTAGAGATGTATAACAGAATTTATCTAAATTCTAGCCTAATCTTTATGAGTAATTAACCGAAATAAACCAAAATATAAGAAAAGACCCTAAGAATAAGCTTATTAATCACCAGAATGTATAAATTCGTGACTTACATGACCCTATATAGATAGAAGTCTTGCGCAATGGGGAACTCTACTATAATGATTTTTTTGCCCTTAAAATAATTTATATAAATAAGAAATAAATTAATAACACCCAAAAACCCTAATTTCCACCGAATATGAGACACTGGCTCTATACACAAGTTGCACGCATTGTTTTGCACGATATGACCTTTCCTATGCACAAGATGTCAATCCTTTTTTTGCTCAAATTCTGTACTGCCCAAATCTATTAATGTTTTGTTCCAAACGTTGCTTGTCATGCTGCTCAATTCGTGTTGGCTTCTAAGTTGAATATCCATAAATTTGAAGAGTCTCATCATTTTAATTCCAGGGTTTTTTTTTTGTGAGTTTATGCGCAGAAGGTTGCATTGCATTTAAATTTGGTCTTTGGTTCATTTTTTTGTTGCAGTTGGGTCCCAAATTCATGAGAGAAAATGGACTGAATAATGTTATTTTTTCTACTGCTGATGGAGCATTGGAAGCAGCTCCTGCGGTGAGGAATATACATTATACTTTATATATTAAACTGACACTCACAATGCAGTAATTTCACCAGTGCACTCACAATTGCAACATTGCATGTATTCTATATTTTAATTTAACTTTTGTAAGTGGAAGAATGTTTTAGAATTTTCTTACTTCAGATAAAAAAAACTAATTCACACCACAAATGGCTAGCACGTGTGCTTCCTGTTTGCCTTTATGTTTAGGTTGATTGCACCAATGTACTTGTTGGATGTTAGACCTCCATGCTTTTGGCTCTGATAGTGTTATTCATAGCTAGTTACTTAGTTTGTGCAAATACTGTATCCAAACAACATCATAATTATTGGTCATCATTTTTGTTAATTTAGATGGGGATAGCTGATGCGATCATGGACCTTGTGAGTAGTGGGACAACCCTAAAAGAAAATAATTTGAAAGAAATTGATGGTGGAGTTGTCTTGGAAAGCCAGGTATACTAGCTTGGTTTGTATCTTCTCACATCTTGTGCTATTTGGGCTTTATTACACCATAAAAAGTTTTTAATTATTTTATAAGTTGTGTGTGTGTATGCTCTTTGTGATGTATTTCCTTAAAGATGGATTTTTTTCCTAGGCTGTCCTTGTTGCAAGCAGGAAATCACTGATCAAGCGTAAAGGTGTGTTGGACACAACACATGAGATTATTGAGAGATTAGAGGCACATTTGAGGGCAGTTGGTCAGTTCACGGTACGAATTGTTAATTGTTATGCAATTACTTATGCTTCTCGCAGAACTTCATCTTAAAACTTCCTGCATTGCAGGTGACTGCAAATATGAGGGGAAGCAGTGCCGAGGAAGTGGCCGAGCGGATTCTGGACCAGTCATCATTAACCGGGTTACAGGTGTGGGACTAGAAAACGACTGTTATGCGTGCATCTTTCTTTACTTTTAATGTTTAAAAGAAAAAGAAAAAGAAATAAATTAATGATGCATAGCTGATTGTCAATTTCCCATTCAATTTGTGATAGCTGCATTCTTCACTTATTTCTAAAAGCATCCCTAAACTTTATTTAATGTTTTTTTATAGGGGCCCACTGTGAGTCCTGTCTTTTGCAAACGAGATGGAAAAGTAGTACCGGATTACTATGCTATAGTCATTTGTATACCCAAAAAGGCACTCTACAAGTCTATCCAGCAGCTAAGGGCGGTAAGGCCTTCTTGTTTGTCATGCTCACCTCTTTAATACTTATCCAAAATATAGTTGTGATATTTTATCAATGTGTTCCAAGTTTGGCTGTAATTATTATTATTATCATTTTTTTTGTAAACGTGCAAGCATGTGTTCCAACTTCATTTCTTACATGGAAGTGGTTGTTATCCATCCCTCTCCCCCTCATATTATTCTATCAGATGATGATGAACTCCAGAAATCTTTCTTACCACTTTGTGGAGCACTAATATCCTTTGAATTTTAATGTCTGGCCCAATGAAGAATGCATAAACTGTACAAACTTTATTGTTTGTCCGTTCCATGTTTCAGATCGGAGGAAGTGGGGTCCTGATTTCTCCTCTGACCTACATATTTGATGAAGAGACACCAAGATGGCGTGAGCTTCTTTCCAAGCTTGGGCTTTAGACAAAAAAGGCTGCAGAGCAGTTTCTTATCTATTGTTGTCTCGTATGCATGCAATTCCCCCTTTTGCCTAGTTGCCGCAGTAGGAGCACACCAAGAGTGATATTAAGACGTAAGCTTTCCCTGCTATCGATTAGGGGTTGGGTTTTATCTTCCAGATACTACCTTCATTTGCCCAAAAAAGAAGGAATAGATTCAGAAGGGTACTTTTCCTAACGCACCGGTAGTCTTGTTGTAAAAGTGTAAGAGATTAATTAAAGCCAAACTTGATATTTTGAATGTTGTGTGGGAAATCATCATTGTTATTTGCGCTGCTACCAGCTGAGGTATTTTTGAATGATTTGATTGCAGCCTTCTTGTTTGTCTGTGGGCTGACAGGTAATACCTGTTTGACTTGAATGAAAAACTTTGAAGGAGTGGAATCACGATGCTGAATTGAATGGTATAAATTGGGAGCTAAATTTTGTAGAATTGGGAAGAGTTCACATGTTGGACCTAAATTTTTTGACATTTGATTATTCGTGAAAAATAGATATAGACAACATGTTACACATGCTCTAACATCACTCAAGAGCAAAAAATGTAGTAGAGTTCAAAAATTTAACGTCACTCGTGATTTTTTTTTTTTGAGGGTATGTCATAATTTATTTGTACGCCCTCTTTAACAAAAAATGGAATAAATTTAGTCACTCAAGAGTTCAAACTCTTCTAATTTTCTGATAAATTACAACCCCCAGGCAAAATGTAGTAGAGCAACTGAATTGCATATTTAGAAATTTTGTCACTCTTTTTTTTGTTTTTTTTAAGATGTAGATAATACCGTGATGCTTGGAAGTTTCACTTGTGCTCTTTTTTTGTCTTGAGGAAAATAATTTATTTATTTATTCATTTTATTTTTTTAATTTTGTTTTTAGTTTTTAGTGGTGGATCCTATTTTTAATAAATTTATCTTAAACTCAAATACCCTCACTCGCTCACGTCATCACATAATGCACGCGAATCTTAAAAAAAAAAATCATAAATCATGACAAACCACCTCAAATTTAAAGGGGTGAAAAGTTGGGAACCCTAGAATTGAAGTTCGCTTACTGGCTGCTGCGGCAGCAAAGTTCGCTGCCCCTAACAACCAGCGAGTCGGGTAGTTAGTTGGATTGGAGATAGTTTTTTTTTTTGTTTTTTTTTTGTAGTGTCTGCTCACGCAGTCTTCCAAGCTGGAGAACCACGCCGGAGAACGCTTCGGCCACCTGCCTCCAGGCTTCAATCGGCCCCCTGCTCCCGGCGGCCCCGGGAATCATCACCGTCCCGGCGACCACCACAACCGGAACCGGCCTCCCGGCGACTTCGGAGATGGCTTCGACGGAGATTCACACCACCACCACCACCACCACCACCGTCCCAATCACCACTACCCTAACCAGAATCATCACCATCACAGTCACCACCATCCCGAGCAAGCCTTTCATTCCAACGCTGGGCCCAATGGTCCGTTCGGCAGCGGCGGCGGCAACGATCAGTCTCCGTGGCGGAGGAGGCCTTTTCATCGACCCGATCGAGGCTCTTCTTCTGGTCTTTTTCCATTATCATATCATTTGTATATGATTTTCACTTCTTCTTTTCCTAGTTTTTTTTTTTTCGTTCTACGCCTTATTTTTTTTAAATAAAAATATGTTAAATATATATTTTCTTAGATTATATGGATGGTGGCAGTTTTGCGAAACTATATGTCGGATTCATTTCAAGGACAGCCACCGAACAAGATGTGAGTCGTTGCTTCTCTGTGTCTGTATATGTGTACGTTGTTTGATGTCTTATCGCGCGCGCACACAGACACGAACCATTTTCTTGTTTGGTTCTCATGCATTAGCACGCCTATTAATAATATACTCTGTTGTGTTTTTGGTTTTAGATTCGTAACTTATTCGAAGAATACGGGCATATTGTGGAGATTGTTATACTCAAGGATAAGATAACTGGGCAACAACACGGTGTGCGAAATGCATTATAATTTATTTCCAATGGTTTCTCTATTCAACCCACTTTTAATTACTTCTTTGTTGAATTGAAGAGTGATGCATTGATGCCATACTCTGTTGCTCCACCCCCCGTCTTATCTTGCATTAATAACACGGGCACTCCTGTGAGTAGTTGTTTCATGTTATATATATATATATATATTCAGCTGATGAAAGACACATGTTGGTCACAATGTACATCAATTTAATCATTTTGTAATTGTAATTTCGATGGATTCTGGTAACTGGTGAGATGCATTGGACATGTAATAAACACCAAAGATACAGATTTCAATTCAAACAACAACAGCAACAGCAACAATAACAATGCAATTTAATTGTTTTATGAAAGGATGTCCCAAATTGGTCTTAACTATACTGGGAGTTATTGTGTCTCTCTTCCGTACAAAAGTCAAACTGCAACTTCTCATAGGCTACCGAATTTCAGCACCTGGATAACATAATGTTTAACAAGATGCATTTTTAACTTCATCGCCTAATTATGAAACTATGGATTTGTCCTGTAGTATTTTGATTACGTAATTTTGTCACTTTCCTGGTGCTACGTTAGTAAAATATTTTTTTATGATAAAAATAAAGTCTTGTTCTGTTTGTATGAAGAATATCTTGGACAGTTGTACACATTTCTGCCCAGTTCTCCTTCTATCCTTGCTTTTGAGTATGGCATGGAATTGAGTATTGGCTGTGATGGAATGAATGCTTTGTCTTTTGGTATAAGTCTTGTGATGGTTTTGCAATTTACATAATATAGACATTCATATTACCCTGAACACAAATTCCTGGAAGTGCATTGCTTTCCGAGGCACAGATCAGTGTAGTAAATAAATGACAAGCTATGCAATTTTGCAGGGTCTTGTTTTGTAAAATATCCAACAACGGAAGAAGCTGACAGGGCTATTAAAACTTTGCACAATCAATATACTTTCCCTGGGGTGATTGGCTTTATCGCTGCACAGACTTTTCTTTTTTTCTTTTTTCTTTCTTTTTTTGTTGTTCCAATTTAACTGTTAATTATTCCTCTTGGGAATTTTCCCTGTTCTCTCTTTTCCTACAGGAAGGGGTTCCACTTAAAATTAGATATGCGGATGGGAAACGGGAACGTTATGGTAATATTCTTACAAAATTCTATTCCCATATGTATACTATATTATATATGAACTTATTTAGAGGTTCAAGCTTCTTTGATATCTTCATAAATATTTTTCTCTAGATCCAGTTTGGATAACTTTTAGGAATGGTTGAGTTGAAGCTCCCATGTATAGAAAGAAGATAGCTGGTGAACTTAAAAGGAAGATGGAAATTCAGTTTTCTCTATACTATTATCTAAAATTTTGAAGATATGGTTGTTCAAACACTGTATTTTCTTTTGGCGAGAAATATGGACAAATTTTCAGTGATCAATATAATTCTTGTTTTTCCCTTCCAAAAAGAGGGCACAGGTAGATGGAAAACTAATGTCTTTATTATTTGTTATTCCTGTGTGAAGTCTAGGCCTCATATTGTTAAGTTTTGCATTTGACATGTTTTTGCATCTTCTGGCATTGTTGTTGTCCTCATTAAGTCCATTCATATATATATATGTGTGTGTGTGTGTGTGTGTGTGTGTGTGAAAAGTGGAATTAGGGATATTGTTTTAGCAGAATTGATTTGCCCAAGTTTATCTTGTAATGCCCTATCACATCCCCCTTTTATATTATATGACAGGGACACACCACCAGCAGCAACAACAACAACATACTAGGCCTTATATGACAGAGGCAGTGGGGCATAAACTCTATGTGAATGGCTTGAACAAAGAAGCTTCAAAAAAGGAAGTTGAGGAGGTATGCGCCCCGGTCATGTGCTGCATACACATTTTAGCTGCATGCACATCACACGATTTGTCTCAAGCAGATATGAAAATGCGGAGCCTAGTGAACAATAAATATAATAAAAGTGTGGCACCTGTGCATTTTTTGAATGTCATACTCCCTGTTTTGATCTTGTTTTAGATGTAAGGTTATAATACATGTGATGTATGTACAATTTAGTTGCGTGGCTGTTTCACAACTTATTTCGAATAGATATAAGGCTATGGTGCATAGAAAACAATAAATAAGATAAAATTGTGGCAAATGCATGTGGTATAGAATGATTTTAAATGGCTGTAAGCAGTGAAATCCATGCCTGATGACATATCAGAATTATTAAAATTTAGGTGTAATTCACTGAATCACTGTTTTTCTTAAAAAGATGGTCCGCGTTCAACTATATGCTTATACCTGTCAATGGTTCAAGCAGGTAGCATTTGTTAAGTAGTAACTTAGGATGTTCTGTATAGGGGCTATTTAAAGCATGGATTGTCATCATGCCATGCTTTATAAATGTCACATCTATATTTATTTAATGGCGAGAATATAACATAATTCACTATCTTCCAAGCTGCATTTAATACATGAGGGTAACAAATATTCCACGTGACATTTTTGTGTGGGGTGTGCTTGTAAGCATGTTATAAGATGTTTTGCAGCTTGATTCGGGAAAACATGTATTTGATTGTAAACTAGTTCAACAAAGATGTTGGCCTTGGTTGATTCTTATTGTACTAATGGTTTTATGAAAATACAAATTTCTTTGTTATCTCTAAATAACTTCATCATACATTTTTGTACATTATTTTGAATTCTGAAGTAGTTGCATTATTTACATGAATGTTTATTTTCAGATATTTTCTCCTTACGGTATTGTTGAAGACATCTATATTCTGCGTGACGAACGGAAGCAGAGTCGTGGTGTGTTTCTTGTTGTCTTACTTTTACTTCTCTTTCACCATATTATGGCTGCTCCCACCTGAATATCTTTATTGTGTTAGTTATTTCTACTCTGTCAATCTAGTTATTAAACTTTCACTTTGGTTTTTCTCAAGTGATATGCTCAGTTGAGAAAAAGAGCAATAGATTAAGAACAAGCAGTCAATGGTTCTTCATTTTTCTTTGACATCGTTAGCATATCATTGGGGTATTGAATTTCAAATCTGTTTTCATTTATAACGAGCTGCTGATGTGATGGGTCTCTTTAGTTGTTTGTGTACTCGCTTGTAGTCTTTTTTCCAGACAGACTATTTGAAAATACTATGGTACCTATGGGTGTACACGTGAGTCTGCAAACTGCTTGATTTTTGAAGAAAATTGAAAAAATTGGATCGAATTGCATAGAACCCTGCCGGATCACCCAAGAACTGGCTGACTCAGGTTTTTTAGATTTTATATCTAAAGTCAAACTTTTTGAATGCCTGATAATATGATGTTGAATTTTTTTCCACAATGGAAAGATTTTGGAGTGGGCAAAATTTAAAGCATAGAAAATTGTGTGGTCAGGAATGGAAGATGGTAAGTCTTGTCATACACAATTAATTAAAAAAGTGAGATTTGTTCTTATTTTCGCCCATTTATCTCGCACTCTGCAGTCTTCACTCTTCTCGTGGATCACATCTCTTTGTTTTGTTCTCTCTCCCTTCTCAACACCAGTTTGTTTTGCCACTCTGCCATCTCCGTTTCTGCTCTTCACAGCCACCCTCACTTTGCTGATCCCTAAGATTGCCCCTTTTATGTGCTTCCCTCTCCCACCTTCTTGTTGCATCATCTCCATGGAAGTCCCCTTTGGGGATTTATCAACGTTTTAAAAATCAGTAATTGTTGTTGGTTGGTAGAGTTATGGATTAAGGATTAGTTGGTTTAATGGCTATTAATATTTTTTAATATTTTAAATAATATAGGCATCAAAACATGATAAATATCGCAAATTCAGCCCGATCTTAAAAATAGTCACATAAGAAAATACAATTTCAATTTCAAGCCTTACTAACACAAAATATAATTATAAAAGGTAATAACAATTAAATTGGGGCCAACTTTATTTAAAATAAGAATATGTTTGTTGCTCTAGCCTGATCATTCTTATTTTTCTGTTTTGAAGGTTTTGGATTTATAGAATATTCTCATAGAGATATGGCCATGGCAGCAATCAGTGCTCTACACGGAACCTTTGTGATGAGCGTAAAGCCTATATGTTACCATTTGTATCTTTTTTTTTCCCATGCTAATGTTTTCCTAGTCATTATTTTCTTTTCCATTGTAGGGTTGTGACCTGCCATTAATTGTTCGTTTTGCAGAACCCAAGAAGCCTAAAACTTCAGAAACAAGGTTTGTCCTTCCACCGTTACTGTATTTTTTTTCCTTTCAAAAAAATGTTCTTATCCTTGTTCGAGTGCAGTTTCATAACTGCATGTGTCCACTTCTCTTACAGAGTAACGTTTGCAGTAGTCTGCCTTGGTCCTTTTGGTGGAAACTTTTCTTTGTCATGTCCTCTGATTCGTTTTAGTGATGAATAGACTCTTTCATGGGCTAGTCTACCAAAGGGCTGGCCTGTACCCAGCCAGATATTTTGATTGTCTTCCCCTTTGGTCATCCTTTAAATCGATGCTTTGTTGGGGCTTTCATTTGTTGCAGGTCGACCCTGACCTCAAATTTTGGTAATCCATTGGATCAACACGCAGTGCATAATAATTCATATTTAGTAAGTTGATCATTTCACCAATATTCAATGTTCATATTATATAGATATATTCGTTAAAAGTGGATAGTAATTTCCATAATATTCATTTTTTGACAGCAATAATGATTTGGGAGATTATTTATTTATTTATTTTGAATTTCATGCTTAACAGCGCAATTCTTGTGCTTCGGTACAGCAAACTTCAACAAATTTGCAACAAGAAGATGTTTCCCAGTGGAAAAACCAGCCGTCAGCTGCACCTCAGATGCCTTCTCAGGAATCGCATGTTGTTCCTGACAAGCAGGCACAACTGCAGCCAATTCACTCGTCAACTGAAAATTGTGAACAGCAGCAGGAATCTAAGATTAATGCAATGCAACAGGTAATTCGAAAATATCTACATGAAAACATTATTTAGAGGATAATTCAAGTGCAAATGATGAATAAGTTGCAAACTTTGCCGAAAGTGTTCACATTTTTTAAATTTAGTTCTATGAGTACATTTTGCATGTACAGACACCCCTCATGCTTCGCTGGAATATTGAAATTTAATTTCAAGGAATCGTATTGTTAAATTTTGTCCTGTATGGGGTTTGCTGGTGGTGGTACTTGTTTTACACTTTTATATAGATATTTCACGTTATTATCGTCATAGTTCTCAGTTTTACACTTGTATATATAGATATTTAAATATTTTGGTGGCATTCTAGGAGTAAGTTGGATTTATTAAAGAGAAGTGATCAATCCTGCATCTTCTATGTGTCTCCTTCTATTGATTGGGGACTGATGATTGCCCTTTTACGTTCGTTGGCAGCCAGCTGAGATTGGTTGCAAAGCTCAGGCAGTTTTGGTCGCAGATACATCTCCAACCACAGCTGTTCCTGAGGTTGCCTTATTAGATCTTGAGGACTGTGATTGGAGTGAACACATATGCCCTGACGGTCACAGATACTATTATAATTGTATTACTCGTGAAAGTAAGGTAGGTTAATTTGCTGGTTTCAATCATTTGTTAACATCTAATCAAGGAAATCTGTAGGCTTTGTTTACATCAATTACAATTGCCATGCAGTGGGAGAAACCTGAGGAGTTCAGGTTGTTTGCGCAAAATTTCCGTAAGTGGCAACAGTCCAAAAAGCCTTCCGGTGAACAACCTAAATCTTTGACAAAATCACACAGTCATTCTAGCGAAGAAAATCCTCAATCACTAGAAATGCTGCTTCAGAGCGAGGCTCTGCATTCTCAATCACAACTCCAACAAACTTTTGCTCCGCCTGTCAGTATTTTCTAAACTTTGATTTTTTTTTTTTAATTTCCTTTTCTTCTTGAGCCTGGTGATGCTTTGAATGGCCATTCATATAGCTAAAAAAAATGAACTCTTAGTGAACTAGGTTTTCAGGATTCAGGAGCTTACTGTTTATTAGGCCCCCTTAGGGTAATTTGCATGCCTATAATATTCTATTCTGGTCAGAATTTATAGGCGTCTTGTTTCTGTTGTAATTGATTGGTTGTATGTTCACTTAGGACGTTATGATTTTTGTAGGAATGCATGCAAGGGCAGGCATATAATATTCTATTTCGGTCAGAATTCATAGGAGTGTCTTGTTTCAGTTTTAATTGATGGGTTGTATGTTCACTTTCACCTGGGACGTTATGTTTTTTTGTAGGAATGCATGCAAGGGCAGGCAGCTGCAACGGCAGACATTGGTGCAACCCGTGTTTAATAGGGGGCGGTATTGAGCAGCACTCCTTTTACTTTGTACTGTATTCACCTTTTAGAAGAATACCTATATTAACTGCTGTTGCCCCTGGCCTCGGGGTGTTCTAGGCTCTGCATATATACAGTATGGCCTTGCGGCATATAGCCTGGACGACAGCCTTTTGAATAAACCAAATTGTTCAAATGCTGTTGATCGGTTCGCACATTACTGCCGTTTTGAGTGAGAGTACCAAGGATATGGAGTTGCCACTCTCTCCAATTATAGGGATGTACAGCAATTCAGTTCCTTTCTAACATTTTCTGTGATGATGTTTACAGAATTCCATAAATGTAGCTGAAATGTCTTTTCAAATTAAAGGTGGAAATATTGCCCGATGCGGTCAACCATCAGGACAAAATGAATGAATGAATTATAATAATAACACCAATAATAATGAATTAAATATAGAGGCACGAAGTCGCCTTATTTATCACATGAAAGCCAGAAACACTGTTTGATATACAGCATTTACGTGGCCATCTAAAAAAAGTATCAACGCCTACCCTCTTAATTGTCATATATTATTAGATTCACTGTTCGAATCTTTGTTGACCAAGACAAAAAAAAACACGTTACATGTTTCAACAAACGGTTAGTAGCTGTTGAGATTGTATCAATCAATCTGATTAGAGATACTTAAGATGGTTGTAAACGACAACATTCCACTCACTTCAGGCCTGAAGAACGCCAATAGGTATGAAGGCCGTTCATGTCTTTGAGAACCATATCAAGAAAAAGAAAAAATGAATAAATACATAAAGTCAAATTAAATACAGAAGGTCCATTCGTTTCTCCAGCGATTTTTAGGCACAAAAGCAGCACCATTAATGACCATTCAATAGTTATTCAGGGTTAGATATCCGTATAATTCTTCCTTTAAATCTATGCCATTCACGAGCCTGCATATATTTTCTTTCTTTCTTTCTTTCATTTTTTTTTCTCCTTCCCTTTTTCATCTTTTACTGTAAATAGAGCTTACAGGCTTCCACAGACCACGCAAAAAGCAGAAAAGCCGTTCCCGTGCTTCCATATTTGTTATAGAGTGTATGGTGAAACTCGGACCCCATTCCCACTGGGCCACCCCAGTACGATCCTTAAATCAATGCACGTTACTTTGCCAGCAAAAATCAAAAATATGAGACAAAATGCAATATCACATACGAATATATGTGATACACACACACACACACTCGCAAAGCATTACAGATTACTAATTCAAACGTGACAGACAATTAAAGTGTGTTAGCAGATATTGAATATAATTAATGGGCACACAATTGGTTACATATATAGTTGAAATGCTGCGCGCGGGTTTTATTCACTAATAATCATTCTTGCTTTCCTTTTCCCATGGTGGTGGACGGCACAACGTCCTGGAGGAGTCCATGATCCCCCAGGAAAACCGATGCCGGTGTCGTGGCAGCTGCCGGTGAGGTTTTATAGGCGGCGGCGTTAAGGGGTGATGATAACAAGGCGTTGAAATGGGGTTGTGGCCGCCGCGGGGGGTGTTGTAGATTAATATTGTAGTAGTGATGAGGCAGTAGGGCAGCGGTGGTGGTCGGGGTTGCAAATAAGGAGGCGGCGGCGGCGGCGGAGTCGGAGAGGATTGCGGCGTGGCTGCAGGTATCACGGAGAATGTTGTTGGGGCTGGGGTGGGTGTGGTGCCCTTCGTACGTGGTCACCACTATGCTCGGATCGCTGAATGATCTCTCCACCCTCTTCTTCACATTACATATGGCATTGGTACAACGATAATAGCTCCTATGTAATTGATCAAACCAAAAGGAAAAAGGAAAACAAAAAAACAAAAAACAAAACACTCTCATTAGTTAATGTTTAATTAATGTCGATGGAAAATTTAAGAAGACTTGCTACCTATAGCATGAAATGAATCCTTTATTAATTAATGTTTATTAATCGGTCTGATCGATGCTTTAATTAATGGGGATGAAAAATTTAAGAAGACTGGCTATAGCTAGCTAGCATGAGCGTGTGTACAGGCACAGCAGTGCCAGCGAAGCATGTAGCACAAACTATTAAAACACGAATGAGTGTGTGTGTGTGTGTACGTGTTTGTAGATTACATATATCAAAAAATATACCTAGGATAGGGGCTGTTCTTCACAGCTTTTTGGCCGTACTTTCTCCATCTATACCCGTCCTCTAGATGATCCACCTCGCTTTTCGTCATGAACGCCACTCTTGCCTCTCTCGGCTGCCGCTTTTTATTCCCCTTTCTTGCTTTCAACCTCAATTACGCGGGACAGGAAAAATTAATGAACCACATTTCATCCATTTCTTAATTTATATATAAAGTAATATATATATATGTATATATATATATGGCCAAGGAAGAAAAAAAAAGTAATTAAAGTATAAAAAAACAGTAATAATTAATCTCACGATTTAACAACAGCCCACTATAATTTGTTTCTTGACTAGTCCTGAATTTGGTAAAACCATAGTTTTATTCTATTAATTAACGTATGATCATAGGATTACTCACTGTTTCTGGGTCTTCTCATCATGGTCTTCTTCGTGCTCAAGTGCATGATCTTTCAGCTCCTTGTTCAGAGCCTCATTCCACGCGGACGACACCGAGGACGAGTTGGGAGTGGTCGGGAGATTATTCACGACCTCCGACGACGATTCCGGCGGCGTGGAAGCTGTCGGAGACGGCGGCACCGAGGCCGTCGGAACAGCAGCAGCTGCCCCGTGTACATCCGGTGCCTCAACTGAATCGAGCAGGGAAGAAGGACCCAAGCCCTGAACCCCCAGCAGCTCCATAAACCCCATCGACGACGACGACGACGGCAAGGAATACGGCCCCCTCTCAGCCTCGCCGTAGAAGTCAAACCCGACGTCCGACAGGGCCCAGCTCGCCGGGATGGTGTCCGTAAATGACGTCACGGGGCCGATCCCGTCCTCCGTCTTCAAAGCTCCTCTGCCATCCATGGCCCGATCGCATGTGCAGGTTGGCTGTTCAGAGGTTTTTGGGCAGTTGAACTCGGAGGAGACAAGGAGAGAGAGAAAGAGAGAGAGAGAGAGAGAGAGAGAGGGGAAGGGCATTAGGGTTTGTTTGGAATGGGTTTTTAGGAGGAGGGATGAGATTAAATTTTAAGAGGTGACCGGTAATCGGCGGTGAGGCAGAGTGTACGGAGGATGGTGGGGCAGAGGTAGTGGCATGCGGCGCGGATACCGAGGAGTTCAGACGAGGCGGTGGACGCATTCACACGTGGGTTGCTTACGGCGTAAAGGACTTTGTGAAGGCTGGCCGATCGCTCGGGTAGTCGGGTGCGTCAGTGCGTGCGATCGATCAGCTTACGGTTTCTCCACGGCTCTTTACAAATTACAAATGTTCGTTTCTTTACTTTATTTTAATTCATTTCAATTATGCCACCATTTTGTATTTATTTTTTTCTTACTCTAATATTATTTTGTAGTAGTATGACTTTAAATTCAATCTTAATTTATTAATTTTAAAAAATATTATTTTATTTTTTTTTAAAATTAAATAAATGTTTATTATATTAAAAATATAATATAAATTTATTATTTTTATTTTACAAATTAAAATTGAAATTAAGAGTATTGTTAATGTGAATTATAATATTTAATTTTAAGACTTATAATTAAAAATTCTAATATATATTAAGATTAATATATTTATCTATACATTTACTTTTTTTGTTTTCATCATTTTATCTTTATTTTAATTCAATTCATTTTTGTCACCATATTGTATTAATTTGTTGTTAATATTATTTTGTAGGAGTATAACTTTAAATCCGCCAAAAACGATTCAAACTGACTCATTAAAGTCATTAATTTATTAAATGTCAGAAAATAAAAAAAATCAATTTAGTTTGATTTCATAGCGGCTATTTTGATTTAGAACATAAGACTTAAATACGAGAATGAGATATTGCGGCAAAGCTTTTAGGGTCATTTATTTATGCATCAATAAAAAACCTTCATCGCTTCGATTCGTTCCTCCCCCCCTTATTCTTCCACGTCGAATAATATATCGGTTTAATTTGGAATTTCAAAACTACGATTTAAATCGAATCGAACCGAATATTATTATTTATAAATTTTTTATTTTTATTTTAAGTTTTGAGATTTATTTATTTAAAATTATTTATTAATACTTGATGTATTGTGTTTGTGAATTATATTATTTAATTTTAAGACTTATAATTAAAATTCTAATATATATTAGTATTGATATATTTACCTACTATTTTTTTTATTTTATATCATTTTATTTTTTAAAAACTCAAAAATCAATGAATCAAATCGATTCAAACTGATAATCTTTTAAATTGTTCATTCAGATTGAACCGATCCAAGGTGAATCAGTTTGATCTGGTATGATTTGAATAAAAAGTTTAATTTAATTTAATTTTGTCTTATTTGAAAAATATCAAATTAATTTGAGAAATAACTTAAACTAATTCAAACTGAACTAATTTCACATCTAGTATTTTGATTAAGAAAATGAGAATGAAAGATTTTAATCCTTTTTATTGGGTACGTATGCGCATCAATAAAAAAATATACATGCCCTTTATATATGAATTTTGAAAAGGGATAAGAAAAATTACAATTCAAAATTACTTTAAAGCCTACTTCCATATGTTTGCTCCTACTTCCTTTGATACAGCCACTCACGACATCATCTCCTCCGCCTCCAAAGCCCTCCCCACAATCCAGGCCTGCCGATGCATCCCCACCATGGCCTTAATCCCCTTCTCCCACCCCCTATTCACCACCATTACGCTGTAAACGCTCCCACACGTTTCCCACCTCTCGTTGACAACCGCATCGTCGATTTCCGCCCTCTTAGCGCAGCCTGACTCAGAATTGATAGCAATCGACAGTGTGAAATTCTTGTTGCGAGCACCACAAGGATGAGGCCTCTTGGGGGGGGGGGGTTGGTTTTGGTCTATTTGCTCATTTCACCACGAATCCAAAACCTTAGCTTGTCCGGAGTGGTGGGATCGAATCTCTGATAAAAGCGGTGTACGTGGAAATGGCAGGAGAAGAGGAAAGGGTCAGACTCGAAGGGGATTGGAATTGAAGTCACAAAATGACTCTTCATGCAGATAAAATATAGTATTAGAAATGCTCTTATCCATCAAATATAAGAGACATAAAAAATAATACGACCTCATGAAACCTATGTCAATATTTGTTTTTGCGTCTGAATCCTATATACAGTGGGAAAAATACTAGGGTCATCCAATATATGGTAAGTAAAAATGACACCATTTCAGAAAATAAATACAACACCTCTACAATGTTTTACGTTCGCACTAGATGGCCCCCTGCATGCCCCCTATCTCGAAGCCGCAACCGAGGCGCGGATGCCGCCCTCTCCCTCGACTTCCTCGGTTGCCACCTTCTGCTCACTCAATGCCGCGCTCTCCTCGCCAGCCGCGCGCCTGCTCCCTCTCAAGCATTACGCGTGATGATGCTCTTGCATGTCATGCGTGCCTAACTGCAGCTGTTTTTGAATTACCACCGTCAGGCCAGGCCCCTATATATTTTGTTTTCTGGTAAGCACTCTCTTATTTCTTGCTTCTATCTATATATTGCGATTCCTTATCTAATAATATTAAGTCTTACCATCTGAAAAACGAAAATGCTATCCTAAAATGAGAAACTCTAGTACTACATCACTGGCACCAATATATTCAATTTCGAAAAGACAGATCCGAAGATGCCAATCCAAACATGCTTTATCTGAAAACCTTTATCTAACAGGCAAAACTATATCCGATAAAAAGACTCCGTATTGGACAACAAACTCACTCTACGATACTTATGTTCCTTGACTTATTTTATTTTGAAACTACAACAATTTTATTAGTTTTATTTATTTTGTATTTTAATTTAATCTAAATTCTAACACCAAGAATGACATGGAATATAGAACTAATTAGATGTCCATACCTGTTTTAATCAAACCGTTCAACGAAAAAAATTTAGACAAACCTAATATTATTAGATGAGAAATTGCAACATATAGATTGAAGAAAAAAAACAAGTGAGTAAAATGTGATAGTTGTTTAGCTGGGGTGTCTTTTATTTTAAAATTTTAAAATGTAATAATTATTTTCGGGCATAATAAATAAAAAAGTAAAAATAACAAAAAAATATTTTTTTTACGGTTCACTACAAGAAAAACAGTTTAAATTTAAAATAAACTTTTATTGTTTTTATATTTTTAATTTTTTTTATCTAAAAATAAATATCACTTTTTGAAAACAAAAACAGAAAATAAGCTCACCAAATATACTCATTACAATAAAACAATAGAGAGACCCAACTATGGTAATTCAAATTGAGCTACAATCACTACAAGATATCCAAGCTTAGGTGGCGTTTTAAAATCGCGTTAGTGCAAATAAACTATTTGATGCTTAAGAGGGACACTCGCATTAGGAAAATTATAGTGTTGATTGTAAGCAAAAGATAGTGACCGAGAAGGTCAATGGAGAGAGGGCGACATCGGCCTTATTATAATCCAAGAGTTAACGTTCTAAAATCAATTAACTATAGAAGAGGTCATCATTGTATATATATTAAGATAAACTCTTGTTACTATTTAAAATTGGAACTCTAGAGGGTTTCACGTAGTAAATGTGAATCCCACGGTTAGAAATATTAATTAGGAATATTGTTTAGTCACTATAATTATCATAATTATATATGATTAAACAAATTTCTAATCTATCTCTAGAATTCAAGTTTCAATATCCTAAAATTAATTAGCTATAAGAGAAGCTATCATTGGTTACTTGATTAATTACTTTATAAAAAAGGAACTATTAAATAAAAAATAAAAAATACTTATGGGATTTGGCAAGTTTTTTAGGGGGTGTTTCTAAGAGCAACATTGAAAAGGCTCTTTTTATGAAAGGTTGTTGTTTCTAGATACCATAGGATGACCGCAAGATTTTCCACCATGGAGGATTCCAATGCTTACTTTTTTGGTGGTCTGGGTGACATTCTACATCCCTAACATCAAAAGATATCGATTTGATTTAGTTTAATCTATAATGTTTGCTTTTTAAGTTTAAAAAAAATAATTTAACTTATATAATAAATATTAGAGTGCATAGGGGAGGGGATGCTCAACTATGAATAAAGAAGAGCAATAAGATTTTTAAAAAATAATTTAAAAACTTATAAAATCATTTGCAGAATGAACCTATTTAACTTCCCCTTAGGTTTGTGAAGTATTTCCTAATATATTAATTAGAAATATTATTTACTCACTATAATTATCAAATTATATATAAAAACTTTTTCTAATCTATCTCTTTCAGATAACTTTAACTTTAACTTTTATTTTTTATTAAATTATAAAAAAATATTATTAAATAAAAAATAATAAAAAATATTATTTTAATTATATAGAGAGTAACTAAGGAAATACATTATGATGGATATTTATATAAAAAAAAAATAATTTAAAAATATAAAAATAAGAAAAATAAGTGGGTGTATGTTGTGACTGTCCTAAGAAAAATACTATCGAAATAATAAGTCTCCTTCTTTTGACTTGATCCAAGTCCCACCAGACTTGGTGAATGTAATTAGACGTACATTTGTAGGCCATTGGGGAGAAGGACCAATACGTATGCTATGCGTATTAAAAATGTGAGCATATAAGTTAGTTGGATTGAGGATATATTATGTAACACCTGCCTCATTACTATACTGTATGCACATGAAGGATAATTTCTCAAATGTGGAAAATTGGATCCTGATGGGTGTGTAATTTACCTAAAAGTTTTAGCTGTTTTTTTTTTTTTGCTGAGGGGTTTTTAAAATTTTGTAAAAATAATTCGATCACTATATATTTTTGATTCATTTATCATTATTGAAGAAATAAATAAATACACAAATGATAGCCTTTGTGTCTGAGTTGTACGCACTGTTTATTTATACATTTTAATGATGTTAGGTATGTCCTTCATCACCGTCCAAAGTGAGGTGTCAGATCTCATAAGTAGTGTAAATAGAAATTGGTCATTTGAGTGACAACAACCACAGGACGCTCCAGATACTGTTGGGTGCCTTAGGTCATGGAATGGACGTCACATTGATTTGTTGTCTCATTAAGGCTATTAAATAAGGGCTGAGTTGTATAAGGCATCAACAATATCTCATAACTACAAATTGGGAGCCATATGAGTAAATCAAAGCATTACAATGCCACTTGCAACCTTATAATTAATTACGCATGCATATTACCACAAAGGTTAAAACAGCAGTATATATATGTGGACGATGCCTCATTATAACAAATCAAAGCGAGTGCAAATCACTATTTTACTCATACTTTTACGTACATGAACACTTCATGAGATTATAAATCCATAATTATCTATACCCCAGTTAACTAACCATCAGTTTTTTTATATAAGCATTGAACAGACCATTATTTTTTGGGTAATTATACGATCAATTAAAAGTAAATTTCAAAATTTGGGTTCTCTCGTCGGTCCACATCGTTTTGGTTTATTCCGATATAGTATTTTTCTCATGCACATGTTTCTAATGCTACCCTTCTTTTCAATTTCATTTATCGTGAAACATGACGGAGAGACAAACAAATTGGGGTGGGAGAACTTAAAAGATGACTAAATATAGGAAAATCAAATGAGCAATCAAGTTAGGACAGCACAAG
Source organism: Taxillus chinensis (assembly GCA_023512835.1). Lineage (NCBI taxonomy): Eukaryota > Viridiplantae > Streptophyta > Magnoliopsida > Santalales > Loranthaceae > Taxillus > Taxillus chinensis. The sequence goes on along the minus strand of CM042088.1, from coordinate 49,668,328 downwards.
TATACTTTGAAAAAAAAAACATACGATCATCGTGCGACATGTGACAAAAGAAATACATTTTGTGAATATTATCATGCATAGAAATATGACATGAGAGATTAAAAAAAACAGAAAATGATACTTAAGACAAATATTTAAAAATAAAAATTATCCCTCACATAAAAAATGTTATCAAAGTTTCTTTGGTGATTACGTAGAATCATTGATATTTTGATAATTCAATTTTTTATTCTCATACTCCCCATGAAGTCAACAAAGGCGGGGCATGATCGGAAGCTGCATAATATATGTATGGAAGAAGCAGGAAAGCAACTCATCATCACCCCTGCGGACTCGATGTTGAACCATCCCAATTTTAGTTTATTTTAAATTAAATTAGATTATTTATTTATTTATTTATTGTTGGACTTACACGATAGTAGACAAGGTGACAAACTACTCTCTGATTGCGTCCACTTCTGGCTTTCTAGAATCCAAACGGGAGAAGAAAACGTGAAGTGAAAAAGCCAAAAAGTGGTGCAATTTAAATAATAAATTTATACATATATAAACTTGTCCACTTTGTGGAAAACATTAAGTATCTTTTTTTCCTTTCCTTTTAAGATGGCCACCACTCAAAAACCAGAATGGAATCCTATTTAGCGCGTGCATGTTTTGATTTTGTTTTTCATATAATTTTAAAATCAAATAAATTTTAATTTTAATTATTAAAGTTAACTTATCTTTTAAAATAAAAAAAATTCGTGATTTTATAAAAATAAATTTTGAATCATATTTAAATTTATAAATCAAATAAATTCATATATTTTTTATAATTTCAAAGAATTTCATATAATTCTAATAATAAAGACTCATCCTAACTTAACTTTGTTGGTTGGGTGTTTAATGATCAATTTCCCATGGCTTATACGGTTTTGAAATTAATTCCCCGCATACATACATTTAAGGCTAGCTTTTACAATAAATATGTTTTGTGCAAGAGATTTGTGCTAAACTGATTGAGTAGTTGTAATTTTTTTTACTTCCTGATATATTATTACGTTATCGTGTTATTCACCGATCGATTATGCAACTACGGTTGCATAATCGTAGTTGTGACTTTCAGACATCCAACAAGAGTGACTTGACGGCGGGAGGTACCAGGCTGCCAGCGTTCCGGCGAGGCAACGTGTTCAGTGCGTTGTGATAACTATTTTGGTAGAGGACAGGTCATGGGGTTGGAGACGAGGTTGTGCCGGGGTGTGTGATACGTGGAGAGATATATTATGCAGAGTAGTCTTCAGTAGGCCTATATCCACACCACCACTGTCACATTCACACTGTACACAACCCCCTACATCATATCCAACCTTGTCTCGCCAAGTTGCGTTGTTCGGTGACCACTGCCTACTCCATCTCTACCCACCTCACATGTTTTGCCACCTCTGACCACATTGTGCGGTCGCACACACACCATCCTTCCTCTCTCCTCTCCTCCTCCTAGCTACTCTACCATCACGCCATATACTACTGTCTCATTGGAACAACGACCCAACGCTACCGCCTCCCGCCAGCAACACGCCCATGTCTACTGCCTGCCACACCCCTCACAACCAACAACCACCTACACAAAACCATGGTATGTGGGAAATTAATTTCAAAAACCATTGTACAAGGGGAAAGAAAGAAAGAAAGAAGAGAGATGGCGGTAAAACAGGTAAATTTTCAGAATCGGCAGTGCGCGAATACATTTTAATTATCACGCTTTGTCCTTTTTCTTTTTAAAAAACAAAATTAAAGGACCTTTAAATATTATTGCTGATTGGCAGGAGGTGAATTAGATTCAAAATGACAAAGGTTTGAATTAGTGTAATAATTTCCAAGATTATTTTTCATTGAATTAATTGATGGAAAATCAGGTAAAAGATATATCGTTGCATATACGGTACACTACACTAGACCCCCCATACACACACACACACACACATATATATATATATGTATATATATATATGTATGTATATATATGGACCTCCCTGACCGAACCCCAAAAGCTGTCTTAGCCATGGAATATGGCCAGAGAGTTTTGCTTCGAGTACACGCTCTCGATGTCTTGATTCCTTTTTGCACACGTCCCTATCCTCGCAACAGAGAAGACTGAAGAGATAGTGGCCGGCATTTATTATTTCATAAATAAATATTTGTACATAAAATGTGGTACCAATTATCAGTGCCTTTCAAAAAATATAAAATCGACCAGGGTGCTGTGTTTGACCGGTTGCTTCGAGGTCACATTTGAGAGCTCCGGGAATAGACAGCAATATATACGGTAAAAGATAGAAATGTACTTTTGTTCGGTTCTGCGATTTTTGGTGCCCAAGTTGAGTTTTGGCTCAACATCCAAGGCGGAGCCTTGAAATTTGGTATGATTTCCTTCATATTGATTTGGATGTTTAAATATTAATTTTAACTCTCTTTGCCCTTTACACCGTATGAAATTATAATACTAATAATAAATTTACGAGAAATGGCGGTTGCAATCGGGTGTGCACTCCAGAGGTGGCCGATGTAAATTAGTTTTTGTAAATACTTTTGTATTTAAGTCTAAAATATTAAAAACTAATTCAGAACTCACATAATAGGATAGTCTTCTTTAATTACATGCATTAGTTTATCTTTAAGTAAAATATCCAACAATGTCTCACTTGTACTAATGTGTCACTTTATAATTATGTATTAATAAAACCTTATGAGTGTTATTAAATTTTTATTATCATTACTATTATCATGTGCATTTTCAAACGATATAATTCATCAATTATATCAACACGACTGATCCCGAAATTTAAGAGGCTCGAGATGATTAATAAAATGAGACATTCTGAAGCTTTTGTTTTGAATCTCCATTAATTATGTTTTTTCATGTATTTAATCATTTCATATTTTTTTCTACCAAAAGTATACATGTGCTAATTCAGTTTGGATCAAACTGTGGAAATATTTAAAGTAAATTAGGAGTTTTGAAAATTATCACACCAAAGTGTGATCTGTGCTAGTAGACGGTCAAGTTGGAATTCTTGTCATATAAAGTAAATATGAACCTTAGTTTTTTTATTCAGCTACTAATGTGGGTAATCTTTTGAGAACTGGGTTGAGTGGAAAAAAGAAAGAGCACATGTAGCCATCCATTTTAAATTAAGTAGATAATAATTTAAAGTGAATGTTAGGAGTGGTGAAGATTAAACTAATGCCTAACACAAATCCAAATAATTCATAAAATCCACAAAATAGCATCCCGAGATCTCAAACTCCAAATCAGACTCAAATATAATTAAAACGCTCGTATCATTGGCTACATCATTATCTAAATATTTTCATCATCAAGCAAAGGCTATTTTACAAGATGACCCTAAAACATGGGTCTTTATAGATATTTTATGTCTAAAAAACAGAAAACATAATAAACTTGACACGATTAGTGGACATATAATATATAGATAAGCATAGTATGGTCATAAAATAGATTTTATCAAATAAAGTATACAAATGTGTGTTAGTGACCTTAGGGGCTTATATTTCTAATTTTTATATTATTCATTAATAGTCCTTGTACCAACTCATAATATCCCCATACTTTGTTCCTATGAATACGACAATTATAATAACGTTAAAACATGTGAAAACAAGAGAAAGAAATAAGTACAATATCTTATAACTAAGACTATGGTTTAATTTTTTAAGGTATGTTCCTAACAAAAGCTCCAATTGTCATTGCTCTTTTTCATCCAAGCAATGAATATTAGTGCCTTTTGGTTTATATGAGTAAAATTAAAATTAAAAATTATGCTTTTTAGAGTCACAACCAACTTAAAAATATAGTATGGTTGGACTTTCCTTATCAAAGGTAATAACAAGTAAAAAAATGGTTTACATATAGTTACAATTAGCCCTTCAACTACACCCAAAATTGGTACTTATCTTAGATTCAAAAGTTTATACTTAGTTTTCAAAAATATGTTTGGAATATAAGATCCTTAGCTACGGTATTCAACAAAACCCTTATAACCAAGAGTTGTACAAATACAAAATCTTTTAGTCTCTTTTCAAAATCAAAGTTTTGAAAAAAATCAATTGCCAAAACTTATATAAGTATATTGTTTTATTCATGATTTTTTGAATACTTTATGAAATTAAGTGCAATCAATTGCATTAAATAGTTAATTCTTCTATTTGTCATTTGCAACTAATTTGAGGGAAATCCGATTTGTATAGAAATAGCTATTAATTTTACAAATGCTTTAGACAATTATGGATTTTACAACCGACCTTTAATTTGTATGAGTTTTTTTTGTTTTCCTTCATAGATAAACCAATTTAGTCAATTTAACTTTTTTTTTTTTTTGGAAATTCGCCTTCAAGCTCAAAACAAAGTAAACTTAACTTCAAGGTCCGTAATTGGGAAATGCTATCCTTCCAAAAAGGAGAGCGTCTTTCATGAAGAAAAATATGAGAAAAGGTCACGATCTCATTTTGTTCGTGAAGCCCTTGAAAAGATTAATTCTAGGTGACTATGTTATTACACATGAAATTAAAGACCCATTATAACAATTGCGAACAATAATGGAAAAAAGGGATCCCTTATGCCTGGGCTACTATAATGTTACATACAAGTTGGTTGTATAAGTGATTCATGTAAGGATATAATGTTCATGTATGAATTACCTATACAATATATCTTCAAATAAATTTTTTCTTAGTATGATAAACTTGAAAAAATAAAGGTTTTTTCTTCTAAATTAATAATCAATGGGGAAAAAATTGAGCAAAAACTTTTGTGAAACATCGTATTAACATATCCATTATATTTTGCGTAGGCCCCTCATGAATACCTAACGTGACAGCAAGTTTTTGATTTTGATTAAATGATATCAAATTACTAATGGACCTAACCAAATCACCATAAAATAGTGACACATCAAGTTTGTGCAACACACATACATATACTTATTAGAAGTCGTAAAACTAATTGGATGTAGAAGAGATTATCCTTGGAATTATTTCAAGTTATACTTGATTGATTACTTTTTTCAATGTGTAATTCTAACATACTTTTCTCACGTGACAAACATGTATGATGCACATGGTCAAAAATCATAAGTAAAGCAAAATATTGAGAACAAACTTTTCAAGAAATAAATATTATGAGTAAAAATATAACATGTTCTAATATAATATTAAAATTTAAGAGTCAATATTCTAAAATTAATTGGTTGTACACGTGGAGGAGTCCAGGATCAAAAATGGGCTGGTAAAGCCACAAACGCTCATGGGAGGCAAATTTAAAAGGTTTAAATTTTAGAAAAACGAAAATAATAATAATACTAAATAAATAAATAAATAGTTGGTGAGGGAAACCGTAGGTTGTCTGTTGAGATGGATTAGGTTGTCTGGACTGTGGGATTGGGGTCACTTACAGCTCCACCCCTTCGACTATTCTAATGCGTTCACCATCTCACCAAACTGGGCCTACCCACTAACTCTTTTAGGCTAACACACCTAATTACATTCATTGCATCCATTGCCAACAATAATTTAATCTCGTATCATTGATCATTAATCAGTTCCCCAATAACTCATGCTGAAGGGGAAAAACAAGAGGAATGCGCTTGGAATATAAGTATTAATATATCATCACATATGTTTGGAATGGGTGTCGTCCTAAAAAAATAGAAAGTTTAAATTTGAGGTAAGATTTATGTAATTAAGAAGGTAAACTTTGTCATGGACTATTAAACATATTTAATAAATATTAATTTTATTTAATTTATTAAATAAAAAAAAACTCTGAACACATCTGTGACATCTCCATCCGTTGAATAATAAAATTAAGGGCATAACTACTCTACGCCATTAAAAGAAAAAGGGGGAGATTGGACAGAGCCACGGCTCACGACGGTGGTGGAGGCTTTGGGGCATGAAGTTGTGACGGCGACGGGGACGGCATGCACGATCATCAGTTCATCACGATGTGGTACGACGCTGCACCAGTTCAGTGAGGTCGTCGCCGCCGTTAGTGGAGTGTTTGCAGAGATTAAGGTTTCAGAATACACGGTCGGAGGAGAGGCTGATTGGGGAGCATATGAGTTGTTTTTGTTTTTTTGTTTTAAAATATTGTTTTGTTGGGTCTCTTAGAAGATGACGCGCGTGTCAACATCCTGTGCATGTGACGGGTGATTATAACAAAATTTATGTGACAGGAAATCAAACCATAAAATATTGTGCTATAGGACTATCATGACAATATCATCATCATCTCTGGCAGATTAATTTATTATATTAAAAATATTTAGGATAAAAATATGTGAACAAAAATACGTGAACAAAAATATCAAAAATTTATTGAATATTTTTATTAAAAAATTTCCTACATATTATTATATATTTATAAAATAATTTTATATTATAATATTTAAAAATAAAATCAAACACAATGCGTTCATTAATAATATAAATTTTATGTATACAATTATAATGATATATACAAATTAAATATTATATATTTTTTAATTGTAAAATTTAAATTTATTTATTTTATTACTTATATACAGGACAAGATTCTCTTACGCCTGTACTTACCTAAAACGGATTAAATCCCTACTCGATTTTTACATTGATTATGACCACACAAAATAAATAGGTTGGATTTAATTGCCATCCGTATGATCATGTTTAGGTATGGGGTTGGTCGGATTCAGAATTAGACCCAAAAGTTTATATGCTGTTTGGAATCTTTCAACCTGTTAGTTTGGATATTCGGAGCAGAACAGAACGGATCAAATTAAGATAGTATTTTTAGGCTTAATTTTGCTTTATAATAGTTGAGACCGATTGGAAAAGACTCGAATCTAATCCAATAACATGTCGGACTGAATAAATCGGATCGGAGAGAGGGAACGGGACGAAATTGCCATTCCTAATCATGATTGATACATGTTTTTTAATCTTTAATTTAATTCGTGAGGTTGTCAACGTTAAATAATGACTTAATGACTTGACTGGCACACCCATTATTCATAGCAAGGAGCCAAGGACAACAAAATCTGAACGAAGTCGATGGTCTGCTATTTGATCTTGTATTTTTATTAATTACATATTAGTCACGGGACTTACTCATATCCAACACTGTATAATCCTAATTCTTCAAACTGTTAAAAGGAGATAAGATTTCTATGCCTATTTGAACTCAATCATATCCTCTCTTTTTTTTTTTTAAAAAAATAATTTACTTGAAGGGAAAAATTTTACAAGGCGTTAGTTAACACGGTTAATTAAACGAGAGGTTCAACTCAAATATCATAGTGTAGGCGTTCAATTAAACAACTGCGGCAAAACAAAACAAATGGGTTTTAATGAATATATGTTCATGAAAAATTGTAAAATTTTCAATTGTATCAATTTTTTATTTTATGTAATATGTCAACCACTTGGCAAAATAACAATGAACAAATAAAATTATGCATTTCACTCATTTGGCTTCAAGACAAGTACAACATGTTAAAATTTTCAACTGAAAAACAACTAACATTCTTTTAATCATATTTGGTGCTTCTATCAACAACCTTACATATATATAGTATTTCTTAACCACACTATTTTGTTTTGGTTGGGCTTTGTTCTTTGCTGGTTTTGAAAATTATTGTTTAAATGCTTCCAATTTTTTATAAAATAATTAAAACTTTTAGTAGCTAATTAATTATTTATATGAAAATATAAACAAAATTAAGACAAAACTTCACAAGTTTTATTTTATTGTTTTTTGAAAAGAACAATTTTTATACCCATGGCCTTCTAAAAAAGGGAAATAAAATGGATTGAATATAAGATTTTGTAATTGCCATTATTGTGTGTTCAAAGGGTCTAGTTTGTATTATTTTTTAAAATACTATTATTTAGATAAATTTATATCACTTATAAATATTAAAAAATTTATTAAAACTATCATTTTCAAAAATAATTATATTTTTAAAAATAATACGAGGCTTAAATTTGTTGCTGAGTACCCATGGATGCTGAAAATGAAAAAAAAAAAAAAAAAGCAGAGGATTGCAGCCCATGCATGGCACGTGGCAGAAAGCAGAATCTGTGGAGAATGGAATTGGTTGGAGCATTCATTTGGAAACGCGGGCGGCGCCAACGTCGGCTTTATGCGACTAAAGTGGGATGGGGGCGGGCATTGGGTCGCTTGCCGACATCTTTGCTTTGCATTGCAGCATCATCGATTTAAATCAAGCCGCAATTCTGGGCCGCCCAAACTGTCCATGAGAAAGTGGCCAACCAACCCACCAATAATATATATATATATAATCTTAAAACTTTAATATGTACATATAAGTTTTGATTTTTCGGTATATTGATTTTTTATTTTTTATTTATCTTTTTAAAACTTTTTATATTTTACTTTTCATTCATATCCTCATTCTTTTAAATAATATTTTTTATTTTTTATTTATTACTTTTTTTCCTCTCAAACCAATTAAAAGCTTATTGTATAGAAATGTATATTAAAAATTTAAAGAAAAATAGTTTTGAAATAAATAATAAATTTTCAAATATATATATATATATATATATATATATATATATATTTACTATTTATTTTCTATCCCTACATCACATTTTAGAAAATCAGTTCATGTTGAAGTTTTTTTAAATTTAGAAATTTTTAAAATTCATAGCAAAGAATTTATCATAAAAATTTATATTTCACATCATAAACTTATTCTTTTGGTAGGAAAAAATTGCCTTCACCAAAAAAACTCTTTCCTCTTAATCCCTTTAACCAAAAAAATCTGGTTCCTGGCCTCCAAGGATGACTTCCTAGTTAATTTTGACCTTATTTGTAAATAATAATTTAAATTATATTTTTATTTAACTATAAACTCACTATAATAATTTATGGTAAAAAAAAAAAAAAGATGAATCATAAAAGTTTTTACAATAAAAACTTAAAAACACGTAATATAGCCCACACATATATACATATAAATCCTAAACTTTGTCGTTTAATTAGTACATATAGTACAGTATCAACCAATTTGTTAATTCGTATGTGATATTAGATTTTAAATATGCGTTGAGCACCAGCATATGTAGCCTTTTGATTGCGCACGCGTTAATGCCACTAGAAATTAATGCCAGAACTTGGTTTTTTTTTTTTTTTTTTGAAGAGGCCCAGAGAGGGGCTCTTTGCTGGCCAACGACAATAATAATAATAATAATGAACGAGACCTTGGCCTTGGCAACTGCCAACTAGTCACAGGGCACATTATACAGTACTTTCCCAGCTAGTCTCTGGTTTGTACATTTTCGGCGAGGTCAACTCCTTTTAGTCTTTTACAAAGAATATAATAGGAAAATTTACTTTACCACTTTCATAATTCATTCACCCCCGTTCGTGTGGAGATTGTCAGGAATCAGGACACACTAATTAATCCTTATCTTCCATCTCTCTTTAATATAATAAACGCACCCCTTTCCCAAATTAAAAACTATACTAAAATTAAAGACTCATATTTGTACGTTTCAACTCCACCCCTTTCCCAAATCCCAATCACACTTAACCGGATGAGTTAACTAAATAACTATTAAACATTTCCGGTCAAAAGGAGGGAAAAAAAAGGCCAACAAAAGAGCAATCCGGCAAGTTACTGTAGTTTTTGTCATTTTGTCGATATTTAACAGAGTTGGTGGCGGTGGCGGTGGCGGCAAACGGCAGTAGGATGGGATAGAGAAAAGGGACACATGTCATGCGTGGGAGGGGACAGAATCTCTGACCACACCTGACCTTCACCCGACTGCACGTGACAGATGAGGATATTGGACTGCAAGAATCTCGGGCGTTGATGTACTACTGGGCTGAAGGCCCCCGAAATCCCAACAAAACCCGAAAATAAGAAATAATTGCGATGGCCCAAGACACAACTTCCACGGAGGCCTCCACAGTAATGGGCTGATGGCCCGGAGTCCGACATGTGTCGGCCTGCGAGGGTTGGTCACTGCTCCCACCGATTAATAACCCATCTGACCTTAACTTTACGTATTAATAAAGTTAATATCGTAAATATTACTAATATAAATAATTGTTTGTAACCGAAATTCATAATTACTTAAAATAATAGTTTAATTACTCTACAATAATAATAATAAAAAAACAATGTCACAACATACGGTAACATTTTGCAAATTATTTTTCTTTTATTTCTTCTGACATAATAATTTTACCTTTACCCATTTATAATAAATTAATTTATTTGAGTCAATACATTCTAATCTTATGAAATATCTTATGGATGTTGAGAGTGTTTTTATGAATAGATAAGTACATTATCACTGAAATGGATTTGTTGAATGTCAATGTTACTATTATTCTAAAGTTCATGTATATGAGAAAATTTTAAGAAATATGTTTCAACTTATCACCTTTGAATCTGATGTATCTTCATTTGAGTTGTGAAACACAAGTTGTATTATCTTCATACAAAATTATAGGATTATTTTTACTTAAGATATCCCTCATGAAATTTAAATATGGTGGGTATATTCTTTAATAATACATATTTTATACTGCTTTATGGATTACAATAATTTTAGAATGATTTAAGGATATTATTGTCAGGGATTAATTTATATATCTCTATAATATAGTTATTCTTTCATGTGTAAACACATATCTTGTTTATGAGATAACTTTATATAAGCCAAATAATAACCTGCAACAACATATCCCATCAAAGTAGATTCCAAAATTTGATAGTAAAATAAACACAAATCAATAGTGCCTTTTAGGTAATACAAAAAGTGTCTAATACTATTCCAATATCTTTAAGTTATTATGTAGCTATATCATTCGAGTAGATTTATAGAAAAATTAAATCAAGTCGATAGTGATTTGTAAAAAAAAATGTTAATACTCTGATTGCACTAAAATATGATCCTTTAGGATCAATAATATTTTCTTCATATTTAGGTGAATGAAATGTATTCTTTATCACATTAACTAATTGAATAATCATATGCCATAAAGGATATGCATTATCGATATAAAACCATTTTAAGACTTTTTTGAATATGTATATTCATGAACAAATTATCCTTATGGAAAATGTTCAATTTTGAATTCAAATCAAAATTTGGTTTTGCTTAAATCTTTCATCTAAAATTCCTTTTGGTGAGTTCTTCAAGAGTTCTAGTTAGTTTAAATCATTAATAAAACTGACAAAATTATAAATCAAATTTTGTTTTCTTTTATAAAAACGCATAGACAAAAATCACCATTTTTATAGTCATTTTCGATAAATACTCACCGAGGCAATTGCATCAAATATTTTCAAATTGTTTTAATCAATATAAGAATCATTGCAATTTAATTGAAAACATAATTTTCAAGCATGTGTCATTTACACTTTGAAAATCTGGATATTAAACATCATAAAATTTTGTTATTTTTTTATAATCAAAGTGTAATCTACTTGAGCAAAAATCCAATATTCCAACCAAGACCAAACACATTGATCTGAAGTATAATTGGATCTGTGATGACATTGAAGAGAAGATGTTTGGTATTGAGAAGGTTCACATGAATAACAATAACTCTAATATAATGAACAAATCCCTAATGTAGAGCAATTTTGAATTCTGCACATGAAAAGTAGATTTAGTGGAACACTCTACTTAGTTCGGACGAGCGAGATTATTGGCCAAGTCCTCCCAAGCGGGCTACTCAACATGTGGGCTACAATAGGTGACATATTTAAGAAACTTGGGGTATTTTTCTTCTTAGGGTTTGTTTTGTATTTTTCCCTTACCCTAATACTCCTAACGTTTTGTAAGTTGTATGAGTAGCAAGCATGGTATTGTGTGAGTAACAAGCATGGTATTGTGAGGTGTGAGGGATAGAACAAATCAAAAGAGAAAGAGAGGGTTAGGGCTTGGAAGAACACAATTGAACGATAATGCAGAGGGAGATTGAGAGGAAAAAGAGAAACAATACAAAAACATATATATTGGTGTTGAAAAAATAAAGATTTAATCTTGATCTATAAATTGTACCCACCTCATTCTATAGTGAATTTTCGATCTAGATAAATATTATCTCATTCTACAGTGAATTATTTGATATGAGTAAATGTCCCATAATTTTCTTTCGGTTTAAATTTTTACGTAAAAATTTGTATAATTTTATTTTTATATTTTATTTTGCTACAAATATATTTGTTATTGACGTGTGACGATTGCATTTGTATACTCCCAACTTTGAGTGAGATTTTTTCAAACAAATCCCAACACAATTTAGGATTACTTGAGTTTTAGTGTAAGTTTGTTGAATTTCCTAGTTTTAAGTGTAAATTCGTTCTATTTTTTTTTTTTTTACTTTAAGTGTAAATATAATTAAGGGGGTGAGCCTGGGTGGTCAAGCATGGTAATTGGTAGGCAAATACTTCAAATGGTTTCACCGGCGCTAAAAAACCCAATTGACATAATGTTACAACATACAAAAACGGCTAGATTAGATGGCTTTCCAAGAGCTCATAAATTACATAGAGAAAAATGATACATATATACAAAAACTACTATAATGAGAGTGCCTCAAAACTGGAAATCTGATGAGCATTTGGATTTCGTGAATGGACAATATCATCATGAAGAACAAGCACTTCAAGGGTTCCTGATTCTCTTAACCAAGCAGCAACCACAGCCCCGGTTGATATAAACCTCCCCAGGTTGCTCTTTGCAACCTGGAAAGGCGCTCCCATGCCAACAAGGAGCGCTTCTACAGCTCGACGAAGTGCCCCATCCCCAACTACTTTGCTGTGCTTGCCCCATCCAGTCAAAATACTGCACAAGATAGAAGAGAGCTTCAGTACATTTTCACCCACACTGGGGCAAGATACAAAAATAAATAAATACTGGATACTAGCCGGGAACAAGCTATTATACGGACCTTAATAGTTTTGGCAATTTGTGGCCCTCAAACACAATGGAGCGTATACTGAGCAACCATGCATGCACCATTGCCCGAGCAGCCCCGGAAGACATCAAGTGCAAATCTAAACAAGAATCAGACCACATATTTTCCCATACATGTCGACGTTTCCCTTCAAGCACAACTAGTTGAGCCCCTCGTTTCTACCATAAACAATTATAAAGCAGATTGAGTATTTAATTCCACTTGTGTTCCAGAGCTATTTACACAGCTGTGACCTTGAAAAACAAGTGCAAGGATATATGTTGAGACACACAACGCACAGAATAGAAAACAGCCGGTGGTAAGCATTATTTGGATGGCCACAGAGGTGTGTGCGCTTACCTGAGAATCTAACCTACTGTCTGACCCCTCACAAAATTATGAATGTTCAGAATCATATAATTTCAAAATTACACTCCCGTTAAATCATTTCAGCTCCAATATAGTAAATTAATGACTTGCATATAGAAACATTTCAGACGGCATCTTGCAAGAACAGGAGCCTTCAGCACTATATACTACGAATTCCAAACGATGTAAATTACCCAATGGACAAATAAATCTCCCACTCCAGCATGAACTTGTTTGTGAATAAATTTGATTGGCTAGAATTCAAAGAAGAAAAATAAAATAGATTCATCATCATAAATGCAAACTCATAATCATATTAAGTGTTATGGTATCCTTTTCTTTTAGAGACTTATGTTCTCCCGCAATAAATATTTGAATTCTCAGCACCCCCAGGGTGGAGATACATTGAGTACAAAGTGCAACTCTGGGAACATAAACTAAACCTCAGAAGAATTTTTTGTATATGTCAGTTTCAATAAAGTTTAGAATAATAATTGATTTTAATCCATCATACTTTGGGGTTTGTGCAATTATGCTTTTTGTAGATGTTTAAGAAGAAAATTACTCTGCGTTAACAGAATTTAAATTTAACCTGCCCAAAGTGCCACAGCATGTCAGTCAGTGCGTTGTAAAAGGCAGAGGCAGTTGCAGAATCCATTTGCTTCATTTCATCAAACAAACACTGAGCTTGGACCCATATGTTGTCCTTGTGGTAACCCATAAGGAGTCCACGCGCCACGCCATAGACCTGACTGTCAAAGAGCCGAAGTTCCTCCAATAGCATTGAAGCATCTTCAAAAGAATTACAACGGCTGCATCCACAAGCCAAGCATAGAATTTAGGAAAATTCAGCATTGATAAATAGGAAGGTCAGAGTCTCACATAGCCTAATTACTTCACCAACAAAATAGGCTTGTAGGTGGAATCTCATCCACTTGATATGCTTAAAATTTAGAAAGACCAATAGGGAGATGGAATTAAGAAAATGAAATGGGTAGAGTGCCCGTTTCAAGGACTGACAGAAACAGTTGCCACCTTCAAAGAAATTGTACTTTCCCAAGGTGCAATCTCATCCACTTGATATGCTTAGAATTTAGACAACCAATAGAGAGATGGAATTAAGAAAATGAAATGGCTAGAGTGCCCATTCCAAGGACTGACAGAAACAGTTGCCACCTTCAAAGATACTGTACTTTCCCAAGCTTTCAATTAACAGTCCACTAGAATTTTTTTCATATGCCTTTTTCAGTACATAATTTATCCTATGCGTTAATAGACTGTAGATGAGAAAGATATAGGAAAAAGAACATAGAATGATATGAAAAGATAGAAGGGCACTCAAGGACAATATATAATATTTGATTATGATAACTTCCATTTCCAGTAGCCACCATTTCCAAACATTTTGTAACATCACTGAACTGTGACATAACTTCCATTACCCCTATCTCCTACGAAACACTAGACTCATTTCATTTAACAATTATATTCATTTTTAAACAAACAAATGTTTTAACGAGATGATATCAAAACAGAGTTCTAGCAATACTTTAATTGGGAAAACATCACCAAAGATTCAAGCTTGAATTGGCTGCTTATTTTGCATGGCTAATCATATAATCTGTTACATTGTTCAAATTTCTGAACTCAGTTTTCTTAACTTAACATGACAAGGCCTTCATTTTAATAATCGATAAATAGACAGGGAAAAAAAAAAGTTTACCTGCATGCATTTAGAATGGCAGAGAAGGTTACAACATTGGGCCTTATATCCAACTCATGCATCTTTTGGAAAACGTCCAAGACACAAAAGTAATCATGTCTGCACTTGTCATCTTTTGGGGCATCACTTGTTTTCTCAGAAACTAGCTGCCCAAAAAACTTTAAGATCAGGTTATCCTCCCTATCACCCGTTTCACTTCCTGCAGCATCTTCCACAAAAGCATAAGAATCCATCCAAGGCCCACTGGCTCCACCAGAAGCATTATCTGCATATTCAGCAGTTGCTGTCCTGCCAAATGCATCAATTATAGAATTGTAAGTGACAACATTAGGCCTTATGCCTTCATTTATCATCTTATCAAGCAGGGACACAGCAGATTCAACCAGCCCATTTTTGCAAAGTGCATCTATAAGAGCACTATAAAGAACAACATCAGCCTTCAACCCTGCCTGCTCAAATTCTCTAAAAACCTCCATTGCCTCTTTATAAAAGCTACCTTTGGAGTACAAATCAATCAACGTAGAATAGGTCAATAAGTTTGGAGTAAAACACTCTGCTTTCATCTCCTTGAAGACTCTTTTAACATCCTCAAACTTCCCTTGCTTCCCATACCCACCCAGAAGTGCATTGTAAGTGACCGCATCCTTCTCTATCCCCTCACTCTCCATCTCTTTACAAATGTTTAAAGCCTCCTCAAACCTGCCGAGCCTTGCATATATCGAAAGCACAGTATTATACAAAACTCTGTCTAACTTAATGCCTGCTAGCTTCATCTCGTTAAATAAATTCAACGCTTCCTCTAACCTACCCACTTTGGCATACCCATCAATCATGGTACTGTACGTCACCACGTTAGGGGATAAACTCTTCAGCGACATCTCGGACATTATTTCAGAAGCTAAATCCATCTGCCCGCCCTTGCAGATAGCATCTAAAAGTGTATTATAAGTAAACAGATCCTGATCAATCCCTCTATAAACCATCTCGCTGAACAAATCCCTAGCCGAATCCCATAACCCGCCACGGCTACACACTGCAAGAAGCGAATTGAAGGTAATTCGATCAGGCTGCACCCCATTCCTCAACATTTCATCATATATAGCTGCAGCACGCTTCAACTCCACACCGCCCTTTCCACACGCGTCAATCACAGCATTGTAAGTGACTAAATTGGGATTCAACCCATTACTTCTCATGGACTCAAAGACCCTAATCGCCTCGTCATAGCACCCATTTCGACCATTGGCGCTGATTAGAGCTGAATATGCATAAACGGTGTTACCATACCCCTCTCTAATCCCCTTATCAAACACATCCCTGGCCAAATCAACCTTCCCCAACCTACCAAGAACACTAATCATAGAACTGGCCAACTTACCCTGCTCAATCCGGCGACGCTCTCGCCGGACAGCGAACTCGAAGCAGCGAATCGCCTTGGAGCACTCGCGGCGGTTTCCGAGCTCCCGGAGCAGGAAGTTGTAGTCGTCGGACCCGCGGAGGGCGGACTCGGAGGCAAGCAAAAGTGTCTCGATGCCGTCAGCGTCGGCGGGGGAGAGGCGAATCGCGCGTTGTAGGACCTCCTCAGCGGAGGGGGAGTGGCGGGCGGCGGCTCCGGCGGGCTTGGGGCGTCCGAGGTGGAGCTTGGAGACGAATCGGGTGGAGCGGCGGCCGCAGAAGTCGGGGCCGAGCTCGGATTTGGGAGGGGGGAGGAGGGGGGCGGCGGCGGCGACCAAGCTAGGGTTGTGAGAGGACGGGACGGAGCTCCTGTTGTAGTTTTTGTTGTTGTTGTTGAGGTTAGTCCGCCAGTGGGGGCGGTCGTTGGACTGGCGGTGGTTGTTGTGGGGCGGGTAGTTGGGGTGGTGGAGGGTGTTGGGGTGATTCTGGTAGGGCTTGGCGGGAGGGATGGAACAGTGCGGCGTCGTCGATGAGGCCATTGACTGGTGAGGTACCTCAGCCGACGCCGATTTATGGGTGGTTGAACGAGGAAGACAAGGACTAGGAGGAGGATTATTTGGCGTGAATAAGAATGACATGTACCGTGTATCCGTAAATAATGCACTAAATGCACTGTAGGATCTGTAACAGAGAAAATGTTAAAGAGAGAGAGAGAGGATTTTTTATTCATTTTTTTATTTTTTTATTTTTCGGGGCGGGTGGGGGGGGGGGGGGGGGGGGGGGGGGGGGGGGCTTTACATGTTCCACATTCATTCATCATAAATTTTTTGTTCGTCTTCTGCCTTCAGTGATCGCATCATCGAGCAACATCTCACCTGCTCCTCCGCAGCCAGACTTGGGCAGACGGTGGTGAACAAAAGAAACTGGGAAATAAATAAGAAACCTTACAATTAACTGGTTTATTTGAAAACGCTCCCGTAATTCTGTTAACTTTGATGCAGGTCTTATGTGGGGGGAAAAAAACGAGAGTCAAATCCTAAATCACATGGGGTGTCATGCCTTCATTCCACTTGGGCCAGGAGCATTGGGTTGCACTAAAACGTCGATGAATGTCATGAGAGCACTCTCATCCACTTAATCAAAAAAATAATAATAAAAAAAAATAACAATTATTTATAAATCTAAAGCCTCTTTCATCATAACTTCACATTGAATTAATTAATACATTCATCAAATTAATAATATATTATTATTATTATTATCTCATATCTATTGGAAGCAACGGAACAGATCAGCAAAGGGGTGGGGCGTGCGTGGTCGCCGACTGGGGAGGGAAGAGGGGTTGTCGCCGTTGGGGAGGCCCTACACGACAGGGCTGGCAACCTCAAATGCTGGGCTTGGTTGCCGATATAGCAGATCGGGAATGCTCAAGAAAGGCCCAAGATGGCCAACGAGAGGAGGTAAAAGTGGCAGAAGAAAGAGAACGTGACAAGAACAAGTGAATCAAGAGGAGGCAGGAGCTGCCAGCCCATGAAAAGAGAGGCTCACGGTGATGGCATCCCGACGGAGTTGACAACGGAGGTGGATCCGTTGGGAGGCACGAAGCCATATTCCACCATTGGTGGCTAGTGGGAGGGGACAGAACAGAAGTAGGGGGGGGTGGTCGATCATGGTGGAGGGAGGACAAGCACGTCGACAAGGCAAGAAAGTAACATTTACTGTAGGTCAAAACTACAAATATGAATTTTAGTGAGACCAATGAGGTATTTATTTTTAATATTTATTAATTATTTGCATTTATAATAAGTTTTTCTTTAAATCCAAAAACTTAAGTTTTTTTTTTATATACAAATAACATCACAATAAATTCTCTTAATTATTTCTAATATCATTAAAATAATATTTTTATTTTTATTATTTATTTTTAGTTTTTACTTTTTATTTTTTAATTATTACTTTTCAACTACTACAGTACTTTTTAATATATTATAAAATATTATATAAATTTCATCAATAAAATTAAATATAAAATTTATGTTCTACATATAAAAGTTACGACTTTTTTACTTTTTTCTAAATAAAATAAAACAAGCTCTTATAGATAATCCACTGGAGCTTTAAAGAAATAAAAATACATGGTGCAAATACTGAGACGACAAAACTTCATAATCCCTTATGGGCCTCCTGCAAAGTGATCCCAGCGGAGCATTAAGGGCAGCCACCTGATCTATTTAGCATGCAATAAAAATGCATAACGAACGTCAAGAGGAAAGTGGACCATTGAGAACAAGTGGAAAAGTATACCATCTCCAACACTAATTTATAATTTATTTTTTTACATCTGAAAAATTGTTTACATGTAAAAAAAACATGTGAAAAACCATTTTATACAACTTCAACTCAAATACTATAATTTATTTATTTATTTTTATTAAAATAATAATTTATTTTAACCACCATAGGGAAAAAACAAAAAATTCTATAATAGCTAATGGGATAATAATGCAAATACATTTTTCTAACTGAGAAAAACTTTCATCAATATTAATCAATGTTTAACAATTTAACAACCATAAATCATCAAAGAATTGATTTAATTATTTTTTCTTTCAATGTAAAATCTCTTATCAATATTAACAAAATATAACGGTTGAAAAATAAAAAAACAACGATTTGAAAGAGAATTTTAAAATTCAAATTCAACATACATTTAAAACATATACACGGAAAAAATGATGCAAGAAAAAATAAAAAAAACTTCCCAACACTTAATAACGAAAGAGTTGATTATGATCAGAGAAAAGAAAAAACAGTAAAAATAATATTAGATGTGAGTGAAAAGTAAATAGTAACTTTGTAATCGTAAAGAGCCACCATAGTAATTCCTATTTGTGGAGACTAAAATAAAGAGTGGGTTATTAGAGCATGGATTTTAAGTTTAGCTCTAGAAAAAAAAAAAAAACATATTGGAATTGCCTTAAAAGAGACAAAATCACATGTAATTTACAATCTGCTTTTAAACCAACCAGTGCACACACTGGGATGACCAAACTTCACATTGCAATTCTCATATGGGCCTTCAATCAAGTGACCCAAACGATGCAGTAGGGCCTGCTACCCATTACTTAGCACGCAATTATAAAGTTAATCTTACACGAATGTTTTACGATCAATGCAAGTCTCAAATAAAACACATGAAGGGTGATAGCCATGAATTCGTTTATAAGAGGTTTTTGTAAACCAAAATACAAGTAGTTTACTTACATTAAATCTTTATAAACAACTTGCTAAAGACTAGACATTTTTTCAAGGAGGCTTTGTAGACAAAGTACTCCCTCAAACACCACCGTAGTCTCATCAGTCATTAATAAGCAGTGTCAATAGCAATCCTAATAATGATGTATATATCTAGTTATTTGAATGAAAACTCCAGGGGAATGTAACAATGAAGAAAATGAGAGACACATGTGAAGATATAATAACAGCTACTATTTATCCAAATAAATAAATACAACCTAATTCTTATTAATTAAAAAATGGGGCAACAAATCTTAACAGCCTAGACCAGTACCTTAAATGATGGCACTATCGTGTGCACGTAAAGATGCGAACCTACAAACGCGACTACTAGCACTAACATTAGGTAAGAGCATGTACACTGAAAGAAGCTTTGTAAAAGGATAACAACATCCTTTCTGACAATTGCTTATAATGTCAAAATGCCCAAAAAATCCACAAACGCGTGCGGAGATTCCTGCAGTTACAAAATTTTGCTGATAAGTAAACATCCTCACATGGGGTCCACAATCAGCGAGTGTACAACGTACAGATGCTTTTGCCGAAGGAAGATCCTAATCTGCTGCTGAAGCTTGAGATTGAACCTTCAAAATTATTCATCAGCATTCTAAGGTTGTGATTAGGTCATCAGAAAGTTTTCTTCCTCAGTGTGGACCTACGAGGGTCCTTTTTTGCAGTCATGGAGGAACCCATTGCTGAACCTCCCATGGAACTTTGAAATAAACTCTTCAATCTAGAGAAACACAGAATGGAAGGAGAAAAATCGTCAGATATCAATCAGTAGCATATATATGCATTTATAAGCAATGTTAAAGAGAGAAGAACTAGAAATCATAAATGTAATTGTCAAAAGTTTGTGGCGTAGGGTGAGGGGTACACTATAGCTACCTTGGCATGCTGACAAATAAGGCAATCAGAGAAACCCCGACTATGAGAGGATATACTGGTGCTGGAGTTAATTCCTGTAGAGGATGGAAGCAAAACCATAGGTATTATCATCCCACAATTATGCCATCAAATTCGGCTGAAAAAGCAATAATATCAAAACAGCTGCACCACAGAAAGTATAAAATTGCGAACTTGCAAAATGGATGCTTACATGACTAATAATGAAAAGTATATGAAGATTTATGATTTCAATTTTCTAATTGTTGTGCATTATTATTATTATTATTATTATTATTAACTTACACAATTTTAAACTTTTTAAATAAATAAAATTAATAATATTTATAAATAATAAAATTTAAATTTAAATTTAAAAAAAAAAGCCAACAAACCTGCTTATGTTGATCTTCCTCAATTGTGTATCTTAAAGGCCCAACATGGATCTGTACGTGCTTCTCTAAGTCAATCTCAATCACTTCTGATACAAATCGGTGACTGCTTGATGGAAGACCAGATTTCAGCTGCACACGGTGCTTACCCTTGGACAAGTCCTTCACTTGAAAGAAGTTTGAAAGAGGCAGTGGAAAGACGGACTCAATCTTATATGGGTCTGTAGCTGACTTAATTTCCACCCGTAGATGAGAGTGCAGTTCACTGATTTTCTCTCCTTCAACATGGCAACTTAAAATGGTTGTTTCTGGTGGCTCAAATACCAAAAAATCCAACCCCTTGATATCTTCAGAGCCGACCTACGGGAAAGAACCACATGAAGAAATCAGAATACATTTCCTAAAAACATATATCAAACCAATGATCAACTGCATTTTTTCTGGGGGCAAGCAAGCAAAGGCGATGCACAAAACAATTGGTCTTGAGGTAAAAGGCTCATTAGCATAGTTTATCCCCAAGGAACAGCAGTACTGGATGAAGCAGATGCAAGCAACAAATGCAAACGTAACAAGCTTAAATCAACAGGGCTACTGTAACAACATTCAACTCTGATCAATCAACAGTGTTGCTGGGAATTCACTAGCAACAGTTCAGCAGGGTTGATGAGAAAAGCATTTCCCAAATTATTGAATAGTGAATTCAAACGTAGGTTAATAAAAATTAGACAAAGTGTAATTTGATATTCAGTTCAATGGTAAATTTGTCTGTCCAAATGTACAAGGGAAGATCACATTTACATGGGCTAGTGAGGTGGCGCAATGATGCATCTCTGGGCCCCATATTTGTGGCCAGTGTTTGACTAACAAGAAAAGATAGCATGGGTGGTTTAAGAGGTATACATCTCCCATCGACAATTTGATTAAAGGCATCTAAAAGATCACAGTTGCATGCTCTTCTGAGCATCAGTAACTAGATCCAAAGAAAACAGTTATTTAATACTGACATAATTGGTGAGTGTAGATTTATTCTAATAAATAAATACACCCACGCGGTGAGAATTAACAGCTTCTGCATTGGATAACTCGCTAATAAAATGAGTGATGTTGAACCTCACCTTAACTGCAACTGATTCGGGAGATGCATACTCAATTTTTGTGCCACCAGGACCATCTCTTTTGACCACTTTTATTACATAGGTTGTATCAGGAAGTAGTCCTCTCAGACGATAACTACCTGAATAATCGGTTACTGCTTCCTCATAATACCCTTTTGACTCTGATCTAGCTTCCACTGACACGCCTTCTTTCAGCTGGCCAGACAACAGGGTGACCACTCCAGAAGCACTGCAACATAATGAAGCCACTGTAGTATTAAAGGAAAAGTTTTATGCTGAGGAAGGATATAAATGAAAACAAAAAAACTAATTCATCTCTATTGGATGCTACAAACTAAATGACCAATAATCTGTCAGTCATAAAAACTAGATAAAGAAAATAATAACTCTAAAAAAACTATGAGTGAGAAGAAAAACCTATAAGCAACACGAGTGGCCTGGAAAACAACCTCTTCTGACTCTCCAGAACCAAGTTCTATTGCTTGTGCTGGAGGGGAAAAAGCATATTCCTGAGGGAAAAGAAATGTTACTCACCGGTTCAGTGAATTAGTTGTGCATGGAACTATAATTCTGGTAGCGCACATCCACATGTGGAGAATCGAAAGAGGTAAATATAAATTACAAGAATCAATAAAAAGTTGACATCACATATAGATTTTGCAGTTGCAGGCATGCCAAGCAGACAAAGTGCATGAAAAGTTGCAACCAGCTGCTTTTTTTTGGCATTTCCAAAAAGACTCAGAGTACATGAACAGTCAGTTCACACCAGGTACAGTGTCCTCTTACCGTTTATGCATACGCAATTGCATGCAATTTTAGACAGAGATGGATATAATACCTCGACACTCCACCCATGCAGTTCAAATTCTAGCCATAGGAATGACAACAATGACCAATAAATGCGAAGAAGTATTTTACTTAACGTTATACTTGTGAGATTGGAGATAAAGGTGGAGAAATGATTTTAAATCCAAGAAGAGAAAAAAAATGGGAAAAAATAATCCAACTTTCGTTCCTCTTGTTTGTAAGTTTACAAAGAGAAATGTTTATTTATCTTCCCATGTTTGAAATTTAGAAAGGAAGAAAAAAAGTAAAATTTAGATGATTTACAAGGGTATTATTGAGATAAAAAAATTTAATCAAAGGAAGTAAGTCTCTCTTTGTTCCTATTTCCTTTGTTTTCTTTCATATTAAAAACTAACAAACAAAATATTCAAGAAGAAACTTAAACCATTCTACTCAAATTCTTTCTTCTCCCCTTATTTTAAAATTGGCTAAGCTGTTAGGCCGTAGACAAATAACATATGTTAAGCCTAAATAGATATAAAGCAACAGAATAAAAAACATACATAGTGCATTAGCAAGCAGGCAGGCATGCAAACAACCAAAGCAAAAAGAGATTCATAGAAGCAGCAATCTAATTCACCGCACATAAAGAGATGAATCCTCATCTCTTTCATATTAAAAGTGGAAAACCATGATTTCTTTTTTAGTTGAGATATTCATACATGCAACAAATTAATTCACTTTCATAAAGGCATCGTTCCAGTTATAATATACCATGATTTTAACAGATGAGGCAGAGCACACAGAATAGAGAAAAGGGGAAAACATAAACAGAGGGCATTGCATTGCATAAATTATTGCAAAAATAAAAATTCAATAGATTTACCTTCAGCAAAGGACGCAGATAAAAACTCCCTGGAAATAAACCATCAAAAGAAAAAATTCCTCCAGCCGCGGTTACTGAGTTATTCCGATAGCCATCATCACCACTTAAGGACAATAAGACAGAAGGAAAAAGTTCTTTAGCATCCTTGTCCTCTTTAGAATATATTTGTACAGAAATTTGACTAAGCTTCTGGCAATAAAAGGAATGAGGTCCAACTGGTTTGAAATGATAACCAGGCTGCATGAGAGGAGAACATCAAGGGTATGAAAATATGGGATTAAAAAGAGCTACATGCATGTTCAGATAAAGGCCAAGGCACATTAAGCATGACGAAAACAGAGATGATTTTAATAATATTATTCACTCGTGACTTGAAATCCATTAGAAGTCGGAAACAGGTTTGTTTAAACGAGAAAGCACAGAATTCTATTTATTCTGTTCAGTGCAGTTATCAATATAAGGAGTGAAAGTTTAAGAAGAAAATTATAAACTCAATCACATCTTATCAAACTTTTGAGAAATGGAACCATTAAAAACAGAGAAAAGAAAGATATAAAGGCACTGAGCTCATATATCTACAAAAAGTAAATGATAATAATAACACTTAACAAGCAGATGAAATTTATGACCAGGGCAGGTACACCTGTGATTGACAGAAAAACGAAGGGAATTGTCTGAATACCCTTGAGTTTTGATTAAAAAAGAAGAAAATAATAGGAGAAACTTCTTGATCCTTTTACATACCAAGCACAACAAAATCAACTTGAAAAATAAACCCATCCAGTTTTATCAGGACAACCTCTACAATACTCCTTACATATGTAATTGGTCTTAGTTGCAATAAAATACAAAATGCAAAAAAAGGGGGAAAAACTATTTGAAATTTCATTTAATTACTGCAAGTTTGGCTACCTAGGTTAAAACTCAAACTCAAAAAGGAAGTTTATATAGTTTGAAGACGAAATGCAAAGTGTAAGTATAAAGTTTTATGACACCCTGGCTAGCATGAAGGCAGATGTGCTCATGTGATGTATATTGTATTACAAACCTTGGAAGCCTCAATAGTGTAATCTACATCGTCATATAGAGGTCCAGCAACATATAAACCATTGGACCCTGTGGTAGTTTCAACTGCTACTTCACCTTTCTTGAGTGGAGAATTAAGACAATCTCCGGCAGCAATAACCCTTATGTTAACACCAGATAGTGGGGGTTCAACTGACCCTTCAATGTGTAACCCGAGCCGACCATAAAATAGAGGAATTGAGGGTTGGCATCCATCATTTGCCACTGAGACCTGGAAAAGTGTAACAGTCAAATGAAAGACCATCCCATCAAAATTTCTGGAGGTGAAGTATTCTTGTCATGCTTACATGATGCTGTCTAGGATAAAACAAAATATTCTTCTCCACATTAGTCCTGCAATGTAGGGAAAATTCAAATCAAAAGATGGACCAGTGGTAATCACACAGGCAGGGCCGCATTAACATTAAATTACAATAAAATGATATAATTCCAACAATTAAAGTAAACAAAGAAGAACTCCATATAAAAAGTGCAGCAAGCAAATGAAAGCTTGCAAATTTATATTTATACCAATATCCAAAAGTACGACAGATAGTACAATACGGACCTTAGATCGTACGGTGAGATGGGCGCTTCAGTACAATTGAAGTAAGCACCTCACTACGATTGAGGCGGACACCTCAATACGATTGAGGCGGACACCTCAATACGATTGAGGCGGACACCTCAATACGATTGAGGCGGACACCTCAATACGATTAAAGCGGTAAAAAAATCTTAAAACAATTAAAATTATGCAAAATTAATTTTAACTACATAAAATAAAAAAATTATATTAAAATTAAAAAAATGCCTCGCCAACCATTCTTTAAAAAATATAATTAGAAAAAAAAACTTCAAAAAAGAAACATTGACAACTAAAATAAGCACATACATATTAAAATTGAAGAAAAAAATAGAACATATTTAATATATATACATATATATATAAAAACAATCCAAATTACAAAAATAATATTCCAAATATGGAGAGAGCTCATGGCAACACAACGATGTAACTTGCATGCATAAAGTTAATAGCAATGCAAAGTTCACGGAAAAGCAATTACGCAATAGATGACTCGCAAACACAGACAACAATGTAGACTTGCAAACACAAATAATCAAATATGAATGGTAATGACAACACAACGTGTGTTTGAGCCAACATTGTTGTGGCAGGCGACACCTACAAAGTCGATCATCGATCGAAGTCTCAATTTCAATGGCCACCTCCGTTCAGCAGCCAAACAAACACTGAAGTGTTTTGTATCACCCATTCGGGGAGGATGGTGAAAATCAACGCCTTGGGGCGCTCGTTCTGGGAGGCCATCCTCCAAGCTAGCAAGGTGCGTCCTCAACCTCTATTTTCGAACGCTAATTTATACACAGAATATATAGTGAACGTCAAGAAAAAATTTTTAAAAATGATCATTTTTCTAGCAAAGCAAGACCTAGGAAGCAAAAGACAATTGAGCTAACAATTATGATAGAAGCAGTCGTGGAAGCTTGGAACAGAAAGTAGAATAAGGAATAATGCTCTCTTGCAGTGTTGCAGTGTCCTCTCTGTAAGAATCTTAACAGACAGTAAACACAAGAGCCCAGAAAGGATCTCCAAAGGAAATAGAAATAACTTCATTCATACCCATTTAAAGTAGATCAAAGATTAATAAATAGCATGGCCAATGCAACAAACTCCTAAAATAAAGGACTAACAAACTCCTAAAGATTAGCAAGAGAAACAGACGCCACTTAGAGCAACAGACTCCACTTATTTGGCAAATATAAACTCAGTCAAAAGAAAATAGAAACCCAGCCATAAGAATCCCGCCTAACTCAGTCCTGAACTGGCTGGCGCCTCCTATGATAGGTTAGGATTCTATCAAATTACTTATCTGAAAGCCAAATTAAATTAAAATTTATAAGTTATGCAAAAGAAAAAAAAGGAATGAATTGAAATCTCTCTTATATATAATAAGACGGAACACATAAGAATTATAAGGAAAGAGCTACTCAATAGAATGTACCTTGAATCAAACGGAACAAAGGAAAGCCTTTCTCCAAGATTAGCCCATACAGAATACTCATAATCCACGACATTTTTCTTGTCATTTTCACGGTTCAGTCTAGCAGCAGTACTATTGACAACAGTACCATCTCTGTTATGCACTTCCATAATGATATGTTCAGGTAATTCTTGCACACCATTAAGAGAGCTTAAATCCACATGTATCTGTCCCTTGAGGAGATACTTGTCTCCCTTAAGATAGACAGGCTAAAGACAAAATCAAAGCATTGATGCAATGAGGCAATTTTGAGAACAGGAATAAAGGTCAAGAACGAAACAGCATATTAACTGCACAAGAATTATACCAATGGGTTCGAGGTATTAATCTTCACCGATGAGCTCCCAAAGAAAATACACGAGCTAACAAAGTGAAGTTCATGCACACCAGAAGATTCTACACAGATGTGCTGTGAACCTTTCTGCAATCGCAAAGAGGGAAAACAAGGGGGGATAAGAACTACATAAGAGTGAAAACCTTGTACTCTCATGGCAAAAACAAACATTGATGGTATAAAAAAAAAGGACAACACAGGAAACTACCTTAATTTTCAAACTAACAGATGACCCATCTTGTTGAGTCATGTAAGTGTCAACATCATGGGAAGAAAATATATTGATCCAGTAACCCTTCTGGACAAACACGATTCCTTCCCTGTCCTCAGCACCAACATTCACATCTATGAAACTCTTTTCCCAACACCAATTATCTTCCACAGATGCAGCTTCAGGAGAAATATGATTGACCTTAAAAGAGAAAAGCAATTGAAGATGAAGCCATAACAGCGTATGAACTGCCATGGAACAAATGTGAAGGCACAGAGTAGTAGCATTGTTTCTTCTGATATGGGCTTTCTTTCTTAAAGATAGGCAAGAAATCCAAAACATAATGCAAATACTGAATAGAAAAATGTACCTCGAGCCTGTATTTCCCTGGGAATACATTTGAAAACCAGAATTCACTGCTCGTATCAGTTAAAGTGAGTGAAATTTTCTCCCCACTACGTTCACCAGCCTGTCTTACAAGACCAACAGACACAGAGGGGCCACAATTATCCTTGCAGACCACAGTGCCACGGACATTAACAAGCGCCTGCAGTATAAAATATTCAATAGTATAAATTTAACATTAATAGAACATAATTCATTAAAACATCCTATGTATAAAATCTCACACAAAGCTGAATAAAAAGCCCCATTCCATATCAATGTCTATAGCTTCACGATTTGGCTTAACACTAAGGATGATCCATTGGACCAGTGCAGAGATCCCAAGCAGAAATTTATAATAAAAACAAAGATTTTTTTTATATAACAAACAAAAAAACAAAGATTTTATTATACTATGCTCAACGAGGCCAAGATAAGAGGTCACTTGTGAAGCAAGTGTTTTTGAAGAATGGAGAAAAAAATATAACAAAAACATTAAGATGAGAAAACAAACAAAGAGATATTTTACAATTTTGGAGTACAATAAATTTACCTGAGAGAATTCAACATTCAACACTGGGCTTTTAACCACAATATCAACATAAGGTGGCAAAAACAAAAGTCCAGGAGCACTCTCTGGCGTGGTTGCTAAAGCAGATAAACGATATTCACCTGGTGAAACCTGGAGAATTTTGTAGGGAAAAAAGTGACAGTGTATTTTCATTCCAAACTGGAGAAATTTGTAGGGAAAAAATGGAAGCAACATACCCGATAAAAGAAATCAATGACACTGGCAATGTTTAGTAGTCAAAGTAACTAAAACAACAATTGGAAATTTTGAAGTAAGATCCCTAAAATAGCCCAAGATATAACCATGGAACTCTATCACTCGTTCACCTTTATCTGTGCCAAGGATGTCAAAATCAAGATTTTACCTAAAATCATTTTGACTAGGTAAAATCAAAATTGTAAAATCAAATCAGTAATATCAAGAGGCTTGTGATCATATAATCATGTATCCATCCTTCCAATTTATGTCTATAATTAGTAAGAATGTATTTTAAGTACAACTCTAAATTAATTTTAAATTGTTCACACTAGCATGTTGACTATAATTAAAAATAGACTTGGAGGTTTGCAATGGAATGATGTCATACCCTTTTAGATTGTTGGCAATTTTGGAGACTCCACACATGGGCTCTACACTGTCTTTACATTCACTTTATACTTCTATATCCATTACATTTGACATGCTACAATTTAACTGAACATGCTAGACGCGTTGGACCACATCTACCAACCTATAATTGTGAACTTGAGATTTCATATGATTTTATGATTTTACCACCCGAGTTCAGCTGATTCCGATTTTGGCAACAATCTTACTTGAAATACATTGGTAGTATCATAAAAAAGTACGATTTAAATCACAATTTTGACAACCTTGATCTGTGTTAGTGTGTGTCAATTCACCCTAACTAAAACAATTAACTCAGCATTCCATACTTTCTAAAATAGGTGTCCACCATGTCCTTTATTATTTTCATCTTTTATGATTGTCTTGTTTCTCCGGATGTTGAGTGTGTTCAACATCTATGAATTTTTTAGGGATAAAATTCTTGAGCTTTGGATGGGGTTAGAAGAGGTAAAAAGCATTATGGAACACGGCACTTTTTTGACTTTGGATTATTTGGTTTGTGTGAACAAAACCAAATATGATTCAGTCAACTATAATTATTTCAGTTTTTAATACGTTATCAGCTGTTAGAATCTTCCTTTTCCTTGCTGTAATTAATCCGTATATGTGTATCCTTTTCCATTGAGTGGAATATTTCCGTATATGTGTATACAGAAAATATTGATTACGTTTATAGTTTGAGTGGAATAATCAAGTCAGTGATAAAACAGTTTCAGTAGACGCTTTGTGGGAGAAGATAGTTCTGTCTGCTTCAACTCCTTCAGCAGCAGGGTTTTTGAACCTGTTTTAAAACCGGTAGGTTGTCTTTCTTGTATTTTTTCCTTTCCTACGTTATTCTTTTTTCATACTTTTCTCTTTCAGGTTGTATGCTTTGGTCATGGAGGACATGCATGTCTTTCCAACGGGGGTGCTTGAAGTTGTTGAAAAGCACACTGTCGAACCTCCCAGTTTACTATCTTGCCCTTTTCTGCATTCCAGCTTCGGTGGCCAATTGGTTGAAGGCTATACAGACTGCAGAGGTGGTTTTTATGGGGCAGCTCAGATGATGTTTATAAGTTTCACTTAGTCAAATAGGGATCCATTCAATGGCCACTTGAAGTGGGAAGACTAGGAGTCAAGCTTACCCGGGCCTTTAACGCCTTGCTTTTTGCCAAGTGGAAGTAGAGGGAGGTTTATCGTAGAAAAGGGGAGCTTGTGGAGGAGAGTGATAATATCATTTTGGGAGGATTTCGAAGCAGATAAGAAGGCCTCATGGAGTTGGCCTATGGAAGGTCTTACGGTTAAGAGGGGGGGCCTTTTTTGGGATGGTTGAGTGGAAGCTGGGCTGCTGGGGGGAGGAAATTCCATCTCTTTCTGAAATAAGGTGTAGCGTGGATATCAACCTTGCCATAAGATCATATTCATTGCAATGCTCCATACAGTGCTAGTGTGCAACATATGTCAAGGGATATTTGATCCTTAATTAATACAAACAATCCAAACAAAATTTTAAGGGATAAGAAAATACCTCAAAGCAAAACTTCCCACTTCCATCAGTCTGCTTCACTTGAGGTTTGACATTCTCTGGCCCATGAGTCAATGCTACCTGAATAGAAAAATATTAAATAAGAGTACATTCAGTAGTGTTTTTGTAAATGTTTATTTCTATGTTGAAAAGAAAGGAAATAAAAAATATAACAAAACACCCCTTGCTAACTTAATGAAAAATCAGGAATCAATGGCTAGTATGGAAGACCAGCACATATCACAATTATAAAGATGCTCAAGCCATCAAAATCCAGCCCAAACATGCTAAAAATATTTAGTGAACGTCTTTCTATTTCATTCTCCACATAATCAAACAATGAGAGAACTAAAAGCCAAAACTTCATATTCCTCTTTAATGGTATCAAACCTTACTATGAACTTAATTAATCTTTTAGTGCCCTATGTATTATTCAATTTTCTTTCTTAATGCTTAATGTTCTCTATGCGCTTGTTGAAGTCCATGGGGCATTTAGTTGGTTTTTTCTCCACAAAAGGAAAAAGGAAATTGACATAACCTTTGCCTTATAATTAGCCGTAACCATTTGAACTGCACCGCAAACATCATAAGAGACTGCTTTAATATCATTAATGGAAGTCATGTTTGGTAGAACCTGAAAATCCAAATACACGATGAGAAGGAAAAAATGTAATTAGTTATGGGAAAAAAAACTAACATAACAACGAGAACTAATAAAAAGGACCATAGGATTCCAATACTTCAAATAATTGTTCATTCCTAGTCTTAAATTACAAAAATACCTTAAAATTCAAAAAAAAAAAATCATTTATATTTTTACCAAAAAATCCTTGAAGGTATCAAACTTGTAATGCTCCTTCTTGGCTTCTATCATATAGTGACCTGCCGTGACCTGAAAACATTTAGACAATGATAGTTTGCCCGTTATGGAGACATTATGCATGACATTTTCATAGTCCTACGATTTTCAGTCAAGAATCTTACTTCAACAAATAGACCTTCAAATTGTGGGTGAGGTTGAGCTTCAAAAAATGAAAGAAAACGCAAGAAGGAACGTTGAAAATGAAATTTTATTAAAATTAATTAATTAAAACTAACTTTGCACAGTTTAAACTAAGGTCCTTGACAGTGAATGGGTCTGTGGGACCAAGGGTCCTCAAGAAAAGAAATAAATATACGCCATACTCTTAATAGTTATTTCTTTAAGGCTCCTCGAAAAGGAAATAAATAAATGCCATCCTCTTTAGTCATCTTTTAAAAAAAATACTCGAGGATGCAGATTTGCCCTTCTATACAGTGGCTAGGGTTAATAAAAACTTAAAGAGAGAGAGCACAACAATGAAAACCTCCATTTGGGCATACTGTCGGGACACCATAACAGGATAAATTGTGGACAACTTGCCATACCAACTGTTTATATTCCATACAGTATAAATTGAAGGAAAAGGCTATTTCAATACAAATTTTGTACTTTAAAAAAGGTGAATATGACAATTAACACCATACTACAGTTGGACAGGATGGAAATCAATCAGACAACCAAAGAGGAAGAAAAAATACAGTATTTAGCCTACAAGATTTTCAGTTATATATTATAAACATAATTAATCATACAAAGCAATGTTATTACGAGGGTAAATAGAATTTTACCTGATCAATCTTGTAACGACCCTCTTTGTCAGTGAGAGACCTTTCATGACCATCTACTACTATTTTAACACCACTGACTCCTATGTCATTTTCATCAACAACACGACCCCCAATAGAAAATCCAGTAACCTGCAAAGAGATAATTCAACAAATAATTCATCATTGAAATACAGCCATAGAATTCCAACATACATTTGAAAGAGCCTGTGCAAACAATTGAAAGCTAGAAAAAACAGCAAGCATAAACACATACACCTTAATAAACATCAGATCAGTGATGTGTCAAATAAAATTTTAATATGCAATTATGCATGCATGCAGGATCAATCCCCAACACAGGAAACTATAACTAACAGTTTCTAGAATTATAGTCCTGTTGTAAAGTACAACTTTGAGGGCAAGAAAATTCAAAAGTATATACAAAATCCTCGAGGCTTCCAAACCCTACTCCTGGAGAAAATATAAGTCTAGTGTTGGAGATATTGAGCAAATAAATTAAGAGAAGAAAATCACAATTAAACTCAACAGCATGCTATGTTAAGCAAAATATCTACAAACTAACTGAAGACACTTTTCTGTATATTCAAATTAAATCAAACATGACTCCAACAAATGTGTTGTTTTGCAGACTCCGTTTATGACTTCAAAAGACAACAATGCTAGCTTGAGTCTCCTAATGTGCACCAATGCCTCCAAAAGACACTCAAACAAGTTTTATATTTTCACAAAGTACTTGGAAAAAAACAGCAAATAAAACTAGTTTCAAAAATATGGAAACTAATTACAATACCTGGAATTTTTGAAGGATGGTTATATGATTATGCTCAACAGAAAGTGACATAGAAGGGGGTGAAACATCAAAAACTGTATTCTCACCCCTGTAGTAGGGTTTAAGCTCATAATCACCTGTAAGCATTTGACAAGAATAGAGATAAAATTAAAAGAGAAAAAAAAAATTAAAAAAAATTATAATACACTCTAGCCTAATTCCTAAAACCAGCTAAATAGTGAAGTCCAAACTTAGCCACTAACCCCAACTAGAATTAAACAACAATCTAGCCCATAGTTACCATATAGTGGAAGGTTCGAAGTGCAGGGTACACCATGGTTGCAATGTGTAATTTATGATGCTTTGTTGGTATATCATTTTTCAACCCTTACCCTCTAACTCATTTCTCTTCTACAACCTCTCACCGTCACGAAGATAACCCTCCCTCCATTGGCATAGAGACTTATGGGAGAAGGATGAAGAGCAAAAATATTTGTTACAGTAATTAAAATAATATTGTATAATTATTGGGATACTAACATGCTATAGGATCCTGTATAATTAGAATTAATACTCTAACATTCATATTACCATAAATAGCTTTATCTTTTTTTAATATATATTTAGTCATACAATGCATAAAAATATATCAATAAAATTAGATTTGCTCGTTTAGATCAATTTATGAGAGCCATACCAAAAAAAAAAAAAAACTATGTTTGCGTCAACGCTTGTCAATAATCTTTGCTCGCCATCCATTGTCTTTCACCAACATCCTCTACCAGGTGAAACTCTTAGCCCACATCGAGTTTCTACTATCAAAGACGTCTCACTTTCCATTGATGCCTGGTTGTTCTTTCCTCGACAACAACATCAATGACATATCTACCCGATGATAACATCGAAGTCTCCGCCATCAACGACATCTCTTTGTCTGTCAACATCTCTTTGTCCGTTGACATCTATTTCCACCCATCGCCGACGTCTCTATATTGCTCTTTACCTAACTGCAGGTTACGTCTCAATTGACAAAGTCTCTGTCCCCCTTTTTGTTCATCAACTGCCTCCATCGATAATGACTTTGCCGTCTCGTCTTCTATCAACCGTCCCAATTTTGTTCACGATCAACCTTAGAATAGGTGGCACTTGCTTTCACGTGTGTTGTGGTGTAATGATGTTGTTTTTGTTTTCTCCTATTTAATCTCATAATTATGGATGCAAAGCCATCAATTGTGTCGGATATGATGCTTGTGATATCTAAAATCATGGATCATAAGCTATTATAATTGATCTAATGGTATAAGGCACAAAAGGCACTAGCAGTAAACATCAAAGGTATTTAAAAAATAAAAGTATCATAAAGGATCTATATAACTTCTAAATGCTAAAATACATTCAACCCCTCTTACCATTGTAATGTTGTATTGACATAAGGGAGAAAATTTTGGATGAAAATTTCGATATTATTATAATTCTTAACCTTGTATATAGGCTAGACCTTCATTTCCATATAAAGAACCTTTAACTTGTTGGCCATGAAAAAACAAGAAGACTGCATGCATAAAAATGGAAATGAAATGGCCAAACAGAGAAACAACGACTGACCACATGGTAATGATTTGAAAAACAAACTTCCCATCAGCATCAGAGACAGCATGGCAAAGAACATTGCCTTGCCCTGGGCTATCACCTGAACCCTGGGGGCAATCCACCTCTACAACATCATTTGACTGCAAGTATATATGGACGCCCAAGATTGGATTTCCCTAGCAAATTAACGAGATCAATCAGCATATTAAACTATCTTTCAAAGTCAGATACATCAAATAAATTTTTTGGGAACTTGTATTTCTAATTTCTATCTTTCCATACAAGATGGCTACACATTTCA
Organism: Taxillus chinensis; assembly: GCA_023512835.1. Taxonomy (NCBI): domain Eukaryota; kingdom Viridiplantae; phylum Streptophyta; class Magnoliopsida; order Santalales; family Loranthaceae; genus Taxillus; species Taxillus chinensis. Next base: position 49,633,423 of record CM042088.1, on the reverse strand, counting down.
TAACTTCTAATGTTTCAGAAAAAACACATAAATTTTAAACTTGCATTTCTTTGTAGCTATTACTAAGTAAAGCTACCTGAGCAACAACAAACCCATGTATATCGTACCCAGGGACATAGAAAATGTCATCAACAAAGCCATTTCCAAACCCCAATTCCACCTGCAATAAGTACATCTTCAATATCAATGGCATATACATGTGCATTCAAAAAATATATGTAGGAGCGATCCTTGCAGCCTGCATGCATGTTCTTGCATCACTGAGAGAGAGAGAGAGAGAGACATCCAACCTCTCTGGAACCTTTAACTTCAACCTTCAAATCAGGATGAGAGGCCCGCAATTCATACTTTCCTGTGAATAAAAACAACTGTTCAAATGCCAACAAAAGAATTGTTTGATGATGATGTTATAAAGGCAAATTTGTGGAAAGTAGAACAGTAGGAGAACATCATGCTAGAGCTAACGTTTTAAAACACTGAATTGTTAGCACTTAGCACATGATGCTAGAGTTAATATTATCAATTGTTAACCCAAGGTGATCAAAACATATTCACAAGAAAAATCAGCAGTGCACCAGAGTTTAAGTGCATAGACGTAGTGAAGCAAAGAAAGATTTTCTAATGAAATAGCTGGCGTTACATTCCATGAGAAGAAAGTAAGAATGAAACTTCTTACCTGGGATAACATTTTTAAATGAATAAAGTCCCCCTTGTAAGGTTAAAACAGAATATATTAGATCACCATTGGGTGACAAAAGTTCAACATTGACATTAGATGGACCACCATTTTGGACTGAACAGCTCTTTCCACCAACAGCTCCCATAATTCTTCCAGATAAAGTAAATCTGAAATATATAAAATCTATACGCTTAAATCATACTGGGAACAGAGGAGCCACAGCAAAAGACTTAGTGAAGATAAACAGTAAACACCCTACAACATTAATTGACAGAATATTAAAATATTTGCTGTCTATGTAATAAATCTGCACAAGCAGAAATGATGCTGCAGATGGTTTCAGACAAACCCCGTGAACTGAAAATTGATGTCTTCATTCGCATTGCAACCATTGCGATCAACAGCAACTGGAACCTGCATAAAATTTAGCTTCTACGATTCAGTAAGTATTGATATGCTTACAGAAACATGCAAGCACAACTCATGCTTGTAAGAATGTTAATGGAAGCAAAGAGCAAGAACATTATGCTACTGGTCAACCTTGTGTGGCTCCCATGACCATCCTTCTGGTCCCTTGATTTCAACTAGAAAAGAACCCTGCAGAAAAAAAGATATATGAATTAAAAATAATTATAATAATAATAATCCATCAACTTGGTACAGGGTTCCCACTTATGACCCAATATCAGAAACCTATTTAATAGGTAAATCCTATTGTTATTTGCTTTATATAACCCATGACCCACTGCTTACAAACAAAGGCCTAGTTTGGTAATAATGTACTTTTAGAAGAAATTGCTTTTAGTTTTGCTTAAAAAATAAATTGTTTTGAAAATAATCATGCGAGTGTTTAGTAAAATATAATTTAAAAGTAATTTAAATTTTAAAAGCAAGTAATAAGTGTTTGATAAATTAAAAAAGAAATTATTGTAAAAATGTAAAAGACACAACTATCCTTTTTAATTGTATTATAATTTTTTATATAAAAAACTAATTCCACGCCCGCCTTCCCCCTCTGCAAACCCTGACCCCCACCACCTGCAGAGACTAATCACATGTTCAAATATAAATTTTAAAGCTCATATAATTTTCAATATAATCGGAAGTGTTTTATCATACAAAACGTGCATGCTTTCCCACCGCCTGCCCCACCTCCTGGCATAGCATCAGCTACGACGCCGCCGAAAACATCATCACCGTTGTCCTCGACTGCCTCGGCCTCGACGGGGACCTCAAGTTCTTCACCCTCATTGGGCTCAAGATGCTTCAGAACCTCAACCTCTCTGGCAATTTCCTAACCGGTTGCCTCGTACCCACGATGGGTTCATTGAGTTCGCTCTAGCACTTGGACCTGTCCAACAACAGCTTTTATGGTCCCGTCCCAGACAAAATTAATCAACTATAGAATCTACCTGAACTTGTCTCTCAATGATTTTGAGGGAGGGTTTCCCGCCAGAATGCACAATCACCAGGTGTTTGAGGTCGCTGGATTTACATTCCAATCAGCTATGATGAGACATTGGGGATATCTTTTCGGAGATGCAAAATGTTGAGAACCCCTCAGCTGAGGTCGCTAGATTTGCGTTCTAATCAGCTGCATGGGTAAATCCCAAAAGAGTTCAAGAAAGGCATCAAGGTCGACCCCCTCGGCAAGGTCCAATGCACCTGGGACGTGTCCGCGATCGCAGATCCCCATCCCTACCCACGTCATCCATAAACGGACAGGATAACAATGAAAAATTTGACCATTTCTCTCCCAACAGACCGACAGCGCTTGTTTCATGAATGGCATTAATATTCGATAGAAACCAAAAATTCAAGTTTAGCCACATTTATGCACTAACTTCCATCGATGATGAGATCCAATACCACCTCAGATTGAAAAACTTCAAAAGCATCCATAATTTTTGTGTATGTGTGTATATAAAAGCATTTTCAAGTGATAAAAGCACATTGAGCATATACAATTTAGACAAAAGTCATCGCAGATATTCTAAAATATACCTTGTCATAAACTGGAATGAAGTAGTAACCATTAGGAGCACATTGAGTCCTGTCCTTTACCAGACCATCAACAGTGCGAAGCTCAACCTGCATTGCAAAGGACCTTTTCATTCTTGGCTTAAAATGTTTGCATGCATCTCTCTTGTATTAATATCAACTGAAAAAAAATTAATTTGTGTTTGGTATAGCTAAATTTAAGCATAATTCAATTTTCGGATTCAAAAATAGTAAGGTCCACAATAATTTAAAATTATTATTTTGTGAATTGAGTTTTGAAAACAAGTGAATCTCACAACTGATTTTTTAAAAAAAACTAATTATTTTCTATTTTTAAATTTAAATTTAAATTTAGAAAAAAATTCAAATATTTTTAATTTTTTATTTATTTTATTACTGACCTAACAATATTATATTTTTATTTTTTTTAAAATATATTCTCTTTCCTACCAAATAAAAATTATTTTTAAATTAAAATTTAACACGAACTCCAATAAAATACGGAAAATATAATACAAAAATCAAAAATAATATCAAATAGATCATAAGTTTCCTAGGATGTCCAAAGTCCAAACTCCAAACACGATTTTGCAACAAACTCGTTATAAAAAACTTATGTTACTATGTTGTCCATGTCTTTCTAATAAATTCCTAACCGCTATATGCAGATACTATGCCTGTTTAGACGTGTTTTCAAGACCATTATCGACAGCTTTAGGCAAAGCCGATAATTGACAAATAATACTAGGAGCTGGTTCCTATCCACTGACAATTTTGGATGAGCTTGTTCAAAAAGGGCTTTACCATAGCAAGGCCATTTAACGACAACAAAAATAACAAAATAAATAAATAATAGAAGTTTAGAATGTAAATTTTTTCGAATTATATAGAGATAGAGCTTTCCAAAAGCTCTTATAACTTTATTTAACAATCATAATTCCTAACCGCTATATGCAGATACTGCAGCTGCTTGGACGTGTTTTTAAGACCACTATCAACAGCTTTAGCCAAAAGTGGTAGCTGACAAATAATATTATGAGCTGGTTCCTATCCAGTGTGGGAACTTGGCTGAGCTTTCAAGAAAGGGCCTTACGGTAGCAAGGCCATTTGAGAAAGACAAAATAACCGAAATAAATAAACGGAAGCTAAAAATGTGGCTTTTTTTAATTAGATATATACAATACAGCTTTCAAAAGCTCTTTCTTTTTTCTTTTTGGCAGGGATTGAAAATGCTTGGAGAGAACAAAATTATGGTGCGATTGACAAACCGTAACATGCGAGTAATCCAACTTAGCATCGGTTGGCTTCCTGGACTTGATCAGAGCCGAACTCGCCTGCACCAAGGAGATTTCATAATCATATTTTGGATCCAGAAGATCGACAGTCACAACCAAAAATTAAAAATAAAGATAAAAACAGTCTGAAACACGGTAGCGATTAGTGAATGGGGTTGATGCGCCTAGGATTGGATGGATATTGATGAAGGAGTAAGTACGTACCTCGATGAATCCGCCGCAGCCATGGATCGGATCGGCGGATGCGAATTGAGATACGGAAATGGTCAGCAGGAGGAAGAAGAAAGCGTTGGCGATCGCCATTTTGATTCTCATTGCAGAGAAGAAGAACAAGACCGAATCGGGTCAGGCACTCTGCATGCTACTCGTCCGTGGATTTCGCTCCTCTTCCCGAGCGAGGGTTTATTTATGGTTTTGTGCTTTGAATCGTTTTTTTCAAATCGGTGACTCGGTGTGTGCTCAGGCCCGATTGGGGTGGATAATATATTTTAATAATTTTTTAATCACTTAAGTTAGAAATATAAAAAAATCGTAAAAAAATACTTTCTCAGCAATGGTAATAAAAATGCCCCCTGTATATATTACCCGTATAATTTAATAGTGCATAGCATCATTCTAAAAATATTAATCCAACTCCCTCTCCAATCCAAAATCACTTGATTGAAATGGAGACTTATGTTTGGATCAGATGAGACGAATGGAATGGAATGGAATTAGATAGTGGGTGATTTGAATTTGTTCCCACGGAATTTGGATCAAAATGAGATTCGGTCGAGATGGATATTTTAAGCTAATATTACTTTAAAACAATTAAAATGTTGGGTGGAAAGAGGTTGTATATCCGTCTCATTATCATAATAGGTTAGATAAAAACAATCCAAATTTGGATTAGGCCGGACGGATACGACTAAAATTATCATCCTTATATAGTACCCAGTCCTAACTTGATCTGTTATCATTCCTATTGGTGACTCAATTTATTTCAAAACTTTACTAACCCATTGTAACATTCATATGAATTTATCCATTGTTTGGCAATAGATAGAAAGGATGTGGTCAATTTTTATGTGAAAAAAATGATAAAAATATGAGGTTGGAAAAAAAAAGTAGAAAAAAAAAAGGTATTTAGTTATGATGGAAAAGATATTGAAAAGGTGTTTTTTTAAATTTAATTGATAATATACAAAAATGAAAAAAAAATAATATTTGAAATATTATTTTTATTATTGCATATATAATTGTGTAGAGTTTAAAATATATGCAATATATTTTGTTTTATAATTTTAATAGTTTTCACAAAATAACTTGATCATTTTGATTGTTATTAGATTAAAATATGTTTTTCATAGCTTTTTCATGCATTTTCATTTAAGTCCTTATTTTTCACCTCATGCCACAACAGAAAATAAAATTTGTATGTCTTTTTCATAAACCTTTCATTTTCCATAGAATTCCCACCCTTATTGAGAATTAATATGGTATAGTTAAATGAGATTGTTTATTATATCTACTATTAATCAATTTATTGTATTATCATAAATACTTAAATATGTTTTAAAATTCATTTAGAAATTTAAAAATCTAAATATGCTTTCCTTACCTTCTCTCGCGTCTACACATATCATTCATGACTTCTATTAACCTCGAAATCTCCTTCATCCTCAAATCCCACAAAACATTTTTGGTTTCCATGACATTTCATTTGTGGCTGGGATTGGAAATGACAATTGAAGCTATAACAGTGGTGACGATGATGGCGAGATCTTAGGAAAAGAATGATGAATGATATAAGGCAACAGTTAAAGTTTGTGTTTATTAGCCACGATCATACACAATAATGATGGTGATGCCAGGAACCCTGCAATGAAGATAGCAAAGGACACAAGATCTATGATGATAGTGGTAGTGAGAATTGGGATGAAAATAATGCCTAACTTCTTTGGCATCAATAGCAATCGGACCTAGCAATAGTGACAACACAATTCATATAGTAACATTACGAATAGATATGGAAGTTGAGGAAAGCGAAGGTAAAAGAGAAGCAGACGTGAGATTTATTTATTTATTTATTTTGTGAGGATTTCGTTGTAAATTCATTATTATATCCACATGAATGATTAAATAACACAAGGTGGGGAAATAAAAATGAGTTGTTTTATTAAAAATAAAATCTCCAAATGAATTTCCATGGAGTTATGTGTTCCAGACATGAGAATGGGGATGAAGTTGTATAAACTAATTTTTAATTTCACTACATAAAAGTAATTACCGAGACATCTTCAAAATTAACTCGTTAAAGTAATTAAAAGTATATATATTTATTTTAACAACATACCTTTTTAAAGCAAACTTTTTATTCTCTTTAGTTTAATAATCTATTAATTAAGAGTTTTCTTTTAAATATTTATTTATTCATTTTAAAAAACAAATGTCATGAGTGGAAAAGGAAAAAAGTAAAAGTATTTACAGAAAATATAATATTTTAATAAATAAACCATTAATAATGTTAAGTTTAGATAATTATTATTTATTTGTTAATTTTTTTGTTTTATATATTTATATGTAAAATGTAAAAAAAATTTAAAAATTAATTAATTCATTGTTTTAATCTTTTCTAATATATACTTGTTTAAAATAATTATATGCTATAAATTTAAATTATGTATTAAAAACTATAAAATATTTATTCACAGAATAAATAAATTAATAATATAAAGTGAATTGAAAAACCAGCTGATTGATATAAATTCGAAAATATTCTTATCATACACATTGATAAGGCTATATTAGTATTTACGTATCATCCAGGTCAATTTAGTTTTTCAATACGATATTCTTTTTAAATATATTTATAATAACAAAAAACATCACATTCAAAAATAAATTATACTAAAATTAATTATTTTAAATTGTAATGAAGATGAATAAATAATTAACCTAACATAAAATGTTAATGGCCTTGGCTCCTCAAATACTAAAACAAATAACGTAACAATTCAAAATAATGTACGATAAATTTTGATGTTTTATTTAATGTTTGTGTATGCATTATTATTGAGCTAAAGTACTGATTAAGAGTATATTTTATTATTCATGTACGTTAAACGGTACTAATGACATTTTATTTGAGTTATAGATAAATTATATAATAAAAGTAGAATATTGTTAATACTGTTGGAATATTTGTCATATATCGCTTAAGAACAAGAAAGTTAAAGCATATATAAGAAAAAAGTTTAAAATGTCATAGCGCGTTTTAAAAAGCCGTGCAGGTTGATGTGAGCGAGCCTAACGATGACAGTATTATGACACGTGATTGTGCCTTTACATATGCTTGATTTTAACAAACTTAGTTATCATATGGTTATTCCCGTTAAGTGCTCTATGATATCGAACTGTTGGTGCGGTGGTATTCAGGTTATAATGTCATTTTAATATCGAACCGATTTGATTTTTCCACAACGTGTGGATTGTGGGAGAGTTACAAAAAATCCTCAGTTTCATAGGTATGTCTCCAACTTATGGTATACGGTAGACATGTTTGTCTTATATTGCTTAATGACAAAAAAGTTAAGTCATATATAAAAAGAAAGAAGACACGACGCGTTTTAAAAAGTTGAACGGATCGATATGATAAGCGTAAAACGAACAGTATTATAACATATAATTGAATCTTTACTCCTACTAGATTCTAACAAATACATTACATTAAAAAAACACTATATCTTTGTAAATGTAAAAGATATGTAAAAGCAATCTAGAAATTTTTTTATTACTGTCAACAACAACACCTATCAAGATCAAGGTTTTTAATTAAATAAAAGCAGGGTCTGTATTTAATTATCCGTAGCGTTACCTATACCAACTATATATATATATATATATATATATATATATATATTTACACTTCAAATACTCATGTTTGTCAAATGTTTTAGACAAGTCGATCATTCTCACAATAATTCATTCAGCATTGAGTTAACCACTCTTTCTTTGTTTTTCTATTTTTTTTTAAAATACTTCTGCCGTTGTTTTCTGTTATGTTGTTTAGCACAAAGAACACACAAATCCAAAAAAGTTGAACAAACGCCCAATTTAGGCACCATATAGAAGGGGAATCCAAACGTTTAAACCATCAAGAACAGTGGTGGCAAATGGCAATCACACGCTTCTCGCTCCCCTTCGTCCATTCCCAACCAACCGCCTCCCAATCCCAACAGTCCTCCCCGAAAATGGCAACCAAAATCAAAACACCCAACGCCTGAACAAAGGACCACCACACCACCCTCTCTCTCTCTCTTAGCCTGGCTCGGTTCCGGGTTATCCAGGTAATCAATTGTCTGCAGATTTGCTCTGAAACGATCTCCAGGGATGATAGAGAGATGATGGTCTGATTGTCTGATCCTCCCGCACCAACAAACCAGCCCCACAACACATATTCCTAGGCTGCTGCGTTTGGGGTACCGTGCCGTGCCGTAAGTAGTCTCATAATCAAAAGGCCTAGGTAGCACCATCGCCCCATTTGTTTTCCTGGATGCATTAATTGCAGGTGACCATCTTGGCCCCTCATCGTTCGTAGTCATGCGAACAAATGCCCACCTTTTGCTCTCCTTCGCGTCATTTTGGTATGCTGCGTTGAGGCTGAGCCCCGTTGCTTTCTGCGCTGTTACAACAGCAAAAACAGCAGCTGCCCCGTTACTCCTCAGCTGCGGCGGAGACGGCGGCTCCGACGACAGCGGCCGGAAATGGGTGACGGACACCAAGTACCTCTCGTCCGCCGACAAGTCCGTCACCGCCACCGCCCAGTACCAGGACCCGTCCCTCCCGTCCGCCACCCCCTACATGTCCGCCCGGGTCTTCACCGATGAATCGGCCTACAAGTTCAAGGTGGAGCCCAAGAGTCGGTACTGGCTCAGGCTCCATTTTTACCCAGCGGACTACAGCTCCTACGCCTCCGGCGACGCCTTCTTCTCCGTCGTCGCCGGTGGGGTCACGCTCTTGAACAACTTCAGCGCCGCCATCACCGCCCAGGCGTTGACTCAGGGCTACCTCATGCGGGAATATTCCCTGGCGCCCCTGGACTCCGACAGCCTCACCGTCACGTTCAAGCCCAACTCCGACACCCATAAGGGGGCCCACGCCTTCGTGAACGGGATCGAGTTGGCTGAAATGCCCGACACATTCGACTCGGCGGCGCTAGTGGGGGTGGTCGACCAGACGTTGGACATCGGCACCGCCAATCTGCAGACCATGTTCCGGCTCAACGTGGGCGGCCGGTACCTCTCGCCGGTCAACGACTCCCTTTCTCGTACCTGGTTCGACGACTCGGCCTACGTGTTCGGGGCGGGGTTCGGCGTCACCTACGAGGCCAACTCCAGCGTGGCGATCCAGTACGGGGACGGCACGCCGGAGTACAGCGCGCCCGAGGAGGTGTACCGGACGCAGAGGTCGATGGGGCCAGACCCTAAGGTCAACGTGAACTACAACCTAACGTGGCTGTTCCAGGTGGACGCCAACTTCAGCTACGTCCTGAGGCTCCACTTCTGCGAGTTCCTGCACCCCAAGCTGAACCAGATAGTGTTCGACGTTTTCATCAACAACCAGACGGCAGAGGAAGGGGCTGACGTGATGGCGTGGGCGACCAAGACCGCTGTCCCGGTGTACAGGGACTACGCCGTGTACGGCAGCGGGGACGAGCTGTGGGTGGCGCTCCACCCCTCGCCCGACTCCAAGCCGGAGTTCTACGACTCCATCCTCAACGGGTTAGAGATCTTCAAGATGAGCGACGCGGGGAAGCCGAGCCTGGCGGGGCCGAACCCGGTGCCGTCGGCGCTGCTGGTCAAGGCGGAGGAGAAGAGCCGGGCGTTTGCCCCCCCGGCGGGGGAGTCATCGAACAAGAAAGCTACGGTCATCGGTGGGGCCATCGGTGGCGTCGCCTCCCTCGGTGTGGTGGCGGCGCTGTGCATCGCCGTGCACAACAAGAAGAGGCGGAAGGTGGCCGGAACGGAGTCGCACACGTCCAGCTGGCTGCCGCTGTACGGCCACTCCCGGACGTCGGGGACCAAGTCCACCATCTCCGGCAAGAGCGCCATCAGCACCAACATCTCCAACGAGGCCGCCAGCAACTCCCGCCACTTCACCCTGGCGGAGATCAGGCTGGCCACCAAGAACTTCGACGAGTCCCAGGTGATCGGCGTGGGCGGGTTCGGGAAGGTGTACCGAGGGGTGGTGGACGGCAGCACCAAGGTGGCCATCAAGAGGTCGAACCCGTCGTCGGAGCAAGGCGTGAACGAGTTCCAAACCGAGGTTGAAATGCTGTCCAAGCTGCGGCACAAGCACCTGGTGTCCCTCATCGGGTATTGCGAGGAAAACGAGGAGATGGTATTGGTGTACGACTACATGGCGTACGGGACTCTGAGGGAACACCTGTACAAGCAACATAACAACAAGCCGCAGCTGCCATGGAAGCAGAGGCTGGAGATCTGCATTGGGGCTGCGAGAGGGCTTCACTACCTCCACACGGGGGCCAAGTACACCATCATCCACCGCGACGTCAAGACCACCAACATTCTGTTGGATGAGAAATGGGTGGCAAAGGTCTCCGATTTCGGGCTCTCCAAGACCGGACCCAACATGAATCAGACCCACGTCAGCACGGTCGTGAAGGGCAGCTTTGGGTACCTCGACCCGGAGTACTTCCGGCGGCAGCAGCTGACGGAGAAATCCGACGTGTACTCCTTCGGGGTGGTGCTCTTCGAGGTCCTCTGCTCCCGACCAGCGCTCAACCCCAGCCTCCCCAAGGAGCAGGTGAGCCTCGCGGACTGGGCTCTATGTTGCATGAGGAAGGGGACGCTGGAGGACATCATCGACCCACATTTGAAGGGGAAGATCAGGCCGGACTGCCTCAAGAAGTTCGCCGACACGGCACAGAAGTGCTTGTCGGATGCGGGCACCGACCGTCCTTCCATGGGGGACGTGCTGTGGAATCTGGAGTTTGCTTTACAGCTGCAGGAGAATCCAGACAGCGCCAGATCACAGGCTTCGGATGACAGCGAAAGCGATGGGGCTGGAAACCTTGGTGGTGTCGGTTTCCACGGGAACAGCCTGAGCAGCATCGAGGATGGAACGGAGGAGGCCAGCGATGATGACCCCAACGGCAGTGATATTTTCTCACAGATTGTGAACCCCAAAGGACGGTAGTCAGCAAATTAATTAAAGAGGTTTCTCTGTGCTGTGCTCCACTGATGATATATAGGATCGATATGGGCGAATCACAAAGCTGATGTTTTTTTTTATTGTGCTGTTGTTGTTGTGTGTGCTTGTGTCCCTCCCTCCTCATATCATAGTTGTTATTGATCGATCCGACTTTTGGTATTGATAACTCACTTGGAAGGCTAGTGATATAATACATGTAGCAACTAGCAATGAATTATTGGCTACGCATGCTTGCTACTGATTTATGATTAATGCACTTCTTAATACCCTTCTATAGTTCTATTTATCTCTCCCTCCACCTACCGGCTCTGTATCGCATGCGCTTATTTGTTAGTTTTTTCTTTTCTTTTTTTAGCTGTGTGCGCGCGCGCGTCGTGTGTGTGTGTGTATATATATATATATTAACTTATTTGTTCCCAACGAGCTGGGATACAGAGGAACTGAGGAAAGGGCACTTCAAGAATTTCAGGACAAATCTATTCAATGTATAGTCCGTGTGGCTGAAGGAACTGAAATTTCTAGTACCAATTAGTTTATGTAGTGTGAAAATTGGCTCAAAAAAAATGATTGGCCATCCAATATTTGACTTTGAGGCCTTAGAGGAACTTAGAGGCCTTGAAACCGAATGTTTCTGCAATAAGAGTGGATAAAACGGTTCGTTTGCTTGTTTTTATTATTATTGGTTTTTATGAAGGTAAATATGTATCAAGAATTAAAGAAAGCCATAACTTCGGGTCCGGTCAGACAAATGGAATTGGATCCAATCAGACAAATGGATCTTAAACTCATGTTGTTCCTATCATGTGCCCAAATGGGAATTGGTTTATAAACTTTCAATAACTTGACGAAGGAATTGTGATGATGGGCAACAATAATACATGTCAGACAAAAATTATTAGAGCTATTCGCCTAAAGACATATGACTATACAACCAGACGACTAACAGAAGTCATATGTCATTATCCATTTTTTATCGAGCTCGTACTGGCTTGAAAAAGGACTCCATGCTGGTTTATTTAATTGATTATGTATAAAATCATCCTTACATAAGGCTTATACAAACCATAAAAAGAAAAAAACACATAATCGCCACCAAATAATTTAGAGGTGTGATTGGGCACTTAAAAAATAGAGGTTTACGGTTTCATATAATTAGGTTCTATACGTGTGGGGAAGGAAGAAAGATTTTGTACTCCCACAATGCTCATTATTAATACTTAGTCTTTATTTATGGGTATTTGTTTGCTTTATTGTTTATTCAAAAAAAGTTTTTTATATTTTAAATTTTAATGGAAAGGAAATTTTAAGATCTAGGCCTTAAAAACAAAAGAAAAATGTTTTTAAGTCAATAAAAGGAAATATTTTAATTTTAGAAAAAGAATGTAAAATCTAAATTCATGTGATAATATTTCAATTTTTCAGGAAAATAAAAGTAATTTTCTTTTTTACAAAATTAAATAAAAATAATTTGAATTCAAATATGAAAATACTATCACAATTGATATTGGCTAAGATAAACTACAAGAATGAAAAAAGAGAATCAAAAAGCTTTTCAACAAGTGGAATTTGAGAATCCAAATGAGTCAAAGAAGAATTCTCAAATAAAAGACAGTCTTGATGAACAGGAGGACATCCCGGTTGATGTGAAGGTTCCATTACCAACAACAGAACAACAATTAGAATCTATTGCTATGTGTAAACAAAGAAAGGATATCCAAAAATTGGCTAGATACACATATGGTAGCATATGTACTTTTAGTGATAGAGGATGATATTCCTCACGCCTATAAAGAAGTTGTTTAGAGTATGAAAAGCAATAAATGAAACATGGCAATGGAAGATGAGATGCAAACACTTCACCAAAATCAAACGTGGAAATTGGTACCACTTCCACATGGAAAGAAAGTTATTGGATGCAAATAGATATATGCTAAGAAGGAATGTGCTGCTGGAAAAGGCAACATCAGATATAAAAGCTAGATAGCAAAAGGTTATGCTCGAAAGGAAAGAATAGACTATAATGAAGTCTTCTCACCAATTGTCAAACATTCGTTTATTCGGATCCTATTGGCTCTAGTGGCACAATTTGATCTTGAATTAGTTCGACTTGATGTAAAAACTACATTCCTGCATGGAAATCTAGAAGAAAAAAATTTATATGTCTCAACCTGATGGTTTCAAAGCCAAAGGGAAGTAGAATTGGGCTTGCAAGCTGAGTAAGTCATTGTATGGTTTGAAGCAGTCTCCCAGACAATGGTACAAATGGTTTAACAGCTTCATCCAGCAACAGAAGTACATATGAAGTCGGCTTGATCATTGTGTTTACTTAAAGAAATTTCAAGATGGCACGTTTATCTATTTGCTCATATATGTGGATGATATGTTAATCTCATCTAGGAGCAAGGTGGAGATCAATAATCTGAAGGCTCAAATGAGCTTAGAGTTCGAGATGACAAATAATGGAAAAGCCAAGAAAATTCTTGGGGTGGAGATCAAGCGAAACACAGAAAGGGACACAGTTTAATTAACATGAGCCCAATATTTGAATAAAGCACTCTAACAGTTAGACATAGATGACAAAACTAAACAGGTTAGTACTTTGTTGGTCTCACATTTCAAACTAAGTGCATTAATGTCTCCAAGTATAGATAATAGTCGAAGGCAGATGGATAATATTCTGTATGCAAATGCTGTTGGAGCTCTAATGTATGTAATGGTGTGTACACGACCTGACATTTCACAAGTTGTCAACATGGTGAGTCGGTATATGCACAATCCAGGTAAAAGCCACTGGCAAGTAGTGAAGTGGATCCTACGGTATATTCAATGTACTATAGATATTGGCTTAAAGTTCCAGAAAGATGAGACGATGGTTAATTGTCTAGGTTGGATACGTTAATTCTGATTATGCTAGTGATCTCGATAAATGTCGATCAACTACTGATTACGCATTTACTATGTCAAGAGGACTAGTAAGTTGGCAATCAATGTTTTAGTCAATTATTGCATTGTCTACTACAAAGTCGGAGTATATGGCGATCACAAAAGCTTTTAAAGAAGCAATTTGGCTTCATTGGTTGATTGAAGACTTGTGAATTATTCATAAGCACATTGAAGTTTATTGTGATGGTTAAAGTGTCATTTGTTTAACAAAGAACCAAGTTTATCATTATCGTACAAAGCATATCAACGTTTGGTTTTATTTTATTTGAGAAGTTATAAATGAAAGAGATATTCTACTACAAAAGATTGGTATGACAAATAATCTTGCTAACATGCTCACAAAGACTGTTTCAATGATTAAGTTTCAACACTACTTGAACTTGATCAATATTTATCAAAATTGTGAATCGTTGGGTGATTGATACCTTTTGGCGTATTAAAGGAACGATGATCATTATAATCAGATGGAGAATCCTTGCCAAGGTGGAGATTTGTAGATTTTTTCGCTCGATTCTTTTAGTCTTCAATCCACCCAAGTAGGCAGTCAACTTAAGATTTTGGTGGTGAAGACTTTTGCAGTGTAGTTTTGTCAAAATTGACAATCACAAATTATGACTTTCATGTATTTATGCCTCCATATTCATATGTTAAATATCAAGACATCATAATTGTAATATGTGTGAAAAAACATAAACATAAAATCTATATAAAATCATAAAAAGGTGTGAGATCTATAAAACTTATCTCTATTATGCTGAAATTGATTACTCCATGAATTAGGCATTTATTGGTCGAACTATGTTAAATCTTACATATTCTTTATGTGAATGTATCATAACAAACCCATATATAAGTAAGTATATATATGTATGAGTTCCACGACATGCATTGCAACAGTATCGCACTCATAGCACTCGTCTGCAAATTATAGTTAGAGCCTTTTTAATGTTATTTATGATGAACAATCATAGATTTGCAATCAAACTTCAAAGCAGGCAAAATGTTGAAAGTAAGTAGTGGCACTAAAATTGGTTCAATATAGATAGATAGATAAATAAATTAATCATTAGTGCGATTATATATCAACAAACATAAAATCCAAAACCAAACCCTAACTAAATAAGGAGCGCCAGAGCAATTGAGTTGAGCCGTGACGGACCGAAGTTGCAATAGCGACCCTCCGACATGCGCGCAAAACCAGCCATCCCTTTCCAACCAAAAAAAAAAAAAAAAAAACTAACCCCGATCGATCTTCATCATCACCCCCACCCCTCCTCTCCCTCCCTCCTCTCTCTCTCTCTCTCCTTTCCCGACAAACTTAGAGAGAATAGAAAAGAAGAGAGAGAAACAAGCGATACTCTACCCCCATCATGGAGTACTCCACAAACAATATTCAATCCCTACTCACCATCTTCTTCGTCTCTTCTCTCGCCCTCTCCTCTCTCTCCGCCGTAGACGCCATCTGCGTCCAACGCGCTTTCTCCGTCGACAACGAAGGACACTCCAAATCCCCGGCCCCTTCGCCCGTCGTCGCCGCCCGACAGCCGCCACCGGTCCTGCACTCAGCCGCCCAGGGTTCAACGGTGAAGTCCTCCGTGCAGGGCATCGTCTCGTCGATTCCGGTGGGGATCAGCCGCGAGGTCAGGAACATCTGCGACAACACCGACTACTCTCTCCTCTGCGTCTCATCCCTGGTCCCCTTCCTTGCCGACGGCAAGAGCGACCTCCTCTCCGTCCTCAGCAAGGAGATAAGAGCCTGCTCCGACGCCACGGAGCGCGCGCTCGCAGCCGTAGGGAAGTTGCTCCGCGACTCGGCCACGGACGCCGACACCAAGGAGCTGCTCGACCAGTGCCAGGAGAACTACGATGACGCCGTTGACGACCTCAAGGACGCCGCCTCCGTCATCCCCTCCGGCGACATCGGGAGGCTCAACTCGGTGCTCAGCAGCGCCGTTACCAACTTCGGGACCTGCGAAGACGGGTTCGCGGATGCGGCGGTGGAGTCGCCCACTGCGAAGTTCTACGAGCCGCTTCGGAAACTGGCGAGCAATTGTCTGGCCATTGCGTCTTTGATCCATAATATTAAGTACTGATTAATTAATTCTGATTTCTATGTGTGGGGGGGGAATAAATTAAATTAATTGATTGGAAGTTGTTATAAATAAAGGCATGTACAATTTATTAATATATATATATATATATAAAGAAATTTAGAGGAAAGATATGCCTAGAGAGAAAACACAGACCATCCTTTTTTTTTTTTGTTCGACCAATTATAAGAGGTAAAGGCATGTACAATTTATTAATATATATATATATATAAAGGAGGGATAATTTTTTTTTTTTTTTTTTCAAAAAAAAAATAATCAAAAAAAAACATCCATTTTTTTGCTTAACATAATTTTTCCAATTTACCTTAGGGGGGGGGGGGGGGGGGGGGGGGGGGGGGGGGGGGGGGGGGGGGGGGGGGGGGGAGGAAATGATATGAGGCCTAGAGAGGGAGGGGGGGGGGGGGGGGGGGGGGGGGGGGGGGGGGGGGGGGGGGGGGGGGGGAAACACAAGACCATGTTTTTTTTTTAATAAATTTTTTGGTTCTGATGAAAACTATAAATTATAAGAAGTTTACCTAGATGGGGGGGGGGGGGGGGGGGCAATGGGGGGGGAGGGGGACTATTGGAGCAACATTTTTATTTCATAGTGATGAAATGCCCCTCTTTGGAGACTAAGAGGCGGGTGGATGATACCATAGGTGTAGGATGGATAAATATTGCGTCATTGTCGTCAAATCGTGGTAGCTATAATTTTTTTTCTTTTTTATCCGATAAACTGATTATACGTAACATTGCTCGTGTAATATATAACCATTGTGTTGTTGCATGCATCAAACTTATAATATCAATGTTTTCTCTTGAAATCTTTGCTCATGCAATATTATACACTAAAGAATGAGCATATATATTTTACGGGAACAACATGATTAATAATCAGCTTGACAGGCACAATTTCAATAATGAGATATATTTTTAAAAAAACACATAATGGTTTTGATTGCTCCCCATCAATCTGGTTATCAATCTGATTGTAATTCATTTGATTAACTTTTTTTTATTGCTAAAAAATATATTGTAATTCAAATTACATTTGATAACGATGATATATCTTATATCTATACCTAATGTACGTGTCCTTCTTAATATTATAGTGAGTGTTAAATTTCATTTTTATGTAGAGGTCATACATATACATTTACTTTGATTTGTTTTTTCCTTTAACTTTTGAAAGAACCAAAAACAAAACAAAAGATTTTTTTAAAAAGTTTTAAGCAACAACTTTAATTAAAACAATTTGCTTAGAGAATATCAGAATGTCAAACTAAAAGATTCATTTTTTCCAAAACAATGGCAATAGAAGTGTAACGTACTAAAATGAACTTAGATTACCGAAGTGACAAATTTGATCAAATCATGCATTAAATAACTACAAAAACTAGGGCTACCATGTTTAAATAACCTTTTAGAGTTATTTAATTAAAGTGAACTCGTGTAAAGAGTTTGAGTTTTATAGAAGACTTACCTAAAAAGAGGACATTTGAATATAAGATTTGCAAACAACACAAAAGCTACATCAAGTATTTGATAATGTTTGAGAATTAATATTAGAATGGTTGAAGCGGAAATGAAAAGTGATTGATGATATGAGAGAGTTGAACAAAAAAAGTTGATCGTAATATCATAAATTGTCAGATAACTTATGCATCATCAAAGCACTATCATGTTATAAGTTAGAAGAAATATCATAAAGCCATGGAAGTTATCTGTTATGCTTTGATTTATTTCTACCATAGAAATGGTTTGCGACTAATCATGTTCATACTTATGGTCAATGGGTTAATGAATAACATAGAAGAATTGTAGCATGAATGTTGTTTTAACGTGCACATCATATTTACAATTAATAACCACTTAAAGTGTAAAAAAAGTCTTATTAATACTCATTTATGGGAAAACCCCATTTATACAGTTGTGAAATGACATTCTCAAACCTAAACTCCAAATAATTGTTACATTGCCTCAAGTTTCCCCCCCAAACAAGATACATGGAAATCAAATAATAAAGAAAACAAGTCATATCTCCAAAGAAATTCTTCACCATGGCTCATTTACATATTGTTTACTAGATCATGTAAAATAATAGTTTATATGAATGACGAGCTATAACTTAGTAGGGACCAAGTCTTCAAAGCCCATTTGAGTCCTTATGTTTGCATGTTAAGTGTAAATTTGTATTCATAGTGAGTAATGCAATAACAGTTTCACCCAATAAACACTCATACTTCCCATTATCCACATTGTAATGTAAACTTCACCTCGCCACCACAATAACATGATTTACCTCTTCGCGAGAATATCACATTTATTTAATTGAGGAAATTAATATTTTCTATCCAAACCTAGTCGGTCCATCACCTCCTTGAATGCCATACTCACCATCGATAATGGGTGCAAACTTAGGAAAAATTTATTGTAATATAAATAAAATACAAAATAAATAGTAATCTTTAAGTTTAAATTGTAAAATTATCCCCTAGCATATAAAAAATTATTCATTTATTCACACAAGGAGATAAAAATAAAGACAGTTTTTAATATATATATATATATGTATATATATATTTTTGCATAGTATCAGGAATAATTATATTTTAAGTATATTTAAAATTAATATTATTTAATAAAAATTAAACTAATTTTATTACGATCAAACACATATAGAAAAATATAATATATATATATATATATATAATCTAATTAAACTCTCATCCATTTTTTGTTGTGTCATGAGATTTAGTTAGTTATTAAATAGTAAATATACATCAAATTTTGATGAGCTCAATTATCAGTGTCATTTGATTTATGTTAGCACCACCATGTGGTAACATATGACATAGGATATTCACGATGAAATAAAAGTTACATAAATATTTGTATATGAGAATTTGTATTATCCAAGTAGTTGTATTAGTATTACATAAATATTTATATAGATTTAATTTTAATTTTAACATTAACACTTTTAACAAAATTAAATAGATTTGAGAATATATTTATCATAATTTAAATGATATTTATATTTAATATAAATTTAAATAATTTAAATTTGAGAATTTAATTTAATATTTAATATATTTTCTATAAAATTCAAATGATAAAATATAAATATATAATAGCAGGGAGAATTCTAAACTGCGCAGGAGGTGCGCACAATTGCCTTCCCTATCCTGCGCGCGTACTTGCAGCGCACCCACAGGCCACAGCCGTGCGTAGGAAGAAGGAAATATTGGGGAAGGGCGAAGAGAGAGAAAGAGTGAGTGAGAAGGGCGCGAGGACTTTAGAGAGAGAGAGAGAGAGAGAGAGAGAGAGAGAGAGAGCATCGACGACACAAGTCACACAACCCCAAAGCCCTTTTCCAACAAAAAAACACAGGATCGGTCGGTCCTCCTGGTTTTTCAAAAATTTAAAAACATGGTGAAGATTTTGCCCTTCTACTATTTCACCTATTCTTTCCTTTTCTCTCTCTCTTTCTCCCTCTTTCTCTCTCTCCATCATCGGATTCATCATCGCATACCCATATCATTATTATATACATGCCTCCTTCCTCACCCCCTCTCTCTCTCTCTCTCTCTCTCTCTCCACGCCTCCTCGATCCGATTTCATTCCAATCCTCTCGCTTCTTCTTTCTTCGACAGTTTGTCCTCAAATCCATCGTCTCCCACTGTACCATCGTCTTTGGTTTCGCCTTGGCCTTACCAGGTAATGTTTCTGCCGCCTTTTGTGATTTTTATGGCATCGTTTGAGGGTTTCCGTGATAGAATCGTCTCTCTGCGTGCGTTTTGGCATCTGGGTTTAACAAAAAAAATTCTGGTCTCCCTGGCTTTTCCCTGCGCCTTTGCTTGATGGGTTCTGTTTTTTTTTATTTTTATGATCCGATTTACGGTTTTTTACTGCTTTCATCTGAGATTGGTTTTGGTTTATGTTTATGTCATGTTTTTTTAGTGCTTTCATTTGATTTATGTTGATTCTAATTCGGGTTAGTGTGTCTTGCTTCTTTCTTGCATTTTATGGTGTGGGTTTATCTTTATTCGGTTATTCATTCCCCTATGGTTGATCTATCTGTTTAGGTGTGGAATTATTTCCCGTCGATGGATCTAAACGTCCCCCTCCCCTGTGTTCTTATCTTCGTCTCGTAGGTTTCTGTATGCGCGTGAGGGTTTTGTATAGGCAATGTAGCTTCCAAATTTCATGTTTATGAGCATGTCAATTCTTGTATGACGTCTGTACATGAGATGCATGTTAAAGTTGAGTTCTCCCCGGTTAGTTGAAATATCTGGCTAATATTTTAACGTTCTTATATCTTGCATGGGCTGCTAGCATGTTTGACTGGCATCAGGCCTCGATGCTCCAAAGCTGATATAGCCTCCTTCGTTTGAATTTGTTAGGCTACCTCGTCTCATGGAAATCCTTTTCCTGAAAATTATTTCTGGTATCTTTGGGTGCTTGTTTGGGAGAAAATATTCTGTAAAAATATTTTTCGTTTTTTATACTGTGTTACTTCATGGGAAATTGGTCCGCGGAGAATGTTTTTTTTTTTACCCAACAGATAATTAGTTTTTTTTTTTTTTTGAAAAGGGGTTTCTCTTTAGAGAAGCGTTTTTCTCCTTATTTTCGCTGATCACCACATGATATTTTTTGTAAATTTTTTTATCAAATGACCTCATTTTCCTTCTAACAAACCGAGCCGTAGTCTTCATTTTGTGATTTCTAATTTTACTCATTTCGAGGGTCTGTTACTTTCTATTTCTTTTTTTTTTTTTTTGGGGGGGGGGGGGGGGGGGAAAGTGGAATGTGAACAATGCAAATTACTTCGATTCCATAATTGATAAGGGCTCTGTGCATTCATTGATCATTTGTTTAGTTGTTGTAGTCTCTTCAAGCTTACAGTGGTACATGGCATCTGTGGATGGTCTTGATTTCGTTGAGTAGCAGCTGTGCATTAAAGTACCCGAGCTGAAAGATCTCTTTATCTGTCATCATGGAGGATCTTTCTGGCGCACACATTGATGGAGTTAGCAACACAATAAGGAGAAAGAGGTCTCAAACTTCTCGCAGACCTCCAGCTGATTCACAGCCACCTCCTTCAAATCGGGAGTTCTCACCTTCCTCATCAACACCTACTTCAGATGATGCGAGTAAGGTCTCCAGTGATGAGAATCCTGGTTATTACAACATTTCAAGTAGGAAAGAGTCCAATTTTCATCAGTTTGTAAAAAGAGTTGCATCAGCTGGTGAATCAGAATTTGAAAGCACTCACAAAGATTGTACTGAGCAGGAACAATTTAGTTCTGATAGAGATCCAGCTAACTGGAAGGGCTCTTCAAACAGTAGAGATTCTAGTGGAAAGACTGATGAGAATCAGTATGTAGGACCTTCACACATGAGTTCTGATATTTTAGAGAATGAAAACAAGGTTAAGAAAGTGAAGCTTAAGGTTTGTGGTGTCTTGCATACCATTCAAACTAACTTCAGCTCCAATGGTACTTTGCTGGATGGATCTTCCTCAAAGAGCTCCTTATCTCCCAACATTTCCCAGGAGCAACAGAGCCTGAATTTGCAGGTACGTAACTGTTGCTTTGGGTAAATTCCATAGGCAAACACTGGTAGCACGATGGTCTTTTTATGAAAAATTTCAAATTCTTAGCAGCTTCAACTGTAAGCTGATCATTTTTTACCCTAATACGTTATTCATTCAGCTTTATTGATATAGACATTTTTTGTTTGTTTGTTTTTAGTTTGAAAAAACTGATCCTTATTTTAGTGTATAATGTAGTTTACAGAATCACATGCCACGTATTTTTTTTTGTAGTGTAGAATTTAGCTATGGTGAATCACATGTCGCAATCTTTTGACTTTTGAGTTTCAAAATCTAATGATGTGACTGAAGTGGTAATTTGACTTCCACTGGAGCATTTATTGACCCTGAGACTGTCTTTCAATGTAAGATAACCAGAGAAGCCCATTGCCCGTATAGGTTTCCTCAATTGGGGAGCAAAAATTAATTCTTTGCTCCTTTTTTTAATGTGAATATAGGCTTCTGTATTTATGCCCAAACCAATTTTGTATTTATACCCGTTTTATCACTCTAATAGTTATACTTCTGTTTCAGGCTTTCAGCTATGTTTACAAAATGAAATCCTTGAATTTGTCTATTCAATCCTGCTGTTACTGCAGGAGAATTCAAGTGATAACCATTCCTTTCCAGATAAGAAGAGTGGCTTGCGTGGAATACCGTGGAAGGATTTTTCAGTTGGTTTTAATCTCAAGAAAGATTCTTCAATTGGAAAGATGAAACATTTAGAGAAGTCTGAGGCAGTACGCAAGAGCAAGAGGGTTCCTAAAAAGCGTGTAATGCATGGGGCATTTGATGATGATGATGAAGATGACGAGATCCGTTACCTGGAGAAACTGAAGACTATAAAGTTTACTGGGGGATATAAAGGCGACGAAGAAAGATGTGGCAAAAAACAGCGAAGTGTTTCTAAGAATTTGAAGGATATCGGTTCTCCTTCTGGAAAATTGAAGAAGTTAAAGTCAGATGAAGCCTCAGAGGATACAGACTATGAAGATCCAAATTCTGACGGTGAACTTGAAGGAAGTAAGAAGAAGAAGCCAAAGAAGGAATCCATTCAATTGTTGATGGAAGGTAAAAGAGAATTGTCTCTGACAACACGTCAGCGGGCTCTCCAATCAGGAAAAGAAGCTTCTGCAGCTGCAATTGAATTTCCAAATGGATTGCCTACAGCCCCGTCTAGAAGTTGGTGCCATTCACTATCATACTGTATTCTCTTTAGGAAATTGAACTTTGGTTTTCTAGTTGAAAAGGATTGAGTCTTTTTTTTTTTTGGTTGATTAAAGAGCAAAAGGAGAAACTATCTGAAGTGGAGCAACAACTAAAGAAGGCCGAGGCTGCTCAGAGGCGCAGAATGCAAGTTGAGAAGGCAGCTCGTGAGTCTGAGGTCTGTCCTCCACCGTTTTCCTTGATTATATATATTTATCTTTTGAATTAAAAACTAGATTGTTTGGTTTGAATATTGTATAGGCCGAAGCAATTAGAAAAATTCTTGGTCAAGATTCCAGTAGGAAGAAGCGGGAAGACAAAATAAAGAAACGCAGAGAAGAATTGGCACAAGTATCCACCCCGCTGCCTTTTTTTTATTTTTTACTTTTAAACACATGAGGTGATTGAAGGGATTATAAACCAATATAAGCTCTCAAACTCATAAACAGGGTCCTAGTCTTTCTCTGGATTTGAAACTGGGTTCAAATCTCATCATTTACTAATCTAAGGGGACAGTTGTATTTGTTTAATTTTTGGTACTCATATTGCTTCATTCAGGAGAAGACTGCCAATGCTTTGATGCTTGCGTCAAACACAGTGAGATGGATTATGGGTCCTGCCGGGACTACTGTGACCTTCCCCAAGGATATGGGTCTGCCTGAAATTTTTGATGCTAAACCTTTCAGGTACGTCTGATCATACAACAAGTCATTAACTTGTCCTTGTTGTTGCTCTCATGATGTTTCTCTGCAGATGGTCTGAGAATCCTCATTTGTTTGTCTTTTCATAGTTACCCTCCTCCACGTGAGAAGTGTGCAGGTCCATCGTGCCATAACCCGTACAGGTATCGGGATTCAAAATCGAGGCTTCCCCTCTGCAGTCTTGAATGCTACAAGGCTGTTCAAGGGAAGGTTCAGGCTGAAGCCACCTACTGAATTCATAGTCCCGACAGGGACCATGCCTGGATTCAGGCGCGAATAATTTAAGCCTCAAAAAATGCTCCTTCGGTAATGAAGGTGACGATTGCTGATCCCTCCCCCTTTTGATTGGGAATGCTGAGCTTGTCAGACTGTTGCCTTTTTTTGATCTCAGGACTAATGAATGGCCCTTTAGTTATGAGTCTATAGAAGAAGTTATAGGAGAAACACACAGAATTTAGCATTTTTTTAATGGGGTTTCCTTGGATTAGTTTCTGAAACGTATTTTTGAGTGTCATAAGAAGTTAATATTTTTCTAGTATCAAAGGTTGCAACATAATGCTCATATACGCTACACAACTGGTGAATGATACAAAAGTCTGATTTTCTGATTTGGCCTTCGCTCTTCCCATTATTGCCATTATTATTATTATTATTATTAGCAGCAGTACTGATAGTAGTGTTAAATGCTTGACACGCTTTTAAAAATGTTTGTTTTCCTTTTCCCGAGTGGCGTTTGGACATGCTTTTGGACCAAATTGAGACTTTCGCTCCTTCAACTTAAAGAGACATTCGAACTAAAAGGAGACTTTCTGTTTAGAGTTTGGACGTGTGTTATCTTTTTCATAGTGGCATTTGGACGCTCTTCCTTCTTAACAAAGGCATTTAGAGTGGTGTCCGGACGATTAATTGATTAATCGCGGATGATTAATTGTTAACCTTAATAAATAATTGGTGAATTTGTTAATTTTTTGGCTGATGCTAACAGGTGAGTATGATGGATTGAGCATGCTCTTCTCTTGCTTCCAGAATAAGGGAATGGACTCCCAAAAAAAAAAAGAAAAAAGAAAGACTTTGGACTCCATTTGTTTTAGAAAGGTAGTGTTGGGTCTAGCATTCGTCTCTCTTCCTTCAACTTTCGATTTAAGCCTAATGTTCAAGCTTGCGGTCTTGCAATGATTCTACAAACTTGTGATTTATTGTTAATAATCACATAGAAATGTGATACAAAAAATTAATAATCATATAATGTCTTATAATATTCAAAGAAGTAGAAATGTGGTCTAAAGCAGTTTAATAATTTTGTAAAAAATTAATAATTGGGCTTGGTTCTTGCCAAATGAGCGAATGTTTTTTTTATTGGTTTTGATTTCGTAATATGATTATTTTAATTTAGTAGCATTTGTTAATAAGTTAATTGTATATTTGATGATGTTGTAATAACCAATTAAAGTAAAAAATAAAAAAAATATGAAATTGCAAACATATTTAAGTGAAAATAAATATATTGTATTTTTTTTGTTGGCATGTTAATCAAGGGAATAAATGATAAATGTGTTGGAAATTTTTGATATGTATATAATAGATTAAACCAGTAATTGATGAAAACACGTAGAGGAACAAAAATGAACGCAACTTCATTATTGAATAACAATGACAGTGCAATAAAACATAAAGAAGACAACAAGTTACATTATTTAAAAAGGATAATTATAATATATGATGACATAACGTTACTGCATTACTGGTTTTTGAGGTAAATGTTTTTTTAAAAGTTTGTTATTACATTAAATATAGATATGCTTGCATGAAATGGCATGTGAACAACCTTATTTATGCAATTTTTCAAAGTATATATATATATAAAGATAAAGAAAATATAATTATATTACTATTCATATATAAAATTGATTTTTTATTTCCCTTGTATTACATTTAATTAATATATGTGGTGTAAAATGTTAGAAGGGTAAGAGCATTCATACTAGCTCTTTCAAAATATATTTTCTTTAAAATTTAGATAAAATTTTAACTTTTAAATAAAAAATTACACTGCATCAGGTTATTCAAACTGTAAAATTTAAAGATTAAAAATATTAATTGGATAGAGAATCTCCATATGTGGAAGATTACTATTCATCTCCTAATTTTTTTATTATATTTCTTGACATATGTGTACTTTTGATTAGTTGTAATAAATATAAGAAATAAAAAATAGCAAATGCAAAATAAAAATTATAATTTAAAAGAATAAAGATAGAAATGAATAATGGGATATGGATGATAAATAAAATATATTAAATATTATATTATTTATTCATTTAAATAGAGATAGAAACTATAAAGTTAGTGTGAATGCTCCGAGATAAAAGTAATACTAAGTACAGGTACATTGTGGAAGTAATCCGTGCAAGGGCATCTTTACTATCATTGGATTGATATTATTATTTTAAAAAAAATTTTATTCATACTAATCCAACGGCAATGAGAGTGCTCCTGCACAAATTACCTGCAAATAGATTTTTTCTTTGTTTAAATTTTATGTGTAATTCATCTTTTACACGATTGTGTTATTTGTCTAAGAATATTTGAAAATAAAAATTAGATTATTTGAATTTAAATTTAAAAATTAAAATGAAGTTAAATTTTATAATAATTAAATTTTCTTTATATAATTATAAATAAAATTATATAAATATTTTTCAAAGTGGTTAAATTTTGTTTAACCATCAATATACGAAATGTCAAACATTTTAAATCACAATCAAACCATTCAAGTATTGATGGGTGTCAAGCAAATCTTACAATTGAAATATAACTTTTTTAAAAATTATTACGATGGCCATTTAATCGTTTAATCAAGTTTATATTATTTCGGATAATCTACAAATCATCAACGTAAGTATTAAGTAATATTTGCTAGAGCAGCCATAAAAACAAAAAACAAAAAACCAGAAGCAAACTTTATGGTACTGTATTGTAAATTTGGGAACAGAGGGGGGGACAGGGTGCATTTTTGTCAACTATCATTCCACGTGCCCTAAATCTGGCGGTCCATCAATCACCACTCGAACCCGATTAGACCACTCTTTTAAGAAAAATAAAATTTATAACAAAGCTGCTGTCAGTTAACGTCCGTCAATGTCCTTCATTAATTTTTTGTGAACCCGTCTGTTAACGTTCGTTGAGTGGACGGCTCGACGGTCATCCACTGCACCACTCTCTCTCTCCGCTCTCTCGTCTGTGGATCGAACGATTCGCAGAACAGAGCAGCCAGCCAGCCATGGTCTCCAAACCATGCGACCCTGCCTCTAAGATCAAAGTTGGTATCTCTCTCTCGTCGATTCTTAGAAATTTAATAAATTTATGATTGGATTATAAAATTTTGTACTCATTTGAAGCCTCTTCGGCTCTTCTGATGTAATTTTAGCGATCAATCAAAAAATACCAACGATTTTGTTCATCGGACCTGAAATTATCGACTTAAATTTATGAAAAATTGTTAATTATTGTTGTTGTTGCTGCGTATGTCTGATTAGTTTGTATTATGTTTTCATTGATCAGAGCAAAAATCATATTTATATACAAGCAAACGTTGGTTTCTCATTGTTGTCTATCAATTTAATGATTCATCATCACAGAACAGTTACCATGTTTCATAGTGATCTCCTGTTATGTGATTAATATTTGTTTCTTGAATTTTGACGGATTGTTTTGTAGTGATATATGGATACCTGAATTTTCCAATTTATAGGATGCAGTGAACTGAGGATATGTTCAATAATAATTTCTGGAATTAATAATTGACAGAAATCACAGGGTGCGCAGGGTTGTGATGCTTTTGGAAATTTGACGTATAAGATACAGCAGCTGAAAAAGCAGATACAGGCAGACAGAGTTATTACCATAAAAGTATGTTAATGTTGCATTTATGCTTCTAGGAAATGATTTAACGTTGTTGATTATTCAGAACCTCAATGTCCTGCCTGTGTTTTGCTTGCATGAGTGTTTTTACCATTTGGGAAAAAAGAAAGAAATGCTTATAATGCCACTAGTTCAAGCCACCCGTTCAATGGAATTTATGCTTGCCTAATATGTGTTCCTGACAATGCACATTTTATAGAGGATTCTGTTTGGGACATATACTTTGATAGTGTTTGTTCAAAGTGGTCATAAAAATTGTATTTGCCATAAAAAAAGAAAAGAAAGGGCATCTGTTTAACAAACTATTGTTCACCTTGAAATTGACATTACTTATAAAAGTCACATATAGGAGGCAATATAACATCTCTACTTGAACTTGGAAAGTTACAATGGTGTGTTGTATTTCATGCTAGTATTTAGCCTTCACCAACTTATTGTTGTTGGAAATATTAATATATTGATTGTTACGGTGTGTGTGAACTTGGCCCGCCCATTATCCATTAGGTAACACCTAACTTGGAGTGTGAAACAAGTAAAGCCATCCTTCTATATATAAATATACTCACTTTAATAATAATATATAATTTTATTATCTTTTATTAGAGTATTCACATTAGGTTTGACATAATCAACCTTTTTTTATAGTTTAAGATTTTTTTTTGATTTAAAAAAAAGCATCTACAATAAGTTTCATAAAATGGGATATAGAGATGGAAAATGAATAGTAAATTTTCATATTTGGGTATTCACTATTCATCCTCAAATATTTTTTTGATATATTTTTTTATACAAACTTTTGATTGGTTAGAGAGAGAAAAAGCTAGTAAATAAAGAATAAAAAATATCATTTAAAAGAATAGAGAATAGAGATAAAAATGAGATGTAAATTTTTTTAAGAAGATAAATAAATTATAAGTAATAGATGTACTGTTTATTCATAAAATAGGGATGAAAAAGCCAAACCTAAGAGAGAAAAAGCTAGTAAATAAAGAAAAAAAAATATTATTTAAAAGAATAGAGATAGAAATAAAAATGAAAAATAAATTTTTTTAATAAGATAAATAAATTTTAAGGAATAGATGTACTGTTTATTCACAAAATAGGGATGGAAAAGTCAAACCTAATGTGGATGTTCTTACGTGGTATTAGATCCTAGAGTTATAACTTATGATTTTTTGGGAAAACATCTCTGCTTCTACCGCTTGTGGCACCTTACTGTCAATAAACCACCTCTTTATTTCTTCATTTTGTTCTTTTCCCTCCACTTTGTTTGAGTTTTACTCATCATCAATGGTACTCATAAACAATATTCCAAACTCTTGGAATTTATATATATATATATATATATAAAATTAACACCTAGTATGGGTTTTTCTATCTAAAAGCATCTATACAAGTTTATTATTTGAGTTTTTTTTTTGCAATCATTAACCTTGATTATCACTTCATATGGTGGTTGAAGATGAAATTATGTAAAAAGTGACAGTATTTTGCATTAGTTTCCATGATATTATTTTTCATGTGTGATTATATTTAGTTGGATTGTTATTTGAGTGGAGCTATCACTGTTGGTACATCATCATTATATAGCTATTTTCTTGGCCTCATCTTTATATGATTAAGCTACCATGTTAGCTGTCTTGTCATTGTTGTTACATATATCGATAATATACTTCATATTATGATTAAGTCAATAAATATTTTGTGCATGCAAGTGGTGAATGGTTTGAAGATAAAAAAAAATCTTTAAATGAGAAAATGTGTCATCAAGAATTATTATTAAAATACAAATAATATAAAAAATCAGTGAATATAATTTGTACTACATAATGAGGCAAATTTTGTAAGAAGCTGAAATGTGTTTATAAGTTTTAAGTTGAGGGAGTGTTGAAAATATTAATATATTAATTATCTAATAAAAATGTGATATATTATTATTATTATTATTTTTTTTGTGAGTTTGATTCATTGCCTGTTAGAAGGATAAACTTTATGGTAGAGTTACTGTCTCGTGACTTGAAGATCACGGGTTCGAATCGCAAACTAGTCTTGTAATTAGATTAATTGTAGGGAAGGTTGTGTCCATATTGACAAGTGTGGTGCGACTCTTTCCCAAACTCCGCCACTCTTGCGAGTGCATTAGGTTTACCTTTTATTCATTGTGGTTAGGTTAAACCAAGCTTAAAGCATGGAGCAAGTAAAACAATCCCTATATATACTCTAACTTCAATAATAATAACTAGTCTACTTTTCTTATATTGCAATTGTATTTTATGTTCAAGCATGTTACTTAGGCTGATTATCTTCCTAACAGGATAAACTTGACAAGAATAGAAAGATTCTTAAACAATATGTGTCTCAGCTTGCATCAATTGCATCAGAAGCACATGTTTTACCTCTGAAGCAGATTGGATCAATTGAAATGCTTTCTATAAGAATGAAAGGCCCTTTATGCATATTTAGTGGGTTTTCTCAAGGATCGTCTGGAGACAGAGATTATGTCAACAATCTAGAAATTGTGTCATCTACGAGCACAAAGCTTCCATATGTTGAGAAAATACCACCATATACTACATGGATCTTTTTGAGCAGGTATGGCAAATTTGCAGTCAAAATGGAACTAATTACCTGTAGATAACAATAATGATGACTATACCAGACCTTTGCATAAGGTTTTCATAATAATGCAAGTCTTGAGATGATAAATGGAGTATGACACTGGAGCCCTTTCATTTCTGCGTACCAGCCTCTTTATTTCTTTTTGTTTTTTGTTTTTTGTTTTTGTTTTTGCTTTTTGTTTCAATTGAAGATTTTATGATTGCTCTTGTTTCTCAAAATTGCCTTACACAGCACAGAAACCAGAGAATGGCAGAAGATCAGTCTGTTGTTGGAAGAAGGCGCATCTACTACGATCAGCATGGAAGTGAAGCACTGGTCTGTAGTGACAGTGAGGAAGAGACTGCAGAACCAGAAGAAGAGAAACATGAATTTTGTGAAGGTGAAGACCGAATCATATGGTAAGTGTTTGTTGCCAGAGCTATTCTATGATGATTGACATGTAAGTATGTAGGATGGCTAAACGTTTAGTCTTCTTATGGATATTGTAGGATGGCTTTTCAGGAGCATGGCTTAAATGATGAAGTCATGACAATTGTCAGTCAGTTTATTGGGGGCACCACCTCAGAAATCCAGGTAGTCGGAATTAGAAGGCTGAACCTGATTTTGTTACGATTAATTAGATGCTGGTGTTCCCTTTTCACTACATCATATTGTGTTTGAGATTTTCTTTTGATCTTGTAACTACTTTATTGCTGATAGATATATGTACTTCTGCGATTTGCAGGAGCGGTATAATGTGCTAAAAATGAAACACAAGGAAAAGGAAAATCAAACTAAAAAAGCTTCTGGAGAAATTGTTTTTGAAAGGAGCAGATTTCTTGAAAAAAGCCTTAGTGCTGCTTTAGATTCGTTTGATAATCTCTTCTGTCGTCGTTGCTTGGTACTTTAATATTCACTGGTGTTATTATTTTTTTTCAAGGTTATCATTTCTGTTGCATTATGTGCTATAGATTTATGTTAAGTTCCTTGCATTATTGAACAGGTATTTGACTGCCGGCTACATGGCTGTTCTCAAAGTATTATCAACCCTGTAAGCTGCAGTGATTTGTTTAGTATTTCACCTCTATCTGATCTGATGTTTTATTCTGCTTCTTTTTGATATCCTGTTTTGTTGACAGAGTGACAAGCAGTGTTATTCGTCTGAAAATGATGATGATAGGAAACCTTGCAGCGATCAGTGTTATCGTCATGTATGGATTCCTTTGAACTTCCATGTTAATGCGGTGAATTAATGATTTTCATATATGCTCACTTATGAGCATCAATCGTTCTGATTTATATATCTTGTCCTCCAATTCTTTGTCTCTCACCAATGGAAACAGTAAAGCCTTGGTTTCTATTTTAATTATCTTGCAGTTTAGAGTTGATTTGCCAAAAAGTTTGCCTGGTAGTTCCTTGAATAGGGTAGTGGAGAATTCAAGTTTGGAAGAAAAGGATAGGGCTCAAGCTTACTCTGGAGATCCAATTAGTGGTGATTGTTTGAAAGCCACACCTAACAAAACATGCACTGCTGAAAAAGATAAACATGCAACTTCAGAATTTGTTTCCAATTTAGCAGTCATTGCTGGAGCTTTAAACTATGATACGGCTGACAGAGCACTCTCACGCCATGAAGGGATGGAAAAGCGCAAGCTCTTAGAGCCAGAAACTACAATGTTGCGTGACCCAACAACAGACAGTGATGATTTTGAGGGGCATTCTTACAAGAAACAGAAGAAATTATCAGCTATAAATATAGACATCATGGCTTCCAAAATCATATCAGTTCAGGGTATTCGGGTTCCTGATAGCCATGAACCTGTAATGGCCTCCAAAAATTCTTTAAATGAATCCAATGAATGTACTTCAGAGAAATCTTTATTCACTAGTAGTGTCACCTTCAAGGAAGGTACGGGGAATAATGGAGGTGAAGGAAAGGATGCTAGAAAAGTGACTGAAACAAAGCGGGCATTAAGTGTCATTGGAAAAAATGTTGAAAGTAATTGCAGGTGGAAACCTCTTGAGAAAGAACTGTACTCGAAGGGATTAGAGATATTTGGAAAGAATAGGTAAGAAAACCTCAATTTCCTATCTTCCCATCCTTTTGAACAATTACTTTGTAGTTTGTAGGTGCTTACAGAAAATAGAACAAAATTCGTCTTCTATTAATGTTAATACACAAATAAAAAACTTGATTCTATTACATATACGGAAGGGAATTTTTTATTAAGAGGTAAATTTTTTGGCATGAAAATCTCGCACCTCTTGTTTTTTCTTCTTTGGTACGAGAGCTACTTTATTATTGCTTCTACGTGAGATGTGATTCTTTTCTTTGTGCATACATCATATATAATCTGTCGGTTGTGCTTGAAGCTTAAAATTCAACATTATTTGCAGTTGCCTCATTGCTAGAAACTTACTTTCTGGTTTGAAGACTTGTAAAGAGGTATTTAGATACATGTATGATGATAGAGCTGCAACAACTCACCGATCTGTTGTATTGCCGAGTTCACTTCTTGAAGACAGTGCAAAAGCTGAAACTGATCATATGGTATATATTGCAGTGTCTTTATCCATTTGATATTTCCTTTTCAATGCAGGGCTTCATAACTTGTAGTATCATCTATCCCTAACATTATGAATCTCCATCCCTTATGCTGGCAGAATCATATATTAATGACCGAAGTTCACATGAAGCAGTATCCTGAGAAATACTACATCAGGCTAAGGGGAATTTTAGCATCTAAACAATATCCATATGCGTAAAAAAATTTATTTAACTTCTTGGTGGGAAAGATTCTTACAATTTTACAATTTGACTCACTTTAGAGGCCATGGGCAAGAAAGCCTGTGCAACAATATGTTGCTAGTCCTTCAAAGAATTATGAACTTCTCTGTGGTTTGGGTACTTGAACTTGGTTCCCTTGTGCTTTAATTTATCAAATTCATCCTGTAGCTTTGATCCACTTTACTTTTATGAATCATGCTTTGAGGGGCAAATTTCCAGACCTTGAAAACTGAGTTGGTGTGCAATGCAGGAAATGGAAAATACGGTGTCAAATTAATTTGATTTCAACTTATTAGCTTGTTCTGGAATCGCCACAAATTCTTTCTAATATCCATTTACCCAAATGAACTACTAAGGTTTATTCATTATCTGTTATGTTTCGCTAGGAATCAGAGATGCCAGCAAGATCACGATTATTACGAAGAAGGGGCAGAACAAGGAAACTAAAATACTCGTGGAAATCTGCTGGGCATCCATCTATTTTAAAAAGGATTGAAAGTGGGAAAAATCTGTCCTGTAAGCAATACACACCATGTGGATGCCAGTTTCAGTGTGGCAAGCAATGCTCTTGTCTACACAATGGAACCTGCTGCGAAAAATATTGTGGGTAAGTTACATTTTGACAATTCACTCAAGGGATAATGTTTAAGTAAAATTCTTTTCAAACAAAGAAAAATGTAAATGAAACTTTTAGATGATTATATGTTAATGAAACTTCTATGGTTGTAAATTCTGCTCATTAAAATTTTCTTAGCGTGTTCTGCTCACTGTGATTGTAGGTGTTCAAAGAGCTGCAAAAATCGGTTCAGGGGTTGCCACTGTGCAAAAAGTCAATGCCGAAGCCGGCAATGCCCTTGTTTTGCTGCTGGAAGAGAATGTGATCCAGATGTTTGCCGGAATTGCTGGGTTAGGTATTCAGTCTAATAAATTGATGCGTTTAAGTTTAGGGCTTACTGCAAAGAGTTACTTTTACTTAGGATTTGTTCTCCTTTCATGCCACTTCTCTAAAATGTTTTTTGATCTGTTTGAAGCTGTGGGGATGGCTCATTAGGTGAGCCCCCTAAACGAGGGGATGGTCAATGTGGAAATATGAGGCTTCTTCTGAGGCAACAGCAGAGGGTGAGAAATCTGGTATTTTAAATCTCAAATTGTTTGTTTGGGTAGAAAAATAGAAAGTGAATTCTGAACATTATAATTATGGAAGAGATATATTTTTAAGTTTCAAATTGTTTGTTTGGGTAGAAAGATAGAAAGTGAATTCTGAACATTACAATTATGGAAGAGATATATATAGATAGGCAATGCATTTCTTATTCGTATCCATAACTAGGAAATCCTAATAAATAGAAACTAAACATCCTAGAGAATAAAATCAAATCTCTATTTAATCTATAAGAGAATATTATCCCCCTTCTCAGGCTAAAGCTTATAAATTTACCTTGCAGCTTGTTTTAAAATAACTATCTCACTAAATAATATAATTCACACATGTCAACTGCTTGCAAACTTGAATCCCATACAATGTACACTACAATTGGCTTCTTACTCTTCGTTCTTCACATCACTCTTCAAAATAACGGCAAAATAATAATGATTATTATTTTGTTGACAAGATCCCAATGAAAGACTAAAAAAAAGTAGTTTAACACGGTGACTCCATGATAATTATGTGGCTCAACAAACTTTAAATCATAAATGATGACTCAACATTGGATTCAAATCATTCCAATTGAGACATACCCTTATAGACATACTCTAGTATAAGATATATAATAAATGGAAAGTTGATTCAACCTTACTGAACATTATTGAATCACCTATTAGTTAGGTGCAATGAATATAATTTGCAAAGAAATCTATATAATCATAGTCGTAGACTCATAGTACAACTTAGAGTCTACACAGTCATAGAATAACACAAATTTCAGTGTCTCATCATGAAATCTTTCATCATTAGGGCCATATTAGGATAATCATGTCAAACGCTCATTTGTACCCTTCCTCTATATTTCTCTGTCAAATCGACGAAGATGACAAATGTACTGTATCAACTTGAAAGAAGAGAAAAAATCTCCAAAAAAAATGGCAACAAGGGGCACAGCTATTGTCACCAAATCCAGGGCTCACTTAATTCAAAAATTTATATCCAGTTTCAATAAAATATATAGAGAGGTCAATTTGTGTTCCCGCAACAATCTGAGGGTATTTCACCACACGTGAACGTGAAAAAGTGAGCAATGTCACATGTTCTACATTGTGATGGAAGTTGCACCCTTTTGGCTCTTCTTTCCCACCCTAGAAATACAGGTCGTTGAGGCTGTGATAGGGATTGGACGATCATGTGTAACAAAATTCCTTGAAGTCTTCTTCCTTATTTGATTCAAGGCTTTCAATATCAAGATGGTGGGTAGGTAGTTGCCTTTTCTAGGAGAGGATAACTACGCTAATATTCTCCACTGGCACCTGGCTGCTGAAGATTTCTTTTCTTGGAAAATCCCAAGGACTTAATAGGCTTCCATACCAAAGAAAAATAGAATGATGATTCTGAATATTATCATTATGGAAGAGGAAGTTCATATATAGGGACAATGCATTACTTGATCAACATTTCAAGTAATCCATAACTAGTCAAGCAAGCCTAATAAACATAGAAAGTAAATATCTTAGAGAATAAAATCAAATTTCTACTTAGTCTAAATATAGGAGAATAATATCTCCTAACATTAATGATAATTCCAACAGTTTTAAGTGGAGATGTTTAGAAACTGTCTATGTTGTCTGTAATTTTATCTTCTTCAGATCCTCTTGGCAAAGTCTGATGTCGCAGGATGGGGAGCCTTCATTAAGGTTGGCAGTTGGCACACAAATGTTTTTTTCGTTTCCCTGTAGCTGCTTCCTCTATTAATTGTGCAATTTGATAACAGAATTCTGTTAACAAAAATGAGTATCTTGGAGAATATACTGGAGAACTAATTTCCCATCGAGAAGCAGATAAGCGTGGAAAAATATATGATCGTGCAAACTCCTCATTTCTTTTTGACTTAAATGATCAGGCAAGTGATTTTTTTTTTTTTTTTATTTTTTGCTGTCGGTGTGCATTTAATGGCAATAAAAAGTTGCTAGATGCTCGTGTAGTCAAACACGCCATGCCTGCCAAGGAATTCTAGTTAGTGTAATTTAACAAATTATTCATTGAAAGCCTTGAAATATTTTCTTAATTCTACTTCACAAATCCTTCAATTTTAATATTGTGTGTGTGTGTATATGTGTATGTGTGTGTGTGTGTGTGTCTTCTTCTTGCTCCTACGGTTTTAAAAAGAGAATTCTTCTTCTTGTTCCTATACATCAGGACAACCATGTTAAAGTTATGATGTATCTGTTGGACTTGAGCACCATATACTGCATATCAGAGGAATTTGCAGTATGCTTTCCAAGTTTGCCAATATTATGTTATAGATCTGAGATCAGCTCTTTCTTCTACAGTATGTTCTTGATGCCTACCGCAAAGGAGACAAGCTGAAATTCGCAAACCATTCTTCAAGCCCAAACTGTTATGCAAAGGTGGACAGAGAGGTCAAAATTAATTGCATTGTTGGATTTTTCGTTCTCGGTCATAATACATTGGGTTGTGCAGGTAATGCTTGTTGCAGGGGATCATCGGGTCGGGATTTTTTCCAAAGAACATATTGAAGCTAGTGAAGAGCTTTTTTATGATTATCGGTATGGGCCTGATCAGGCCCCTGCATGGGCTCGAAAACCTGAGGGTTCTAAGAGAGATGACTCATCAACCTCTCAAGGTCGAGCAAAGAAACACCAGTCCCATTGATCGGCTATTTAAGCGGTTTGATAATAGCAGGCTGTTGTTGTATATGATTCATGGGCACTAATTAGAGATGTGTAAATCAAACTTACAGAGTCATGCTGGCTTTCAGGCGTATATATTTGTAAGATGTCTGTTTCCAAACACTGGAAAGGTTTAAAAAATAATCGGGAATGAGTTGGTGATTCCGAAGTCTTCATGTATAATCGGTCAGGTGTAAGTATTAGAGGTTTCCATAGGTTATTGGAAGGCTGTAAGTTATTTGTATGCATAGATGCAATAAATCTATGATGAATTTATTCATGGGTAATGTAAAAAAACTTAAATTGGGAATTGATTTGTTCCCAAAAATTAATAAAGTTGTGAATCTATATTGAGATTATGGGCCTTTTTATGGATTGCATCCCATTAATTGGAAGGGTGAAATGTTGGGTTGTGTGGAGCCACCAGTGAGAAGGTTTCAGACCAAAACCCCTTGCTATAGGGCATCGCTATGCTTCTCTCGAGAGGCAGAGCCACTGCATGGCCTCTGGAAGTATATAGTCCATAGCATCCAAAAAAAAAAGAGGGAAGAGTGCAATGAAGTCGAGAAAATGCAACGCTACTTCACTCTGCAAGACGCTGCTTTTGTTTATATTGCAAATAAAAGTACAACAATTCATTCCATGTATCTGGTACTCCAGGCAAACACCAATGACTGCAATCTTGTGCGCCCGGAGGTGCATTCCTTCCCAATTTTTTCCCATACAAGGATGGGTGACCATCTATCCGATACTCTGACAAAAAAGTTATGTTCAGGAATGTCACTGGAGCTCTCATCTGCCTTATGACCTCCTCTGCAATCACATTCTTCTCAGGGAATGCGAAACTCGAACTATCGTTCAGGGGCTGGGTGGCTTCCATGCAATGACCACCTGAGTTCCAGTGACCTCCCCTATTCAACACAGCAGAGCCGCTTTTGATTATTGACAAAGAGCATACCAATATACAAGCATGTTCCTTACGAGAAAGGTAAAAATGATGCAAACCTGAAATGTGTTGGCGCCAAACTTCGAAAGAAAATCTGGGTGCTGCCTCGATTCATGTATTTATCAACCCACGATGCCCAAGTCATCATTGCTCTTCTAAAAGCTGTTGAGACATCAAGATGGGGATGAAGTAGGTTTCCTTCCTGGTAGTAGTTGATCCTGTTATTGTACCAGCAGACAACTATATGAATAATAAACGTATAAAGATCATATTTATGAATAAAAAATTGATCATATACACGGCTGTAAGCCTCTCCGATTGGGTTTTTTAATGATTGTTTTTTAATGATTACGAATTCAGATGAAAATCCACAGGTAAAAGCTTGTAAAGGCTTGTTTTATAAGTCGATCATAAAACTATGAAGGGAACTTTTTTTTTTTTGAGACCCCTTGAGAAAACATGTATCTCACGGGACGGGAACCATTTTGCTTCCAATACGAAGATAATGTCAAATGGCAAAAACATGAAACAAGCAAGGTTTTCCTCAGCAGAGTTGAATAATGGCACCCACCCAGCTTTAGTTTTATAATGAGACCACCAATGTGCCGAATTAAAGACGATAATATCAGCACCCTTCCACCTCGATGTGCCCCTATCCATGGCATCGATTCGCAATGTAGGCAATCGCTTGCGACCAAGCCTTGTCTTGCTTTCATGAACTAAGAAATGAGTCACGTAATACTCAACTGTGCACTTATAATCCTGCAAAACCCACCAATGAGACACAATCTACACGCACCAAAAGACATGGCAAGTGAGGAAAAAAATTGAACTTTCCAAGTTGGTCAGAAAATTATACCACAAATCTGAAACTATAATTCCCCTTCTCCTTGGTAATCCTACGTCCATGGGTCTCATAGACCCGTTTAGGATCTTTTATCGCTGTCATTAACATACACAGCAACGATTCCCATTGATTCCTATTGATTGAATCTCCAACGAAAACCAGCCTTTTTCCTCTGATTAAATCTAACATTTTGGTTGCATTGAATCTGTATCATAACAACCCCAAATCAACCCAATGCTTTAAAAATTACAAGCTTTCATCCAAACTTTAGTCTAATTTGAGTCAGGCTATATAGCATCTAGATTTATAATTTTCCGACTCCATTTTCCAAATCCAGTTGACAGCATTAAATTAATGAGATAACAATACCTTGGAATTTCACAATCCCTTGGCTGCCACCTCCACTTCATGTAGTCTCTATCCAATCTCCCATTGCCGTCACAACTGAAACCCACATCTATAAATGGACACGAACCGCTTCTGTACAGAGGATAGCTCTCATCAAAAACCCACTTCCCATCTGTAACATCACATCTCCTTCTCTTCTTCTCAGCCGAAGCTGAAGCCCTCAGAGTCAAAGTGGACGCATTAGATATGCTTGCATTTAGGGCCTCATTACCTTGTTTGGTCCGATCACCTTGCGCTTGACCAGACCCATTTGCCATCGCCTCTCTGTGAAGCTCCACAATCACTGTAATTTGAGCAGACCCAGAAATATTTTCGGGTATTATGACCTGGGCAATGGTCGGAATTGAACTTCCATTGCTTTGCATACCAAGGCCTCTGTGATTCTTGCTCAGAACAGTCGAGTTATGGGCGGTATCAAATCGCTTCAGATGCTGAATAAGGGCCGGTTTGCGGAACTGGTGTGGGACTTGAAGCAGAGGGGTGGATTTGGAAACCCAGATGGAGGAGAGGAGAATCACAGAGCAAGTGCTTGTGAAGGAGAATAACATGAATATGGTCCGCTTGGAGGAGAAGCTTCTCTGCCTCTCCATCGGTTCCGAGCCTCGTTCTCGGTTGAGTTACAGAGGGAGAGATTCCTGTTCCTGTTCTTTGGGAGAGAGGGAGAGTTCCTGTTCTTGGAGAGTAGAGAACAAGAACAGTTTGGAGAGAGGACAGTTTGGATAGAGAGAGAGCGTGGGGGGCGCTTTGACGCACTGTAGAGGTACATTTTTTTGTCATTTTCCTTTATTTTTCATGGGTACAACCCCACGTCCGCTGAACACCGTACGGATTAGTTTTCTTTATATTAGATATATATACATATATATTTATTATTTATTCGTTAATCATTTTGCTCGTACCTTGGTAGTAATAGCCTTATGAAACACAAACACCCAACCATATTTTTAACGTCCTAATATATTTTTATATTTTTAACATCCTAATATGATTTTAATTCATTAAATAATTTTATTTATAAACTTTGTAATATTTATGTTGATTTATAAATGTTTTTTAAGTGAAGGTTGTCTTATTATTCTTATATCAATCAGCGCAATTTTTCCTACCTTATTCATATAAAGTAATTCCCCACATGTTATAAGGGAAATGGGAAAAAAAAACGGGACGCTTTCGGTGAGTTATCAAATCAGGAAAACAAATATAAAAAATTCTGAGAGGAATTGATGATTACTAATTCATCATTTTTATCAACTTATTTATTATTATTTTAACTAGTGGCAATTGGCACGAATTCTGAATTCTGAATTCGGATGAGCTCCTTTTAATTATAAAATTATTTAATTTTTAAAATAAATAAATTCCACAACTGTTTTTTAAATTTTTTATATTATTTTTTTAAAAAATTAAATGTAATTTTTATAGGAGGCTTATTTTTTTTATTATTTAGTCCATCATATTTTATTTTTTTTAAATTTATATAAGACACAATTAAAAAAAAATACACATTTTAAAACATAATCTCTTACTTACTAAACAAAAATTATTTTCAAATTAAGAATTCAACATGAAGTCCAATAAAAAATTAAAATACAGAAACTAAAACATATACCAAATAATTTCCATTTTATTGCACTTTTATTCGGGAAATTTTATTTTAAAAGCAATTCCCATCCTATATTTTTGTTTTTCTTTTTTTTAAAAAACGTTTGAAAAGTTAGTAAACAAAAGTCTTAAAAATTATATTTTTCATGCACTCCATTTTAATAAATTGATTAACAAAATAAATAATACTTATCTAAATTTAATATAATATTATTCAATTTCTATTTATTATAATATTATATCTTTTCTCATTGCATTTACTGTTTGATTTATTTTTCTTTACGCAATTCATTTTTATCGTCTATTTATAAAAGATTTAAGTAAAGGAAAATATATGAATAATTAACATTTAATATTTAAGCTTTAAAAAAGGTTGTTATTTTTTTTAACAAAATAATAGTGTTTTTAATTATTTTAAAGAGTCGAGAGATTACAGTAAATACTCTAATGTAGAGAAAATATGTTTTTTTTAAAAAAATATAAAGAACATAAATGAATAATAAAGATAGGCGAATAGAAAAAATTGCAAATCATAGATTTTTTTTTAATGGAAATTTTTATTTTTAGATAGTTTGTATAGGTAATTCATGCAATAACACTCTAGTAAGATTGATAGGAAATTTTTAAAATATAAATTCAAGTACAGTCCAAACCTACTCGGATTTAATCAAATATGGTGCTTTCCTTAGTTCATAATTAATCATATTTAGAGGTCAATAGTCGACTAACTAAAGCACATACAAATGATATAATCAAACCAAAAAACTATACAAAATAATAAGAATATTCCTGTCCAAATTACTTATATAATTTACATATAGTATTGAAAGGGGAAAAAGGAGAAATTAAAAAAACTAAATTAGATTCCAAAAAAAGAGAGGAGGGTTTAAAAAAAAAAAAAAAAAAAAAAAAAAAAAAAAAAAAAAAAAAAAAAAAAAAAAAAAAAAAAAAAAAGGTTTGTTTTTTTTTTTTAAAAAAAAAAAAAATTTTTTTTTTTTTTTGGAAAAGGGGGTGGGGGTTTAAAAATTGAAATTTTTTTTTTATAGTAGATAAAAAAAAATAGTTATTTATAAAAAAAATTTAATTTTAATTAGCACTGGATTTAAAAAATTAGTAATACTAATTTAATACTTATGTTTTAAATATGTTGCTAATTATAATAGTGATAAATGAATTACTTGATTTTCAAAAGTTATCTAATTGTATTAAAGATACTTTTTTTTTTTTAGTTGTTCTTAAATGTTTGTTTTTGAAAGCAAAATCAAATTTTGAATTCCGTAAGCCAAATGGGTCCTGGATTTAGAAATTGGATATTATTCCTATGATTATAATAAATAAAAAAAGCGAGGGGGTTTTATTTTAGAACGATGTCACTAAAGGCTTTGCTAGCTCATTATTGATTGTTGTGGTTGAAATGGCTAACTTGTCAGCTAATGACTACCTACGTCATATAAGGATTGGTCTACTACTACCAAGGGATAATACATTGAGTAAATTCTATTTATGGTTATTGAACTTTATAAAAGATTCCTTGGAAGGCAAAAACTTTTTTTTTTCTTATCTAAGAATTTAATTTTTATTTTTGTTCGTCATCATTAAAAAAAATAGAAACTGTTAGTTTGATGAACTGACATTTTAAAAAAATAAAATAAATATATACTATAATGATGTGGCATTACACATGGACCTTTTTTAGTTTTAAATTTAATTAAATTTGATATGATGTGACATTGTAAGGAGGCTTACTACAAATAGTTTTGAAGCTTAACAGAAATACAAATTAAGTAAACAAATGATAATTTACAACAAGTATGTAACAAAAATAGAGAGAATGAAATTCTCAATTGATGTTTTTGTAGGTGGTGTTAAAGGCATAAATACTTTTTCTTTAGTGTTGTAATTTTTGAATGTCAAAGTCTTTGATTATAAATAGGTTTTGATCCAAAAATTCATTCAGAGCAACAAATATATTTCTCAAATTAATATCGTTATAAATGAATGCATGAAACAATCAAATGTTGTCATGTATATTTCTTTTATTCGCACACAATGATTAATGTATTTAATCATTGTAAGTTTTTGAGAAAGTAACAAGTAAATAATGATTCGATAAGCAAAATGGTGTCATACTTTCTTTTAAATATTTTACTTAAAATAAATAAATACAAGGGATACAAAGAGGTCCTAAGAAATAAATAAATACAAGGAGGTCCTAAGATGTCATCTTTTGCTTCTAAAACAAAAACAAAATAAATACAAAGGACACAAAAAGAGAAAAAGAAAATACAAAATAAAACTAACTAGAAAAAATGATAGAAGCATAGTGATCAATAGCGGTGGTATTAAACAAAGATGATACTTTGGTATTGAAGTAGATCAGCTTCAATAGTGTAGTACAATTTCGTGCAATGACAAACATTTTCTTACCCTTTAATAAGTATACTTACAACCCTGCAACTCTTTGACACTCTAACACATATGAAAGGTTATACCAAGTTACCAGCGTAGGATTTGGTCATAGATTTATGCCTTATTATAAAGTTAGTCTAGTGGTAAAATATTGACACATGTGAAGTTTTCGGGCTTTTACCTCCTTATGATGCCATTTTTTATCCATTTATTATTATCTTTAAATTTTTAAAATTTAAAAGTTATGTTATGAGAGTAACTTTAACAATAATATGTATTTTTTTTCACACGTGTATAGTTGTAAAGAGAAATTTTTTACTATCAATTTCATACATATTAAGTTTATTTTTATTAAAATAATAAAAATAATAAAACAATCATTCAAACAAGGCTATGGTCATTCTCCAGCAAGGATGAGGATGAGAAAGTGGTGAGGAGAAAGATCGAGGGGATCAACGATCTCCCCTAAGGGATATGTGGAATTGGATGAGGCAAGGAGAAAAGAGGAAAGAAAATAAATGAAAATAATATATTAGCATGTTAGAGAGTGAGATGAAAATAATACTAGAGCGTATTTTTATCATTTGATTATTTATTTATAAAAAATGTAGAACTAATATTTAAACATTAAATTTTTTTTTTTTGTTTTTTTTTTTTTTTTTTTTAAAATAAAAAAAAAAAATTTTATTTTTTGATAAATTAATTTTTAAAAAATTAATTTTTTTTTTAAAATTATCGTTTTAGTAAATTAACATTTTCTATTCAAAAGCGTTTACAGTGATGATGGCTTCCGAATGGAGGGTTGGTGGTGGTGGTGATTGG
Organism: Taxillus chinensis; assembly: GCA_023512835.1. Taxonomy (NCBI): domain Eukaryota; kingdom Viridiplantae; phylum Streptophyta; class Magnoliopsida; order Santalales; family Loranthaceae; genus Taxillus; species Taxillus chinensis. The sequence goes on along the minus strand of CM042088.1, from coordinate 49,589,513 downwards.
AACATTGACCAAAAAGATTTTTTTAAAAAATAATCCATAATGGAGTGATTGAGAGTGATCGGAGGGTAATCCCAAAGTGTAGAGGAGAGGCAACCCCGGGCCAGAGTTTCAACTTTTTCAAAATTGGTGTGTTGGAATAATTGACATCACATGTGACATGGCTGCTCAGCAAATCTATCTGATTCACGTGCCCTACTCTCAATTTAGTAGGCGCATGAGTACCTTAAAATGTCAAGTATCCGTTGTGAAGTCCGCCTCACAGAGTACTTGTTAGACGCACACGCAACGTCTCCGTCTCGGATAACGTTGCTCCCATTGACGCGCGTTGTTTGAAAAAAGAAGAAGAAGAAACCTATAAATGGTGAAATACAGCATCAGACTGGTATTGGAATGTCCATTTTAAAGTTCTTTTGGTGCCCACTTTAATTTCACGGCACCTACACTTATTTATCAGAAGCATTTACCACTGTATAAACACTGGCCCTCTTTGGCCAACTGACCAAAAGCTCGAGCGTTAACTCAACTCCAATGTAGCAGTGTAGATACATTCTCACTGGTGTTATGGGATTCATCAGTCTGCATTTAATTCAACAGTTACCGCCTTTTTATGCTGAGCCGTATGAGTCTCTGACTCAGTTGATGAACCTGGTAGCAATAAAAGCAAAAATTTTAATGTTTTGACTTTTTGAGCCAAAGTACTGTAGTAATGCAAGAACCCGCTTTTTCTGTGCCTCAGGCTTACTAAATCAGTGACAGTTGGAGGCGGGTGTAACACGGTAGCCGTGTGGGGGAACATGCGGATGCAGGGCCGACTCAATGTTACGAAGAATTAGGGAACGAGTACCCCTCCGGTCGGCCGTGTACCGTACGTACTAGTTTCCTAACAAGTCTATACTATACTGGGCCTGCGGTGTATTACTATTTATTGACAACATGACCGACCAATCCATGGTTCTTTGGGCAGGACTGCTTATTTTAGGCCGACTACGAGAGAACGGGCCGTTTGGGCCTGTTGGGACTGCATTTTTTACACCCCGTGCTAAGTGCTAACACCATAAAATTTTTTTTTATAAAGTGTTAACACCCTGTGATAACTGCATTTTTTTCAATTTTGGCTGGGATTTTTCTGTTTTTATTTTTAAAATATAATACTTATTTTTTGAGTACATAAAACTAAAAATTCAAAACAACAAAAGCTTGTTTTTACTTTTTAGATCCAAAAGAATAAAAATAATATTTTATTATTTTCAGTTTTATATTTTTTATACTCGAAATATATCACATGTTTGGGGTTTAAAAAAAAGAGAATAATGGTTAAAATAGACTTAAATTAACATTTTTGTAAATAGTGGGGGGGGGGGGGGGGGGGGGGGGGGGGAAAGGAAAAGCGGGAGTGAAAGCAAAGGGCCCACAATAAGGGGGGGGGGGGGGGGGGGGGGGGGGGGGGGGGGGGGGGGGGGGGGGGGGGGGGGGGGGGGGGGGGGGGGGGGGGGGGGGGGGGGGGGGGGGGGGGGGGGGGGGGGGGGGGGGGGGGGGGGGGGGGGGGGGGGGGGGGGGGGGGGGGGGGGGGGGGGGGGGGGGGGGGGGGGGGGGGGGGGGGGGGGGGGGGGGGGTGGGGGGGGGGGGGGGGGGGGGGGGGGGGGGGGGTGTTTTTTTTTTTTTTTTTATTTTTTTCTTTTTTTTTTTTTTTTTTTTTTTTTTTTTTTTTTTCTTTTTTTTTTTTTTTTTTTTTTTTTTTTTTTTTTTTTTTTTTTTTTTTTTTGTTTTTTTTTTTTTTTTTTTTTTTTTTTTTTTTTTTTTTTTTTTTTTTTTTTTTTTTTTTGGGGGGGGTGGGGAAAATAAAAACCTATCTTCATTACAAAACTGATAAAAAATTTTTACCAAGTAAACCCTATATTTTCAATAAATCTGAATTTTATTGCAATTTGTGTTAAATTATAATTTAATAATAATTTTTATTTAACTAGAAAGAAAATATATTTTTAAGAAAATATGTATTTTTAAAAAATTAAATCTTAATTTTTTAAAAATAATATTTAATAAGTTAATAAAATAAAAAGGAAAAGGTAAATCTTTCACTAATACAAATAATTTTTAAAAATAATCATGAGATTTGTTATTTCTTAAAATTAATTTTTAAATTTATATTATTTTAAAGATAAACAAACCTATATTCATTGACCCCAATCAATTTGAAACTATAAAAACATATTAATGGAAATTTAGCAAGAGAACCCCATAAAGGAGGGGTAGAAATCGCTTCCCCTACCTTGGTTAGAAGATCAAATCGAAGCAGATCGTATCTGGCGACCGCAGTGGAGACTCCGAGCTGCATTCGCGACCCCAACCCCATTCTCTCTCTCTCTCTCTCTCTCTCTCTCACTCAAATATCTAATTAAATCTATTTTTTTTCTTGATTGCAAATTAACTCTAAAATTAATATTTTAATTTATTATTATTATTTAAAAAAAACCACTACCCTCCTAGTCCTAGACCTAGAGTAGCTCGTTAATGACGCCCGACAGAGTCAAAAGGTTGGAAAGCAACAGAGGAGGCCCAGCACTGCCCAAAATCGAAACGACAAAAATACGAAAGCAACTGGGATCAGCCCATCACTTTCCACTTCCCACTTGTCGTTCAACTTCTAAAGCCTTGAGGCTCAATAAAACGGCTTCAACGGTGCTGTGCTTCTTTAAGCCCAAAAAGGTAGCTGACAAAATAGGTCTCGCGGTCGTTTTAAAAACATTATTTCAAATTATATTCTATTTATTAATATTAAACTAAATTTTAATGAAAAACTAATTATTTTTTAAATTTTATATTAAATTTTATATTTTATAACACACTTTTTAAAAAACTTATTATCTCTCCAATAAAAAAATTATTTAAAAAATTTAAAATGAAGTCTAAAATCTTAATAGACAGGATTACATTTGGTAAAACATGATTTGATAACTTTTTATAATTATTTAATTTTAGAATTATGTTTTCAAAACATATGAATCCTATAAAAGTTTTTAAAATTGTTTCAAATTATTTTATATTTTAAAATTAAACTCAATTTTAATAGAAGATGTAAATAAATTTTTTGTTTTTTATTTTGCACTTTCTTCATGGCTCAACACACACACACACACACACATATTGTATTTTTAAATTTCTATGAAATTTAATATTTAAAAATATATTTTTAAAATATATTATCTCCTACCAAAAATAAATTATTTTCTAATTAAAATTAACAAGAACTTCATAAAAAAACGAATACAAAATTAAAATAAGTACTATGATATAAAAACCAAAACAGGCACCAAATAAGATTTTAAATCAGATTTTGAATTAAAATATTTAAAAAAATTATTACTTTATTCAATTCAGAATTTAAATAAAATATCAACATATATATATATATATATATTATTGTATTTTCGATTCTATGTTGGAAACGAAGGAGACCCTAAATACATAGACTTTATAATAAAAATACAAATTCAACATATATATATATATATATATGTTGGAAACGAAGTGGACCCGAAATGGGCCAAACATTGTTATTTATCATACAAACTCAAAATTTTTTATTATAAAACTACTGTTTTTTTTTTAAAAGTTTATGTTTTTCAGATTAACGTAACATAAAAATTATCTCAATACTCATCAAATATTGTCGGAGAACTTTAACAATTGACGTAATATAATATTGTCCTCTTTTTTTTTTCCCCCTAGAAAACAGCTTCAACAATGCTATGCTTCTTCAAGCCGAGAACGTGGCTGATAAACACCTTCCCGTCCTTCACTGTCGTCGCCGTCGCCATCCTATGCGCGGGTCCGCCGGAAAACTTCCCAATGACGGCCGCTGTCTCCCACCCGTCGGAGCTCTCCACGAGCCTCCCGGACGGATAGTTCCCGGCAACGGCAAGCTTGGTCGGAGACAGGAGCTCTAATCCGTCTCCGAACAACAGCGAACCGTCGACGATTTTGACAAATTTGACTGCCGCCGGTGACTTGTCGATCTCGACCTTGTATAGATTGCCGGAGGACGTGTGGACGACAAGTAGGAAGCCGTGTGGGTGGAAAACGATGCCGTTTAAGCAAACTAGAGATTTGTACCACCTGTCTTGGATGAAGAGTGGACTTTCCAGTGGCGGTTGGAGCTCGCCGGTGACTCCTACTCTCCATATTTTGCTGAGCCTGGCGTCGGTGACGTAGGCGATGCCATTTGGGTCAACCGCCACGTCATCGGCGAAAGACTTCTCACCTAGAAACAATTTAGGATTAAGTATTGTTTGATGTTTGGTCACCAAAGTTCAAAGTTGGTGTGTTTGGCCACCAATTCAATCAAAAAAAGAAGAAGAAGAGGGATGATACTACTCCAGATGTATAATATTAATATATTTTAGGTCTAAATAAAAATAATTTAATGAAGAATCATTTATTACCTCGACTTTACAGATCACTAGTTATTTCTCATTAATAAATATTATTATCCATTAAACAAACTCAGTCTTTTTATTATAAAACTACTATTTCTGTTTTTTTTTTTAAGTTTATGTTTTTCAAATTAACCTAACATTATTTTCCCCACTGTTTTAGATAAACAAACATAAACAAACCACAATGCTCGTCATACTCAAGGGGGGAAAAGGTTAAATATATGTATTTCAAATTATTTTAGAATAAAAATTCAAAGTTATACTTTTCTTTAAATTAATAATAATGCTAAATACCATCGCAATTGTATAACACAGGGAAAAAATAATAAATTTATAAATCAAGCACAATCTACCATATCAATTGCAATTTCACATAATGCCGTATAAATTTTGTTTTTAAAAAACTTTTACTAACTACCACTTACTTACGAGGTTTTAATATGCAATACATTATACTTATCATAGGGTGAATCGATGACTTAAAAGCTTAATTGGTTTGATTTTCTAATTGGACCATTTTTATTAAAAAAATCAAAGAAACTCGAATGATCTAATCGATTTTTTTACCCACTGACCCGCCAGATTTGTATAGAATCTGTAATTTTTTTTAAATTAATAACTAATATCAATTTCAATTTAATATATATCACTAAAATTTTAAATTTATTAAGAATTTATAAAATAATAAAAATGCTAAAATAAAAATGTAATATTTGATCTTGATCACGGCCGCTGTTTTATTTATCGAAAACAAATATCCAACAGGTTCATTTAATTATAGCATATGATATGAATAATAAAATAAAAACAATGATCACACGAACACTGCACTCATTTATCTTAGCATTACCATAGAAAATTAAAATATCCGGACAAAATTTAAAAACTGTGCCCAGATGACTAATCACGACGACCTACCTGGGCCGTTGAGCCGAGTGAGGAAAATCCTTTTCCACGTGGCCAAATCGTAGGCAGCGAGCGCACTGTACCGGTGGCCGAACAGGTCAGCGATCACCACCAGGACCCGGTTCCTGGGCCGGTCGATGGCGAGGCCCAGGGATGCGTTCCCGGCAACGTCTAAGTCACGCACGACGGCGATTTCCTCCAGCTCCGCCGGAGATCCGCCGCCGTCTGCCGAAACCCTAATCTCCCCCAAGCCTCCCTCCATGAAGGAGACGAGGAACCGCCGGCCGACGTCGTCCCACTTGACGGACTCCCGGCCCAACCCTCCGCTCCGGTATCGGAACGAGTCTCCGGGAGGGGTGGCCCGCTCGAGGGAGAGGATGATGGCAGCGGGGACGGCGGAGACGAGGAACAGGAGCGGGAGGATCTTCGATGAGCAGAGATAAGACGCCATTTTTGGTTGTTTTGACGATTTTGACTTCACGGGGACGGGGAGAAGAAAACTAGAGGAGAGAGGGAGAGAGCGGGTGAGAGAGAAAGAAAGTGAAGGAAGGATGTCTTTAAAGAATTATCATAATTATATATATATTTATATATATATATATATATATAAAAGACAAAATTTACCTGCAACTGTCACGTGTCTAACCACGTGTCTAACCAGTCAATGGAACATGGCCAGTAAGGCAGTAACGGCGTTGAACCCCGTTGCCTTTCCACTCTCACCTTAGTCTCGCACTTAACTTCGTTGTGTTAGAACATTTATTATTTTTAATTGGTTACGATATAAATTTAAAGATATTTTAAAAATTATATATATCTAATAAATTATAATTTATTATTTTATATTTAATATTTTTTTAATCTCATTTATTTATTATAATTAATTAAAAATATACATGTAATAAGAAATATAGGATAAATACGAAGATTTTTTTTCTAATATTTATTTTTATTCTCTAAATTTTAGAGTTTGAAGGACCGTGAAATATTTTTTTTCAAAATTTAAGACTTTCTCTCATTTCAGATTGGAGGATGCTCTTATAAACTGATTGCGCGGCTTGCTACCTCAAGCTCCTCAATTTCAAACAGGTTTCCAATTTTTTTTCTTCTCCTTTTCCAGTTCTCTCCCCCATTTCGCCTCTTGTTTGATTAATGACTTGGGTTTCCATTGGAATTTGATTTGGAACTTATTTCATTCCATTTTGCGGTACTCTGGGTTGGTTGTTCGATTTGAACTTCTATGACAGATAATAGTTGTAACAATACTCTCGGAAGTAAGGCATTAATGCCTTTTTATTATTGTTATGTATGTATGTAGTGGTTATTTGGTAATTTGGTGGTTCCTTTTCATGCAATATAATCATCAGGCCCTGCAAGCCTATGTTAACCTCTTTTTAATTTATTTCTTACCAATACCATTACTGTATAAAACTTAGCACTTTAATTTATTTTTTTTTGGCTTCTTTTACAGGTTCTCTGTGCAGGTTATTTTGCTTCTTTACAGTCCAGTTTAGGGACACTGTCATCTCTATTGTGCAGGTTATCCAGCTCTGGTTTTGGCAGTTGGCCAGGAGTACTCAGGGCTGTTTTCTCTATTTTTTCCCATTGTTCTATGCATATATATTCATTTCTCATAAAAAAAGATCCATATAACTAAACGCAATCAGCCCAGAATTCTTGCTGAAGGGAAATTACATCATTCATTACAGTGTTATTTGCTTAATTAGTTGAAGAAATAAGAAAAACCTGAAGAACAATCTCTAGGAATATCAATTGCAGTACGCAAGCAATTATTTGCTTAACAGGGAAAAATGTTAGCCCAGAACAATTATTTTTTCATTGCAGAACAATCAACCCAAAATTATTTGCTTAATTAATTGTTGTAAGCAAGCACAAAAACCTGCACAGAGAAAAAGGTCACACCATGCTTGCAATGGTTGGGATGGCAATTACCAAGAGGAAGTATAACAAAACGTTAACCATCTCTAGGAATATCAACAAAACGTTTCATTCTGCTTCTCATTTCTCAACAGGGGGAAAATGCCAACTTAACAAAACGTTAACAATTTCTATACTTGTAATTACATGGTCTAGTTCATCAATTTACCATATGAGCAAACCAAAATAAAGGGTTCCTTTGGAACACGTGAAAAAACCATCAAATAACCAAAAAATTAAACATGCCGATGATTTTCCATCCCTTTTAAATGTTCTTGCTTCTAATTATGTTCGGGGATTTTGGGAACCGCCTCCTTGGGCTGTTGTATCCCATGATGTGCATGCATAGTTGCTGCATTAGAATACTCATATTTTGCCAAATAGTAGGAGTGCTAGAAAGGGGTGAAAGCTAATTTTGTTGCACGTACACGTAGACCGATTCTTGGACATTATAATCTCTACTCTTTTCACTGTGTCTATTAACATAAATATATAGTCAACACCACACACACTCACCAACATAAACATACAATTATTACTGATAAAATAAAAAATCATAGTGTAAAGCACCAAGAGAAAAAAATCCCATCATCAAAAAATAAAAAAATAAAACAGGTAAGTTTATCATATAATCATTATATAAAAAAAATAAAACAGACAGACTTGATATAAGAGATCTCATGATGCACTTGTCGAGCTGATACATGTGCATGCAGTCGCTGCAACATAATACTCGTTTCCTGAAAACACTAGACCAATCTCAGGATTTTGCCAAATAGGAGTGCTAGAAAGGTAGAACTTGGTTTTGTTGGCAGAAAAATCTAATTCTGGAACAGTGCAGTCTATTCCTGTCATGTGCCTATGAACACAAATAAATCAACATAAGTTATCAAATAAAATAAAAGATTTTTTATTACTAACTTTTGCAAAGTAATTGATTTGAAACTACTAAATTGAAATGTAATGTATCTTACTTTATTTGGGCAGCCAACTGAATAAGCTTGTCTTGCTTTACCAGCCTTACTAGCCTTTTTCTTTTTACTATTTTTTATTTATGCAATTCTAATGTATTTTTCAACTTCCTTGGGTGACCAACAGTTGATTTCATTTTAATTTCACCTATGCTTTCAAAAGTGACATCCCTGTGAGATTCAAATCCAATATGACCTCGTACAACAATTCCTATCAATACTTTCACCTTGGACTAATTTGCAACTATTCATATTATCAGAGCAACATTGTTTTCTCATCTCTTACAAATCCTTCATTAAAATTTTAGAATTTTAACATGTTCATACATATCTTACTTTCTGCAGCAAATGTGAAAATTTTATGAAAATTGTGACTCAAATGAGGGTAATGTTTTCCCATTAACTCTTGAATATCACCCCCAATATCAATGTCACGATGATTGTTAACAAAACCATCCTTTTGTGTCCATCTTTTTATTGGCTTGAAAATCTCTTAATATTTTTCTTTTCAAGAACTTTCAAGGCAAGGGAAAAAATAATTCCTACAAAAACGAACTTTATGCAATTACATTGTACATTAACTTTCATGGCTTCATATTTCACTGTGTTCATGAGTTCTCTACCTATATTTAACTTTGTATTTTGTGATAGCATGAGATTTACTAACCTTATAAATAGTACAATCTCCAATCTTCATATACTCATCTTAAAACACATTTTGAACATAAATAGAGTGCAAAACCCTACAATATATCTTAACATTTCCACATCAACTTGTAAAATTGGTATTGTTTGCCTCATTTTTAACTCCACATGTAGTTTTTTATGTCATTTATCAGCTAGGACTCTAGAATAATGCCCCCAAAGCATAAAATATCATGTATTGGCTTCAAGTATTTCTTCAACACATTATTCATTGATTTACTTTGTTGGGTGCTCTTCGTATCAACATTGAACATATGTCGACCATATACCATAGGCCATTTTTCCTTCACCTCAAAAATTCCAGCCAACCATATATTATCCACAACTCCATGAGACTATATTTTTGAATCATATTATTCCATGCAAGAAGCCAATCATCTTTATCTTCATAATCATAAATGCAATGAATCAAATCATTTGTGAATTCTTTACATGAATGAAATACCTAACTTAAATGCTTAGCAGTATTCTGATAAATATGCCATACATATAAATGGTGATTTGATTCTGGATATACCTCTTCTATTGCTCTAGCCATTTCTGCTGATTGATCTATGAGTATAGGTTTTGTTGCATACTAGACCGAGATGGAGACTGAGCGTGTTGTGATTGGTGGCAATATTGAACTTTGAGTTAGTGTTGGAGTGGAAGAAATTTTTTTTGGCTGAACTCGATAACAGTGTTTGTTACTTGATTAACTATTCTTATTCTACAACCAACGTCTGTTGGACTCTTAGTAAGTTGTGGTCAAGTAGCCATAAAGATAGCAAACTTGTTTTTTATTGGTTTGAATTTTTAATGAGTGGAAGATATGATGATGTTAACTTGATATTTATTGGGCTTTCTACTTTATTCTAATCAACTTGCCCATGTATATAATAATAGGAAAGATGATGTTTGGGTGAGGCACCTACTCCATGGATATTCCTGTTGGTAATATTATGGAAAGGGAGTATGCTTTTAAAATTAGTTAATTTGGTGGGATTTGTGAGAATGTGAGCATTAGAAGCTCAATATGAAAGCACCACTTTGACTTCTGTTCCTTAACACTAATAGATTCTGTTTTTGTTTTCAGGAGTTATGAAGGGTGGCAGAAAAACGCCATTGCTGGGTTCCTAGCTAGGGAGAACATCAAAATCGGCAAGCCTAATGACTTCTATTGAGGTCCTGATTGGCACTCTAGGCAATAGGCTTTCAAGTTTTAAGCTTTATTTTTTATTTAGAATAAAAGCTTAAAATAAAGCATTTAGCTATGCGTTGTTTTACTTTACCGGTTAACAAAAGCTTAGATTTGTATGCAATTAATATGATGGGCTGATGCTATTAATATTAAGCATCAGCCCCATGGCAAAATGAGAGATAAAATTTCTGTATTGAGAGAATCCAAACGTTTAACGAAAGCTTAAATTTGCATTGCTCTTGTTTGTATGTGGGTTGTTGCCAAATCTGATGCTGAGCCCTTTACTTTCTTCAACCGATTTTAGAACCAGTTTTGAAGCTGCTCGGAAATGTAAAACCAATCCCCATTAAGCAAGCAATAACATGCCAATTCATGACATTCCTTTTCTGGTAAATGTTACGATGGTCACTCTCCCTCTCCTGTGCCAGGCTCGTCCTCTCCGCTAATTTGAAAACAATTAATTAAGAAAGTACACATTAAGAAATTTTCCCTAACAAATTTAGTCAAACAGAACTTGTGTTTAATGGAGAGGAGCGATCATCGGGTGCCAATCCAACATCACCATACTCGAACCAGCTATGCAAATTGGGAATATTGGCTTGTTATCTCCTTGGGCTCATCTAGTATGCTAAGAGTTAAAATTGTTAGATATTGTCAATCTAAAATGTATAATAAAAAGCAACTGGGAAGTGTGCATGCCGTTTGAGACCAAATTTTTTTTTTTAAAATCCGATCTTGAAACATCAATCCCAGATTCAATACACCACGCAGGCAACTTAACAAACATAGTAATAAATTGACTAAACAAAACAAATCAAAACAAAGACCACATCAAACACGGCAGATTCTCAAAGGAAGAAGACAACATCAACTGCAACCTTTATTTGAAAAGGGTCACACACAACCAACTCACGCTCAGGCACTCAGCCATGGCCAGGCCACACATTGTTAAGTGCAGCATATATTAACATATTATATTTGGTGTTCAAACACTTAACCTTTATATTCTGTTAAGTACACTCAGCCATGCTTATGGAGATATATGGAACACAATGAAAAAATCATCAAAACAGCCAGAACAGCCATCACCTACTCCCTAGCTGTAACCACCACCTGCACCAGCAAAGTCCAACATCCTCCTTAGCCCTGTAATATCACAACCAAGCCTGTCACTCCATTCCTAGCCTCCAGAACTCACAACCAGACCTGCTACCAGACTTGTGAACCTCAAAACAAATCATTCGCATGACATTCAGTCACTAGCACATGCCCATTAATCAATCCAACCCAAACTGCATCTATAATAAATAATAAACTCAAATATATATAAAATCCTTCCTTCTTTATCACCCTAAAGCCACACTTCTTACCATGTTGCTTATAATAACTCAAATAAATCCTCAAAGAAATTAAACTCCACCCCCCATACCATCATCCATTACAATATTCTGATGAGATGTCCCAACACTACCATCATCTTTTTCCCATGTATTTATTATGGGAGCCTCTTCAGAACGGTCATGCCGTTTTCGCTTTATAAACGGCTTCCTATGAAATTCTGACAACGCATTAATTCCATTTTAATTCCATGAACCACGCCACACAAGATCGTTGCATCTCAGCCCATTGCTCTCTTTCTCTCGATCTCTCTCAATTATCCTGCCGCTCCCGTTGGCCCTCCCCTGCCATCATCCAAGCAATCCGATCCGCCCTCTCTGGTTGCTGGTTGCTGGTTGCTGATTGCAGTCGGCCGAAGGCCATCTTTGTCCCAAACCGTCCCTCTCCGGATCTCCCCCTCGGCACTCTCTCTGGAAACGCGTCAAAGGTGCAAAGCCCCTCGCCCTCAGGCTCGGCCGTCTTCTGTCGACCCCTCTCCCTGACTGCTTGTTGCCATCGTCTCTCCTCTCCCTCGGCCGTCGATCGTCAACAAAGGCTACAAAGACAAGGGGTAAGGGTCGCCCCAGCCTCTCCCTAGTCGCAAGTACGTTGCTTGCCGTACAGGCTTACAACCTTATTTTGTGTACAAATTGAATATTTGAACTTGAAAATTAGGTGTATTTTGTTTTGGATTTTAAGGAGAAGGAAATGTATTGAGTTTATGAGTTCAAATAATTCATGAATGTAATTATATATTTCATGAAATATTCAGGAAAAAAAGAATGTTGCTTCATTGTACACCACGTTCTCTCTTTTTAACTTTTGGTTGGATCTTGAATGCAGTCTCATGGGTGCAATCTGTTTTAACTCTTAATTTGATAAGGCACATCTAATTAATATATTTGTGCCCATCTTTTTCCAATGCGTGTTAGGGATTGATGCTGCTTTAAGGTTTCGTTGTGGTGCAACACGGTGCTGATTAGTGTTTTCCTCACGATTTCTTTCCCAGACTCTAACGTGGATGCAGAATAAAAGCCTCTCAAATAAAATCTGGCTGCGGTGGTTTTCTTCTTTTTAATTAATTGCAATCAATAGGTTAGTTGCAGATGCTGCAGTGGCTGGAATGGGCTGCAGATGGTTAAAGCAGATGCTGCAGAGTTTGGGAAAGGACTGCAGAGAATTTTCTGATTGCTGCAGTGGTTGGGCAAAGGATTTTGTGGTTGCTGCACAGCTGCAATGCCCGGAACAGATGGCAAAAGATTTTAAGAATGTTGAAGTAATTATGGGTTTGTACCATATTATTTAGCCTGATATATCTTAAAATTGAGAGATAACAAATGCAGTTCTTCCTGCTTTGATTTTGTTCATTTAGTGAAATCCGGTTTCTCCATTGTTTTCAATTTCCAGTGAGATTTGGGTTATATATTTTCTCTTTACCACATCATTATTTTAGATTTTCAGCTTCCACCCTAGTTTTTGATGGTGAGCCAGGCCAATTATTGCAATTTTGAAATATTGCAATCAAATAAACAAACACAAAAACTCTATACATGAAAAATAAAAAAAATAAAAGATAATTCAGGATCTTAAAAGTGTCTGAAAACATCTCTATTAATTCGGCATGTTGCAAGTGTCTCAAAACAACTTTAATGTCTCACTTTCAAGCTGAATTTCATTCTCATTAGAAACCTATTTAGTAGCTAAATTTCATTGATTGACAGGAAACAGATTGTTTATAATGAACAAAAAAAAGCTAACTCAGCAAGAAGCACAAAAAAAATTGAAATTGTTGCATTTATGTGTTCTAAAATTAAGATAACCATAATTAATTTTTAATTTTAAAGCATCATGGTTGACAGATGGTATAATTTCATAATTTCTCTTCTTTTTTCCTGGTATAAAATATACCTTGCTTTTGCAATAAGTGTTTACCAACATTCAGAAAAATACAAAAACAAGGTATAAAATAATTTTTATTTGGATGCATTAACAATTGCTTAGAACTAATGGAAGCCAAAATAATTTTTATTTGGATGCATTAAGTTTAAATAAGAAACTGTCTGCAAGTACCAACAATCATGTTAACTCGAAAAACCATAACTCCTCAAGTAATTGAATATTTAACTAAAGACTAAAAGGCTAATTACAACCACAAAAAGCTTGTACATTTTTTTTACAAAAAACACAGGCTTATCAACTAAAACCAGAAACTGTGTACAAACACCATCTAAAACGGATGTTGCAGAGGTTGGGAATGGGTTGGAAAGGCTTTTCTGGTTGCTGCAGTGGCTAGAACAGGCTTTATTCGGATAAAAGTGGATGTTGCAGAGGTTGGAACGAACTGCAGAAGATTTTTCTTGGTTCCTGCGGTGATTAAAACAGGCTGCAAAGAGATAAATGAGCAGCCGTGAGAGATAATTTTTATTGCCAAGATTCAAATAGGGATATAGAGCAAACGAGAGAGATAAATGAATTAGAATGAAAATAGACTGAAATAGAGCAAACAAGTCTTTCCAATACTGACCCAAAACCACAGGCCCAAAGAATAAACTGAAATGATATAAACAAGATATTTTTGAACAAACAAGTTGAAATGATATAGACCTTTTCTTATGTTTATGGCTCTCTCTTTTTTAAATCCAAATTTGTTAAAACTTCAGCCCCAAAAATAATGCAAGCTAATTATGACATTTATAATAATCACAGTGTACAAAATATACATCAAACAATCCAAAATCATAATTTAAGACTTTGAAATCTACTAATCTTAGGCTAGATATAGTACAAATCGTCACACCATGATTCTGCACTCCAAATCCACAATCACACGGCCCTAGAATGAAGGCCCCTTCCATTACACAAATCTGTCATTTGAGAATCCGAAAACCACATCATTACAAGTATAGAGAGGGTGGACCACAACCTATGAACTAGCCACATACAAACATTTAAATTTTAATGCCAAAAACACAACGGACACAAATCATGGGCTATGTTGAAAACAAAATATCTAATTTTCAAAGTCACAATCTCTAATTTTCAACAAAATATTTACGGGATTAATTCATAAAAAATTCAAAACTCAATCTTTAATTTTCACACCCGTAACAGTGACTGCATACAAACATTTAAATTTCAAATACACGAATACAATGAAACGAAGTCATGGAACAAGAAATACAAAATTTTTAATTTTCAAATTCACAATCTAGCCAAATATTTACAGGTTTAATTCATGGAAATTCAAAACGAAATCTAAGGTTTGTGTTGAATACCTCATTCGAGGTGAGATTGAGGCATGGGCGTGCGAGGCGTTAGGGACGCGGTCGTCTGCGTCCAGGCGGTCGGGGGCGTCGAAGCGTCGAGATTGAGCGTCGAGCGGGGACAATAGGCGTGCGAGGTGTTAGGGACGTCGTCGTCTGTGTCTAGGCGGCCTTCGTCAAGATCTCGTCAGCGGGCGTCTGCGTCTAGTCGGTCGGGGGCGTCGAAGCGGTCCAGGCGAGCATCGAGGCGTCGTTGGGGGTGTCGAGGGTTCGAAGCCGTCCAGGCGAGAGGGGATCGTCTGCTGTCCAGGTGAGAGGGGATCGTCTGCGTCCAGGGAGAAAACCGCCAATTCATCAAAACGACCCTTTATATGCGTATTACATATGACTCGCTGGATGTAAGTAGTGGCTGAGGTGTCGCGATCCCATCGGTTGCTCACTACATGGTGATCTGTAGTACGCCTGCCTCGGTCTCGTTTTATATCCGACGCAGCGGAGAGCCATCATAGGTTTGTTTCATTTACCCTCGCTAATCGCCTCCGTCGCGCAGTCTCCGATCTGGGGTCATCGTCTCCGACGTTTCAGGTACGAAGTTATTCTTTATCCATCTGTTGATTTGTTGGATTCGAATCTCATATCCGGGTTGAGGAAGGATAAGAATAGTTAATAGTAGTAGACCTTTCTCACCTCCCGTTTCTGTGTTTGCTCACTGCTTGTAGACCTTAGGCCTCCACTGCTTATTCTGGATTTGTATTCTGTATTTTGGTTCGATTTGATGTTACCCATTTCAGATTTGGATTGAAGCATCTGTTCTTTCTTTGTATGTAACCTTATCCAATTTGTGCCCTTTTTTCCCCTTCCATATGTTTTTTTTTTTTTTGCTTTTCTGATTAGCCTGGTGGATTGCCAATTTCAATATTTTGGATTTTTATTTTTATTTTTGTTTCACGTTAGCGGGACCCAGATTTTCAATTGTAGTTTGAATTAATCTCTTTTTTTGTTGCTGGATTATTAATTTTGATGATTTAAATGGATGATTTTTTGGGTTAGTTTGTGATCTAGCATCTAGATGCCGTTTTAATTTTGAATTATTTGTCGACCTTTATGTGTCAGGCCCAGCACAAATTGTTCTTAAAACATTATTTATTTATTTGTGTGGCAAATTGAGTCTACTGTTAACTACGGGTCAGCCCGACACCGACAGACGCCAGGCGGTCTTTCTCTAATCTCTATTCCTATCCTAGGTCACGACTCAGCCGACACAACAATACAATCCTTCTTTCTTTCTCCCTTCACTAGTTCGCTTCACTGATCGATCATCACCGATCTCTACTCCACTAGCTGTAACGGTAAGTCCCTCTCTCTCAGCTTCAGTATCAATATTTATCTCTCTCTTTCTCTCTTGTTTTCTCTCTCTATAGTCCCCCTCTCTTGATCGATCATCATCGATCTTGTTGTTGTTGTTGTTGTTGTTATGAACGAGGCCAACGAGCCTGTGAAATTCAAGTTGACAAATTAGCTACCTCACATCCCCACTTGTTTTTTCGTAGTGCTGAAGCAATTAAGATCCATGTAATTCACTTAAGGTTGAAGCGAAGCGGAGAGAGGGTGGTTGAGATCTGAACTTAGATGGAGGCGATTTGGAAGAAGAAAAAAAACGTTAAGGGGAGAGAGAGAGTGAGAGAGAGGAGATTTGGTCGATATAGATGTGGACTGTGGAGGGATGACCAACTGATTAACCTTAAATGCCAATTTTTTAAAATATCTCTTGTTTTAATACAAACTAACCCAATTTAATCGGTTGGGGTTTGTTTGTTTGTTTTTTTTTTTAAGATTGGGTTTTGTTTAATTCCGAGTATATTTTTGGTTTATTAATGGCCAAGTATTTTTACATTGATGAAAATATAACATGATGTGTAATAAGATGATAAATGTCAGTCGATGAATACACATGTTGAATGAGATCCAACGCCAACCACCAATATGAAGGGTCATTCTGCTGAAACAGGGATCATCTGATATTCTTCTCGTGTAGAATATCAACATATAAGAATCTTTAATGATATCATCTGATGTTCTACATGAGCAGAATATATAATCTTATATTTTAATATTAGAATATATAATCTGATATGCTAATATATCAGATATCTATATTATCATCTGATAATATCAGAATTTGATATATTCTGATATTCTACATGAGCAGAATATATCATCTAATGATATCCTGCTATGATATCAGATGATGTTCTGATATTCTGCTCGTGTAGAATATTAGATACTAGTGAGACAAAGTTATGTATGAATATACTAGTGTAGTTGGGTTCGTTGGGGCAAATGGGCAATAAACATAGATATTTTTTATATTTATTGTTATTATTATTATTATTTTAATCTTTTAATATTTATTGTCTTATTGAAATTTAAAAACCGAATTAAACCGATGAACCGATTGAAAAATTATAAACCGAACCGAAAATTGATGGTTTTTATATTTGTTATTTGATTTTGGTTTGTTATTTTTCTAAATCGAAGACATTTGGTTCGGTTTAAAAATATTTATATAAACCGACCGATGCTCACCCCTAGTATTTATTCATTTTCATGCCTTCATCTACACTGGTATCCCAGGGTGAATAAAAACCTTTTTATGGAAAGAGTTTGTACCCATCGGTTACTCCCATGGAAATCCTGGCAATGTTAGCATATGCACACGTGGTAATCCTCCACTTCATGCTGTAGGTGTGGCTATACCATTGGTTACTCACATGCAGACATTGGTTATAATGCGTTTGACAAGCATACATAATTTTGGTGTCTTACCTTCACGTGTATTGCGTGAAGTACTTCTCATGTAAATTTATATAATCATTGCCACAGAAATGAACAAGAGAAATATGTTTCAACTTATGACTTGTTCAAAGCGTTGATTAACTTTTCCTGTCTTGAAAATTCAGAATGGCTGGCCACAAGCATCCTACTATGAAAGGGCCAAGTGTGGTCAAGGAGCTGTGCATTGGGCTGGTACTTGGATTGGCAGCTGGTGGCCTTTGGAAGATGTATCAATGGAGTGAGCAGAGGAAAATAAGGACATTTTATGACCTTCTAGAGAAAGGTGAAATTAGTGTTGTCGTAGAAGAAGAGTGAACTCAGGTTTTAAAAGATTCTTTCTGGATCTTTGTCAGGACATTGCATTCCCTGCAAAGTTTAATTGTTTGGTAGTTGGTTGCTTTTAGTAAAATAAGTTTGTATGTAGCAACTCCTGAGGTGACATTACCTTTTGAAGTTGCTTCCTGTTGGATGTGCTATATATCCTCTTCATTTCATGACTTCATTGCATGTTATTGTATTTGTTGTCTTGCTCCCGTCATTATAGGGCCATTTGTTAAGTGTTTTTTATTTTGTGTTTTAGTTTTCTTATTTAAATTTTTATTAAAATTAAAGTTTGAATTCTGAATTTTAAAAATAAAGTTTATATGGAATGTGGAAAAATATATTTTAAAGCGTATTATAAAAATTGTCTTACAAAAAATTGAGAAAAAAAACAAATTGGCGAAGAAAAAATAATAAAAATGTTAATTTGGATCTTTAGTTTAAATTTAAAAATTTTGTAAAAAAAATTATTGGGGGGGGAAATAATGGTTGGGGGGGGGTTTTTTTTTTTTTTTTTTGTTTGGTTTTTTTTTTTTTTTTTTTTTTTTTTTTTTATTTTTTTTTATTATTTTTATTATATATATATAAATCCGGGCGGGGAGATTAAGGAGGGGAGAGAGAGAGATGGGTCACCGGAGAAGTGAGAAGCGTTAAGAAATTTGGTGAAGCCAATGCGTAAATTTTCAATGAAATCATTAAATTTTTTAAAAAAATTTTTTTTATCAAATTTTAACATTAGTTGATGAAGCCAAATAACCAATGTCAGTGCTCTAAGTGTTTTAAATTCGGGGGGGGGGGGGGGGGGGGGGGGGGGGGGGGGGGGGGGGGGGGGGGGGGGTTGGGGGGGGGGGGGGGGGGGGGGGGGGGGGGGGGGATAAGGTTCTGCCGAATTCTTGCTGGCTTGCTACAAGTACGATTCATGTTCCATGTGTCCCAACTAAAGCTTGTGGGTAAAACAAACTCTCTCCTCTCTACACTCCCACCGGTGGATGAGCACGGTGTTCTCCAACCTGAACCCCTACATATTCTAGCTAGACGGATGAAAAAACGGGGACTCACGCAGTCATTGAAGTGTTGATCCGGTGGGTTGGTCGGGCAGAGGATGATGCGTCATGGGAAGAATTGCATACCTTACAACGAGACTTATCCGCACCTTGTGGGCAAGGTGCTTTAGAGAGGAAGGCTCGCACGTGGCATACTGGGCTTTTTTTTTTTTATATACCCTAATTTGTTTCAATTGTTTGTTATTGTTGCGTCTGTTTTGGGTTTGTTAGGAAGGCCCATGGGCTAAGGGCTATATTAGTTTGGGGGTTGCTCAGACGAGGAAATCATGAACAGATTGGTATTTGGTGGAGATTGGCCATCTTGAATGGGCCGATTCAATAAAATTGCATATTCATCTTCATCTTCATCTTCTTCTTCTTCGTAATCGTTATTTCTTCTCACACAATACGAGAGCAGGAATGTCGCTTGCAACTTTCGGGGGGGGGGGAGGCCAAAAAAAAAAAAAAAAAAAACGAAAAGGGGGGGAGGGGGGGGGGGGTGCAGGGGGGGGGCCCCGCCGCTTTTTTTTTTTTAGGGGGGGCACGGCAAGAGAGAGAAGGCAGGGAGGAAGAAAAAATAATATTTTAATTAAAATACTTAAATTTTGTTGAGGCTGTTATTTCATAACATAAAATTAGACTATGTATATTTTATAAAAGATCATTTTTTGATTAAATTATAGCGGGGGGGGGGGGTGTTTAAAGGCGGGGGGGGGGGCCTGGTGCTCTAAGATTTTAAATTCAACTAGGGTAATACAGGTTTTTTTTGGTTTTTTGCAACTACAATGTCGCTTGCAACTTTCATATTTTATTAAATGCCAAAACCAGCCCTGGCTAAATATTCATATAATAGAGCACGAGCAAGATTTTTTTTTTTTAGCTAATATGTTTAAATCAATCTTTATAGAAGACATTTGACCTTTTCTAAGATGTCCCTACTAAAGGTTTATCAAATTGAATGCTTAATTAATCCCCATAACTTTTTGGTGGTTCTAATGTTATATTTAATTAGTCGAGATCAATTTTAAACATTAGGCAATGCAATTTTCCGGTAAATTTATTTTCAATTACTAAGTTTAGTTTGTATGATAATTACACTGACTTAATAGTCGAGCATTTGATAACAAAATATTTATTTTATTTTATATTAAAAAGATAATAAATTAGCTTTTATTTATATTAATTATTGAATAAGAGATACCAATAATGCTTAATCTTAAATTATATTAAGAGGGTAATTAATTTTTTGTATTAATATTCTAACATTTTGCTTATTACTCTAGTAAAAAAGCATACTACTTTACCGAATGTATTATAACTTACATACAAGGCTAATTTTAAATAATATAATCATTAATTTAGTTTAATGGGTTATCATTAAAATAAAGCAGATATGGGATAAGGCCATAAGGGTGACCGGCGCCGTTGGTCATTCATTGTTCATTCTATTCTTCCCATTCTAGGCCGAGGATACATTTATTATCAGTTCAAATTCTGCACCCGAATAGGCAGATGTCCGTACATGTGTGACTTCATCGGCACCACCACGGATGTTGGAAATGAAAGAAGGCGGCACAGTATACAGTAGAACCAGCCGTATTGACATCGTAGCAGTATCAAGAACAAATTGGAAATATCACTTGAAATGATGCTTGATGCACATCATCGCATTGTTGGGAAAGGAGGGTGTTGTAGCGAAATGGAGACCCTGACCCCCAGTTACGGATTCCCCTAGGCGACAGGCCCCGTTCAACAAAATCTACACAATCAATTTGCAAAAGTACGGTTAAAAACACGTACCTGTACCCTATGCCTGTGTGGCATAAACCATTTTTTTATAACTTCTGTATCAGATAAGTATATATTACAAATATGTATTACAAACTGTTTTGGAATACACATGTAATACATTATAATAAAATATGTTGTCTCCCAACTGTTTGAGATACAAATCAAGGTAATAGCATATTTTATTCTTTATAAAAAAAACTAGATTTATTTCAATTAAATTATTTTTTTAAATGCATTGACAATTTGACATAATATTTGAAGAAAAAAAAAACTAGCAGTTAAATAAACAAAAAAAGAAACCATTCATATGGGGGGAACAAAAGAACTGTGCAAGTTTTCAAAGGCATTATAAAACAAAAATCATCATCCCACATTTTATTTTTATAATTCACAAAATGTAATAGATATTTTTTATCATATATAAATAGCTGCTAAACTTAAAATTATTTTTTTAAACGTGATTGTTTTATATTAATCTCAGCGTGTGCACTACCCAGGATAGAAGCTAGTTTCCCATGATCTCACCTATCTAGACGCAATACTTGGCATTTGGCAAGGACTTTAAGGACTCACCTATCTTATTTTAAAAATAAGTGGGTAATAAGTGCAGAACTTACCACAATGATGACCTGGTAACACCGTGATATTCTGCTTCCTCACGATCTACACGCTCTAGCCCTCCCCCACCACAGGTAGAAGCAGTTACTTTGTTTTCAGAATCTGCAACTCCTTTGCAAGCATCGAGATCTTTGCCTACCTGGGAGTTGTTTGATGCACAATATTTTTGCAGCCACCTATCTGTTTCCCAAAGAACATGCATGATGCTCTCTCGGGCAGCATAGCCATGGCTCTCAAAAGGAAGAATCACTAACCGGGATAGAGCACCAAGCCCCTTTAATGCATTAAAGAAGCGATCCGACTGCAACAAATCCGAAGGCATGTAAACAGACAAATTCAGAGAAGAAGACAAAATACAAGCAAATGCTAGACATTTGAGAAAACTGGGAAAAAATAGACAAACAAAAAAATAACAATACTGATTAAAAGGCCTACTCCTGCTGATGAGCGTTGTCATTGTCTACAGTAAAATATTAAACGTTGAACCAAAAAGGTTGTCCCTTTTACCTGCATTGTTAGGGTTCCTGAATTATTATCCTCCTCACCATGGATAATCAAGATAGGTCTCTTAATTTTATTAGCTGACATAAAAGGACTCATTTCCACATAAGTAGTGGCTGCCTCCCATAATGTTCTGTCCTCATTCTACAGAAAAAGAAGTCAACACAACGGATAATTCCAGAGCGATATTGAAAAGGGAGCAATTCACCTTCACACATAAAAGGTAATTAGGGATTGCATAGAAGCTCAAGATTCTAACATGAGCTCTACCTGGAAACCAAATGGTGTTAGTGTTCTGTTGTAAGCTCCAGAGCGAGCAATTCCGCAACAGAAAAGATGAGGGGCGTGTGCTAGAAGGTTTGCAGTCATAAATGCCCCATAGGAATGACCCCCAACAGCAATTTTCTTTGGGTGAGCAACCTATCAATGTAGCAACAAAAAAGATTAAGCCAAATTTATAATAATGCTAATAAATAGATATCTTATAGCAAAGGACAAAAAAGCTTACTCCTCGGCGGATAACTTCCTCCACTGCAGCCTCGGCACTTGCAACCAGTTGTTCAACATACCTGATAACATGCGATTGATTTATGGTCCACAGAGAAATCTGAACTAAAATTTACAAAAAGTCATAGTTTCTTTTGCAAATCATTTTCCACCCTAACCAGCCAAATCCTAAACTAACACTGCAGTCTGCAGCGAATAATGACTAGCACTCAACTAAATAGAAAGAAGAGAAAAAGAAGGATCCCACTTAATCTGTCTTCTTTGCATATAAATATTTTGTTATTGACTAGGGTTTGAGTAGCACCATAAATTATGGTTCAAAGGGAATGTAGAACAAGATAACCAAGGCTACAGTTGAAAAACTCAAACCCTAGTCAATAACAAAATAGGGGTCCAGAAAAAGATATTCAGAAGTAAAAGCTAGCCTACTATGAACAACAATTCTGATTTGACAACTAAAGGTTTCAAAATGCATGAATCGACAATCACAATGGAAATGGAACTAATGCTAAGGATTCTACAGAGTGAAGCCAAAAATAACAAAAGACAGGAAATGAATTAACCACCTGTCATTTGCCTCTTCATCACCCTCTCCAATAATAGGAATGGTTGGCCCAGACAAAATAGCAAACCTGCAAGACTCAAGCAGTCGTTAGATACTCCAAGAAATCTCAACAGACCAGACCACGGTGAAGTAAACATAGACAGAAAATTCATGCCTTCTTGCCAGCCAAAGAAGGGCTGATGTTGAACCTATGCCAGGAAATTCATTGGGAGAGCCTCGGACTTGCCCAGCCGCATCTTTGCTTTTGAATTCCCCAGGGTAAGACCAGAATAGACATGGAAGCGGTCCTTCGGTTGAAGGATCATAGCCTGGTGGCAAATACAATGTTGCCGTGAGTTGAACTCCATCATTCCTCTGGTACCTGATCATCTCTTTCTGTAATGATTGCAGCTGAGGATATGGGTGCGGAAAATTTGTAATTGGACTTGCAACTTTATCAGGCCAGCGCTCTATGTAATATTGAGTGACCTCAGTTTTTGATTCTTTAGACGTCAGTATTTTCAGTTCGTTAAGAGAGAAATCCCCTTCACTCTTGTCACACATTAAAGTGACAACATTTTGATAATACTTTTCCTTGTCACTCTCCCAAATTCGTTGTTTGCTGCCTGTATTACTGCAAGAATTTGCGTTAGAGCCATGTACACTATCTGGAGATGTAGATATTTTGAACCACTTACATTTCAAATAAATCAAGGAATGGAATGTTTCCCTTTGGTGTAGCACCGGTTCCATTCAGTAAAACATATGTCCCTTCCTCCTTTTCCTTTTTTATCTTCGCAATGACATATGTTCCAGCACGAGTCCTCCGCATCATAGGAGAGCCAGGATCAGAGTACACGTCCTCTGATGACCTATCAAATAGTATGCGTGGGTTCACAGTTTCAGATCCAGGAGATATTACCCAGGTTTTTACTCGGCGTGTTTTATACCAAGATTCATAAACTAGGGCCAGTGAATCATCACACCATGAAATCCCCCTATTGAAACAACAAAAACACATATATCAATTCAAATGCACCTGTATAGTACATTATCAGCATTATGTTTACAACAAAAGGTTTTAATGTTAGACAGTGCAAAATTGCAAATCACCACGCTGATATTTACTATCCGTACCAGACAATATATATTGCAAGAGTTTCAGTAACATTTAAAATTCAAAAACTATTCCAAAAAAAACATACAATTAAAATTTTAAAAAACACTACATATTCTAAAATTTAAAAGTATGTTAAATATTTAATATTCAATATTGATCTTGTTGAATAGATCTTGAGTAAGAGGTTCCAAATATATTTTTTATTTAAACTGCTAAAATAATGCTTGTGAGAACAATTTAATGCCGTATACAAAGAAAAAGAAAAGAAAACACCCCCTTCCCCTCAGGGACATACATGCCGGGGGGATTAGCAGTTTCATGTTATGAGTTCATTTCACAAAGAAAAAAAGGCACATTTGGTTATATTCAAAAGTTAGCTTCTTCTTCTTTTAAAGAAATGTCACACGATTTAGCAAAAGGAATTCAAAAAAATAATGAAATGTATGCCAGGTTCAACAGCCCTGTTTTATTCTCTCCACTAAATTCTTATGCTTCCTGACAGGAAAAATGAGCTACTAGGGGAAACCATTCTCTCTAGACATGAACCTTAAACTCCCATGTGCTTGGGAATTTAATGCCAAGTGGAGCTTCCACGACCATCGTAAAGGATGAGAGGACGCTAACATTGGATGTCACATACTAAACACAATTTTAATGATGAAAGAAGTTGTGTTTCATAGTAAGAACAATTATAACTATACGCTTTTCTACTAAACAAATATTCGATCAAGTACATTTGAAACTTACATGAGAACAATATAAATTGGAAAATTACACGTTGAATGTGTGTTTCTAAAATTGAAACACTTAGAATATATGAAAAACTGATTATTTGTTACACATTTTTAAGTATCATTTCCAATACAAAATGTACAAACTACAACCATTGAAAATAATCAAACTTTTTTGTATTTGTACACATGTTTCTGAGATCAAATAATATTACCGACCATAGAGCATCAATTCCAACATAAAATAACGAAACATCAATAGCCATCAAAATTCATCCAAAGCGAATTATGTTATTAACCTTAAATAATTTATGTTTCTGAAAATTATCAAATCAAAGGAAGATCATACCCATAACGAAGATCAAGTTTGTGCAAGACTGAAGGCTGCTCATCATCTTGCAGCTCAGCAGGTTGTGTGTATATTATATCACGAGGAGAAACCTCAACTTTTGCATCACCTCCATCCTGTGTCTCCACCCTAAAATTTCAAGAAAGTGAAATGAGTAAATGAAATACATACACAATTAATAACTCAACTAGATTTTTTTACACGTGAAGGCACTCCTCTGCATACGCAGAACAAAATAAAATGAAAATAAAAACGTAGAAGTTGAATATATACATCTCTCTCTCTCTCCCTATAACACACAAATTTAGAACATACATGCTTTAAGCACGTGCTTGGTCTAATATATTTTTATATTATTTTCATCTATATTTTATGTTTTAAGATATCAAAGCTATACAATTTACGAAATAAATTATTATTTTAACTTTAATATATCACAAGTATAATCAAATAAAAGTTTATTCTAATGTGATCCGATAATAATTATAAACTATTAATAAAATACATATTTGAATTTTAAAATATCAATTTTAATTGCATTATTTTAAGTACTTGAAAGAAAAAATTATGTATCTATGTTTAAACTAGTATTAGTTACTAGAAAATTAATAAATTTAAGTGATATAATGAAACATGGTGATCAATATATAATTGAAAATTAATAAAGTTTTTCAAGTTAAATAAATAAATTTATAATAAAATATAATAAGCATTTTAAGATATCAAAAGTAGTTTAAATGACAATAAGTATTATAAACTAGTTTAAATTACATATCATAATTTAAACTATTACATATCCTAAGTATAATAACCAAATATTCATTTATTCTAATGTAATCCGATAATAATTATAAACTATTAATAAGATACACATTTGAATTTTAAAATATCAAATTTTATTGCAAGTACTTAAAAGACAAAATTACATATTTATGTTTAAACTATTATTAATTATTTAAAGGTTAATAAATTTAAGTGATATAATGAATCATAGTGATCAATATATAGTTCAAAAATAACAAAGCGTTTCAAACTAAATAAATAAAAAATTAATAAAATATAATAACATTTTAAGGTATCAAAAGTAATTTAAATGACATTGACTAATGCATTTTAAACACAAAATATTAGAGTTAAATGTTAAAAGTTTCAAAAATTGAGACATAAGTTTCACATACACATAAGAGATGGCCCATTGGGTTAGTCATGATACAAAAAAGACAAGATAAACCAAATATTCATATAAATTCAACCGGGGAATATTTGGACTTTTTTTCCTTTTTGAAAAAGTAAAATTTTATTGAGAACACTCAACACACAAGAAGTGCATAAGAAACAAAAAAACAACGAGAACAATGAGAACAAAATATAAAAAGAACCCCAACTCAAAAGAGCACACATAAATAACGTTGAAAGTACAAGATAAAATATAATAGCTCATAGCAAACATCCAACCCAAAAGACAGCAAAAAAAATAGATTTTGAGCTCCTTTATGCTGCACTCACAATTCTTAAAGAACCTAGCATTCCACTCCCACTAAAGACACCAAATATATATAGACTTATTTTTATTTACACATTCTCAAATTTTGACAACTTTCTATTGTAGGAAGGTTCCTTAGTCCTTTTTCTTTTAATTTATTTTTTATTTACTTATATAATATACTTTTAAAAGGATTAAAGTTTGTAAAGTATTGAAAAAAATTATAATAAACAACAAACCATTAAGCGCTTTTTCTATTACATTATAAAATTATTTATAATATTTATTTTTATAAAAAGTTTTATATATGTATAAATTAAAAAGGGTCCTCATTTAAATTTGACAATATATATATGTATATATTAAAGCTGATTATCAAAACAAAACACATTAAAACATATATATATATAATATAGGAAGCATGTGCATGTTGACTTAATTATTATAAAAGAAATAGTCATGTTCCCATCAAATTTTAAATACAATTTGTTTTCTTATCTATTAATTCTTTTTTTATCTGATGCTCCTTATTTCCTTTAAGATATACATGTATTAAAAAAAAAAAAAAAAAAAAAAAAAAAAAAAAAATAAAAAAAAAAACAAAAAAAAAAATGAAAAAAAAAAAAAAAAAAAAAAGAGGAAAAAAAAAAAAAAAAAAGGAACACACATTGATAACATTAAGCATATGATCATATTTTAACATATAAATTAATTAACATATAATTTTAATAAATTATTTAAAATATTTAAAATATATACATTAAGCATATGATTAAAAAATTGTTCTATTACATTGTATAATAATAATAATAAACTATTTATAATATTTATTCATTTTACTTTTCTGATTTAAAAGATATATATAATATAAAATTTTAAAAGAGAGCTTTTAATGATACTTATGAAAGAATATTTAAATCAAGCTCAAAGTTAAATGACATAAAGGTATACATTTTATTGATAAACTCAATTAAAATGATAATTTTGGTATACATTTTATCTTTTAATGGTAATGTTAGGTAATCTAATTTTGTAATCCCGTACATTTTATATAATAAGATATATATATATATATATAACATGAATATGTACCTACTCGTGTCTAAATATGAATTGCATGCACCATTAGAAAGGAACAATACTACCAATTAGAATGATGAACTGTGGTACTCTTTGTTTAGCCAATACTTATGAGACAATAAGTCCTTGTGCATCAGTGAGATTTGATATCGACAGCCAGACATTATAAGCATCTTACATTAAGAAGCACAATGAGGAGTTGGACCAACATCATTTGAACATTAGGAATAAGAAAAATAAATAATTAGAAAAATTAAAGGCATATACCAGTATAACGTCGAAGGTTTATCTGCTCTCCAATTAATTGAACGCATCCCTTGACGCACACTATTGGAAGCAATTGGAATGTGCTCAGCAAGGGGCAAATTGCAAAGTTCTCTCACGAAACTCCCATTAGTTGTCCAAATGTCAACCTTCTTGGGAAATCTTCCGCATGGTACAATAAAAGAGTATGGTCTGTGCATTGAACTAATTAACAGATACTTCTGATCAGGTGATGGGTCCATCGATGTATACACAGCAGGTGGACCAAAGTCCTTCACTGTCCCGTCTAAGGAAGCTAAAACAAGCTGAGAAGTGGCATAGTAATCAAGCAAATCTTCATCATACTCATCCTTCAGCAAATCCTGGAATGTTCGAACTTGAACGATATTTTCCTGCTCATTGGATTGAATCTTTGGGCCTGAGGGTACCACAGGTTTCTTTGGTGGGTCCCCTCGAGATAGAGGGATGGTGCATACTAGTAAAGTAGAATCATTTACCCAAACAAAACTGGGAAGCATGAATGAAAAGTTTAGCAAAATGCATATCAGGAAAAAATAGCATAATAACAGTACCATATAAAAAATCCAATCTTACTTCTCAAAAACAGCATTTATATAGATATATGGAGACTGAAATAAAGGTCTCGCTTCTCCAGTTTCTACGTCAGCAACCCATACTCTTAGCTTGCTACTACTGTTGTCCTCCTGATACAATGAAATTTAAAATATATGAATTAATAAATCAATGCTTTGGAAGAAAAAAAAAAGTGCAACGTTGAGTGGTGTTAGATTCTACTAACAAGGAAATCACATTTATCTAACAGCGCATAACAACCAAACCTTTTATAATAACAAGACTTCCAGGATAAAAAGACTAGACTCCAAAGTATAAAGATAATTGGTGTTCCCATTGACGAGTCACAAGCTCAGTCATCAAATTTAATCCACCGCAAATCTAAGGTAGTTTTTATTCTTTGAAATGATTGACAATGAAGGATGAATACAAATCATGTTAACAATAAAGCACACCTATGTAGCAAGTCAGTTGGATTTACTGGACGCATTATGATATCTTCACATAAAGCATTAAATATGAACATTTTATGATTTGAAACCAGCCATGAAGGTGGGGAATGGGAGGTCAAGGCATCGCTATAACAAGATTGCCAAGAGCTGAGAGCCTAGGTGTGAAGAAAAACAACTCCTAGAGTAAGACTTCCACTAGTAAATTCATTACCTCATCAACTCGGACGCCGAAGGATAAATGGCGACCATCAGGTGACCTTATTCAGACAGAAGGGATACATAATGAGCAAAATGTCAGCAGAAATCAAGTATAATGCACTAGAAATTATAAAACAAAGCTCAAACAGCAAGGCACAAATAAATAAATAAACAATAATCAATATTAATAAAAGTTAAAACACTTTTTTTTCAGAATAAGAAAGGTTAATGAATTAATTCCAAAAAAAACTAAAAGTTAAGACAACAGTATCAAAATGGAGGATACATAATGAGCAAAATGTCAGTAGCAATCAAAAATATAACACACTAGAAATCATACAAACAAAGCTCAAACAGCAAGGCACAAATAAATAAAATAATCAATAATAATAATAAAAGTTAATACGTTATTTTATCAGAGTAAGAAAGGTTAATACATTGATTCCAAAATATACTAAAAGTTAAGGCAACATCCTCAGAATGGAGGATTTTAGTCACAAAATCAACCTTGCTGCAGCCTGCATGATAAAGATGAAATGATTGCTTGTGTTGTGCAAGCACTTAAATTAAGCAGAGGAAATATTTTTTATAATAAACAATGTTGTGTTCACTTTATGTATCCTTTAGTAAGAAAGTATCAATGTGTCATGAAGTTGTGTAGCATCTCTCAGTATAAATATTAAATAGTTTACTTGACTTCATTTGATTTAAAAAGAAACACACAAATATGAGAGGCTACAAAAAATAGAGAGCTACAGGACAGCAACTATTTGAACATATGACATAGAAGCTTCCAAAAGGCCCTATGGCAAAAAAACAAAAGGAAAGAAAAAGGATTTCTAGAAGTGATGCCAAAGGTCATGGTGAAAGGAAATGTAGAGAATAAGATATTACCAACTAATGAAATTCAGTTTAGCACCACTTGGAAGTCCATGTACCTCTTTCTCTGGGCCCAGTGTACAGTCATGCATTAAATGATAAATCCCAATACCGGTGAAGTATGACCTGTGTTTGAACAGTATAAGCAGTCACATATATAGCAGCTTAATTCATGCGAATTCAAACATCAAAGAAGGAAATGCTTGGTTGTAGAAGTTATGCAACTGCCTCATATGGTCTTCTACTTGAAAGACATGGCACCGAAAAAAGAATGACAGTGACAACACAGTAGTTAAGATCCACAAAACTTCAAAAAATTTAAATTGAATTAGATAAGCCTGGACCTACCAGTTTAGTTTTTAGGTGGGTCATAGGGATCACAAACCTCTTATGGGAATTATTAGCATAGCACCAAATCAACAAGGGTAAAAAAATGCAATAGCCTTTGAGAAACTGATAAATCCAGGGATGTGGGAATTCCAAGTGGTGGATAATGTAATTGTATAACTCAAAGGTTATAAAATAATAATAATAATAACTACTAAAGTTAACATTGTTACTAACATCCGACTCCTCGTATTGCATTTTCCATCAATACGAAGACCAGCCAGCTTTTCCTCTGGTCTTGCTAGTTCTGCTAATGGAGTCAGAGCTCTCCGCTTTAGAAATAGTATCTTATCCCTCTGGGGCGAGAATGATAGTGCAGGAAGAGGTGGGGCATCAACAATATCCTTAATTTCAGGAGGAGGAAGGCGATATCGACCACCCAGTGCAGAATTCTCTACATTGAGAGGATACATATACATATATATATATATATAATTAGTCCAAAAGGAAAGTGAAGTGAAGCATAAATAGAACTTCAGCAGATTTAAAATTTACTTCAAAGTTCAAAATACAAATGAATCATTTACAAAGACCCAGTTTGAGGAAGCATTTTTCTTTCAGAGCTTTTCATATGCCCCGTCATAAAAACTTGTCAGTTTGATTCAACGTGCTCGATGCATAAATTAAATTAGAATTTACACGAAGTTGGCCATATATTACATAGCATCACACAAACGCATAATTTTACTTAAATTGAATTTGAATCACCGTATATTGCATCAACAGATTCAACACCCACTTCCTTCGGCTTAAAATAACATGTAAGCATATTGGCTTTCCTCTGGTTTTGAAATTGAATTCGGAATACAAAATGAATCATCCACTAACTAGAGCTACAGTGAAACAATCGTGTGCACATAAATCATAATAGCTTCAACCCATCTGTTTCAAACAAAATCCAACACTAGCATACTTGTTACTTACTCGATAGGAATAGACTATCTAACAATCGAACTCACAGTCATTGCTTTCAGCTAAAATCGACATGTAAACTCATCCAGGTTTGCTCTACAAAGCAAAACCAACTTGAGCTTGAGATCAAGCAACAATCGACAGAGACCGAGCTCATCGCCATTCGAGTTCTATACGACTTTAAAAACATCGAACAAACCAAAAAAAAAAAAAAAAACTGAAGAATCGATCCTACATCTTAATTTTAATCTACTGAAATATCTAGGTACCTTCGTCATCAGCGTTGTTCGCAGAAGACGAAGCAGCAACTCCATTGCCGCCGTCCTCGCTGCCGCCGAAGGCGGGGCTGGGGAATCTAGAGGCGTTGTTCATGGCGGCGACGGTGGTGATGGGTCTTAGGCTTAGAGGGGCTCTGGTGCGAGGGTGAGGCCCGGGGCGAGCAAACGTTGGGAGTGAAGAGAAGGGAGGGAGGGTGTGGATAGGGAGAAGAGACGATAGAGGAGGGTGAGGAGAGAGAATATTAGGGAGGCGACAGTGGACCTTGTGGAGACGCATGGGGAATGATTTGATTTTTGGTGGTGAAGTGGCATCATTGCTCTGAAGTCTCGAGTCAGCCCCGTATTATTCCCCAATCACATTTGGCAGTTGGAATAGTCTTCTGCGCAAACCTCGGTTGATCCGGCGATACGTGATTGGATGGCGCATGGCCAATTCGGTATTTGATTTCTATTCGGGTTTCTCAATCTCCTTGGAGTTGCATACTACTGTAAAAATAATTTCTATGTGAAAAAAGTATATTTAAAAACAGTATGTGTTTAAAAAAATTTAAAACAATATTTAGTGATTTTAATTAATTAAATTTAAAAAAAAAAAATTTATTTGAATCTCTCTAGAAAATTTAATTTATATTAAAAATAATTTTTAAAATAATTATGGGATCCAATGTTTATTAAATTTGAGTGGATCCACAATTCACAAACAATCTATAATTCGTCATTTACTAAAAAGAGTAGTAATGCCACAAGAATTTTAAGCACTTAGTCGCTTACGTTAGAGAATGTTGATTTAAATAGGTCTTATCACTTGAAGCACTCGGTTTTGTCTTGAATTAAAATTCTTATCCCGTTACAGCTACTATTATCGTGCCACACATGTTGAAATTCTCACACTATGACAGCAAACTCTAATTATATATCACCACCATATTAGTCAATAATGGGTAGAATTTACACACTATAACTACATATAACAGTAATTTTGATAGTTGGCATCACTTTTTTGTTTTTTTTTTCAAATAAGACATCATGCATGTAAACAGTATATATGATAATTCTAAGTACACAAACTATTATATTAATATATATATATAATAGAAATGGACTCATTTGTATTTTATATGTAAAAATGAGTCTTGATTTAGAATTAAATGAATTAACCAACACTCATACTCATACGTTGACGGGCCAACATATGAACCATTAATGATATTTAAGTTTTTTTTTCATATCAATTATTTATAAGTGAAATTGTAACACATCAACATTTAAGTGCTAATTCAATTAACTTACTTGATCAAAAATTATTTTTTTCCTACAAATATGACTTATGTATTTAATTTTAAATTTCTAGTTACGAAAAGTAAAAGAGTTGTCAGATAAAATAAATATGTCACATTTTGTCATTTGTGTTATATCTTTTACTAACATAGTCACGTAGCGTTATTACCAATGTATTTGGGACCACCTATAAGGTTTGGATGGCCTCAAGAAAAATCTTAATATGAGGCTAATCCCTTTTAATATTACAACTAAGTTGAAACAAAAAAATTAATTGTTAGACTATATTTTTTTTAAAAAGCCCTCATATTTGAAGGCTTGAAGCAAACACTTTTGAAGAATGATTGATTTGTGAGTATTGTTTACTGTGCCCCTTCAAAGGTTTTTCAAAATGGTTTATAAAATAATGTTGATTTTGAAAAATAAATGGCAAGTAGTTGGTAAGATATTTTTTATTTTCAAATAGAAATAAGATAATTGATCAAATACAAAATCTAAATAGCATTATATCACTCGTTTAAAGCACAAAGTTGTTCATAAAAATGAATATGATTAGTAATATATATGTTATGAAAATTGAAAAGTATTTTTTTAAAGTTAAAAGTGAGATTTGAACAAAAAAAAGTTGTAATAAAATTTAAGTGAGTAAATTAAGTAATAAAAGGATAACACATTAGAGCATCCACTATAGCCTCTTCAAATTTGGCTCTTCAAAATAACCAAAAGTACATTTTTTCTATTTTAACAATCCAAACACACTTTTTAATCTCTATATTTTAACCATTTATCAATTAAAATATTACTTTTTAAATATTTATTTATTCTTTTAAATGGAAAAGTAAATGTGGAAAGAGAAAAAAGAAATAGAAAATTAAATATGGTGAGAGAAAATATAATATTTTAATAAATAGAGAGTAAATAGTATTTGGTTAAATTTAGAAAGTTACTATTCATTTTGTTAAATTTTTGGTTAGAATAGAGAGTTTGAAAAGTATAGTTTTAAAGTATTTTTATTAAACTAGCTATTCAAATTAACAAAAAAACACAAATAGAGAGTCTATAGTGGATGCTCTGAGCTATAGTAATCCTAATGCATTAATTGTTCTCTTTTTTAAATGCTTAAAAAAAACAGGCTCTAAAAATCAAGGCCCGTTGGGTAAAGGTTTTGAAAAGAGTTGTATGCTTTCAAATTATTGGATACCATAGTAATTCAATATAATTAAAATTAGAAATTTGTTTTTAGAATACATTGGTTTTATAATTTTTTCAGGCCTAGACACGAGTAGATCTAAACATGAGTGGATTTTTTTAGGCCTAATTATTTTTAAGCATCAAGCCCGAAAGGCTTGTACCTTATCTTTTCAGTTGTCTACAAGTGAGAGCTTAACAGGTTTGCATCTTCGATTAATTATGATGTTGGTATTTCTAGGCCTTATTGATTGAGGTAGTTGACTCTTAGTAACCTTTTCCTCATTTATTTGTAGGCTTTGTATTAGGCCTTTGTAGTATTATTGTAATATTTGTCTGGCTTTCTTTATTTAAGTAAGTTTATTTCCTGTCAAATTTGTTTGTACCTTTTCTTTTCCTTTATATATTATTTCTTTACTTATCAAAAGAAATTATTGTTAACAAATTATTGTTTTCAAATATAAATTCATTTTGATGATTTTTTTGTTGTTAATTTTCTATAATTTATTTCGTAAGTCTAACATATATTTATTTTATTTTAAATTCTTATGAAATTTTATTTTTAAAAATATTTGTTAACACACATTGACCCAGTTTATTAATGTTGTGCTTTTAACTGGCGATGACAATTCTTATCTGACTCGTCTCGCTCCACCCCGAAAAGACAATGGGACATGCATTAGTATTGGCCGACCCGCCTATCTCTACCTTTTCTAATGTTTTAAACTAGTTTTAGCTTAAAATACATGTCCATTTTATCTTGTCCGAACCCACTCAGAATGGGTTCAGGTAACCCAATACCCAATGTTACCTCATCTTGTTGTCATTTTTACTTTTTAATATGTTAAAAAAATATTATAGAAATAAATAGATACGTATTTAATAAAT
Organism: Taxillus chinensis; assembly: GCA_023512835.1. NCBI lineage: Eukaryota > Viridiplantae > Streptophyta > Magnoliopsida > Santalales > Loranthaceae > Taxillus > Taxillus chinensis. The sequence goes on along the minus strand of CM042088.1, from coordinate 49,554,517 downwards.
TATAATTTTAAAAATATTATAAATATTTGATAAATTAAAATAAAATTATTGTATTGATTTAAAATTAAAAGTTGCCGCTAATGAATATTTTTTAAAACTTTGAGTAAATGAATAGGGTGACAAGTTGATAGGCCCCTCATAATGAATCTTTAGTTGGAACAGAATCTTAATGAATATTTTTTAAATGAATATGCTGAATTTAGAATGCTTATATTTATTAAATGAATACGAAGCAGTTGATGGCAAGGGCGGCGGAATTGATGAATTGATGGCAGCGATTTGGTCCAAAACGGCGAGATTCTGAGCAGCATGTTTAAAAATCAAAAGAGAATATAGTAAGTTGGGATAAATTAAAATTTTAAAAGCTATTTTTTGATAAAATAATTTAAAAAAATAGCTTTAAAATTATTTTTATTTTTATAAAGAAAATATTTTCTTTATAAGTACTTTTCTTTTAAACAAATCTTACAAAGCAGCTCTTAAAAGTATTATCAAATTGATTCATTTTCTTTCATATTAACTATTTTTTTAAAAAAATAAATTTAAAAATTTTAAATGACTGTAATAAAAATTTAAAATCATAAAGAAAATAGGAAAATTAAAAAACCTACCGACGTTAAAAGAATTAGTAACAACAAAATATCACGATAAGCAGCCAAAATAAATCAATAATATTAAATCAATCCATGGATTGAAATTGGTCCCATGTGGCAGTCAATGATTGGTGGTTTACATGATAAGAAATGTGCGTTCCAAAACAACTCACCCCGTCAATTATATGGTACCCGCTGGCACCGCAATCTCACAAACAATGGCATCGGTGTCACTCGGCATGAGCCTCTCCGTCCCCAGAGCCACGGCGGCAAAACCGTCAGACGCCGCCCCCGCAAGATTCCAGGCCGCCGCCGCCGCCACCGCGCTCCAGTGGCCCGACTATCGTCGTCGGAGGTTCTCCGGTATCCGGATGGGGGCGGCACCGCGGGAGGGTATATCTGAGAAGGTGGCGGAGAGCATAAAGCACGCGGAGGAGGCCTGCTCCGGAGACCCGGTGAGCGGGGAGTGCGCGGCGGCGTGGGACGAGGTGGAGGAGCTTAGCGCAGCGGCGAGCCACGCCCGGGACCGCCTGAAGGAGTCGGACCCCCTCGAGGCTTACTGCCAGGACAACCCAGGGACGGACGACCCCGAGTGCCGCACCTACGAGGACTGATCAAACCCTGACGATGGCCATCAGGGTTGACTTCAGAGGCACATCGCATGCATGGCCACATGTTTTTTTTTTTTAGGAATAAGATCGAACTTAGTACTAAACACGTAGTAATGTCTATCTTTCGAGATTGAATCCGTTGTATGGTCACTGAAATTACCCTCCTTCACTATTTTCTGTATTTAATATGTATGTATTATTGTTGTCCTGCAACTCTTTCACTTGTTTTAAACTCCGCTCAAATTGCAGTTAGATTAAAGAGGTTTTTTTTTTTTTTTTTTTTGGTTAGATTGAAGGTTATACGCCACATACCATGCAAATATTTTAATTTTAAAATTAGCAAATCTATTATCGGAAAAATGAAACAATTCAATGATTTTGGATCGATCTGTATTATTTATATATTATTTATAAATAATAATATATTTATCAGCATAGAGCAATTTATTTATCATTAAGAGTTCAGATTTGTTCACATAAATATATTAGTATGGACTATGTGATAATTTTAGAAAAAAATTGAATTCACAAGTTTGCTACTGTATTTATGAGTGGCTAGTTAGGAATAGACACATGAAATTTTCAAATGAATATTATATTATATTTGGCTAAATCAGAAATTAATCGTAATATATTATTTTTTAAAAATTTCAAATCAAACAAGTTAAATTAATTTTAAAAGTCGTATATTTTTTATTTATACGGTTTAATTTATCAGTTTGAATTAGTTTTCAATTACCCATGTCTAGCCTCTAGTTAATTTTCATTACAAGAAGGCAAGAATAAAAAAAAAGACAAATTTGAATGAACATACTAAAACAGTTATATGAAAACACATAAAACCAGTAGATAAACATGACAAAAAAATTAGTGGAATTTATCTTTAAAAAATTATGAGATGTAACACACTTTCACGCAAAAGTTTCAAAACTTACTTAACATGTTGGAATAAATAAAAAACATTTTGCTACAAGTGTTCAAATAATTAGGATTAAATATCAATTATCAAATCGTGCACTAACTTAAACTAACATTTTTAAAAAAACTACATTTCAAATTTATTTTTATGTTTGTTTTTTACAATTTTAGTTTTGAGATTTTTCAATTTTTTTTAAGTTGCAAGTTTTTCTCCTATTGGTTTTGTTTTTACGTTTCTCTTTTATAGTTGTAGTATTTTCATGAGTTATTAAAAAACATTTTGAAAAAATATCTAAAGTTTTGTTTTAAGAATTCTGATGTTTTTATTTATTTTTATATAATTTAAATATTTTTTGTTTTGTTTTAGGGTTCAAAAGTTTGTATTTTTGAGTTTTAAATGCTTTAAACAACTTTCATTATCATTTATTAATTTTCTGGTTTTTTTATTTTTAAGTTTTTGTTTTGTTTTGTAGGTTTTAAAGTTGTTATTTTAAAAATTTTCTAAGTCATGCAATTTTTTTAAAAATCTCTTTCATATTTATTTTAAAAGTTTTTTTCAGTTTAAAAGCTTTCACTTTTTATCGGTTTTAAAACTTTTATTTATTTTGAGTATCAAATGTTCAATGTTTTCTAAAATTAAAAGGTACAAAGTTTTAAATTTCTAGGTTTTTTGTTTGTTTTAGTTTTAAGGCTCTCTCCTAAGGTTTTTTTTTTGTTCTACCTTTTATTGTTTTCTTTTTTAGTTTTAAAATCTCCCCTTTTTGTTTGTTATTTTTTCCCTAAAAAATGAATTTTTGAATGTTGTTATCTTGTTTTTTTTTATTTTACCAATATACAGACGATAATTGGGTATTTTAAAAAAAACTAAATTGGCGCTCTATTTAATTTTTTTATATTTTATTTTTTAAAAATTTAAATCATGTTCTATGTTTACTTTTTAATCTAATAAACTTAAAGTTGTACCAAACACATTTAAAATATCATAGCATGAGTTATAAAGATCTACATCTTAGTGGTTGCGAGCAATAATTTTTTTTTTACATACAATTTCAAGCTCTAATTAAATCTTAAATATTCACTCATTATGTCTATATAACCTGATAAAATGAAATATGAAGATATTAATATAATAAAATTAGTTGATGAATTTTTCATTTTACTATTTTTGATTCAAGCTTTATTTTGATTTTTTCTGACTAAGAGCACTCACAATAGAATATTTAAATATTTCAATAAATTTATTTACATGGAATAATATTAATAACAAATTCGACTCGAGATATGTGTATTGATTAAAAATTTTATTAAATACCAAACTTTAAAGCATCTAATAACCAAATTTATTGAAATATTTAGTTATTACGCTCTACCCTTTTTTTTTCTTGTTATAATACATCTTCGTTACTTGACACTGTCTGATCGAAGAAATTCCGATGAAAGAGGAGGAGATTGACGTTGCAGAAATAACTAGTGAAAGACGGAAATAATATATTAATTACACCATGGAGGAGAGGAGTAGATCTGGGTATGCTTGGATGGCTATGGAAGAGAACTACGAGGAAGATGATGATAGAAGAGGATGAAAGAAGGCCCTAGGATGTCGCTAATTTTCTCCACAAACAATATCACTTTCACTATTTTCTCTCTAGGTGTTCAAAGATTGCTTCATTGTGTTGAACCATGCCATGAGAGCTTCTTTATATAAGGTTACGATGGATAAAGAAAAGAGTCATGGGGCTATTGTACACTTCTTATCTGTGGGGAAGGTGCCTTGGTCTCTATGAGCTATGAAGCAAATACCCTTGATTCCTACGAGGGCTATAGAGGATCATGGTTGAGAGGGTCTGATATTTGAAAGTATCTGTGATTTTTTTCACTAATACAACGAATTAGTTTCAATTGATAGTATCCATACGTAATTTATAGTGGAAAAAGACAAATTTTATGAGGAATTGGGTAAATTTTGATCAAACTGGGAGGTTAATGGCGAAAAAGATGATGCAGAAGGGGATTTGGAGCATATAACCACAAACAAGAGCATGTAATCTACAACTTGCAACTGATAACACATCTCTGGAGAAGGCGGTTGCGGCTGACCCAATTTTTTTTAAGGCCGTCGCCCACATATGAGAGCACGTAAGCTGTAACGTGTAAATTTTCTTTAACACACAATTCATTTTATTATTGCCATAAGGAAAATTACACAAGAATTATAACAACATATAATGGATAAATTATTATAAGAAAACAAAGAAGAGCATCCTCCATAAAACACAAAAAAGTAAAAGGCATATTATAAGAAAAGTGAGTATAATCTTGACAAAAGAAACATTTTTGTAGGAAGGAAAGAGAGTTGTGTGTGTATGGGGGAATTTGAGTAAATTTATAAGGGAGGAAAAGGGTAGTGGCCAGTTGAGATGTAGCTATAGGAGAGAGAGAGAGAGAGAGAGAGAGAGAGAGAGAGAGAGAGAGAGAGAGAGAGAGAGAGAGAGAGAGAGAGAGAGAGAGAATATAGTCAATTGGTAAAAGTAATGGGCAGAAAAGTTATTTTGAGAAAAAGTTGCTTGAAAAAATATACAATGTGGCCATATACCTGACTCAGTTAAAATAAAATACAACACAACTTAAAAAGTTACTCATCCGTAAGCTATCATTAAGAGGAAGGCTCATATTAGGGGAAGAGGACAATCTAGATAGGTGGTTGACTACCACATTCTTAATTTCATTGCCCTTAATGGTGATGTTGAACTTTTGAAGTGATTGAATCCACTGAATTAATCAAGGTTTGACATCTTTCTTTGCTAAAAGGTACTTAAGAGTTGTATAGTCAATAAAAATATAAATAGGCAAACCAAAAATATATGCTATAAACTTTTTGAGTATAAACGCAAGCAATTCTTTTTCAGTGGTAGTGGAATTCCTTAGGATATCATTCATAGGTCCTACCATAAACACATTGCCCTAATACAAAAATACAAATCCTTAGGCAAAATCGCTAGCATTGGTTATAATCTAAAACAACAAATCCGGGGGGGCTTACAATAGAATCCAAGAAAACTTAACATCATTTCGTAACAAAGTGCACAAAAGTTTGGTAATATTACTAAAATCCTTGAATGAATCACATATAAAAGCTGACATGACCCAAAAAGGAATGAATATTATGGCTTTATCAGCTTTTATACCCTTATGTGACACAACATGACCCAAAATATGCTCTAGTCAACCATGAAATGATACTTTTCCTAATTAAGTACAAGATTTTTCTCACTACTGTTGGACTTCCTGAGAGGAATCATTATTTGAGCAAAATCACTATCCTCAGTTTAGGTCAAATTACTTGAGGAATTATTAAAAAAACTTTCTCAACATAGCAAAATCATTCATAAAAATCTCACAAATATCATTAATCATATAAAAAAATACTAGTAATGTATCTTTGGAAAGTAGCTAGACATTACACAAACCAAATGACATTCTATTAAAGGCAAAAATGCCAAAGGGACAAGTGAAAGGGATTTTCTTTTCATCCTCTGATGCAACAACAATCTAATAATAACCAAAATAGCCATCTAAGAAACAATAGAAGACATTTCTAGCTACTTTCTTTAAGATTTGATCCGAAGATACACCTGTGCTATAGTCTATTCACATCTTTAATCATGAAATCCCCTTCATTTGACACTAAAATGTGTTAGAAAAACCCCATAACAACAACTCCAAACTTAGAACTTGCTCATCCCGAGGCAATTAGAATTATGAGGCATAGCAAAAGTAAAACAGTGAATTGATATAAGAGCATGTGAAAGAATAAAACATCTATAAAACATATGGTTTAACTCTTAATATCATGTATGAAGTATTGTATTCTCAGTCCAACAATCATATGTTCTCTTGCAAAGACTAAGAAGCAATTGAACCACCAACATTCCAAACAAATTTCCTAATTCCTTGCAATCTCACAATGAGCAAAGCAGCCTCACTCATAGGGTAATCTCACTTCACTCTCTCTCAATCTTTCATGGAATTAAAACTAAAACAAGTGCCTTCCTAATCCTTTTGGTGATTCAACCATTATTCCATTACCCAATTAGTTTTGTCATAGACCACAATGATGGTAAAAGAACAATGCCCAACACATTTCTTATCTATTATTAATGTACAAGTAAGTTCTATGTACAATGCACTCTGAAAATATACAATCGTAACACTTTTTTTTTAAAAGGATTATCTTTGCAATAGTCTATATAACCTTACAAGTGTTTCCTTGATAGATTATACATCTCCACAACCATAACCTTTTTTTTTTTAACAAGGCTTATGCTATGGTAGTATATAACCTTACAAAGTGTTCTTTGATGGATTATATATCTCCACAAGGTTGTTTTTTTTTTTTTTTTTTTTTTTTTTTTTTTTTTTTTTAAGTATACACACTTTATACAACTTGGAATATTGTACTTATTCTAAACAAAGTGGGCTATGACTCCAACTCCACCATTCCAACTATCCAATCACCAATATAGAACTATAGAAGAACTTATTGAAGTTTAATTTCCATGAAGTGAACACTCATCAAAATATATAGCTCTCAATAAAATTATGCTCTCACTCATTCAAGGAATCAAGTTATTTATTCAAAAGTTGTCAATTCATTATGGATCCAAGTCTTTGTTCAAACATATGATGATATCATTCCAAGTACATGAGTTTCATGCATGGGATTAATGAGTAACCATTGGTTCCAAAAGTATTTCATTCTTAAACATGCTGTATATAAACATTTCAAAAATTTTCCTCATGAATTCATCTTTTGATCATGCAACTCCTTTCACCATATAACCAAATCTCATATATGAACAATGCATATCATCATTAATTCCATTGCATCTTCACAAACAACTCCAAACTTGGAGTTTTGCACATTCACAACAACAAAACATACAACCAGAAAAGGAATTATTCAAACCTTCTTCTTCTTTTTCTTACGAGGAGAGGCTGGCTCACTAAAATAATACATCATTTGAGCCATCAATTCACGAAGGGCTAGTACATGCAAAGGTGTTGGGTTTTAAACAAAAAGGGGAAGTTTGAATTAATATGCCTTAAGAACAAGAGATTAATTAATTACATTGATTGACATCCAAATCCCTATTTTCTCCCATAAGAACATTTACATTGCTTAATTTAATTAAATTACAACATTCAAATTGCTAATGATACAAAACCAACTTTAGATACATCATGGATTTACAAAAGAGCTTTTACTGATCACTTTCCCGTGGGTTCGACATCCGGACTTTGAGTCCACTTTATTACTTGTAACGATCCGTATGCTTGCGGAATTGCTAACAAGTTTTTGGCGCCGTTGTCGGGAAAGTAACAAAGTTGAAAGTACATTTTGTGATTGAGGTGGAAGCATACTTATTGTAATTACCAAACTCTGTGTGCGGTATTATGCTAGGTATGTGTTCATTGTTGTTTTTACAGGTGCGAATGAATGAGGAATTACAGGTCCTCAGATTTATGCTAGGTATGTGTTCATTGTTGTTTATAAGTGGCAATTATAAAGTGTGTATACTTAAAAAAAAGAGAAGGTTATGAATTGTGGAGATATATAATCCATCAAAGAACACTTTGTAAGGTTATATAGCTACCAGTAGATAAGCCTTGAGAGAAAAAAAAAAGGTTATGGATTGTGGAGATGTATAATCTATCAAGGAAACACTTGTAAGGTTATATAGACTATTGCGAAGATAATCCTTTAAAAAAAGTTACGATTGATATTTTCGTAAGCATTGTACATAAAACTTACTTGTACATTAAAAATAGATAAGAAGTGTATTGGGCATTGTTACTTTTACCATCATTGTGGTCCATGACAAAAACTAATTGGGTAATGGAATGATGGTTGAATCACCAAAAAGGATTAGGAAGACACTTGTTTTAGTTTTAATTCCATGAAAGATTGAGAGAGAGTGAAGTGAGATTACCCTATGAGTGAGGCCGCTTTGCTCATTGTGAGATTGCAAGGAATTAGGAAATTTGTTTCAGAATGTTGGTGAACGGGGGAGGGCGGGGTCTCCAGTGGAGGGGGGGAAACAACCCATGTCAAAAAGGATGAAGGTGAACCTAAATCCGGGGGGAAAAGGAAGAAAAGAGGGGGGGGGAGGAAAAAGAGGAACATCCCGAAGTTCCTAAGGTGGTGAAGTTAGAGACTCACCACCAGGTTTCTTAATTCAACATTGTAGAATTATCCACCTCAATTAAACCAGGTTTCTTCACAAGAGTCCAAAGAATCTTATTCAATCTCTGTTCGCTCGCCGCCATCTTCTCAATTGCACATTCTCAATCGCCCTTTTTTCTCACCTACCCACCTCCTTGCCTAGGTTGGAACCGCCTATTGAATTGCTGATTGTTCCGGTTATTCGCCCTTGATTTGCATTATTTCCACTTTGATTCTCTGATTATTCGTCCTCCCCATGAAAAATTCGGATGATTCCTCCATCCGGGATTGTAGGTGTTGGAAAATGGATTATTCTCTTGCCTCGTTAGCTATATAGTTAACCTCCTCATTCATATTAGCTGAATATCCTTCCCTGTCTCTCCATATGCCTTTAGTGGACACTCATTCGGAATGTGTAGCCCCCACATTCTTTGCAAGCTTGAGTTACCCTTTGCTACTCTTTGAACATTTAACTTTTCCACCTTTGTGAGCTTCCAACTTAGATTCAACATTAGGATCAAATGTTGGAAAGATTGGCAACGGCGCCAAAAACTTGTTAGCAATTCCAAGCATACGGATCGTTACAAGTAATAAAGTGGACTCAAAGTCCGGATGTCGAACCGGGGCGGGGACAGTGATCAAGTAAAAAGCTCATTTTGTAAATCCATGATGTATCTAAAGTTGGGTTTTGTATCATTAGCAATTTGAATGTTGTAATTTAATTAAATTAAGCAATGTAAATGTTCTTATGGGAGAAAATAGGGATTTGGATGTCAATCAATGTAATTAATTAATCTCTTGTTCTTAAGGCATATTAATTCAAACTTCCCTTTTTGTTTAAAACCCAACACCTTTGCATGTACTAGCCTCTTTCGAGTGATCTAGCCGTGTGTATACCCTAGCTTGGGGGACGGGCAACCCATTATGTGCTTAAGTTGTTTGAGTGTAGATTGGCATCACACCAACCCTAACTAGGTTACAAGCAAGATTACCAGCTTTAAATTATAATCTTAGCAAGTCAAGTCTCTTAACTATCCTAGTTATCAAGTCTTCTTTCGATCCATAATTGATTAACCTTATACAAGATTTAAGGTGGCCGAACTTAAATCTCACATGCTAATTCAAAAGACTTGATAAACATAACGGGGGAATTTCAAATTAACTAACCAAAAAGAAAAGGAATTAAAAAACTTACATCAAATCCATCCTCCTCCATGGAGGTTTAAGCTACCATAGCAAATAAGAAAACCATTGTTCTTACTATGAGCACCCAATACATTTCCCCTCTCTCCCTAATGAACCACCCATCCAAATACATCAAAAATCCCTTTTTGTCTTACAATACTTTGCATAACCGCATCCCCTAACCTTAGACTATTCCCTCCATTAATTCAAACTCGTTTCCCTCTCAAAAAGGTTGAATGAGCATCGTCGAGATCCTTTAATAAAGGATTACAGGGCGTCGCACGGGCATCTATGAGGATTCGCTGATCAAGAAAATACATTGTGCGAACTGCGGTCAATTCATTTGGTCAACTCAATTTCAAATGACCGTTTCAAATGATCAAGCTCTGGGAACTTCTGGTCAACTCAATTGGTCCCGTCATTTCTTTTTGGTCATTTCAAATTTGAAAGGGCGATGAGTAGCATGGGATTGTTTGCTCCTCCCTTCTTTCTTTGGACTTTGTACTTGGCCTGGCTTTCCATTCAAAGACAACAAAAATACCATAAAAGGATCTACTAATGCTATGTTAGGGGGTTAGTTCATTAATCATTCAAATTCATCAAAATGAAGTTAAAGATGTGATCTTTAATCATGAAATCCCCTTCATTTGACACTAAAATGTGTTAGAAAAACCCCCTAACATCTATACATATGTGCTAAGTAACAGAATTAAGTTTCATATAGTCAATACATATGTGCTAAGTAGGAATTAATTCATGCTTATCATTCTAAATAATAGTTAAATGGAACTACTTGAGTCAGAATTACTTGCTTGTCTGAACAAGGGTAGACAACTCTCACAGCTAGAAGCTTGAGCACCTCCTCCTTGACTTTCTTTATGGTAGGATTTAGCCGATGTTGAGCATCACGAACAAGTCTGGTACTATACACAAGGTGAATTCAATGAGTATAGATAGTGGAATTAATGCCCTTGATATTGGCTATCGTCTGCCTAATGGTGCCTCGATATTGCTGCAACACTCCAATCAAAATGACTTTATCTATTGGCTCCAAGAATATTGGCAGCGGCATCATCAAAATACAAAAACTTAATGAATGTAAACAAAAAATGTGGCATTGGTGTCATCAAACGCTAAATCTGAAACCTAGAGTGATAGTAATTTTTAAGTTCTCACCAAATTTGAGGAGTTCCTGTAGTGTCATCAAACACTCGCCAGAGGGAGATGGGTCGATGCCGGGTTGAGGGAGATGGGTCAACGTCGCTGGGGGAGGGGGGATGGGTCAATGTCACGGGAGGAGGGGGGGAGGGAGGGAGAGTGAGATGGATAAAGTGAGTTTTTTTTAATGAATCAGTGTGAACATTTGATAAAAATCATTTAAATTTATAAAAAATAATTTTTTCATCAAATTTTAGCATTAACTTCCTCTAACTTGAAAGAAACCAACACGGGAAAGGTACCTTTTGTGGTGTAAAAAATATATATTTCAACCTCTCAGAGAGTGGCTTCAGCTCTAATTGGGGAGCTTCATCAACTGAGGATTTAAGGAAAACTGGTGGTGGAGGTGCCTCAAACTGGAGCTGCATATTGACTCTGTACTATGTGCATCAACTGGCAATGATGACTCAGTGGAACAATTTAACAACTCAAAATCTGCTTCGGCAATAAGATCAACCTCTTCCTTCAAATTCTCAAGGCTATCCTCATCTTCAAGGAAGGAAGTGGTGGAGCAAAGAATTCAGGTGTAAATTTGTCCACCACATTCAACTCCCCAGCATCATCAAAATGAACCGGCGTCTTGCAAGCATGGAAGACATTCAACTCCAAAGACATTCCCAAAAGATACATAGCTTCAAGATGTCACTCTGACAATTAATCAAGGTATTGGATATGGCTAGGAACGGTCTTCCTAAAATCTCCAGAGCCTAGGAGATAAAAGAAATTGGCTGTTGCATATCCATAGCAACAAAATCTACTGGGTAATAAAATTTATCAATTTGAACTAATACATCCTCAACTATCCCTCTAGGAACTTTTACTGATCGGTTAGCCAATTGAAATGTAATTTGTGTCTTGTTCAATTCCCCAGCCCAAGTTTCTCATATAGTGATGAAAAGGGGAGCAAGTTCACACTACTCTCTAAATCAAGCAAAACTCTCCCCATCTATGATTCCCCAATGATAATTGCAATGTTGAGAGAACTCGGATCTCCAAGCTTCTTTGGAGTCTCACCCATGATCAAGGCACTGACTTGCTCCGTGAGGAATGTTTTGTTCTTCACACTCATCCTCCTCTTTACCGTGCATCAATCCTTAAAAAAATTGGCATATGAAGGAACTTGTTGAATGACATTAAGAAGAGGAATGTTTGAAGGAACTTGTTTGCATATCAATCCTTGTAAATTTGTAATTGGAATGTTTTGTCTTGTTTTGTTTGTAACTTGTTGAATGACATCAATCCTCCTCTTATTTGAAGGCACCGACTTGCTCCGTGAGGAATGTTTTGTTTTGGTAATTGTCTTGTTGAATGTTTTGTTCTTCACGGGCTGGTATTTTCTCCCAAGCTCAATCTTTGTGCTGCTGTTTATGCTCATCTTTAGTTGCCTTTGTCTCTTGTTTATCCTCATTAATCCCCCCTTTTTTTTTAGGTTCTGAGGCAATAAGTGTAGGGGCTGCCTGAACAATTTTGGGATCATCTTTCCTACTCAAGGTAATTACAGCCTCAGCTGTCTCCACATCACCATCATCAACATTATTTACTATGTCTTATGTTGTGCTTCGTGCCCTCTCAATCGTGTCGCTTGTGTTAAGGGGAGCTGGTGCCTATTTATAGGCCGAAGGGAGATGGAAGGGTGAGCGGTGGGGAGGTGAAGAAGTGGCCGGCCGGAGTTATCATGCTGGCTTTTGAAGTGCGTGAAACGACAATTGAAGATGTTAACACTTGGAAATGAATTTCAACGACCACAATTTAAATTCTAAGCCTTAAATTTGATCAAAACGAACGTTAAGTCTGATTATTTGGTAATCTTTGTTAGTTTTTGATTGTTTTTAGGGTGATGGGAATGGCAGCGTAGCCGTGTGTTGGATGAAAGCAAGGACTGCCGGAATTAGCAGCGGTGGTGGGGTGCCGTTGAAAGTTAAGTCTTTTTATTAGAAAAAGACTTAATTGACTCAAATATTTAAATTTTAGTAATTTAATTGGACTAATATTTATTTATTTATTTCGGGTCATTTAATTTAACAGAGGCGGAAAAAAAAACGATGCCGGCTTCCTCTCCCCCCTCCCCGTAACCCGCCATCAGCTCATACCTGTCCGTACCGTACTCGGGTCCCCCCCCTTTGAGTTCTCCATCAATCTCGAAGCTTCTCGATCCCCAGACCTCGCGCGGTCTCTCTGCAGGGACATCAAACCACGAAATCACTGAAGAATGGCGGTGGACGACGTTCCATTGGACGACAAAGTGAAGCGAACCAGAGACCTGCTGTCAAGCTTCTACTCCCCAGACCCCTCAATGGTTCCAAATGCTTCGTCCAAGTACCCCACCTTGGACGCCATCAACACCGCTTCCTTCGATCCCGATCAGTACATGAATCTACTGGTATGTCCGATTCAAGCCTCTCTATCGATCGATGTTCGCCGTCATTGATCCACTGTTCCTTTGATCCTAGATTCACAAAGATCAAACGTTATATGTTTTTATTATTCCACGTTTTTGTCTGAAGTCGTTGTTGCTCTCCGAGGGTTGGTTGTGTTGTGTTGTTTCAATTAGGGAAATGGAATGGAGTTTTTTAGGAACCCTATTTCAGTCATTGGTGGTGTGTGTTTTATTGTCCTCAAGGGGAAAGGAATCAAACTACATGGTAAGAACGCTTAGGGTTGACTGTTAAAAACCGTAGGCTGTTTTTTTTTTTTTTTTGGCTTTTGAAAATAACGGTACAAAACAAAACAAAACATGTTTGGCGATACGTTCATTAACCTGACTAAATGTGTCCTTACTAATAACACGCTAATGATTCAAAACATTTATGTAATGTGAGGACTAGACGTCAGATTCCCTGAAAAGATTTGGTGTAACAAGTCTCCCGTGACACAGGAGATTGCGGCACGTCCCAATTGACCACATGAGATAGGTGATGGGATTGGGGGAATGGAAATGGTTTCTAGACAGTAGATTTTGACAATCCAGAGTTTGAGAGACTGAGATGCCTCTGAAAGATTTTTGTCGCAGGTAATGTTGGTCCTATTACATATCTATAAGATTAGTACATTACTGGATTCAAGCCCATCTAATTTGTCCTCGAGAACTCCACATACACTTAGACCAAAGGCAATGCCCATCTCATCAGATGATGTTGGGATGCATTGATCTTTGTCATACCGATACTCATTCCTGTGTTTTTAACGAAGATGAATAATGGGCCGGAAGAGATAGAGCAAGAAGGTGAAAGAAAGGAGAGAGAATTTAAAGAGTGAAAAAGTATATCTACGCCCTATTCAATACTTACTTCAATTGATCAAAATGAGAATGACCATCTTTGTGGGTTTGAGATGGAATGCCCAATTTCACTTTTAAAAGCTTAGCCACGCATAATGATGATTCATGGTGTTAAAATATGCCCCCTATTTCAGCTCATTGTATTGTCCCAAACAAGCTTGCAATCTTCTAATATTGCCTTTAAATTGCATTTGAAATAAAATTACAGGTAAAGAAGTCAAATTTGGGGGTACTTCTTCAGAGGCATGTTGAAATGGCAGCTGAGATAAAAAATCTAGACACTGACTTGCAAATGTTGGTATATGAAAATTACAACAAATTTATTAGTGCCACAGACACTATTAAAAGGTAAGTTTGCCTCTTTCCATTTGTAAACTTGACCTATTCAATCATCTGAAATAATAGTTCATATATAATTTTGTGGATGATAGCTTGTTTTGTACCGCGTCATCAGTTATAAGTCTTAATGTTTTTTTTTTAAACATAAAGAAAGCAGTGTAAGGGTAAACCTTGGCAGTAACAGTAAAGTTACTGTCTCGTGACTTGGAGGTCACGGGTTCAAGTCGTGGACAAATCTCTTACAATTAAATTAATTGTGAGAGAAAGCTATGTCCATATTGGCCCATGTGACCCGATTCTTTTTTGGACTACGGCACTCACGGGAGATTCTTGCATCGAGTTTATCCTTTAAAAAAAGTAGTGTACTCCATTTTATGCATTTGGTTGATTACTTCTGCAAAATGGATACATATACAACTTAAAGAAGGTTCTAGTTTGACATTCTTCTTTACAGAATGAAAAGTAATATTGTGGGCATGGAATCAAATATGGAACAGCTCCTTGAGAAGGTGTTTGGAACTACTTTACCTGAGTTTTTTTTTCTTTTTTGCATTGATTTTTTAATGTGGATAGTCACTAATGGCTTGGTTAATGTTGCAGATAATGTCTGTTCAATCTAGAAGTGATGGGGTCAACACTTCTCTATTTGAAAAAAGACAACATGTTGAAAAATTGCACTGCACTCGTAATCTTTTGCGCAAAGTTCAGGTATTAGAGGAAGCTATTCAAATCTAAAAGTTGGCCTAGCTAGTTACTGCTGCAGTTGCTTGTTGAACAGAGGCCGCTTTCAGTGCTAAATTCTAATCTTGTGTAAATGAACCAGTTTTTGTGCAAGTTGCTACTATTGTTGCTTTTATTTTATGGCTATTTATTACTTATGAATTGGTAATTTTTTCATTATATGGATATGATGTTTCATTTCATACTATGAATAAGTTTGGATGCTTCATTCTTCATGCGTTAAATACATATATTATTATTATTATTTAGCATTTTTTTTTGTTTGTTTGTAAAAAGAGCAGTTTATATATGACCTACCTACCACACTTGAAAAGTGTATCAAATCAGAATCTTATGCTGATGCAGTCAGGTTTTATATTGGAGCCATGCCAATATTTAAGGTGATTTTTTAAACTCCTTTTTGACCTGGTTCATTGGTTTTGTTTACTTTCTGGCTTTTATGTTTCAATTCCTTAGCATGATATGGTTATTCTTATATTGAGGCTCTAATTTTTAGGGAAACATTTTTTTGTTCTTTGTTTATTAGGCATATGGGGATTCATCATTCCTGGATTGCAAAAGAGCATCTGAAGAAGCAATTGAAATGATTATAAAAAACTTG
Organism: Taxillus chinensis; assembly: GCA_023512835.1. NCBI lineage: Eukaryota > Viridiplantae > Streptophyta > Magnoliopsida > Santalales > Loranthaceae > Taxillus > Taxillus chinensis. Next base: position 49,538,811 of record CM042088.1, on the reverse strand, counting down.
CAGGTAAGCCTTTTTTGCTTTGATGTTTCTTAATGGAGTAAGTTTTTAGTTTCCTGCCAACGAGACACAATTAGTTTATCTCATAAGTGGTTCCATATCTTTGAAAACATTGAGGGTTCTACTCAGTGAGTGAAAGGTGTTTTGTAGCCCTGCTTTTAGACATAGCTGTGGCTTGTAATGTTCCTTGATTGCTTGAATGGGATGTTTGATCTCCCAAGATTCGGTTCTTTTTAATTTTGTCACCACCTTGGTGGTTTAATAAACTGTTCCTTTTCTGATAAAAGGAAGTGGTACCGTATGGTTGACTAGTTTCTTCTATGAATGAGTCGCTTAAAATGGTCTATATCAGAAAAACTTGTTTTGTTGATATTGTTTGAAGCCGTCAACTTCAAATTCATAGGATCACCATATAGTTTGTTGTTCATTTAATTTACTATTATTGACTTATTGTATTGGATTACTTAATTTAAAATTGACAGTAGATTTGTTATGAAACTGTCTGTGTACTTGTTTGAAGTACTTGTAATTTTTATTTTTCAAAAATTTGATGGTGTTGAATCTCTATTTAATGGTGCTTGGGTAGCGGTTTTTGATGGTGTTGAATCTCTATTAGGTTAGAAATTCTTCAAAATTAGGATTCATTGATGCTTAAAGATCCTCAAATGTTTTCTATTTTTGGCTGGGGATCTGTGTAGGAATAGGCTTTGGATTGAAACACTAGTCAAACTTGTCTATTATGTGTAGAGGCTAATAAAATAGTTGTCTAAGGTGTTGAATGTACAACTTTACACCAAGTAGTGATAGTTTTCCATCTATTGAGTCTTTGCTGTTCCAGACTTTTATTAATGCTGTATCTTATGTTTTCACTGCTTCCTGTTTTAGGAAAAGTTGTTTTCGGATTCCGAGTCCATACATGTCAGAGCTGAGGCTGCAGTGCTTCTTAAACAGTTGGATTTCCCGGTATGTTTTGGTCAGTCTGATATTCTGAGTTCTGTTGCTTGCTTGTAAAGTGCTCGCACAAAGAGTTAAATTCACTTAAACACTGAAGCTTCTCAATTTATAGTATCATGGCAGAAATACCTTTTTGGATTTCTGTGAAAAGATGAAAAGTATTGTAATTTTTAGTTTACACTGTTCAAACAAATAGTATTTATATCCACATCATAAAACTTTCCATGCTTATCATATATATTTCATACTAATTTGACCACATTGCATGTCAGGTGGAAAGCTTGAAAGGGAAACTGCTTGAAAAATTGGAACAGCTCTTTACAAATCTTCAGCTCGAGTCTAAGGAAATAAGCAATGCAGCAGATTCTGACAGTCTTTCTAAATTGAAAAATTCTTCCAAATCAGAGTCTACTAGTGTTCATGGGGTAAGTAGAAGATGAGGCAATCTGCATACAAAATTATGGGAATTGATTGTGATAAGAGACTACTCAATACCAGAATCTAGCAAGAGGAAAAACTATTAAATTTCATTAATTCATAACATGCCTTACAATGATGAAAACAAGGAAATAAATAGTACTCAAACCAATAAGTCCACTAACATGTAAACTATCCATTAACCTATCAAGTAACTTCCATTATTTCACTCATATAAAATTACCCCATATCTCTATAACTACATTACCAAACTAACTACCCATTAACACCATAACTTGACAACATGGACGACATGGAAATTAAATCTTCTTTTTCTGGTGAGAATAAGTAAGAAGTGGTGGTGGAACCGTATCAAAATGTGCATCTTTCACTTATGAATAAATAATATTTGGAAGACCTTTTAGGCCTTTCAATTTAAATAATAAATAATATCATCTGTTCTGACTGTAGAATGTCCTTTGGAGTACTCCGATTTGCGTTTAAATTTTTTTGCTACATTTGACTGTCCTATACTATTGAAGAAATGTTTATTATTATTATTATAAAACTATTCTCTGCTGCTTCTTGCCTACTTTATTGAGACTTGGTTGAAATGAATTTCTTAAGGAGATGCCTATTGCAAAATGGAATGGACCTGTTTGGTTGTTATTTTTAAGTCATGCCTAGTAGTTTGTTGTTTGCTCATGTTGTTGGGTTGAATTCTTGATGGAAAGATTTGTTCAAGAAGTATTGCTTTTGTACCAGAACACATGTTTTGAATTAAAGCTGAATGGTCATTTATTTGAATTAAAGCTGAACACATAGTTTCCCATCAAAATTTGTGTGATATACATGTGAAGGGAACTATATGCATGGAGGCGTAGATTGCCTAGTACTGATAGTTTCTTTGCACTTTTTTTTTCTAATCCTTATTCTGTTGCCATAATAACACTTGTGATTTTTTTGTCACCCCATGCTTCTTAATGATCTTTTTTTTAACCCTGGGTATTCCTTTTGTATGGACTAATCCGCTATTTCCATTCTTTTGAATTTTGCTCAATCAAGTCTTTTATTCGTGAATTCACGGATGCTGTCCATGCATATCGAGAAATATTTCCTGACTCAGACAAGGAATTAATCAGACTTTCGCATGACCTAGTCACAAAGTATGTTTGCATTTACAAATTTAGTAGTTTTCTATTATTTTATACAACCTGCTTAAAGATTATTATTTATTTAGAAATGCATGTGTACCAAGAATTTCACTTAGGAATAAGTGGTCTTTGGTTTTTAGGCACTTTGAATTTGTCGAGCAACACATCAAGACACGGACCTCTTCTGCATATCTATTGGGAATGCTTGGTAAGTAATTTGCATATGCTATTATGGGATTTATGATCCTAAGTAGCCATTATGTTTGGAGAGCATTTGAAAATATTTATGTGCATGCCTAGGCTCTTGCACATATATTATTTTACTTTGGTCATTATATGTTATACCATGTATTGGGGCTAAATCTGAAATGATATCTCAAAATATTAAGTTAAGTACCTGTGCTTGTGCAGGAGCTATATGGATGGATGTTCTCCTAATTGATGAAGTCCTACCCGAGGCTGCAGTGCCTGATTTCACTTTGGAGGTGTCCTTTTGTATACTGATGAGACTGTGTCCTTCAACCTCTTTCATCTGCGTATTTAATCATAGCTAACATTTTGGCGCTGAAGAAGTTGAATGCATTGTCTAACCTGGTTTCAGGCTGTCCACATTGCCGTCAAGCAGTACATCACAAGTGTGTTTACCAATCTTCTGCTTGAAATCTCAGGTATTTCTTAGATAATTTCAGATAGGGTAAAAAATCAATAAATTTGACATTAATAGAGATTTTTCTTCTATATGATAATGTTAAATATTAGATTATATTTATCAATTCAGTGACTTTTATTTGGATTGTGGAACAAGTCCTCTGAATCCCATATATGCGTGTAATCCCTCTTCAATATTATCAAAAATCAATTATCTCTTTCTCTATCCTTCAACATGGTATTAGAGCCTGACATTCAAACCTAGGCCTTTCAAAAAAGAAATTTTAAAATAAACTTTCTCAATTTATCTATTTCTTATTTTGTTTTTTAAAAAAGTCAATGTCAAGTCTGCTGTTGCTGGCATCTTTTATCGATTTCTTATATTTTCAACCAACTCCTTCAAGTTTCAACATTTTCTAGTAAGGCCCTCAGACTTTAAAAATCAATCATCTCTTTTCTCAGTATTTCAACAGTTTGCATATGTTCGGTTACATGGAAATTTCTTTGTTGGCTGGAACAGTGCTATGAACAATATTTCAAATTCTCATGAGTTTATAGAAAATGTTTTTAAAAAAAAAACAAATTTGAAATTTGGGAATATATTAAGTTCATCTACATGCTATGTGACTTTGTTTTATTTGTGGATGCAATTTTAATTCTTATAGATAAATAAAGTGGAAATAATTTGCAGGTTTTCCTGAAATTGGATTAGGTCTTTGATCTGTATTCTGTTTGAATTGACAGGTGCAATTACTAAGATTAAAACTAAGCAAACAGAAGGAGGGCAAGAAAAATTGCAGGTTACTCTGGAAGCTAGCAAAAAAGCAGTCATTCAAGGCAGCATGGCTGTCTTACTGGTAAGCATTAGACTCTTTGATTACCAATCACCAGCTCCTTGTTGTTTTAAGAAACTCTCCACGTCAATTGGTATTTTTTCAAGAAAAGAAGGCACGAGTTCCTCTGTGTTCGGAAGAATAAATAGGTTTTTTGCTCCCTTATAATTGTGTGCACACATAAGTCTAGTTCATTATGTCACTTCCCACATAAATTGCATTGTAAACATGTTATTTCTCGTCTCAGTGTTTGATACTGTGAGCTTAGCTGTCCTTGGAATTTTGTTTATATTACTATTAAACTTTGAAGTATCAACCTGTTTTATACTAGAGATGATTGTTGGTTGGGTTGGACGGGTTCAACATAAACCGAATTTTGGTTCTCGGTCAGGTTGGCCAAACCACCCAACCAACAAAAAATAAAGTAGTTCTGACCGACAGTTTAGTCGGGTCAGTCGGGTTAACCCGAGTAAACCGGCCAACATCGTCACAAGCAATAATTATTCTCAGATTCAAAGTTCCAAAATAAAAAATAGAAAAAGTTGAATATAATAATACATCAGATACTTGACAGCTTACAAATATAACATTTTCTGTCATTTTCATCATAACCCCATAATAAATAAACCCATAAGCAGCTGACTCAGCTCAGCCACATCTAGCCGCAAGTCACAAAATATCCATACATCATGTTCAGTGGTTTTTTTTAAAGAAAGTACAATTCAGATCCACCTCCACGGCCCCATCCCTCCACACTTCACAGCCGACCCTTACTCTGCACTTTGCTAACTGTCACATGGCTGTATTCTGCATTCTAAAATAACATTTATGGAAGCATTCTGCAACAACATTTACGGAAAGAAAATGTAGTAATATTATTTATTAATCTCCAGCATTTTGCATTCTCCATAATATGCATTTTTAAAAACATCCATCGCACCCATTTAGTGTGTTCGTGAGCTGGTTTCGTGAGCAGTAAATGTGGTAGCACTAGTTTAGTGCGTTCGTGAGGAACTGTCATTGGCCCGATCTCTGTTTGGATTTTGTTTGTGTACACTTGCTCACGTATATTGCCTGTGTTACTTTTTGAATCATGTTTCTACTCTCGTTGGATTCACGCAAACTCTATCTCACTGACTGCTGTCCTGGCCTTAATATTTTCCATACCGTGTTCTCTTTGCTGTCCTGGTCTCATGATGCTAGTCAAGCCTTGTTGAAATTGGTTTATGCATCTCTCTATATGGTTTAGTCATGCTTAACATTATATGTTGCCATGATGCCAGGAAATAAAATGTAGTAATATTATTTATATATGCTTGCTTATCAGGATTCACCACTAGAGCCCAAATCCCACAAATGCTTGCTGTCTTAAGGTCCCAAATCCCAAATCCCAAATCCCAGGAAATAAGATGTAGTAATATGCTTGCTGTCCTAAGGTGCCAAATCCCACAAGAGCCCCACGGCTCCAGGTTCAAATAAAATGTTATAATATGCTTGCTATTTATGTACAAGCAATGGTGGGCGTGGGTGGTATATCTACCAGACAGAATGAGAATAGAGCTTATATAACTATAACAGACAAAAAACAAGAACAGACACCTCATATACCTGCTGTCCTGAGTAGCGAGAACTGAGAAGACTTATTAAAGGTGTTGCAGCTGCATGGCCTGCACTGCCTGACCCATCAACTGCATAAAAAATATAATTAAACGCAAAAGGTCCAAAACTCATTGCTGAAAAAGAAGACAAAAAGCAAGAAAAGATTTTTTTTTTTTTAAATTAAACACATCATCATGCAGTACTTTCCTCAATTATTTTTTCTCATCTAAAAACATTTGATAAATGTCTCTACCAATTGTGAACCTTGATGGAAACCCAAACTATGTAAATTGGTTTTTAATTCTATAATGCTCCACAAGTGATGATTGTTTTATAACATAGGTGACTTCGGTTTATTTTGGGCCACTGCTATATTATAAAAAAAAATTCTGCTCCAGTTAACTAAAGAGTTATATTACACTCTAGGTTTTATGCTATCTTTGTTAAATTTTTACTTCAAATTTTGATACCTATTTAGTTCGTTTAAAGCTAAATCCAACCCTAAATATTTTTCTATTGTTTGGTCCAGGACTTCCGTGGGCTTCTCGAAGACAATTCAGAGCTATTTGTGAAACTGAGAAAGTTGATTGTCGATTGGGTTCAGGAGGGATTTCAAGACTTCTTCAGTGCTCTTGAAGAACACTTCATGTTACTCTCAGGCCAAAGCAATTCAGCCAGTCAAGTTCAAGGCTCAACTGGCCTAACACAAGGGGACAAAGTTCTTGCTGGGATTGTTCTTGTTCTGGCTCAACTTTCTGTTTTCATCGAACAAACTGCTATCCCTAGAATTACTGAGGCAGGGGATGAGTGAATAACCATACTATTTCTTTGATATATTATTTTCCACACGTGCAATTCTCTTCATAATGTCCGTTTTCAAAATTTCAGGAAATAGCTGCTTCTTTTTCTGGGGGTAGTATACGGGGTTATGAGCACGGGCCTGCTTTTGTTCCAGGGGAAATCTGTCGAACCTTTCGGTCAGCTAGTGAAAAGTTTCTGCATCTTGTATGAGTGAAGACTTATTCTGGCTTTGAATTAATATAGTTTCTTATTGGAATGCTGCATCAAAATGGCTGTTTGTTTTTTTAATGATCATGACTGAACAGAATTTATGGTTGTGGCCAATAAAACAGTGGATGAGTGATGTCAATGTGACATTTTTGAGCCTTTATAAAATTTATTTTTTCTGATAAAAAAGTTTATTTTTGTGATGCCAATGTGACATCTTAATGGCTACCCTCTGTAAGCAGTTAATTTTTATAGATTTGACATGTGAAAATCCAATCGTGTTCTATTGTTGGCAAAATTAGTTTGTTATAATTGAATCTTTCCTTTTTTTCATTTTTCTCCAATATGATAGAAGCTAGCCATAGTATTACATCTATTACGATTTTAAAAAAATGATAGAGGTTAGCTAATGAAATTACAATTTTACATCTATTATATATTATTGTTTATTGTTTTTCTATAATAGCATCTTACTTTTCCATTCCTGCAGTATATAAAGATGAAAACACAGAAAATATCAGTTCTTTTGAGGAAGAGATTTACAACACCAAATTGGATCAAGGTCAGTAGGTGGATAGTAAATTTAATCGGTTTCTGAAGGAAACATCTAGGATGGAACTGTTTGTTATCCAATTATCTAATAAAAGCTGAATATTTAACAGCACAGGGAGCCAAGAGAAGTTCATATGTTTGTTAATTTATTTCTGCAAGAGGTACGCATATAAGTCTGTTGCTTTTGGAAATTTTATTCTTTTAGTAGAGACAAATTTTCTCTCATTCTTAAATTTCTCTTGCACTAGATAGAAATCATTGAAACAGAGGTGAAGCAGATTTTGCCTCAAAGGGTTGTCCGCCACCATCATCGCACTGACAGCAATGGAAGTAGTGCATCTTCACGTAGCAATCCATTAAGAGATGATAATATTGGCCGCTCAAATAATACGCAAAGAGCTAGAAGTCAGCTTTTGGAAACCCATCTAGCAAAATTGTTTAAACAAAAGTTGGAAATTTTTACGAAAGTTGAATATACACAGGTAGTGGTAGTAATGGTGAACTAGAATTTACTAGCACTGATGCTGGTGCTATAAACTAAACTGGGCTTGTTTGTAACTGCAGGAATCGGTTGTAAATACTGTTGTTAAACTTTGCCTGAAAAGTTTACAAGAATTTGTCAGACTTCAGACCTTTAACAGGAGTGGATTCCAGCAGATTCAGTTGGATGTTCAGTTCCTGAGAACTGCTGTAAAGGAAACTGCAGAAGATGAAGCGGTAGATTTCTTGCTTGATGAGGTAATAGAAGAAAATTATTAATGCTGATTCTCTTATGCCGATTTCTGTACATATGTAGTCGATTCAAACATATGGCTAAATACAAATAAGAAGTCTAAGCTCTAGACCTTAAAATTGTCGGTTTTCTACTCTTCATCTTCTGCTTATTGTTGCAAGCATTTGATTCATCGCCTGTTGATACCAGGTAATTGTTGCTGCCGCTGAGCGCTGTCTTGATCCAGTTCCTTTGGAGGTTCCCATACTGGACAAACTTATACAAGCAAAGTTGGCGAAAACTGGAGAATAGCCCTCTATTGTTTCATAATGCCTGGCAAAAAAGAAGGTAGCCAGGTAAAATTTGTTTATAATATTATCTTTATGCACCATCACATAGCTAAAATTTTCTAGTTGTATGACTGGAAATTTTGATCGGGAAGCAACATGTAAAATATGTTTTCCACTAGTGGAAGCAATGTCGCTGCTAAAAATCATAATTTTTTGAAAATTCAGCTTGAATTCCTTTACATTTTAGTACTGTACTGTGAATCCTGTTTCTGGCGTCTATATGTCATTTCGATTCGTATGACTTTGACTTTGTAAATTAACTTAAGAGAAATGATAAACTAGAAGAATTTGAATTGGGCTTTATTATTTTTGAGCCAACCATAGTTGTATTAGTTTATTAAGCTGTGAGCTTTAAATTTAGTTAGCCTTTATATTATACTAGAGTAATATACAAATGATAATATTGTTCTAAAAATTGTGTTTTAATCACTTTATTGTTAGTGTTCTGAAAATTAGAGTGGTGGCTGCAAATTCTGGATGCTCAGGGATTAATTAGATGATTAAATATATGAAAAGTAAGTTTAGAAAATAAAGGAATAATGAACAAAGTGCTATAACACTTATAACCAATAAATAGCATTGAATGTTTAAGTATTTAAGGTTGATAATTCAGCAAAAGCAAAAACAGAGAGTTTGATGGTAATGACAATTATAGGATAAAAATTAAATGACTTAAATAGAGAAATGTGATGAGAGTTTTGTTTGACTGCAATATGTCACAAAAGAAAAAGTTTATTTGATGATTGTTAGACTTTTTTATTATATGAAACAAAGTGTTGAATTAATAAAAAATAACATACATAAAAGATTAGTGTTACAGCTATAGATTGCATATGAGAGAGAATCGCTTACGTTATTTTTGTCATTTAAGATGTAATCCAATGGATGCACCTATTAGTAAAATGAACCTAATTCTAGGACGTGGAGAAACCAACATCCTCTCTATTATCTTTTTACCCCCTCCTATGGAGATCACAATTAATATTTTTACAGCATGGTCTAACGATCTATCATGCATTTGTACTACTTCATTATGATTGACTAATATTTTAATTGATAAACAACCTAGATTTGCAGACATAAAAGAATTATAGTGAGAACAAAATCGAAGAAAGTATGCTAATCCCAAACCCATACTTGATTGTGTTGCGAGCAAGAGTGTGTTCAATGTAATTGAGACCTCCATAACTAGAATCTAAAACAGTCGTAATACACAAGATGAAAAAAATCATCTTAAATTTGCAATATCAAAGCAGTTACGCTAGAAAACCATTAACAAATTCGCAATTGGAAGAAGAAACTCTAAATTTTCAACTTAGAATTATCAAACTACATAACTTACTAATTTCTCTCAAGATTTAAAGAATAATAATGAAGATTAAACAATTCACAAGCATCGATTTGGGATTTCTATTCAAGTAAGGTATAACCTAGATCCTTAATCCTAGAAAATAGCAATGTCTCTTCTACCTCAAATCTTGGATGAAATTGAAGTAGGAAAAAAGGGTAACAGGTAGGCAAGCCGTGGGTCAACTCCATCCGACGAGATCCACTCTCTCTACAAGAAACGTTGCCGCCAATGATGAGGGTTGTGGTATCTCTGATGAAGGTTGTGACGAAAGAGGTTGATGCAGCCAATGATGAATGAGGGAGTGCGATGAGTGTGGCTCCACTAATAGCAGACTCCCTATATTTAACTTTTTCTATAGAGTTTGTACAGTATTTTCCATATTAGAAATCACTATTTACTCCTTATAATTATTAAATTATATATAAAAAAATCTCACCTCTCTCCTCACATTTCTCATAATATTTATTTTTATTTCATATTAAATTATAAAAAATAATTATTAAGTAAAAATGGTATAAAAATATTATTTTAATGATATAAATAGTAATTTAGGAAATCTACTGTGGTGTATATTTATATAGGAAAGCAAAAAATAATTTAAATCTATAAAATTAGGAAAAATGATAGAGAAGCTATTGTTAGTTCCTTAATTAGGGGAGAAATTACGGTAGAGACAAGACAGAGAGGGAAAATTGAGGCATTTTTGGTGAAATGATTTTTAATTTAAACTAATTGGATTAGGAATATGTAACAATAAAGTTGCTTAGCTTTCATGATGAAAAGTATATGCTTATTTTTTTACGTATATCCAACACTTTATATGTACAGTGATGCTAACTATAAATTCAATAATTTTTAATTTGGGTTATTAGATTAATATTTAATAATTTATATTAAATTTTTATTTAATTGTAGTCTGTTTAGTTTTTCTATATTTGTTTTGAAAATTGAATTATTTTTAAAAATTATGGGTTCAAATTAATTTTTATCACTTATAAATAGTTTTAAATTCATCATGCTTATTGTTTTTAAAAATAATTCTATTTTTTTAATAGTTCAAATTAAAGTTCTCACGATAAGTAATTGATCTCAGGTTCTCATTGCAGCAAAACTAACTAACTATATATATATATATATATATATATATATATATATATATATATATATATATGAAAATAAAAGTACATATAAGTTTATAAAAATATTTATTAAGGTATTTCACAAACTTAAAAAGTAAGGGCGTTTATAGTTGTTATCCTACTATTTTTTTTTACTTTTAAAAATTTAAATGAGCGGAAAAAATAAAAAATCATTTTAACCTGATAAATTAACCGACCGGAAATTGAATAAATTAAAAATCAAATAAACCGATGTTTATTTGGGCAGGTTGAATAACTTGTCAACCTGACTGAAAAGCGAATAAACCAATTAGATAAATAGTGTAACTCGTCCAACCCCACTGGTGCATACTTTTGGATGAGAAATTTTCTTTGACATGGTAAGAAATATAAAGATTTTGTGATTGCGGACTTTCTAAGTTTAATTCAAAGGTATTTTTGATGATAACAATTTGTTTGATTTGGTTTGTTGGGATTAGAAATTAAATTTTGTATTCTAGATTGTATTGATGTTGTGAATTTAAGATGAAAATTGGTGATGCTAAGATTGAGCAGAAAAACTGTTAACTTGATTTAACCTGACAAACCGATCGACCAAAAACTGAATAAACCGATTTGGGTGGATTGAGCAATTCTATCAATCCGACTGAAAACCGAAAATTCAATTTAGTAAAGTGATATAACCTACTCAAACCGACTATTGATCACCTCTAATTTAAATTATTTTTTGTTTCCCTATATAAATATATATCATAATAGAATTTTTAATCACTTTTTATATAATTTAAATAATTTTTTATTTTTTTAATAAATTTTTTATAATTTAATATAAAATAAAAATACAAATTATGATAAACGTGAAAAAGAAATATGAGAAATTTTTTTATATATAATTTAATAATTATAGAAAGTGAACAGTATGTTTCAATATATTGGAAAATATTGTACAAATTCTATTAAGAAAGTTAAATATAGGACTTCTGGTGTGAGGATGGTTTTATGACTTTTTATTTTTTTATTTTTCAAAATAAAAAGAAACAAACTTCTATAATTCTATAGGAAATTTTGCTATTAGTGCTCTAAATTAGAATTAGTTGAAATTCGGTTTTGAGCTAACTTTTAAATGAGTTTAGCTAAAAAGAATTAATTTTATTTTTGAGTTGAATTGAGGGCAACTTTGCTCATATATAATCTTAGTAATATTGTCGATTTAATTAAGCCATGAAAAACCATAATTTACTCGAATCCTAACGCCGCTGGCTCATTTTAAGTGATATCAAAATCCCTAATCCGTCCATATATTTCTCATCCCAAAAAGAAAGGGAAGAAAAAAACCCGCCTCGTGCAAGTCCACTGACTCGGTCAGAGCGCGCAAGTCCACTGATCCTGGATTTATATAAGTTATGTATGTACTCCTATTGAGATTTATCAACTGGCAGTGCTAGATACAACCGCGCTCGCGACATCTTTTGCGTCCCCGGATGACGTGGACGCAAAAGACTCGGCGAGCTTTCAAATCATCTGCTCGAGCCCCTGCTCGAAGAGTGCTCGAGCTTAGCCTCGAGCCAAGATTTGAGCATGGACTCAAGCAGATATGCTCGAGACATGCTCGAACCTCTGCTCGAGGTGAATCTCGAGCAGGCGTTAATCATCTCTCCCATGGCCAGGTCGATGGGTTTCCGGGTTTCATCGACTGTAATTTCCGACGAAAACTTCAAACGGCCATAACTTTGCATACAGTAGTTGGAATTAGGTCTATTTTTTTTATTTGAAGGTATCGATGAAAGCTATGAGCCCATGGTCGGAATTAGGTCTTTTTTTTTTTTTGATTTCAAAGTATCGACGAGAGCTACGAGCCCAAAATCCCCAAAGGGGATTTTCCGCCTTCGGATTTCCAAAAAAAGTACTTTAAGGTCTTCAAAATCAGATTTTATGCCATATTTCTGCCTCTTTCGTCCAGATTCACACAGCTCGAGCCTCCTCCCTCCCTTCCCTGCGTTCTTTCTTTCTTTCTATCTTTCTATGGTGTGCTGCGCGTTAAGTTTTAAGCTTTTTTGCTGCCGGTTCCGCAGCGAGGACGCAACCGCGGTTGCATTTAGTGTTTTTGTTTATCAACCGGTAACTACACAAATAAAAATAAAATAATTATGAAACTTTTAATGTAGCATATACTTTCATTTATGATAGAAAAATAATGGAAATGAAATAAAATTTACATTAATAAAAATTTAACACACACTAACCCTGGATGAAATTTTAAAAAGGGGACAAGAAAATAGAGAAATTTGAAGGACTGTGAATAAGTCGGAAGCAAAAGCGGTGGAGGTCTATGAACATATTGAAAGAGTGAAAAGTTAGCTTTAAAAAAAAAAGCCACACAATAGAGTAAAAGGAATTCAAAAAAATAGTGAAATGTATGCCACGTTCAACAGCCCTGTTTTAATCCCACGTTCAATAGCTAAATTCTTATGCTTCCTAACAGAAAAAACGAGCTACCAGGGAAAACCATCCTCCCTGGACATGAACCTAAAACCCCCCAAGTGCTCGGGATTTTAATCCCAATGGATGCTTCCACCTTCCACGACCATCGTACATGATGAGGGCACTGACATCGGACACGTAGCTAGCTTCCATGGTTACTATTACTAAACACGGCTTTAGAAGTTGTGTTCTTTAGTAAAAACGATAATTACTATATGATAACGGCTAAAACAAACATTGAATTAAGTAAACTTGAAACTTACACGAGAATAATATGAACTGGCAAATCACCATACGCAAAAGAAAGGAGAGATAGAAACCAAGTCAACAATAATTGTTCCAGTCTACCCACATATACCAACAACAACGTAGGCCAAACATGCTGACGATTGGGCTGCGTTAAGGAGTCCTAGAAGCATGAACTGCTATTCTTCTCTGAAAATTGGCGCAAATCCCAAACAGCCTATATGCTCTTGCAACGTTACAACAGGTATGGTTTCATAGTACATTGGCCATTAAGGGACGGTTTTCAAGTTCTAGGAAACATATGGTGTATATCTGAAATAAAATTTCTTTAGGGGTTGGTGCAATGGAGTGACCCAATCATCTTTTCATTCTGAAGCTCCATCTTTTATGGTGTAAAAGTGCAGCATTTCTTCCTCTACTGGATGAGTTTTGCCAGCTATGACCAGACAGTGAAGAGGTGCTCCAAAATCAACGGCGAGCAGCTGCCTCATGGACCCGGACACTATCTTCTGATCTTCATATCCCAGTCGCGCAAGGCCAACACAAGTAGTGTCTTCATCGTAGACTGCACCAAGATTTAGAACCACAACACAACACATTAGAACCGGCAACATTATATTTCTTCAAAAACTAAATCATTTGCAGCTATCCATGGACTATGATGAGCCCCCAAGCAAGAAAAAGGGCCTTTAATACAAGGACGGTACAACACACCAATATATGAATCACTGTTGTAATTAGATCATTGGAAAAAAGAAAAGAAAAAAAACTTTCCACAAAATTAAATTTAAATGGGAACTTCAATTCCTTAGGCAAAGTGAAATCTAAACTCCAAAAAAAACAAAAACAATAAACAACAAGCCCATTAGTCATTAGTCATCAATAATCCAAACTTCATTGGATTGTGTTGGAGAAAACAAATTCAACATTAAAAAATCACAATAACCTATGTGTCACGATAGGTTCATCCATAAATAAAAATAGGATTCAACCCATAAAAAAAAAACCATAACTCAAAGGCCATTTGATTGGCAATGAAATTGAAGAATACCAAATAACTTTTGATATTGCCAATTATCAAATAATAGGTATACTTCTCCATATTGAAATTTAGGCTTGTGACTTGTAAGTGGATTCTTTATTGATACCCATATGAATCCTTCTATTATTTTGATGGAACCATTGACAACATAAAACTCACCAAACCTGAAACACAGATCAATTACCTTGTGCAGCTAACAGTGCCAATAGGGCATCTAGTAGAAGATCACATTAAGGACATCTACCTTGTTTCTTACCAAGGCTATGAAGCTCAGTATATTAATTTGAGTTTGGGTTGTATAACTTGCATCTCCCAACATAATGCAACTTCTACTTCCTAACCTAAAAATCTAGCCTCTAATTTTATAAACCACAAGCAGATTAGTACTAATCAAATAGTTTTTATCCTTGCAACTGTAGCAAGAGCCACATTTATAAAGAAAAGAAAATTGCATGTGAGAACATCAACATAACAAGGTGGAAATTGTTAAGAATTCAAATATTGATGCTAAAAAATGAATGGTAGAATTTTATGAGTCTTACCCGATTCTCTACGGGATTGCTCTACCTCTAGGAGTTGTTCAATAGCTGTGTTGATAGTCATGTATCTAGGTGGTTCATACTGCTTTTTTCCTCTATATATATAGATAAAATGCCAAACAGAAAAATATTATTAATTATGAAAACGTGATAATACAATTCCAAGAACAACCATAATTCAAGGAGGAAACAAATCTAAATCATGAAATAAATAAATATAAATAAAATACAGACCTGCACAAAGATTCAAGTGAAGGCTCCTTCACACGGATATCTGCATTTGTATTATTTTCGGTTAGTTTTCTAAATTGGACAGCACTGACATCTGATACAAAACTAGGTTGTCATAATGCTGTCAAAATCAAAAGGAATATAACAAATCAATTTTAGAAAAATTGTAATGAAGCAATATATAGTATCCAGGCAACAGTTATCTACTGGAAAACAGCCAAAATGTTACTAGAATATCCTGTCATATGGAAATCTTTTGAGACACTTAATATAGTCACAAAATGTTAATAGAATAAAAAAATTGTGTTCCACATTCTACTCAATGATCATGCATAACATGCTGATGGTTGAGGGTTTAAAATTAGACAATTTTGCGCAATATAGACAGGTCAACAATTAAAATATTAATTGCATCAAGAGTTGTAAGTACCAACATTTAACATCAAGACTGAGCATAAAAATTCCACGTCAAGAAAATAATAAATCAATAATAACTTAACCCTTGCTATAAATTTAACCTGACCCCTACAAAGAATTTGATTGAACTGAAAGTTGCATCCATATAGGCACAAAATTTCAGTATGTATTGTCATGGTCCAAGAAGTTCCAAACTATGTACATCATGATCTCCATACAAGAACTACTGGTCGAACTATATCAACTAAACCCATGAAGATAATAAACTCACCTAACAGACAGAGAGTATGCAGCCCAAGTGCACGGTTCTTTTGAATCTTCTCATAAAAGCTATCAGGTCTCCATGTGTCAGTAAAGAACGGGATTGAAATTGTCTCTCCATAACGATAGAGTTGTAAACCACAAATTCCAACGGCATTCATCACTGATGCATTGTGTACCACCTTGACTTCAATCCCCATGTTCTTTGCCCGAACAACAAGATCACTGTGTGTTGTAGCTCTTTTATCCAAATCCCAATATGCAAGAGAAAAAGGAGATAGATGGAAACCAAGTCAGTTTAAGTGTAGCTCTACAATACGTTCTTCCAATCTACCCTACAATGCCAATTGCAAACTACAAAGTAGGCCAAAAAATAATGACAGTTGGCCTACTTTAAGCAGTCCTAGAAGCATGAATTGCAATTCTTCTATGGAAATTGGTGCGAACCCCAAATAACCTATATGCCCTTGCAACGTTACGACAGGTACGGTTTCAATGTACATTGGCCATTAAATGTACATGACATGACCTGTTTACAAGAATTTCACATGCACTCAAATATATCAATCAACATAATAGTAATAATAATAATAATAACCCAAATTAATGATGAATAGAGGATAATACGTATAGTACCCAAAAGGGTCTCCAACAACAAGGAAAGCCACATCAGATTCGCAAGCTTCCTCTAACATATCATCTGTCTTTTCCTCTACGGCTTCCCTGTCGGATATAGTGATCGGCTTCTCATACAACTCCTCCTACAACATAATATTAATGAAGAAAATAAAAATAAATTCAAGCAATTGATCAATGAGGTATTAATACTATATTAAGGTCCTATATTATCTAAAGCAAAGAAGCAACATTGGAGTGGAGTAGAGAAGGTGCGCGCGGGGGAAATAACAAACCAGAGTTGAAATCCCATGGGGGGAGAGACCAAAAGAGAGGAGAGAAGTGTAGGCCTCCAGGTAAACCTTGGAACATCTCTTGACAACCTCAAGACCTTTGAGGGTGATGTCTTTCTCGTCTCCCAAACCCAGCCCTACTATGTACAACATATCCTTCCTTCCTTCTACCCTCTCCCTTGTTCTGTAGCTTCTATCCAAGGCATAATATGATCATATCAGCTATTGTAAGGAAAAAAAAAACAGATGGTGTTTCCTCATTAAATTTAAACCTCAGATCAAGATTGAAAAACGAAAATAACAAAATTAAAACTTTTTTTTCACTGATTATTAGAATATTTTAATAATTCTTTTTTATGTTTATGTTTGTCATATGCTTTGAAATTTGACACCAAAGCACATTAGAAGAATTCTCAATACACTGTAACACTGCAAGCAGCAGAGCAATAGCTAGGTTCCTAATTTGGGCTCAATAAAGAGTAACTCTGCAGCAGAGCCCTTCTCCTAATTCATCATTCGAGATTTCAACTAAATGGTTGACGACTTGTTTAGAATCAATGTTCTGAAAAAACGGGATTAATCGCCGATTTACGTGCGGATTAGTTGAAAAGATGGGCAGCTCGCTGAAGAAGAAGAAAACATATCTTACATATCGTATCGCACGCACGCGACGGCAGCAGCGATCTCCCTTGACGGGAGCGACGGGTCGGACGACACGAAGTGGCACGACCTCCTTTGCTTCTTCTCGGTCGCCGCTGGAGGCGGCTACGGGACGCGAGATTCGCAGCGGTTGGAGGCAGGCGCACGGCGGGGATCGGTGGTGTCGTCGCTTGGAAGGCGACGGCGAGGTGCGTGGAGTGCGGCGTGTTATTTTTGAAAATAGTATTGCGTTTGAAAATATGAATTTAAAAATATTTTTGGTGATGAAATTAGGTTTCATAATTTTTTAAAATAACTTTATTTTAAAAAAACTTTTTTGTGTGTGCGTTTGCGAATTTGATAAAAATAATCCTGTATTTTTTGAATTTTTTATTAAAAATAACAATAGCTAAAATTTTATCTTATTTTAAAAAAATATTATTCATTTCATTTTTTATAAATTTTATATTCTATTAAAAATATATTAATAATATATATAATATTTTAATATAATAAAAAAGGATTGAAAATGGGATATTGAAGATTTTAAAAATAAAATAAAATTTATGATAAAATTTTAATAGCAAATTTTTTTAAAAAAATAAATTTTAGAGGAAGAAATATAAAAATCCATGTGAATGTTCTTATAACTTATAATTATAGGTGGTGTATGTTTTTATTAGTATTTGATAAAGAATCCTGTTTTACATTCTCCTTCTTATACTATAACTAATATATATTTTTTTTCAAATTACTTTCTAAAATTTATTTATCTTCTAAAAAACTCCTACGTCTCATACCTTACTACTATCACTATTATATATATATATATATATATATATATATATATTACTTTTTTCTCTGGCCTGCATTTGCAATCTTCACTACTAACTCTCTATTTCCCCAAAGGTAATATTTTTTTTCCCCAATGGTAACTTTTTATATATCAATATTATGATTCATAATTTGTGGGTTTGGTGTTATAACTCTGTGGTCTGTTTTCAAAATTTGATTACTATTTTCTAAAATTGCGAGTTCATATTTATTATAAAATTATTTAATTTTATAATTTATTTTTTAAAATAAATTAATCTCATAACTATTTTAAAAAAAAACTACTTCTAAATGTTTTTTTTTAAAATATAAATTCAAATTTTTCAGGAGACGAATATAATTTTAAATTTTTTCTATTTTATTATCCATATCTATTATTTTTTTTATTTTTATGAGATTCAATTTAAAAAGTATGCTCTTTTCAAAACTCATTCTCTTCTATTAAATTAAAATTATTTTCAAATTAAAATTCAACGCGAACTCTAATAGAATATAAAAAATAAAAATCAAAACTTATACCAAATTAGGTATATACATGTCATAATTGAATGCTTCTTTCATATCCATTCCCCATGTATTGCATTGTTGGATTTACTTACATAATGTAAGTAATTCATAGACAATAAAACTTTTTTTACGCGATATACCTAAACAATCTTATTACATTAATAAATATGTACTTGTCAAGGTGACAAAAAAACAAGCAAAATATGTAAATAATAATAATAATACCAACTTTCCGACAAAAAGTTAATAACTTTTTTGGATTATCCTACCTATAACACATTTTTAAAAAAAATGTAAATTCAAACTCAATTTATGTTTTTATATACCATTGTTATTAGAAGCAAACTACTGATCTTTTCTTCCACACATAGGTCAGTTAATAACTTTTGTGATTTTAATACCCATAAATTTCTGCAATGATATGATAACTGACTATGAAATATCATTCAGGGCCTTACGACGCATAGCATTAAATTTTATGATGATAGATACTAAACTCGAACTACACTACTTCTTAATGCCATTTCGCGATGATGCAAACTTCAAATGCACTGTGTACGTACATACAAACCAAATCACACGCCTCACACCCACACGCCACCACTAACAAAATTAATGTCATAGAAAACTACATACCAACAACCAATTAAAATGTCATAGAAGTTCAAGCGTGGCTGGGGATTTGCCAAAAAGCCTGAATTATGGATACTGATCTTTCTTGGATAACTTTAAGCCTGTGATCAATCTTCACCGGGAAACAATGGTGTCAAATGCTGATGTGAGGTAGAGAATGAACAGAACCATAACATCCATCCATATGGAAAAAGCATTAGCGAAGCTTGGAAGAACTCAGTGATTGTGACCAGGCAGATGAACTTGAAACTGAAGTCCAGAAATAATTGCAACTTTAGATGAGTCAAATCACAGAGAACAGAACGAAGATTGCTGGCATGTGAGACAGTACTGCTATAGTCTGTGTAGTGGAATCACGAGCCAAGAAGCCTGAACTTCTGCAGCAAGTAAATTACAGAGAAAATGACAGTATCCAGCAAGCAACACATTACTGCTGTAATCTATGCAGTGGAACACACACTGCATAGATGCTTAAATGGCTGCAGGAGATGCAAACTATAGCTACTGATTTGAAATTGGTCATTATCTGACAACATTAAGCACCCCTCTTGCAGTTGCCTGTTCAGACAGGAGAGTGAATTCAGAGTTTTATAGTAAGTTTTGAGATTAAAAATAAGCCAATGATACAGAAATACCTCAAAGAAAGAATTAAAATTAAGACGGTGAAGGAATCGCCTTAAAAATGGAGCCCGCTGACTTCCAGCAAGTCTGCTACTACGCAGTATTGTGTACAAAGAATTAGATTTCTTGTTGAACTCCTGAAAAATGAAGCCAAAACGTGAACTGCATTGCTATAGAACACTAAAAATGAAACATGATTCTTGTGAAAGAACGAGGATTCTAGAACAACCTTGCTAAAAATAATAAATATACAGTTAAAATAATTTTATTAAAATTTCATTCAAATATTGTCAAGGCTATCCAATTCATTTATAAAAAATAAAAATAAAAAACTTCAAATGTGAACTTGGGATGTGTACACAAGTAATTTGCAGCAACATTCTAAAGAAACTTAGCAATTAGAAAGAAATCATGCCTCCGTTATTTGCTCTAGTTTAACAACATTTGAACTGTTTCCTTGGTTCTCAATGCTCCAGCAGAACTGCATGCAAAGTTTCATGATACCTTCAAGTATCCTCGATACGGAACCAATATCCAAGAAAGACTGTGAAATCAGAGCTGACAAGTACCTGCATACATAATATCACATAAGTCACATCGACTCATTCATTCTTTCACATTAGCATGTTTCCTATCATTTCCACTTTTCTCTCCCTCCCCTATTATCTTCCTCTGCTGTATCCTCTCCAACTTGGTCAAACCTCCTTCATCCTTCTTCAGTTTAGTAAACACAAAAAGCAATCTATTCTTATTATTAAAAATTAAAGAATAGAGAATAAGAAAAAAAAAATAGGAAAACAAAAACAATAGATAAAATACAGGAAAAAAAATCCAACATGTTCAATATGATTATTCAAACCAATTCTAATTCTTAATATGATTTTTGCATCTGCAAGGAATAAATGGTGTAGGAATATTATTATATTGATAGTATTAGTGGGCTTGGCCTATTAAATTAAAATTGGTGAAGGGAACAAATCTTACCTTATTATATATTTCACTGTTCTCTCATAATAAAATAAGCAGTCCTCTCTTTCTCTATATTATAACATGGTATCAGGGCTGGCTGGAACCTAGGGTTTTATAGGCTGAGTTTCGCTAGTTAATTTAAAACAAAATTGCTCTGTTCTTTTGCCTGTTTGTCATGGAATTATTTGGTATCAGAAATAAATTGTAGTCATTGTCCCAGCTCTGGAAAAGTCAGGTTAATACACCATTGAACCTCTTAGGAAGCTTCCCTTACCAAACGCCTCTGCTCTATACTAGGTTTATTGGTCCAGACAGCTCTGGTCTCTGTCCAATGAAGCTTCAGTCCGGCCAACACTGTCCTGTATGGGTCCACTGCTCTTATTGTTGATTTGAAAGAGGGAGGACTTGGCGTGGCAGCTGGAATTCATTCTATTTAATCATGAGACATGATCTCTTTGAAAACAGGAGAAAAGAAAAGGGAGCAAGAGAACAAAGTGAAGTTGTTGCTCATTGCAAGCAGTCCATTATCAACTGTCACTAAGCCACCGTGGGCGTTGATCCTACAGTAATAGGCGTCTCATATTTCAATTTTAATTTTTCAAGTTGATCCCCAAGTTTTCAATTTTTAACAAAGTCCCCACATTTTAGGAAATTTTCAAATTGACTCTTATTCTTTCTGAAATTGCTATTGGCCCTCCAACTTTTCTTCTCTCCATTCTCATTTTGTCCCATGGGGAATTGTCTTTTTTGTGGATTGCTTAGTCGGATCATTTATTTGATAGTCATCATGTTGGGTTCATCACTATGGAGGCAGCATCTAGAGCCACATTCTTGTGGTGGAGATATTGGACTTATTTTGTTGTGTTTTCTTCATTTAGAGCTTACCTTTGTTGGAATGAAATCTGTAAAATTGTTTATTGGTGATTTGCTCGCTTGAAGTGGATGATAAAGTTTTTTGCTCGTAAAAGTGATAAGACCCAGAATAGACTATTGCAAAAAGGATTAATAGATTCATGTTATGTGTAAATGAGATAAATTTATCAACTTCAACTTGAGAGGGGAGTGTTGAAATATTATTATATTGGAGTAAGGAATAAGCCTTCACCTACTATATATTTGTGTTCTCTCATAATAAAATAATTAATAGCTCTCCCTTTATATTATAAGTATAACAGATGGTAAAATAAGTCTCAACCTGGTTGTAAGCTTTTATAACCTGTAGAAAATATGGTAGAATACAATTCCAGTGTATGCAAGCAAAGAGAAGCAAACAATTTACTCACTCTTGATGGAAGCCCACTAGTTCAGTGAAATCGTGAGATTCTTGAATGTGGGATTGCAATACATTCCACTGAGATTCTATAACATCCACCTAAGAAACACAATTGAGGATTAAATCTAAATAGCAAAGTACTAATTAAGAAACTTAAAGCATCTCTAAAATTTACCGCCGACATCAAAAACCAATGAAAACTTGAAACAGGGTAAATATCACCCATGATTTATGCAGATGATGTATCGAACTTGATGTCCTAATTTAAAGAGGCAAGTCTAAAGGAATGACTGAAACACAGCGTATTTCAAACTCCTAAAATAAAATCAAAGTTTCAACCAAAAGAAACAAGGATTTTGAACCACAGTTCACAGGCCCTTAAAAGAACCTAATCATTTCCCAATAAAAGACAGGACACACATGAACAGACACTGGCAGTCCAACCCAGTATAGTTTATTATAGAAATTTTAGAAATATTTAAAATTATCAAAACATCATTACTAAATATATAATTTCGCAATTTAATTAAATAAGTGAATGGCACGTGCAAATTAAAAAGTACTGAATGAATAACTGAAGAAATGAACAAGATATGAAGGTGAAATCTATATCCCAATGAATAACCTGGATATAAAATTGAAGATTTCTAATTAGGAAAGCCATATGTTCTCTAACACGCCACATTGGTCTACCGCGTTGCCGTCTTTGCTGAGATGAGCAACTTTTGTGATCATTCCGACTCCTAGCAAAATCAGTGTGATCTTGATGCATAGCAGAAGCCCATGACCTCTCCAATTCCATCTGGGTTCGTTTAAGCCGAAGCAAGTACTGAAATAGCCTGCGATACCTGAAGTAGGCTTGCAATTAGATTAAATAGCATTTGCTTAGCAATTAAATATCACTTGGCAGCACAAGTTATATCTATTGTTAGTTTTTTGTTTGGTTTATAAATATTCCCAGGAGGGATAGGGGGTGGCGGAATGAAAAGTAAATCAATATTTTCTGTTGACAACTAAAAAAAAAAAAAAAACTGTTGAAAGAATGGCCTTGGGAAGCATTCTGTCTTACTTGGAGAGCACTTCATGGGTGAAAAACAACTGCAAAGGCCAATCAACAGCATATTCAAGAGAAATACCATCCCAACCATCAAGAATTGTCTCTGCTTTTGATAGTGCAGGATCCAAGTTTCCATTGCTGTGATCTTTCACCTTTTGTATATCCATTTGGGCGGATTTTACCGCAATTCCAAATGAAGGCATCCTAATAATTATTAAAAAGATAATTACACATACTACTTGGAAGCATTAGGTTGATAGCCCAACAGTTAAGTGGAGTATGATAATCTGTGCCAAGCAGTGATAGTAGCCATGATAACTAACCGTAAGGATACTCTTGGAAAGTATATGTCCTCATCACCAATAGTCTTTATTGCTGCCTGCAGCACAAAAATCTAACAATTCTGAATACTAAAAAAAACAAGTATAGCTGGTTATTTGGGCCCCCTGGGTCATTCAACTATTCCCCTAGCAAGAAGCTTATTTTGCTTCGTCTCTATGACCCCTATTACTGTGAGGTTGTATCCGGTAGTCATAGTTTGTCTCAATTTGATACTGCTCTTGCAGCCCTGAAATTGAAAAGCAGCAATAGAGCACAAATGCTCTAATCAAACACTTTGGCTGCTTTTTAGATTTCATTTCACACATTGCAAACCACTGAAACTCATAAAAATGAAATAGACATACAAAGCTCATATAGCAATCCACAATTTTTATATTTACTTTCAGGATGTCAGCATCCAATTATTTTCCTCGGTCAAGCAACAAATCATAACAAAAAATTATTAAATCTTTAAACTTTGTTTTTCCAAATAAGTGAAATAAAATAAAATAAAATAATGTTAGGGGAAGTGGGGAACGTTACAAAATGAATTTATTGGGTGTAACAAAAGCAACTAAAAAAATTGTACCACAGAAATTAATCTGAACTTACAAGCTGAAATGGAACCATAAGATCAGCTTCCACAGTTGATGGCCGAGGTGGTAAACACATCAATTGGCGGCTCTCCTCAAGAAAACACTGCCATGTGATTTCATAATTGAAACATTATTAACTGCTATAAACATGTAGCAAATAAACACATCAGATATTGATTGATTAGATATGCAAATTTTACATCTGCTACCTCTGTGGCACAAGATATGTTTCACGACAAGTATAAACATCAGAAATCTAATCTTAAGCAACATTATAGTTGCAAACAATTATTATTGAGTGTAGTTTGGTATTTGACTCAATTTAATACTCCCATCTATATTTGAATTATTCATTCTCTCAGCGTGGTAGTAGAACTAAACTCTAATGATTAATCCTAGCACTTGAAACAAAATCCCAGAGAACCTACAATGCTCCAACACCACGGCCAGGATCAGAGACATCATGAACACCTCTGTAAAGTGTAAGCAGCTTCGACTCTTCCAGAAACACAAACAAGCAGCACTTGATCTATCACTTCCAGCAGCTGGCCCCAGGTTCTGTCCCTGGCAGCAGTCTCCCTGCCGCCTCTTGGATCTGGTAGTACTACCTTAGGCTTTCCATTTCTCAAAGGCTCTCTACAACAACCCACAGAAGTAGTGACATGATTTATTGTTTGCACCATGCATTTTGTGAACATGGTGGTCTCTTTACTGCTGAAGCAGCAGGAAATTTGTGATGGTGGTGATGCTGAATCTTTCAACTTTTGTAGGTACAACAGTAATCTGATCTGAAAATTGAAGTTTTGATAGTGTGATTATTTTCACTTGCAAGTAGGAGTGTTATTATCCTTCTCTATATTGGGTGTTTGGGTCAGAAAATGTGGCCTCTAGAGAAGCGCCAGATATCTATTTTGGCTAATATAACACAGTCTGTCCTTGCTGAGGGCATAGTTGGCACACATCAAGTTCTGACCACTGGCCTGCAAGTGTACACATGAGGTGCACTGCATATTTCTCACAAATGCTAGAATCAGGTGTTATTCTTCTTGTACACACAATCCTCCCAAACCATTACTCCATGTATTTAGAATCCTGTTTCCCCTATTGCTTGTTGCACCAGATGTCAAACTACACACCCCATATTTAACTTTGTATCACAAAATTGCCTCTGTCATTTTCCTTCTATGTGCCTGCTCTGTCTTTTCTTTCAGCCTGGTAGTTGAGGAAGAGAAAAGGTCGTGGGATTAATTGAACAGAGGGTCTTTTTCATTCCTCCCTAATATCTCTTTACTGTTATCAAATTCATAATTATGTTCAAGTTGAAATCCTCATTGATTGTGTGAAGGAGCAATCTTCAGGAGAATCAATTTCATTGAAGGCTAGCCTAGCTAGTTAGTGTGATCAAGTCACCAATTATGAAATGTGACTGAACTTATATCCACAAAGCAGGTCCGTTCCAATTTTACCTGGAAAAAATCTCCTTTTGCGAGAAGAAAATAGTCTTTAAGAGCCTTCAGGTGGCCATTTAAGTCCGCACGAACGACCACTAGCTATAAAAGTAGAACAAGAACATTAAATGTGTATATATGCTATCCCAAATTTAAAAACAAAAAACAAAAACAAGTGGGAAGAAAATAAATCAACATCGTTAACTCTGTACCTGCCATAGGTGACTCGCTGCAATAGCCCGGATAGAGTCAACAGCAGATTCAAATGACCTTTTGTGGAATTCTGATGACTCCTGCAAATAGTGAAACACGTTAACTGAAAAGGCTCATATGATTGTAACAAAAACAAAACAAAACATAATTTCTTTAAATAAGGAATCCGTTTGTCATGTTACTTTGACGATCAACTTCAAGTTTAACCACTTAATTTATACAGTAAAATGAAAAGAAGTCATCAATTAGTAAGAGAGCATAACAAAGCACACAACACAGGGACCTTCAGGTTTTGAAGCATCTCTTCAATCTTATCAGCCTCAGACTGTGGAATTAATTCTTCACCAGTCAGTTTATCATCCAAGGAAACCTCCTTATGGAAAGAAAAGTGTCCCATTACTCCTTGAATTCTCTGCAATCCTCTTGGTGCCTGCTCAGGATGCGTAGCATCCTTAAATCGAAAGCCAGGACTTGGATTCCGAAGAACACTGATCGCTTTACCTGAAAAAAGAATTGCCTCTGCAACCCGCATATGGATATACTCTGGTAGCATATCCTGGGAAAGAAAAAAGCAAAAATAAGCCAACATAGCCTAACAAATTGACACAGATATATCAGTAATCTTATAGAATGCAACTAAATGAAACAAATGAACTGAGAGACTGCAAAATGCAATTCAATTCATGATACTTTAAATATATGCAAACCAAAAAGCTCAAATGTACCAAAAAAATATGAAATCCCGAATGCCAATCTGTTAGTGACGCATCATCAGTAGACATGCGTGCCAACTTTCCTATCACATCTTTATGAGAACTATCCTGCTCTTCCTCCCGATCTTCCTGCCTGGAACAGAAGATAGTAACATAATGACTTTCAGACTTCAGTTGACATTATCAATAAATGATCAGTACTTAAACATCCATGTGTATTCAATGCTATGAAAGATCGGATGGCGAGACAAACATGACATTGAAATGCTATAATACAAATACGTGCTTAGAGGTTAAGTAAGCATACTACGATACAAAATCTCCACCCACAGGGTTTTGGGAGTCTTATGCATCTACATAATATTCTATGGCCTTATAAAGTTTATTTGAACTTTGGGCCATCTTCAACTAAAGACATGTGATATTGAAACATTGATTGTTGATGGTAGAAAAATGTTACCAACCATTACCTTCTAATGAAAAACTCCCCATGCTGGTCTTGAAGAATCCCATAAATCATCCAAGAGGCAAGTTGGTTATACAAGACCTGGTGGCCATGCCACAGAAGCCTATGCATTGAGAAAAGGGGATCCATGAAATGTAATGTAGAAAAAAAAAAACTTTTAGACACACAAGTACAGCTACATTAATCCATAAACGGCATCATTGTATGGCGGAACAAACAAAAATTGACTTAAATAGTGGAAATCAAGACTAAACCTTTGAATACAGGATTGCAGCTCAGGCACTCCACAGTGGCATCGCTTGTGCAAAAGATTTAAAAGTTGCCCACCGTGGATACCATCCCGTTCAATCTCTAAAATGAGGTCATAAAGAGGTGGCAAGAGAACAAAAAACTGGAATAATCGTCACTTGATGAGAAACTTGAAGAAATAAGGATAGCACTTATCATCATACAACAACAACAATAATAAAGTACCAGTTGTAAAAGTCAATTGTGACACTAACAATCAAGTTTCTTCGGAAGCTAAATATAGAATTTCAAAATGATGGGGAAATAATAATTATAAAAAAAAAACCTTATTGAGGGCTTGGGTTACTGTGGTGATGATGGGCACAGGATCTGACAACAATTTTTGCTCAACGTGCAATACAGCAGACCTGTATACCGACAGTATCTCAACAATGCCATTAGCAATCGCCCTGCGGTACACACTCGGCCTCCGAGCCTTTCCTGGCTGTAATTCACAAGTTCGTGACTCGGGAGACCCGTTGCTCACCGTCCTAATCCAACTTAAATCGCGTGACTTGGTTGCGAACTGGTCAAGCTCCCTATAACAAAATCCTAGTGTAATGACCTTTTCGATAGCAGCCCTGCAGCAGCAGCAGCAGCAGCCATAACCACAACGGACACAAGACTCGAAACTCTCAAGGGAATAGAAATACATGCACAGGTAAAATCAGCAAACACGAGTGTCTGTCTAACAGAACAACAATAGCAACAACGACGACGACACTGATTCGACGAATCAAACTAACTGGTGTTCTAACCTTTCGCTGGGTTTGATGAAAGACAGATCGGGGGCGAGCTTGAAGGAGCGTTGGCCGGAGACGGGCGAGGGATGAGCTGCGGGAGAGTTTTGCTCTCCCTCGTCCACAATGAGGTCGCCGGTGTAGCCCAAAAGGGCCATGAGGAGTTCGTGAAGCATTTTGCTTCACTCTGCAGCGCCACTGTTTGAATCCAATACAATTGTTTTGTAATTTGCGTTTTAAAAAATGCAATGCTACAAGTTTTGTTCAAATATGTGGTTGAATTTTAAGGTTGATGAATACCCATGGATATTATTAGTTGTATTATTGTATTTCATTCAAAATGTTGAATTTAAAAAATTAATCATATATTTATATAACCATTCGAATCTGTATGAAAAAAATAAAAAGGAAACTATTCGTATCAACATAATGATAATGATTGATATGGATATAAAATTTAATTATTTGAAAAAAATAACTATTATTTTAAAATTTTAACTATCAAAATAATGTCTATTGAACACTCATTTTATAATATATATTTTAAAATAATCATTTAATATTTAAGTGATTTGATAGAAATACCTTTTAGGATTAATACATATATCACCTACCTTTTTCATGTCATCGATAACTCTTCCTCTACCTCCTTCCATTCCTCCTCCACGAATGGCAATTGGTTAGATTTTTTTTCTCACATTGCCAACCAGCATGTACGAATGTCATTGGATTTTTTTTTTTATATATTCAAACTTTACAGAATGAACAAAGGAGTCTCTTATTAATATTATTAAGGGTGCTACTAGTTATAGTTATGGCAATGGAGTCGTGATATTGGATTGGAATGATTGATCAAACCCATTTACTGAATTGATGTGGCAAATGAGTGTCTAATAGTGTGCTAATTGAATCTGTAGTGTATGCCTGACATGAAAGTAAACATAGATATTCGACGCGAAAGCTACAACCTTCAATTATGTTGGTTTAAAATGATATTGTATATAAAACTTTAGATTCAAAGACATCACATCGATTCAATAAATAGTTTTTTTCTCTTAGTTAATGTACTTGAGATTGAAAGAATTTCAAAATGGTATCATAAATAGAATTTCAGTTTGAGAAATAAAACTTTGGTTTGAGTTTAATTGGGTTGCGATGAATTTTGATTTGAGAAATAAGACTTTGATTTGAATTTAATTTGGTTTCTCTGAACTTTAGTTTAAATCAAAGTCCTATTTCTCAAACCAAAGTTCAAAGAAATTGAATTAAAGTCAATAAATAGAATTTTCAAAAAAATAATTCTTGATCTGAAATTCTATTTCTCAACCCGAAATTAAGATAAATCGAATTAAACTCAAGGAATAGAACATCGGTTTGAGATGTAATCTCTATTTGGACCCGAAGTGAGTTTTCGCATCATAATATGAAGCTTTCTTTATTGATGGATTACTTTGAGATATCAAAGATATCTCCCACACATTTCGAAGTAATTGAGATACATATTGCAGCTCTTCTCGAGTAAATAAGGTGCCATAACAACTTATTTTTGTCCGTCATGAAAAGATGATGGATCTGGTTATTGGGCTGACATGTCTCCATTCACATCAACCAATTGCATGTTATTTTCGCAACTATGACTATAAGTATAAATATTACACTAATAATTATATTTGTTCATTGACTCGTTATACGGTAGAATTGCAGTAATATTATCTTCTTCTTGCATTGAATCTATCTCTATCTATTGTTTTGGAATTAAGTTTTTCAATTTTTTTGGTATTGGTGCAATAGATTTGAGTGTTATAATTTATAAAATTACATATATAATGGGTGAACCCATCAAATTTTGTTGTAAAATTATTTAATCAAATCACAAATGAATATTATAGACATTCTACAAAAGTAAATATATTAATCATAAGTATAAACATCTCTTATCTAAAATTTATTATCTTTATTTAAATACCTGGATATTCTTTTTAAGTTACCATTAAAATTAGAATTGAATTATTGTAACTTAAAGCGAACAATGAGATCATTTAAAACCCAAACAAGAACAAAAACTAGAAAAACAACTACAAAAATGCAATCTAAAAGGTCACCCCAAATATTGAGATATTAATACCACATGTTTTGGAGATTGCAAATTATAAAAACAAATATAATTATCCGCATAAACTACAGAATATAGTCTAAGACTAGTCAATATATGTCAAAAATGTGTATACCGACTTGTTTATATTTTTATATATTTTGAATTTTAAATTAAGTTTAAATTTTTTTAAAAGAAAACGGAATGTACATTTTCGTTTCGTGTTAAAATAAATTAAATGAACGCTCTGGTATCGTTGGCCGACCTTAGCTCAGTTGGTAGAGCGGAGGACTGTAGTGGGTAATCATCTCAGATATCCTTAGGTCGCTGGTTCGAATCCGGCAGGTCGGATGTACGAGTTTTTCATTTTAAAATCAATTTAAATACAAAGACTTTAAAAAATCGGTTGTAGGAATGAAACGCATAAAAATGCGTCGTTCTGAAGGAAAACGGTAGCCTAATGCTGTTCGCACGCTCTCTCATCTTCGTCGCCCATCCATCCGCGGATGCAGGGCCGCCGCCGCCGCTAGTGTTCTAACCTTTCGCTGGGTTTGATGAAAGACAGATCGGGGGCGAGCTTGAAGGAGCGTTGGCCGGAGACGGGCGAGGGATGAGCTGCGGGAGAGTTTTGCTCTCCCTCGTCCACAATAAGGTCGCCGGTGTAGCCCAAAAGGGCCATGAGGAGTTCGTGAAGCATTTTGCGTCACTCTGCAGCGCCACTGTTTGAATCCAATACAATTGTTTTGTAATTTGCGTTTTAAAAAATGCAATGCTACAAGTTTTGTTCAAATATGTGGTTGAATTTTAAGGTTGATGAATACCCATGGATATTATTAGTTGTATTATTGTATTTCATTCAAAATGTTGAATTTAAAAAATTAATCATATATTTATATAACCATTCGAATTTGTATGAAAACAATAAAAAGGAAACTATTCATATCAAAATAATGATAATGATTGATATGGGTATAAAATTTAATTATAAAAAAAATAACTATTATTTTAAAATTTTAACTATCAAAATAATGTCTATTGAACAATCTAATTTTATAATATATATTTTAAAACAATTATTTAATAACACGAAAATGAGATATACACGCTCATCAAAGCTATACATATATCTGCTTTATAATATATATTTTAAATAATCATTTAATATTTAAATGAATCGATAGAAATACCTCTTAGGATTAACACATACATCACCTACTTCTTTTATCTCTTTTACATCACCAACAACTCTTCTTTTACCTCCTTTCATTCCTCTTCCACAAATGTCAATTAGTTATATTTTTTTTCTCACATTGCCAGCTAGCGTTACAAAACGAATAAACAAGTCCCTTAAGGGTACTATTAGTTTTAGTTGTGGTTATGGCAACGGAGTCGTGATATTGGACCGGAATGATCGATCAGGCACATTGACTGAATCGATGTGGCAGATGAATGTCTATTAGTGTGCTCATTGAATCTTTCATGTACGCCTGACATGAAAGTAAACATAGATATCTGACGCGAAAGCTACAACCTTCAATTATGTCTGTTCAAATTGATATTGTATATAGAACTTTAAATTAAAAGACATCACATCGATTCAATAAATAGTTTTATTTCTCTTAGTTAATGCACTTGAGATTGAAAAGAATTTTGAAATTATATCATAAATAAAAAATCAGTTTGAGAAATAAAACATTGGTTTGAGTTTAATTTGATTGCGATGAATTTTGGTTCAAGAAATAAAACTTCAATTTAAATTTAATTTGGTTTCTTTGAAACTTTAGCTCAAATCAAAGTCCTATTTCTCAAATCAAAATTCAAAGAAATTAAATTAAACTCAATAAATAAAACTTTGGGGAAATTAATTCTCAATCTGAAGTTTTATTTTTCAAACCGAATTTAAGATAAATCGAATTAAACTCAAGAAATAGAACTTCGGTTTGAGATGTAATATCTGTTTGGAACCGAAGTGAGTTTCTGCATCACAACCCAAAGCTTTATTTATTGATAGATTAGTTGGAGATATCAAAGATATCTCCCACATTTCGAAGTAATTGAGATACACATTGCAGCTCTTATCGAGTGAGGTGCCACAACTACTTATTTTTGTTTGTCATGACAAGATGATGAATCTGGTAATTGGGCTGACATGTCTCCATCCACGTCAACCACTCGCACGTTGTTGATGCAACTACGACTATAAGTATACATATTATAGTAACAATTATATTTGTTCGTCGACTCATTATATGGTAGAATTGCAATAGTATTATCTTCTTCTTGCACTGAATATCTCTCTCTCTATTGTTTTAGAATTAAGTTTTTCAATTTTTTTGGTGTTAGGATTTATAAAAGTTACATATATAATGGGTGAACCGATCAAATTTCATTGGAAGGTTATTTAATCAAATATTATAAACATTTTACAAAAGTAAATATGTTAATCATTTAAAATGAGGGTAAATATCTCTCATCTAATATTTATTATCTTTATTTAAATACCTCAATCTTCTTTTTAAGTTAACATCAAAAATTGAATTATTGTAACTTAAAGCGAACAATGAGATCATTTAAAACCCAAACAAGAACAAAAACTAGAAAAACAACTACAAAAATGCAATCTAAAAGGTCACCCCAAATATTGAGATATTAATACCACATGTTTTGGAGATTGCAAATTATAAAAACAAATATAATTATCCGCATAAACTACAGAATATAGTCTAAGACTAGTCAATATATGTCAAAAATGTGTATACCGACTTGTTTATATTTTTATATATTTTGAATTTTAAATTAAGTTTAAATTTTTTTAAAAGAAAACGGAATGTACATTTTCGTTTCGTGTTAAAATAAATTAAATGAACGCTCTGGTATCGTTGGCCGACCTTAGCTCAGTTGGTAGAGCGGAGGACTGTAGTGGGTAATCATCTCAGATATCCTTAGGTCGCTGGTTCGAATCCGGCAGGTCGGATGTACGAGTTTTTTTTTTTAAAATCAATTTATACAAAGACTTTAAAAAAGCGGTTGTAGGAATGAAACGCATAAAAACGCGTCGTTCTGAAGGAAAACGGTAGCCTAATGCTGTTCGTACGCTCTCTCATCTTCGCCGCCGCCGCTGACGACCTCCGCCTTTGCCGTTCGCGAGCTCTGCCCAAACGGCGTCTGCAAGCCCGCCACTGACCTCGACGGCAGCAACATACAGGGTGCTGAGTCTTCCCTTTGCCCTTTTGTTTTGTTTGGCCCGACTGTTTTTTTTTTATATATCCTGATTTTCATGCCGGGCGGTGCTGGCACCTCTGCCCTGATTTGGTTTTACTATTGATTGAGGGTTTGGCTGTGTTTACTCTCTCATGTATGGTTCACCCAGACAACACATATTCTGCCCTGATTTGGTGTTTTGTTTTTCCTATACCGTAAAATCCGGGCAGATGCTACGGTTTGGTTATCCCCCTCAATTGTAATGCTTCATTCTTTTCTAGTAAGAGCATGGTTCCATGAGAATGAGTATGTATTGGGCTCTCCCACAGCTTCATATGCCAAAAACGATTTCCTATTTGATGCGTTGAAATTTTCCAGAGCTTTTGATGCACCTCTTCCTGCTGTTCCATCCAACATTATTCCCGGCATCTATAACAGAATTGGTCAATACCATGAAACCCAGATCTTGTATTGATCCCATCGCATCTTGGAACATCTTGATAGCTGCTTGTCTCGTAATGGTGACCACCGGGAGGCTTTTGAGCTTTTTAGTCACATGCAGATGGATGTTAGGTGCCCCGGTAATTACACATTTGTTAGTCTCAAAACATCTGTACCAAGCTCTGCAACCTTGCTTTGGGTAGTTCGATTCACAGTCTCATTGTGAAGACCAGTTTTAAACGCTGTGACGCCATTGTGTAAAACGTGTTGATGGACATGTACGGAAAATGAGGGAGCATTGGGAGTGCAGTGAAAATTTTAAATGATAGGGTGCACAGAAACCCCATTCAACACAATGCACCAGACCTCAGTGAATATGGGATCAGAGATTTTATTAAATGAGAAAGAAAAATTACAACCAAAGGGGCATGCCCCTTCAACAAAAAGGACGCCTAGCCAAACCAAGGACAAACTCCAGAGCAAAAATATAAAATGGCAAGGACCCAATGACTCGCATTAAAACCCCCCCAAAAGAGTAGCCAACAGGAACCTTTGCCTTAACATAAAAAATGGCCATAACAATGACAAGAAAACAGCACAAAAACAACCTTACAACAAGCCCAAGGAAATTGATACTTCCGGTACCTTGACAAAGCTAACTCCAAACTGTGAACAAAGCATCAATGAAAGACCAGCAAACCAGCTCTGCAAACAGCAAGGGAGAGGATCTTCCAGTCCATATCAGGCTGATAATGGTCAAGTAAACCAGCCCGGAAGCAACAACTGCCAGACCGGAGGAACCAGCGCAACAGAATAGGCTTTGCAATGAAAAGCAGTGGTGATCTATGCACACAAACAATCACGCCTGCCACAAAGAAAGTACGGCTGCCGTACTTCAACAGACAGCAGACCAGCTACCTCCTCCTGTAAGAAAAATCCAGCCAACGTTGCCCCACGGATCAATGGCGCTAAGCCACGGCCAAACCTGCTTTACAACCTTAGATGGGTAACCGCCCTGCCCGTGATTAATAGAAATCTAGGAATGCCTCTATCGACACACAGGCTGCTCCTTACACAACTTGCGATTACTGATTAAAATAGTAGGCCCCTTTACCTCAAGATCAGTTCTCTGAAATCCACCAGATAACTCCCAACTAGCTGTAGCTTTATAAAACTCAATCACCTCCCAAGTTACCATCTGCATTATAAGCTTATTCCGGGATATTATACCATGAGGTTGCAGCCAGGCTACCCGGAAAGAAATAAAGAATCAACAACCCGGAGTAATAACATCGCCATAAAAATATAAAAACAGCCATGGTAGGAGAGCATTCAAATTAATACTAAAGTTAGCGAGTTCATAATATAATGCCTAATAGCTGGACAGCAGCATTTGACATTTCTTCATTTCCATTGGGTCACTCTTCAGGCCGATAATTAACCTGTGATTTGCTTATTTAGCGCCTAAACTACCATCACGCTGCTCTTGTGTGTTTTTCTGTAACACTTTTTGAGAGTTTCTTTCCTGCCTAATGCCATGCCACCGTGGTTGAGGATAATTGAAGAATTGCCTGCTACAATGTGGATCAGATTATAGTCCATTTGTGTTTTCAGATCCCTGATGCAAGCATTTTAACTTTTGTCAATAATTTATCAATCACCTCTAATCCCAGTTTAACTGTTTGAAAATACTAAGAAAAATAAAATAAAATCTTATCAGTAAACATAAACACTGAGAGTCTGATGCAATACTGACAGTCTTGTGATAAAATGGAACCGCATAAAATAACAACCTTACACTTGGTACGTATATTTCATTGATGCCAGTTAATATTTTACCATGCGACAAAACACATATAAATAGAGAGCAGACATGTCCATCTGGAGGCTGAACAATTAAACTGATGGAACAGCTCGGAAGTATTTGTATGCGTAGGGAACATATAAGATTCAATCAAATACAACATAATTAATAAATCAACAATTTCACTTATGTAATGCATACGCAAGCAGATCACATCAATAATTTTCACCTTTTTTCTTTTCATTTGATTTCTTTTCTTCTTGATAGTTTATTCTGGTAGAATAAATAGTAGTTGTGTTATAGAAATTGAATAATTATATGTATTAATTATTGTAAAACTTAATTTGCAAGAGTTTGTATGGATACTCAAATGAGCTCTTGCCGAACACCCCAAAGTCACACTCTAAGCACCTGCCAAATTTGAAGATTGAGTCCAAAAAATTATGTTGTTACATTCCCAATCAAACGTCCCAATAAAAGCATGTTGGGATTAGCTCTCCCATTACCACCCAATATATGTGTGTGCGTGAGTTACAGACTGTTTAACAAACGAATGAACCAATCCTATCTGTTCATACTGCCAACGTTGTGTTTGCTTGTCTCTGGAAAATGTTGTCTATTCAATCCCAGCCAAATAAACTAACTGCATATAGACAGGAAACACAGGTGAAGATGCTGGTTGCTGTAACATCAACTTTTTCTACAATGTTCACGGAGACTTCGGATGGCCTCCAATAATACAGCTTCTTTCAAAGGTTTGACCAACTGTAAGTCCTTTCCAGCTCGGACCATCTTATCTGCTTCCTCGCTTTTTGTGTCCTGCGCAGTTAATGCAATTATAGGGATGTAAATTCCGTACTGCCTCTCGTTCCTCATTTGCCTGTTTGCCTCATATCCATCCATCTTCGGCATATGTTTTTTTTTTTTTTTTTGGGTCGAAGACAAAATGTAGGACTGTTAGACCCACATTGCAAAAATAATATCGACTCCTTAGCTGATGCTCACATCGATCTCACCTTAGCATTATGAGTATGCTGTCTGTGCTACATTAAACAAAACAACCTAATTTTGTGGATTTATGAAACCTGCTTTGTAAGTTATTTGATACCCAGTTCACGCACCATCAATTTTTGGCAACAATTTTTTTAAAATAAAATTCAAATGAAAAAGAAAAAGAAAAAGAAACCCGAATGAGTAGCATTGAATGTTGCTGCTACCTTTGCAAAGAGCTCAGTTTGAAACATCACTCCTGCCAATTCACTTGACCATACCTTAACTTCACCCGTCAATCGCTCAAAGGCCATTGTAGCTTCCTATTGCCACGAAAATTGCTGATTTGTAGGCTTCACATAAAGGGTAGCCACCAATGCCAACGAAGGACCAACAGGCAACAAGAAGAAGACTACCAAAAGTGATTTTCTTGCTTGTCTCATTACGATTCTAGATACGTGGCACGTTACACTTTTCCAATAATAATATGCAAGCTTTTGATCATACGCTTAAAAAATGACAAACGAAAACAGAGTAGAGCTCGGAGGGGGGAAGTGCGATCTCAAATTGCACTTTCTGAAAGCAATTATATAGTGAAATCTTCACTCCATATACACAGTCACAGTGCCAAGAGTCATCCACAATATAAAAATTAATACAAACACGTAGAACTCCAGCTATGCTTAATTTCACTCTTGCCCTTGAATGGAGAACGATTTTTAAAACTTACATTTCCATTTTCATTATAAAGGCTTATAATGTGCTTCTCACACAGAGCTTGCATGTGGAAATCCCTGGATTAACTTGACGCAACAATGGAGAGCTCCAACCGACCAGTCCATTCCTCGCCTGGCTTTAAGGTTATGGGTTTCTCGATTGCAGCCCCATCAACACAGAGCATCTGCTTATACTCTTCATCTCCAAAATCAGCCATGGATTTTGATTTCTTTTCCCATGGATTCCACACCACTGAATTAAGAAAATAAGAACAAATGAAAATAACTACCACCACATTGTGAGAACCATTTTAATTTTTGTTTTCTTGTTTGACAAAAAGAGTTCGATAAAGTGAAGAATTTACCAACATCTGGTAGCCCTTCCTTTCGTATGACACATGTCCGCTTTTTTTCATGATCAAGCACTGCAATCATATTGGAGGATCTAAGATAAACTCGATCAACCTGCACATATGAAACCTTGATCAGCAGAGAAAAAGGAAGTGGGATGTGAATCCTGTAAGGGCTTTTTAATCCAAAGCATTGAATAGTACATATCTTTGGGGAAGACTAACTAATTAAGGAACGTTATGTTCTCAAACCGTTACGGTGGTTTAAGATCAGGAAGTGAACTACTTATAAATAGGAACTGATATTTCGTTTTGAAATGCTAGGTCTTTAGATTATAAATGTACTGCAAGCATATCCAGCCAACAAAATATGAAGAGAAATAAGCTATACACACATACGTCAGGTCATAAAAGGGAAACTATTTTTTCTACTGTCAAATGCTAGGCTTATGCAAGTTGATCCTGCCAACCAAATATGAATTACCTCGGATTCAAATGTTAAGGCGTCTCCTTGTTCAGTGAAACGCTGTTTCTCGCGTAGATTGTCAAGATAGTCAATAGTCTCCAACCCCTCTACTCTCACTTCACTGCCAAACATATGACCATGAATAAGTAAAACTATAATTCCACATCATTTTTTTTATGAGAGAGAGAGAGAGAGAGCTACGAAAAATCATTCATAAAAGGATAGGTATCAAGATAAATCCATCGAAGATAATACATTTGTATTTTGTTGAAAAACCATAACAACCTGATATCAGAAACGGAGAAGTATGTGTGAAATGCAAACGAGAAACTGTATGGCTTGGAATTGATATTCCTGATGCGAGAAATCAAATTGAGACTTCCATCAACAGCCAAGGATACCCTAAGCCGAAATTCAAAACTGCAAAAGGAATAAGACTTGCCTGGAGATGTATGCAATAATTTTCAAATCATAATACACACAACATTATAATCATAAAATCCAAAGAAAGATAATCACTTGCTTAAGTTTTCATCAACCATTTATATTTTCTTTGGGTAAAGATCCACAGAAAGACATCTCCAAATGGTAATCAGCACAACACCAAGCTTTGAAGTCCATACCTATGTGGCCAAACCTTTAGGTCTTCTTCGGTTGGTTTGAGTAGCAAATCAACAAAGACTTTGCCATTGGAGGCATTGACATTGAGTGGGGGAGGGTTTTCATCAAATACCCAAATCTTGTTCCTAGCAAACCCGTGTTGCTCCAATGATCCAACATTCCCAAACTTAAAAATGTTGTAGCAATTCTCCTCAGTTTGATAAATGAAACCAGATTCAATACAGAACTTAATGTTCAAAAAGGTTTCACATACCTGTGGAAAACAGATGGGTATTCCACCGTGGACTGGTTTTGGTGGCGTGAAAACCACCTACAGTAAACGATATACTCAAGATGAATAGTAATAATAATAATAAAAACTTGTTCGTGAAAAAAACTTGGGAACTGTGGGGGGGTTGACGAAGCAAAGAGAAAGAAATGGATGGATATGTTCAGTGCTAATTGTTAAGGGACTTATACTTCTATCAAACAAGCCCCAAGCTTTATATAAACTTCTAAATACCAAATACCACCAACACAAACTAAACCTTATTACTGATAATTTTGGTCACATCTTCAACGGCTATTTGAAATTCAGAATCAAGCAAACAATATATAGATCTATATCTATACACAAACACACACGCATATAGCATAATCATGAAGGCGACAAACATGATAAGCAAAAACAAATAAAATAATTATTAGAAAGTACATTAAACCTTACTACTTGTGAATAACAATTCTTCTCCCCTTTCATTTCGCCATGAACGAACCTGCCCACCATGCAAGCTAACCTGGATAGGTCACCAGGAATGCAAGTGCGATCAACAAAACAAAAATCTAAAAAGGGGTATTTTAGATCCAAAAATTTCCAAGTTCATTGCCAAAATTTCAGAATTCAACAAAACAACATAAATACATGTGCATTGACATGTAAGATCGGGACAAACAAGCTTCATTTACACAAGAATCTAACCCTAGCGGAAGCTCCCCTAGGATTCCGAAGGACAACCTGACCAATTCCGTTACTATCCTTTGTCACATCAACTGCTCCTTTCTGGTCCACGGAAGTCCCAGAACGATCCATTTGATTTCAACAATATGTGAAAATCAACAAATAAGTAAGAATCCAACAACACCCACCGGCCACCTCTCTATCTCTCTCTTTCTCTCTCCTAACAAACAAACAAACACAGACCCACGAAGTGAAGAGAAGCAGAGTGAAGCACCGAATGGTTGCGGAGTAAAAAGACCCAACTTTTGGTCACCACCTTTCGTGCGAAAGGCCAACAACCCCGTGAAGAGCACCAAAATCTCAACAACAAATTAACCAACTTGTTTGGTACCCAAAGTTACGTGTTTGATCTTAATTTGGGCATGCGTTTAAAAAACCGAGTACGGATCGTGAAAAATGTTACGGTTAAAATAAAACGTCAACGTTTTTACACAAAAATAAAAAATAATGAGAACAAAAAAGACCCACCAATCTACCACACGCGCTCCCTCCCTCGATACCCCCCTAGTCCCTGACGCACTCCCTCTTCAAGTTCGACGGATATCGTCAGCCCAGATGAGATCCCATGCCGTCTCCGCCCGGTTGAAGGGAGGATCTTCTACCCCTTCTCTCTCACAGCGCACTCTCATCCCGTTGGCACCCTCCAAAGCCCTCTCCCTCTTCCCCTCTTCCCTCGCCCAACCTCGGCTCAGTCCAACCGGGTCGCTTCCTCCCTTATCGCGGTTCCCTCGGGCTCGGTGATGGACGAAAAACCAGTCCATCCGACATACATGCTACATATGTGACACATGTTATCCGACATTTCGACATGTTAAGAGCAGAGCAGTTCTCCGGTATGGCATCTATCTATCTCATATTTTGCAGTATGGCATCTCCTGAGAATTCATATCGCAACGGTTGGGTTAGGGCGTCTTCTTGAAATGAAAACCACTAAACTGGTGAAATTATTTCTGATTTATAATGATTAAAGATAGATATTTCTGTGTCCGTGAATATTCACAACTGAAAGGAGCCCTGAATGCAGTCATGGGTTTAATACTATTGAGATATGTTGTTTGTATATGCTAGCCCTGAATCCACTTGGTGGAATGGGACGGGATGGTGCTATAGATTTTCTCTTGTCATATTGAATCCTGAAGTCTGCTAGTAACTACTTCACGGAGTTTTAATCATGTTCTGCTATAGATCTTCTCTTGTCATATCGGGGACACATGTTCTTTTGTAATAGTAATATGAACCAGGGGTATCGAGAGAGAGAGGGCGCGCATGTGAGTAGATTGTGGCTTTTTATTTTTTGTTTGTTTGTTTTTTTATTTGTTCATGCCCATGTCCTATATGGTTGACAAAGTTATTGGTTGGTTGATACATAATTATAGAAGCATGGCAAAGGCTAAAATGTTAGTTTCAAACTAAACTATTGTTTGTCTACAGAGGCATGGTCATTCTGTAGTCGGGTTCGAGAGGCAATGATTA
Source organism: Taxillus chinensis (assembly GCA_023512835.1). NCBI lineage: Eukaryota > Viridiplantae > Streptophyta > Magnoliopsida > Santalales > Loranthaceae > Taxillus > Taxillus chinensis. The sequence continues at coordinate 49,497,524 of CM042088.1, read as the reverse complement.
AGCTTGATCTTTGTGCAGAAGTGAAGGACAAGAACACTGACAGTTTTTAGAATTTATTTATTCTTCACAAGTTGATTAATGTATGATTGTTTGCATTAATATTAGATGATCTTGATCTCATGTTTCATTCTTACACGTGATATTTTCTTTTTGAAACAGGTTGTTCGATCACAAGAGTTGGATATTTATGCATTACAGCAAGAAGTTGAGTCATGAGAGTTACAAGAAAATTAATGGTATAATAGTGTGGTTGTTTGTTTAATGTAGTGTGATTGTAATTGTCAGCATATGATTGTATGGCGTATGCATTTAGCATTCTACATTGTAAATTAAAATTTATAAGAGGTTGGTGTTTATTTCTTTGGTGTTTGTCAAACCATTTTGGTTATATACTATTGCAGAATGAATATGAAAAATCTGAACAATTACGTTCAATGTTTGCAAACAAATCTGAACAAAAAAAATCTGCATCAATAAATTTGCTGGCCATTGAGCAAAGGTCAGAAATAATATGTTGTCCACCTACACAAAAAAAAAATCCTGCCCTGAACTTTCCGCATGAGACCAATCACTGCAGCTATGCCATGATGATGCAAAACTATTAGGTCGAGGCTTTTCTAAAAGTATGAAAAAAAAATCATGAATGAAACCTTACTATTGCGTAAAAAAAATTATGAAGGAAATTCATTAAAATCCATATCTATGATTAAATCTTCATGCATCACTATTATTATGTCAATTAATATTAACATGTTCCAAGTCGTTGGGCCACCTAAAATATGACTAAAATGATTATCTCATCATTAAAAAAAGAGTTCTAGCAATTGAAAATTTTATTCAAAAATCCATACAAGGTGAGTTCTATAATTAAGTAATAAAATTACCAGGCTATATGTAGTAGTCTTCAAGGCTTGTAATTCTAGTATGACCTTCAAATTCAAACAAATGAAGTCTGCTAACTCTTATTTTGTTCTAAGACTGATTTGATATTTGATACATAGAGTATACATTGAACCACATATGGACTAAGATAATTTGGTAAATTTTGTTGTAAGAGTGATTTTTGATATTCATACATTACACGCACTACTTCGCGGCTGCAATTGCAATGGTTATTTTTATTTTTATTTTTGGGCAAAACAATGACGTTTTTCTAACGTAAAGAAACCACAACAAATTTGAGCTTCTTGGTCTACCCAACCTTCTTCAAAGGTATCTGATTTTTAGAGCATGGGCTAGAAGAGCAAGGGATGGGTCACAATTATCCGGCCTAAACAATCAAACAGCCCGTGCTATAGGTGGAGCAAGGAAGCATCACACTAGTCTTGGAAAATCATTTCGATTTGGTTGATGTGTGCCACATATAGAGATAATGGGAGTCAGTGTCCATTATTATATAAGAGGGATATGAGGAGGCAAAAACATTTATAATCAGTGTGGCACATGGGGCAACAACAGCATGCTGTCCACCTACATAAAACAAATTTCTGCACTAAATTGTCTTGCATTAAAAAAACTCTTGCACTAAATTGTCTTGCATTAAAAAAATCTTGCCCTAAGTTGAAAAACAAATCCATTGGTAACTTGGTAAATGTTACACCAAAAAACTGCAGATACACTATCAAAAAAATGCCTGTCACGGAAAAACTGTTAGGCCAGGGCTTTTCTAAAAGCTGTAGGTACGCCATCTTGGGGCAGCATCATTTCATCGCTATAGCAGCAACCAATCACTGCATGCAACCAATACCAACTGCACCAAACCATATATCGGTGAGAAAAATATAGAAAATGGAGAAAATGCATGTTTCAAGCTAAAAAAATCTGCTATGAATGAAATGTGACTATTATAATGCAGGAAAGAAATTCTTTAAAATCCATCTCTATGATTAAATCTTGATGCATCACCATTATTATGTCCATTAACATTACCATGTTCATGCTGCTGGGCCACCTGAAATATGACCAAAATGATTATCTCATCATTAAAAAAAAGTTCCAGCAATTGAAAATTTTATTAAAAAATTCTTAACTAAGGCTATATGTAAAAAACTTACTGGGCTATATGTAGTAGTATTCAAGGCTTGTGTTTCTAGTAAGCAGACGTTGTAACCACTTACAATGTTAAGCAATGATTGATAATTCCCATATGCAGGATACATGAATGACATTAAGCTTGACTAAAAAAAACCATTGTTAGAAGAAAAAAACCATTATCAAGCAAATTAAAATTTGGTAAAATAGGAAACTATGTTTGAAGGAAAAAAATTATTAAACTTACATCATATGTAAGAGAGGAAGGACTACGAGGTTGTGGAAAAACTGGAGGAGACAAAGGGGAAGATTTTGGAATTGTTGAAACATGGGTATTTTTTTCTTCATTTTTGGCAATGCAATCTCCAATGAAGATTTTATTCGTATTCTTCCTCTCCATATTCTAAACTTTTTTGCCTCTTGGTTCTCAAATAATTTTTTTGATCCAATTTGGTGAAACCAAGTGACTCCCTTCCACCAACTTCCCTACCCATGAGCTCAAATGTTGCACTAAGATGGATTCCAGATTGTTCAGCTAGATCAACTTCAGCTGCTTGTGACAAAGACATCTTCCTTTGTGATGGTAACATATGGGCACATTGTGGTGATACAAGAGGATGATTGTGTTGTTCAAAAAAATCAGTGGCAGTGTACTTTCCAATCAATCTATCCCATTTAATGACCAAACGTGCTTGACAACCAATCCTTACTTCTTGCCTAGGATTTTTTGTCAATGGATCTCGTTTGTCAAAATGTCGAAACCCTTCCTTATTACAAACAAATTTTCTTGAAGTGATAAAACCCTCCTTATTCTTGTTAACATAATCTCTTCTGATGCTAAAGCCAACCTTTGCCCCATAACCATTATAAAAATCATAGGACCTTTGTTCTGTATCAAAAAACATGCCGATTCTAGGCTTCCAATCACAATTACTCAAGTCATTCTGAACATTTTCAAGTTCCATTTCAATAATATGACCTTCAGTTTCAAACAAATGAAGTCTGCAAAATACTCAATTGAACCAAACTCTTTCAATAATATTAAAATCAAAATAGCCTGGATAACAATGTGGGCATTACCTAATGAACACAGCCGACAATAATAAAAAGAGAAACAATATTGACTTGATGGACACGGCCTCGATTTCTACTGCAGCGTCATTGCCGAAGAGGGATCTTCGAATAGGGGGAACGTGTGGGCAGATCTGGGCTGGCGTTGCTTGACTGCGTCGTCACTGGCGAGGACGACGACGGTGACGTCGATGGATGTCGACCTAGCTGCAGCTGGGAGGGAGGAGAGGTAGCTGCCGGAGAACTTGGTGATTCAATAGAGCGGGAGGAGACGTAGCCGCCGGAGAACTTAGAGATTCAATGGAGCAGGCTGCGGAGGATATCGAGGGAGAGTGGGGCTGGCGCGTGTGGTCTCCACCAATATATTGTTTTTATTCTTATTATTTTTTGACAGAATGACAAAACGATGACGTTTGTTTTTACCGTAAAAAAACCGTATTAAAAACCACCGTTGAGGATCCGTTTGTTTTGTTTCTCCCCCCCTCTCTCTCTTCTCACCTGAACAACCCACATTGAGATTCACGGCGATGACAACAATGTCTTCAATCAGTGCCTTCCGATCCCTCCCTCTCACCACCGACGAGTCCTCTTTCGTCGGTCCCTTCCACAAGTCCACCGCCACCTCCTTTCTTGGATCCACCCACGCATTGCGTTGTTTCTTCCCTCTCCAGGCTCGCAGATCTGTCTCATGTACCCGCCTCGGATCCTTCGTCTCCGCCGTCTCTGATGTCATCAAGGACAAGAAGCTCAAACCGAGCTCCGGAATCCCTAACCTGGTAACGGACCGAGTCAACTCACTCCTCGCATCCCGATTGCATGATCTTCGATGATTTCAATGTTTTTGTTCGTTTTTTTTTTTTGGGGGGGGGGGGGGAGTGAAATTTGACTGGATTTCAAGCGAGGAAGGACCCTAATTACGAGAAATTCAATTGTTTCAAGTTTGTGCAACCCTGTGTTTTTGTGAAATTTGTTTACATCTCCGCTCATTTCATTTCAAGGAGGGGGGATCCTTATTGGCAAAAAAAAGTAGAAAAAAAACGATGATTTCAAGAGAGGAAGGAGCTTAATTGCAAGAAATTCGATAGTTACGAGGTGTCTTCAACCCTAAGCCGTTAAATTTTTTGTGAATTTTCATACAGTTGATTTCGAGAGAGGAAGGATTGGAGATCTATGAAGATATGGTTCTTGGAAGATCCTTTGAGGACATGTGCGCTCAGATGTATTATAGAGGGAAGATGTTTGGCTTCGTCCATCTCTACAATGGCCAGGAGGCTGTGTCCACGGGGTTCATTAAGCTCTTGAAGAAGGAAGATTCTGTGGTCAGCACGTACAGGGACCATGTTCATGCCCTAAGTAAAGGGGTGCCGGCCAGAGCTGTGATGAGCGAGCTCTTTGGCAAGACCACCGGCTGTTGCAGTGGCCAGGGCGGCTCAATGCACATGTTCTCCAAAGAGCACAATGTTCTTGGCGGATTTGCATTCATCGGGGAAGGAATTCCTGTTGCTACCGGTGCTGCATTCACCTCCAAGTACAAGAGGGAGGTCCTTAAAGAGGCAAGTTGTGACCATGTCACAATTGCATTTTTTGGGGATGGGACTTGTAACAATGGCCAATTCTTTGAGTGCCTGAACATGGCGGCTCTATGGAAATTGCCAATTGTGTTTGTAGTGGAGAACAATTTGTGGGCAATTGGAATGTCGCATCTTAGAGCAACTTCCGATCCTGAGATTTGGAAGAAGGGGCCTGCATTCGGGATGCCTGGGGTGCATGTGGATGGGATGGATGTGTTGAAGGTGAGGGAAGTGGCCAAGGAGGCAATTGGAAGGGCGCGGAGAGGGGAAGGTCCAACTTTGGTAGAATGTGAGACATATAGGTTTAGAGGACACTCATTGGCTGATCCTGATGAACTTCGTGATCCTGGTTAGTTGAAAATACACACTTCTTTATCATGCTTTAGTGTTATCCTGTTGATCTAAATTTGGTTTATATCATTTTATTTGTGGATTTTTACCCTCTTGTGAAACTGCTTGCTTCATTCTAAACATGTAATCTTTCAATCAAACTACCAGTATAGTGTTATGTTACCAACATGCATATCAGTTTTTTGTTTTTTGTTGGGCACATCCTTTATTCCCCATATTATTTGGATTAAGGCAGGTTGGTTGGTTTGGTTTTGTTTGAGCACATGCTTTATTGCTATCATTTTTCCTGTTTCTTGCTTATGGTGTTTTTCATTGAATGACCACCAATTGTCTATAAGCATGCTGCATGTATGGTGTATGCCAAACTTTGTGTTGGGCAAGGTCACTGCAAGCACTTGATAGATAGATGGTATGTGAGCGTATTGATCAATCATAAAAGGGAAAAAACTGTTATCTGCCTGTCATTGGATGACTCCCAAAGTTGGTGAGTTGGTGATACGAAGTTTTAAGAGTGATTGAGGCCATCAAAGTGTTAGCAGTGTTACTATAATGCCATGTTTGGTATAACAATAAGTTTAGAAAGCAAGTCTGTTCCTCGATGGGATAATAATAAGCATATAAAAGTAACAATAAGCAAACTCCCAGGAGCCACTGTTGCCACTTTTAAAAGGTAAGTATTGCAAAGTAGCTTATGAACACATGATCCAATAAAAAAATGTTTACATGTGAATTGGGAATGGATGAAGTCAGCGATATAATAAATACGCATAGGATTGAAACAATATGGTATAGACTTTCAATAGTCACAAGAGATCACTGATTGCATATAATTTAATATGCTATTTGATCCTAAACATGACTAAATGGGGTAAAAACTGAATCATTGTGAGGAATCATGAGAATGTGCAGCCAATATTAGGAATCATGCTGCTAGTATCAATTACTGATGTGTCTGTATTAGAGATACTGCTGAGGAAAATTGTTTGCTTCTGGTGTTGTTCCTAGTTATTTCATATTTGGTTGACTTGTGTTAGTATCAATTCCTCATAAATTAGGACAATGAAAGGCTATGTCACTGACTCATTGGTTCAATGTAACTCCTAAGTCAAACTAACTGGTAGTTGTTACATATTTGATCATTCAAGTAACTAAATGAGATAAAGAAGGAATCATTGTGAAGGGTCGAGAATTTACGGTAATGTTAGGAATGGTGCAGCTAGTATTAATCACTGATGCATATTTGTCGGGGGGGCACTAAGGAAAGAAAAAGTTCTTTTCATTTTTTTTTTTAGTTTTATATGTTTTGGTTAAGTTGTGTTAGCATTGATTCATAATAAATTAGGACAATGAAATGTATTTGTAAGTACTTTGCTTTAATCATGCCCCTTAGTTCTAATCTTGAATTTAGACCGAGTTTGCATCCTTTGCTTTTAAGATAAGATAACATGTTTTATGTCAATACCGTCTCAACATATTTTAGGCCTACCCTTAAATCCTTATTACTAAAACAAGCAAAGCATAATATGATTGACTAATACATATGAATGGCCTTGGAGTTAGTTTTTCTTTGGTGTACAATCACGATTGAATGCCTACAACAAAACCTTTCATTCTTATAATCTATTATGAATTATAATCCCCATAAGTGCATGCATGCCTTTGTTACATGGACCATAAATGTGCATGCATTATCCTGCAATCATCTACAGTTTCAGCTATGCAACTCTTACATGCTCATTTTGCATACTAATGTCAACACGTTGATAACTGTCTATATCATGTTGTGGCATTGAAATTTTTATCCAAGATGCAGACTTTGGGAATTCATACTTCGTTTGTGTTCTCCAGCTGAGAAGGCTCATTATGCAACAAGGGATCCCATAATAGCCTTAAAGACCTACATGATTGAGAGCAATCTTGTGAAGGAAGCTGAGCTAAAGGCCATAGAGAAACGAATTGATGAGTTGGTCGAGGAAGCTGTGGAATTTTCTGACGCGAGCCCTCATCCTGTCAGGAGCCAACTATTACGGAACGTTTTTGCTGACCCTAAAGGCTTTGGGATTGGCCCAGATGGGAATTACAGGTGTGAAGATCCCAAGTTCACTGAAGGCACAGCTCACGTGTAGTCTGTTTCACAGTGACATATCCTATCTATTTTGCAACTTTTAGCTTCTGATGTCTCAATTTGATGTGGCCGCCCTGTATGAATAAACTTCTACTATTTTGTTTGCCAGTTAAGAGTTTGCCATAGTTTGTTCCGCCCACCTCAACTTTTGTTCCACTTGTAGCTATTTGCAAATGGGTTCAATTCTTTTGACTTTGTGGTTTTTTTCCCTGCATTGGAATATTACACTTGTGGAGGAGATGAACGTTGAACTTGTACTATGCACCATTATTGTCCGTCCTTTTACTGCTTATTGATGGACCACTGGGTTCACGTTTTGATATCATGCATGTGGGTGTAAATTAATGAATAGTAATAAGTGACTTTTCCCACCTCATTTCAAACTTCTCATACTGTTAGTATGAAGCCTGTTGATAATATTTTAGGTTTACGAAACACATGTCCTGTTGCCAATTCCCTGATGTAATTCAGATGTAATTCAGTCTTTACCGTTGTTTCCAGTCTCTCTTTCCCATCTACCATCATTTCAAATGCTATTCCCGACTCACCACTCTTCATTAAAATTGACGCAATCACATGCCGCTGCAACATTTTATCTCACTATCCAGCCACATGGCATCTCAACTAACCTCTCCATTCCACTCCATCTATCTCTAGTACTGCAACTCCACCGCGTATCATCTTTGCCAGGAAAGGCAACCAACAAAACCACAACTGAGCTAAAAAGGCTGTGGGTTTTTTCTGGCGCTACCTTTTACTGTCTGCCTTCTATGGCACGCAAACAGCTCACACAACCTCCCCTCCACCTCACAATGCCAGCAAATTCCAGCAGGCAACAGCTCCCCTGCTCCACAGCTGCTCCATCAGCAGTCCATGTTGAGGGTACCACTGCTTCTTCCAGCCTCCTGTGTCCCCCTGTCCATAATAACACCGCAACAGACCACCGGTCACCACACATGATACGAAATTTAAGGAATGAATTTTTAAGTGCTAAATATTAGAAAGGAATATGTGAAATAGTAATAAAACAGGGAATCACTCCAACTCCTCTCCATACTTGTTTAGATCAATTTTTGACGAGTTGTCATGTTTCCTTCCAGCGACAAAATTTAATTATTTGATTGAAATTGCTTGAAGAGGGAGGCAAGTTTTAAGTTGCTCGTTTTAATGTTAAGCAGCAAGACAACCTTCAAAAAGATGTACATTTCTAAAGAATACAGACTGCAACACATGTGCAATACATACATATATATATATATATGTGTGTATCTCTTCTTATTTCCAAGGTTGACAGCCGCTGATTAATCAGAGTTAAGTAGCTAGAATGCAAGTTACCTAGTTTCTAAGAGGGTCGACCAGATGGATGTACCAACTTTGATCGAACCAGGCGCAACCGACGCTCACAACCTCCTTCCTATCTTAGCAAACCTTCTGGCAACCCACAATGGCACCACCAGAGACGGAATTAGGGGGGGGGGGGGGCCATGGCCCCTATATAACTTATATATATATATATAACTTAGAAACTAAATTAGATGTATATATATAACTTTTATATATATATTAAAATTAATATATTATTATAATATAAATTATAAATTTTAATAGTAGGTAAATATATAGCTATATATAAAAAATTTAATTTTAATTATTTATATTATATTTATATAATTCTAATTAAAATTAATTATTAATATAATTTATTATTTTATATTATTTGTGGTAAATTAATTATATGATTTTAAAATATTATTTAATTTTTGTATGATAATTTGATAAGTTCTTTTATGCTTTTATGTTATTAATTTTAACTTAAATGTTACTAATCATCAGTATTGGTATCGAGGCCAGATAAGTGAGGCCTAGTCTTTGCCCCCCTAGAATTATATTAAAATTAGGGCTTTCATGACTCATCTCACCTTGGCCTAACTTCTGACGTCAGCAAACAATAAAAAATTAATTTATAATTTCGACAATGATATATATTTTTAAATTTTATATTATTCATATATTTATAGTAAAAAAATAAAAATCGACAGTTTAATTTATAGATAAGGGTTTCTAATTTAATAATCATCTTAGCCCCCTTAAATCTCAGCTATACTAATTATAGTTTTAGATAACAGTTTTTAAAAGTGAATTACATACTTCATATTTCGGTCCCCTCTAACCGAACTTTCTGAATCCATCCCCGGACACCACCCACCACAAGAACCTTAGGAATGTTTCTTCCCAGTGGTTTATCAGATGATTCCATGGTATCATCAACCTCTAAAGGATCACTAGTGGCTTTCCATCAATCTCAATCACTCTTCACTAACTTTAGTATTGATTTGGGCCATGATGGTACAGGGTGAAAGTGGGGCACCCAATGCCCTTTGACCCTTTCCTTCTGATATGCACGCAATCCAGGCTCGATCTTCTTCACGGCTCCCCGCATGCCCTGCCTGACTCCCAGCTTTGCAAGTTCCCATGGAATGCCCATGTCTTCGTGGTGGAAGAGCAACACCTCACATGCTGTTTTGCGGTTGTCCCCTCTCTTTGATTCAACTGGATAACACCCAACAAAAATACAAACGTCACTGGCTTGCTTCTAAATAGCGAACAACATCACGACAGATTACTAGAAGCTAAAGTCTATATATGTCATTTCCATAGAAAGAACTCCTCCGTAACCCATAAGTTTTCCACAGCCCTAACAACCAGAAGAGGAAGAGGATATTCATATGGCCAAACCAGGAGGGAGGCGGAGTATATAATATATGTTTTTCCTGCAATAAGGGTCTAGAGAATCTTTAATTTTGCAGCAATCTCATAGAGAAAAGAATTTACTAGAATATGCAATTTTATTTTTATTTTTGGGCAAGATGACGTTTTTCTAACGTAAAGGAACCACAACAAATTTGAGCTTCTTGATTTACCCAATCTTCTTCAAAGGTATCTAATTTTTAGAGCATGGGCTAGAAGAGTAAGGGATGGGTCACAATTATCCGGCCTAAACAATCAAACAGCCCATGCTATAGGTGGAGCAAGGAAGCATCACACTAGTCTTGGAAAATCATTTCAATTTGGTTGATGTGTGCCACATATAGAGATAATGGGAGCCAGTGTCCATTATTATATAAGAGAGATATGAGAAGGCAAAAACATTTATAATCACATGGGGCAACAACAACATGCTGTCCACCTACATAAAGAAAAAAAATCCTGCACTAAATTGTCCCGCTTTAAAAAAAATCCTGCACTAAGTTGAAAAAGAATCCATTGGTAACTTGGTAAATGTTACACAAAAAACAGCAGGCACACGATAAAAAATATGCCTGTTACTGAAAAAACTGGATGGGGCAAAACTGTTAGGCCAGGGCTTTTCTAAAAGCTGTAGGTACGCCATCTTGGGGCAGCATCATTTTATTGCTATAGCAGCAACCAATCACTACAGGCAACCAATACCAACTGCACCAAACCATATATCGGTAAGGAAAATATAAAAACTGGAGAAAATACATGTTTCAAGCTAAAAAATCTGCTATGAATGAAATGTGACTATTGCGTAAAAAAAATGCTATCAATAAACCCAACAAGCAGGAAAGAAATTCTTTAAAATCCATCTCTATGATTAAATCTTGATGTATCACCATTATTATGTCCATTAATATAACCATGTTCATGCCGCTAGGCCACCTGAAATATGACCAAAATGATTATCTCATCATTAAAAAAAGAGTTTTAGAAATTGAAAATTTTATTAAAAAATTCTTAACTAAGGCTATATGTAAAAAAATTACCGGGCTATATGTAGTAGTATTCAAGGCTTGTGTTTCTAGTAAGCCGACGTCGTAATTCCCATATGCAGGATACATGAATGGCATTAAGCTTGACTAAAAAAAACCATTGTTAGAAGAAAAAACCATTATTAAGCAAATTAAAATTTGGTAAAATAGGAAACTATGTTAGAAGGAAAAAAATTATTAAACTTACATCATATGTAGGAGAGGAAGGACTAGGAGGTTGTGGAAAAACTGTAGGAGACAAAGGGGGAGATTTTGGAATTGTTGAAACATGGGTATTTTTTTCTTCCTTTTCGCCAATGCAATCTCCAATGAAGATTTTATTCGTCTTCTTCCTCTACTAGTGCGTTGTCTTTTGTTAAGTCTTGTTGCTTGAACTGCATTTGCGTTGGTTAAACCATCTACTTCAAAGGTTGCAAGGGGCATGTTAGATGAGCTTCCTTTTTCAGAACCACATTGCAATTGAGTATTCATTTTGGTGCTTAGAATGCTTTCAATGTTTGCACTTAGCTCATCCGCTTTTGCTACTGATAAGTTATATGTTTCCTCACTTTCAGAAGATCTACACGCTATTGCCCTAAATATGGCCATCAATGATCTGTACCTTGAGGTTTGATGTAATTTAACATCAACCACAATATCATGCCCATATCTATTTTTCACATTTTCGGACCTTGCTTTTTTCGTTCACCTCTTGAAGATATATTGTTTTGGAAGCTCCTTTATCTTCATTATTTCTCTAAGCACCTTCAAACAATGACTACACAAAATGCCCTTCATTTCAAACTTTCTACAACTACAAACCAATGAAGCATTATTGTCCATTATCACCTTCCTCACCCTTGTGTCATCATCATCAACAACCACATACATAGTAGTGTCACCATTAGGCAATATGTCTTCAATGGTTGCTTCAATAGAGTTCACAAACTCTTTTTGAAATTCTTCAAATATGATTTTTGTGTAAACATCACCCGCTTGCTTCAACATCTTCACATTTATTTTCACCCTTGGTAATTTTTGACATAAAGCATATTTAGCTTTTAACTCTTTATACCACTTATCACAAAGCACCCGGTCAAAATGCATGAAAAATTGCATTAAATTGTGGTCAGACCGAATGTAATCCTTCAAAAAGGCATTAAATGACTCGCTAAGTTGGGTGGTACTCATTCCAGCAGTCCAAAATGATCTAACATATGGCCTTCTTTTATCCCAAATGTTTGCTTCAACCAATAATTATCATGCACTTCATATTTGTCAAGCATTTCCACCCATGCCAACTTAAACTCCTCTTTGTCCTCAATTTCATACAAAAATTTTGAAAGAACACATTTGATCCCCTTATCCTTGAATATGCAATTGACATGTCGTAATGCATTTTGCATCAAATGCCAAGTGCAGAGACAATGGCTTGTGTCGTGCATAACAACCGGTATGGCCTTTGCCATCGCAGCATCCTAATATGTAAAATTTGTTTTTGGAGTTTTCTTCAACATGACCTCCAAAAATGCTCTAAAAAGCCATATGAAAGAATCGAATGTCTCATCGTACATTAAAACAGCACCGAAAACAATAGTTTCTCGATGATGATTAAATCCAATAAAAGATGCAAATGGTCTATGCTCGCTATTTAACTTGTATGTTGTATCAAAAGTTACAATATTGCCAAACTGTGCATAATCCATGATCATTTGAGCATCAGCCCAAAATATGTTAGTGATTTGCTCTTCATTATCTAACTGCATAAAAAAAATGATGGATTCTCCAAAGTCTTTTCACGAAAAAACTGCAACACACTACCCGCCTCTGCATATTCTAAACTTTTCTACCTCTTGGTTCTCAAATAATTTTTTTGATCCAATTTGGTGAAACCAAGTGACTCCCTTCCACCAACTTCCCTACCCATGAGCTTAAATGTTGCACTAGAGCGGGAGATTCAATAGGGCGAGAGGAGACGTAGCCGCCGGAGAACTTAGAGATTCAATGGAGGGGCTGCGGAGGATATCGAGGGAGAGGGGGGCTGGCACGTGTGGATCTCCAAGTTCTCCGGCTCCTCAACGGTGGGATCTCCAAGTTCTTCGGCTTCTCATAGATATGGATATTAATGAATTTCCTTCATAGTTTTTTTTACGCAATAGTCAGGTTTCATTCATGATTTTTTTTTTCATACCTTTAGAAAAGCCCCAACCTTATAGTTTTGCGTCATCATGGCGTAGCTGCAGTGATTGGTCTCATGTGGACAGTTTAGTGCAGGATTTTTTTTGTGTAGGTGGACAACATATTATTTCTGACCTTTGCTCAATGTCCAGCAAATTTATTAATGCAGATTTTTTTCTGTTCAAATTTGTCTACAAACATTGAACGTAATTGTTCAGATTTTTCATATTCATTCCTGCAATAGTATATAACCAAAATGGTTTGACAAACACCCAAGAAATGAACACCAACCTCTTATAAATTTTAATTTACAATGTAAAATGCTAAATACATACACCATACAATCATATGCTGACAATTACAATCACACTACATTAAACAAACAACCACACTATTATGCCATTAATTTTCTTGTAACTCCCATGACTCAACTTCTTGCTATAATGCATAAATATCCAACTCTTGTGATCGAACATCCTGTTTCAAAAAGAAAATATCATGTGTAAGAATGAAACATGAGATCAAGATCATCTAATATTAATGTAAACAATCATACATTAATTAACTTATGAAGAATAAATAAATTTTAAAAACTGCCAGTGTTCTTGTCCTTCACTTCTGCACAAAGATCAAGCTCAGTCATTGCCTCTCGAACCCGACTACAGAATGGCTATGCCTATGTAGACAAACAATAGTTCATTTTGAAACTAACATTTTAGCCTTTGCCATGCTTCTATAATTATGTATCAACCAACCAATAACTTTGTCAACCATATAGGACATGGGCATGAACAAATAAAAAAAACAAACAAACAAAAAATAAAAAGCCACAATCTACCCGCATGCGCGGCCTCTCCCTCGATACCCCTGATTCATATTACTATTACAAAAGAACATGTGTCCCCGATTAAAACTCCGTGAAGTAGTTACTAGCAGACTTCAGGATTCAATATGACGAGAAAATCTATAGCACCATCCCGTCCCATTCCACCAAGTGGATTCAGGGCTAGCATATACAAACAACATATCTCAATAATATTAAACCCATGACTGCATTCAGGGCTCCTTTCAGTTGTGAATATTTAAGGACACAGAAATATCTATCTTTAATCATTATAAATCAGAAATAATTTCACCAGTTTAGTGGTTTTCATTTCAAGAAGACGCCCTAACCCAACCATTGCGATATGAATTCTCAGGAGATGCCATACTGCAAAATATGAGATAGATAGATGCCATACCAGAGAACTGCTCTGATGCTGCTGCGAAAATGGGTGCCAACCGCCAAAAATACTGATGCAGATTCAAAATAAATTCGGGGGAAGCATTTCAGATATGATTGGGGGAGCAAAATCCCAGGAAAAACAAAACACCAAACGAAACCACATACAATACTAATTTAAGCAAATCAATCACAGATTATGATACATAAACCCAACAAAGATGAACAAACAACCAAACTAAACAGACAACGAAAACAACGCAAAATTAGGAAATTCTGTTTGTTTGTTTGTTTTTTTTTTAAAGAATGAAAGAAGAAAAAGAAAAACAAAAGACCAAATCGTTGACATAAAAACGCATAATTTGTGTCACACTATCATCAATTGAAACCTCGATTCCAGGGACTAGGGTTCTCCTCCGCGAATGACACACGAATCCAAGGTCGAAATGTCGGATAACATGTGTCACATATGTAGCATGTATGTCGGATGGACTGGTTTTTCGCCCATCACCGAGCCCGAGGGAACCGCGATAAGGGAGGAAGCGACCCAGTTGGACTGAGCCGAGGTTGGGCGAGGGAAGGAGGGGAAGAGGGAGAGGGCTTTGGAGGGTGCCAACAGGATGGGAGTGCGCTGTGAGAGAGAAGGGGTAGAAGATCCTCCCTTCAACCGGGCGGAGACGGCATGGGATCTGGCGATATCCGTCGAACTTGGAGAGGGAGTGCGTCAGGGGTATCGAGGGAGGGAGCGCGTGGTGGGTTTCTTTTGTTCTCATTAGTTTTTGTGTAAAAATGTTTTATTTTACCGTAAAAGGACAGTACTCTTAAAAAATGAGTATTTTTTAAAATTAAATTTCATAAAAATTTAAATTTTAAATATTATAAATTCACGTTATATATATATATATATCAAAAATTATTCAGTTCTTATTTCAGAATTAAATTTAAATTTTAAAAATAATTACTTTTTTTAAATATAATTACGAAATTTACTTATTTTAAAAATTAAATAATTTCTTAATTGATACGAATATATCATTTTAAAAACTAGTAGCTGAATTGTCAAATTAGCATGTGTACTAAGACATATCCTAGTGTTTTTTTCTTGAAAACTGCAATTGAAATGGAATCAAAAATTCAAAGATCTTTTAAATAAATAAATGAATCATAAATCAAATACTAAATTTATAGTAACTAAGCTTCCAAAAAATATACAAAATTATCAAAAACTCATTTACAGTAGATTTCTTAAAATAGGGTATATAGATATGAAATGAATAGTAAATCCTTATATTTAAGGATATATTATTCATCACAAAATGTTTTTTTCTATAATTTTTTTATATATATTATTAAACTTGTAACTTTTTGATTGGTTATAATAAATGAAAGAATGATAGAAAAGTAATATAAAATGAATTAAATAATAAATGTAGATAGAAATGAGAAATGAAATGTTTGATATTTTTTAAAAAACAAACAAATTATTTACTATTCATCCTTAAAATAGGGATAAAAATACCAAAGCTATTGTGGATGCTCTTATTTTCTAAGGGGCAAATATCTCTTATTTGGGTTGGATAAAGTTACTCCTACCCATGACATGGTAACACCTAATAATGTCACGTGTGTTAGATTTCATTTTGTTCGAATGAGATACACAACTATACTTAACAAAGGAAGCCCAAATTGAAGACCATTTATCACTCTCAAATTAATTTTTATTATCATTACTATAACTTTATCACTCTCAAATTACATAGAAAAACAAAAGCTCACAAATCTTAATTTGTATCTAGGATCTAATAACCCCAATGAATAACAAGAGATTCATCTTATCAACATTCCCCAATATTTCTCAAATTTGGTTATTATTTCTATTGCCATAGATTTCAAACACACATCATTACTTGCACACATGACATTAATTTCAGCCTGAAGTGTCACAATCTTAAAAAAAAAGTATTAAATGTAACATGCAAAGAACTAGAAAACTTTAAAATTGTATCTTTACGAAGTTTTAGAAATTGAACAAATATTCTTATTTTTTACCAATCAAAATGAGCTAGAATACCTAATAACCTTCTTTCTTTTCCTTCCCCTCTCCCAAACACCAACCCATGACCACCTCCTTCACCCTTTCCTTATTAGTGCAATATCTCACTATAGACAAAAAGTTTTTGAGTTTTTATCTTTCAATCTCTCAAAACCATTTGATATCTTTCAATCTCTCAAATGTGGAGTTCCATCTAGCAAGAACATCCAAACAAAGCCCCTTAGCATAATAAATTTGTTCTTTTAACACGAAGTTTGAAAACAATCAATCCAAATGGTGATGAATGCACATACCTAATAATATTGCGCACTCTAGCAATGGAATCATCGTACTCCTTTAAACTTTCACAAACAATAAAGTTCAATATACGTGTACAATACTTAACATGCAAAAACTCATGTTCTAATATAATACCATTTCTATTATTGGTTTTAAACTCATGTAAAAACTCATGTAAAAACCCTAGTTGACTAAACATTGATTGTCTTCAACCGACCACTATGGTCAATTAAAATCTTAAACTTTTTTGGAATTTTGCTTGGTCGATTGAACCATCACTTTTTAGTCAACTACCACCACTACCCAGACCCCGTCAACTACAACTCCTCTTCTACAACCATTTTCAAGTTGAAATAACCCAAAATCCAGTCCCTCTAACTCCCAAATTAATGAGGCTCATACACAAACTCCTCGTAATATATATATATGTATATGTATGGTTTTTCTAATAACTATATGAAAATCAAATCTGCAGCTATCCAAAGTAAATAAAAGAACGAAACCGGTTTTTATGAAGCATTTATATTACCCGACAGTCCATGAGTATGTAATCGTAAGGAAGAAGATTAGAAGCTCCATGTTCCTGTTTATTCCTAATGCCAGTGCGCACAAGTTTGAGGAAGAAGCGAGTTTGCTCCTAGTCTAGTCAAAACAGCCTCTATAATCGTGCGAGACATGGCAGCGTCCTTTGCAGCTAGCCAAAATCACTTTGTCGTCCAATGGCTTCTTGATGCTTGTATCCACCCCACTGCACTCCTTTGTTATTTTTTTAGTAGGTAATCTAGAATATTGAGTGGTAGTTTTTCCAGTCACGACGCTGCTGTGCAACATTTTCTCTGTTTTTGTTTTTCAGGGGTGTACTGTAATTGCAGGCCCCCAAATTCTGGTAAAAGACTTGGTGCTTCAACTAGGCGGGACCCACGAAAGGGTTTGGATATGATTTGGTCCCCAGCTGACCGTGTGCGTACCAAGTATGGACAACCTGGTGTAGTATTGTTTCATATATGTGTTGTCATGTGTGAATAATTTCCCACCCGTTGGATACCAGTCCCCTCTCGCTTGGATTTGTTCTTATGCCATGAGGTCGAGTTCGAGTTTTATCTGGTTGTTGAGTATTTTTAAACAAAATTAAGCTAAAAAAATAATATTTCGTCCCGATTCAATTTGACCCGAAGTATCCAAATTGATGGATAGTGTTGGGTTTGGAGTGACCTTAAGCCCAACTGGATCCGTAATCATAACTAGTCAAAATTCATGAAAAATATACTATGCTAAAATTTATAAATTTATAAACACATTTGCTTTAATAATTAATTTATAAATAATAATTTAATATTAAAAAAATATTAAAAATCCTTTTATTAATTTGATGAATTGATTAGTTGAGTAATTTCATATGATAAGGAAAAATTAATTTTATTTAAAATTTAATTAATTTTATTTAAAATTTAATTAATTTTATGTATATATTTAATGATGCGAGGGTGAAAATGAGAAAGAAAGAAAAATGACAAAAAAGTGAAAAACAGAGAATATGAGAAACCACCTGACACCTAACAATTTTTGCCAAATCTGTACGTCGCAGCCATTTCTTAGGTGGGCTGTGAAACTGCCACTGTTGTCTGGTTCCGTCGTCTCACTGCCAACAGTCCCACGCCGAACGAGAGAGAGCTGCCAGATCTGTAACGCCGGCGAAGCCTCGCCGGGGAACGAAGGAGCTGAACGCCGGAGAAACCTCGACCTCGAGGTATGTGTGTTTTTTTCTTTTATTTGAACCGTTAATCGCGGCAGATACTAGGGTCCTGGTTCCGCAATTCCGGTGCCGAAGCCAGGCTGATTAAGGTTAATCATGCCTCGTATGTGTCTCTGGTAGATCTAGCAGGCACCACAACCGCTTCGGATTAATCAGCAAGAAAAATCATCCATTGGAAAATTAAAAGATCACGCCTTTCCCCGTAAAAAAAAATCTCAACTTGACGCTGGAAAATATGTAAAGAACGCAATTTCCAACGTCAAACGCAATCACCATTTTACGATCATGGATTTCTAAGCTCTTTTTGTTGGGTTAGAGTATTCTGTTTTGGTTATAAATTTTGTTGTACCATTGATTGAGTCGACCTACCTAAGACGAGCCCCCAAAAAATGAGCCCTTGCCGAATACCCCAAAGTCACACTCTGAGCACCTGCCAAAGTTGAAGATTGAGCCCAAAAAATTATGTTGTTACATTCCCAATCAAACGGCCCAATAAAAAATAATAATAATGTTTCTAGAGTGAGATGAACCAATCCTATCTGTTCATACTGTCAACGTTGTGTTTGTTTGTGTCTCTGGAAAAATGTTGTCTATTCAATCCCAACCAAACCAACTAACTGCATATAGACAGAGGCAACACAGGTGAAGAGGCTGGTTGCTGTAACATCAACTTTTTCTACAATGTTCACGGAGGCTTCGGATGGCCTCCATCAATGCAGCTTCTTTCAAAGGTTTGACCAACTGTAAGTCCATTCCAGCCCCGACCATCTTATCTGCTTCCTCGCCTTTTGTGTCATGCGCAGTTAATGCAATTATAGGGATGTAAATTCCGTACTGCCTCTCCTCGTTTCTTATTTGCCTGGTTGCCTCGTAACCATCCATCTTCGGCATCTGTTTTTTTTTTTTTGGTTCAAAGACAAAATGTATGACTGTTAGACCCACATTGCAAAAATAATATTGACCCTTTAGCTGATGCTCACATTGATCTCACCTTAGCATTATGAGTATGCTGTCTCTAATACACTAACCAAACAACCTAATTTTAATATATATATATATATATATATATATATATATATATATACATATATAGCTAAATGAAAATCAAATCTGCAACTACCCAAATTAAATAGACCGGTTTTTGTGAGGCATATATATTACCTGACAGTCCATGAGTATGTAATCATAAGGAAGAAGATTAGAAGCTCCATGTTCCAGTTTATTCCTAATGCCACTGCGCACAAGTTCAATGGCTTCTTCCCCATTTTCGCATGTATGGATGGTTGCTCCTAGTCTAGTCAAAACAGCCTCTATAATCGTGCGAGACATGGCTGTATCCTCTGCAGCCAAAATCACTTTGCCGTCCAATGGCTTCTTGCTGCTTGTATCCACTTCACTGCGCTCCTTCATTGAATATTGAATGGTAGTTTTTCCAGTCACTCGATGCTGCTGCGTAACTTTTTCTCTGTTTTGTTTTTCAGGGGCGCCTTGCTGTTGCAGCCTCCCAAATTCTGGTAGAAGACTCAGGGCTTCAACTAGACGGGACCCGTGGAAGGGTTTGGATATGATATGGTCCCCAGTTAACCCTGGCTCGCCCTCTTTAAGGACTTGATAATGTTGTGGGTTGTGTTTAGTTTGTTTGTCTAGCCACACAACCTTGCAACAGCCAGTGCATGGCTCTCTTCTGAACTCAGACACAGCCCGCCAGAGATCAGGAAATGGGCCAGCCCCTGCATCAATCAAAATTAGTACGCAGCTTGCTCCTTTTACAGCATTGTTGTTCCTTCTATCGAGACTCTTGTCATCAGTTCCATCCATGGTGCTTAATGGCTGCTCCTTGGCTCGAGTGCTAGACTGGTTGGGTCTGTGTGGGCCTTCACTCCAGGAGCTCGAGTCAGACAATCCTGAAGAGCTGTAGTTGCAGAGGTTCAACTTGTTTTTAAGATTTTTGAGGGTGTAAGAAAGACTCTCCCACTGGTCCACGATCAAGACTTTTATTCCCACGGTCTTGAAAAATCTTCTAGCAACCCTTTGGCGCTCTTCACTTTGAATCAAGAGTACAACATAGGAGCCCTCTAATCTGGTGACAAGACTTGTGTGTATGTTTGTTGCTGTCGTGTTCTGTTGGGAGTCACTGCCTGGAATCCAATCTGAAGCCTCTTTTGTAGTACTATCTTCGGCAGAGAGCACGGCAGTAGATGTGAGAAAAATGTTGAACCTGAAACAAGTTCCCCTTTTACGGACATGCTTATTGACGATTGCAATCTCTCCACCCATTAGGCGTACCTATACAGACAGGTGAGAGAATCTAAGCCTCATCATTGAGCACAGAGAGTTATGTTGTTGCAGATTTTGAAAAAAGAAAGAAAGAAAAGAATAGCAAAAACAGCAGGTGTTTTCGTTACATACCAAGGACCGAACAATACCAAGTCCCAAGCCAGTGCCTTCGTGCCCATGAGCTGTCTCCCTCACCTGAGCAAAGTTTTCGAACACTTTTTTTTGCTTCTCCTCCGGAATCCCAACACCCGTGTCGTTCACCTCAAACACAAACTCCATAGAATTTGGACTCTTTTGGAATCCATTTACTGTCTCAAGGTGCTCTGATGCCCCACTAATCTTGAAGAACATGGAGGCTAAACAGTTTAATGAATCATTTTCCTTAGAAGCAAGTATTGAATTCTCAACATTGGTAGGCCTTTTAGCCCAGGCTCCAACCGATACATGTCCCTCGGGGGTAAATTTAATGGCATTGCTTAGCAGGTTGCATAAGATCTGTTTTAATCTTCCTGGGTCACCCTTGACTTTGGAAAATTTGTTGAGGGAGCTGTGGGGGTCGAACACCACATCCACACCCTTCTTCATCCCAACTGGATGGTACAAATCAACCACATCTTCTACTAATTGTGCCACGTCGAACTCTTCTTCTTCCAGTTGCATTTTGCCTGCCTCAATCTTACTGGTATCAAGGATGGAATTCAATATACCTGGGGGAAAATAGGTGTACCAAGAATTTTCATCTTATGAGTAAATCCCATTATGCCTTAGTTACTTAATTAGAGAGAGAGAGAGAGAGATGCACATAAACAGTTGATTTAGCTACCTAGAAGATCCTTTGAACAATCTTCCATTTGCATTAAATTTGTCTCCAACTTTGAACCAGGAGCAACCTCATCATAACAAATCTCAATCAGACCAGTGAAGGCTGCTAGAGAAGCACGCACGTCATGGTTGGCACTCGCAAAGGCAAGGCTCTTGTTCATGCTCTTTCTCTCCGCTTGCTGGGTGGCCTCCATTTGGTTGATGAGTGCTGCACACAAGTGCATTTCTCTCCTCGCTGCCCTAAACATGAAGAGCACAAAAACTGACACGGAGATGATCACAGTGACAGCCATGCATAATAGGAGGATGAGAGCCAACTTGCTGTGGCGGTGGACTTGGTCAGTAGCTAATCCAGTAGAAGGGAAAGCTAATGAATAAACCTATATGGAGGATTACCCAAAAAACAACAGTTTATATCGAAGCAGTATTTGATGAAAGCAGGCTCAAAAACTATGTACTTTACAAGACAACATGAAGAATTAACTCTGACCATGTGGACTCCCATGACTTCAAGGGGAGAGCAGTAGAACACGTAGTTTGTTTCCCCGATGTGCAAGAATGAGCCTTCTGGAAACCCATTATAGGGGCGGCATGGAACAGTTTTTTGCTTATGACTGTCTCGGTTTCCATTCGATTCTTGTATGTGAAATGAAACTGAATCACGGGTGGCCACAAAGCTTGTGTTTGGGAGGCCCCCATCCACTAATACTTTCCCATTTGTCATGGTCAAGTAAAACTTCCCACCCTTAAAGTTCATACCAGAGAACAAGTCGGTGAATACTTCAGCTGAGAAACCCAAACCAAGAGCTCCTTTTCCAGGCATGCGAGCTTTGCTGAAGAACAAAAGATTCTCATCATTCCATCCATTCCCTAGAATGGAATCTTGGTGGTTTGTAGAATTCAGGACTTCTCGGAGCCAGCTAGCCTTTTCTGCTGATGAGTTTGAGCATGACATGGTAGCTCTCCCTGCCAGCTTCCCGGTGCTGTTGTCTACGGGCTGAGTGTACCAACAAGGCACCGAGGCATTATTTTGTTCAGATGGAAGTGAAGAGTTTGAGTGCACTGCAAGTATCTGATTGGTGCCACTGGTGTAGTACAAGAAGAAGAGGCCATTGAGGGCGGTGTACACAATCTGTGATAAGTTAGGAACCAGTGAAAATGCTGGATACAACACCGAAGTAACCTGGAATAAAGTTCACATACACAACCATCAGCATTCGCTATACTGCAGGAAAAAAAAACATATAAAAACAAAAAGAAACCAACATAGTGTATGTCATACATTTGTTTGTAGTGTTGAGAACTTGGCGGGTTGATCATTGATGGATGAATTAAGCAGCTGTGCTACCTTTGCTGCGGCCGATGTATGTAATGGGAGAGCATTGACAGTGTTCTCCACTTGGGAAAGTAATGCAGAGTGGAAGGCATACGTCTGTGAATCAACTTGGCGATCGATCCGACGGATCAGATTGTACCAGTAAGGAATCACAACGCTCGGAAGTAGTACGACTATGAATGCCTAGCCATTAATACAATAAGAGTGCAAGGAGGCAAATTAGCATATATTAGTCATTAGGCTAAAATGCATCAATCAATTTAGTTAATGAACTCGTTCATCATATGCAATGTAGCTTTTTCAGCGTTCATTGGACGTTGGATTCAATGTTCATTCCACATTGATATTAGGCTTAAATAAAGGCAAATCAGCATATATTAGTCATTAGGCTAAAATGGAACAATCAATTTAGTTAATGAACTAGTGAACCATATGCAATGTGGCTTTTCAACTATCGTGGATTCAATTTTCATTCCAAATTGGTATTTTCTGAAAAATCAAGCCAACCAAAAAAAAAAGAAAGAAAATGGATGGAACATTTGAAAATTAGCTAAGGTTTGACTTTCGTTACCAATTTTTTCATTAAATTTATTTTATCAAGTGCAATATTGTTTTAAGTGGAATTTTAGTTAATATATGTCAAATATTTTTATATTTTACTTATTTATCCTAAACATGAGACATTAAAAAAAACATTTTAGACAATCATTCATTACTTTTGCAACAATCTATCAATACATATATGAATGATTTATGGTAGAAAATAACTGTTTATTACGTGAGTTTTTTTTTGTTTTTTGATTTGTTACCATGTCGACTATGACATTTTATAATAAAAATAAGTTACGCTAAAATGGAACTATGCAATTAGACATTTGGGTCTTTTAAACATATATATATATTTAAAATAAATAAGAATGAGATTCCAAAAAAAACTAGTGCAAGTTTATGAAGAAAAAAAAGCTTTTGAAAATTATTGGAATTGATGAGGAAATTATCTATTAACTTAGAGAAAGAAAATTAAAATGTAATAATCAAACATGAATACTGATCCTATGATGAATATATCTTGAAGCTATATGGGCATGGAAAAATGGAGAAATAAAACGTAGTATCAAATGAAAAATTGAATCATTTCTCCTTATTTCCACAAGTTGAATGTTTTAATAGGAGACGTCTTGTCTATATGATTTGTCCCATGTAATATGAATGCAATTTAATTTGAATAAACCGTTAAAGTGACTTATTCCTAAAATTCATGGAGTAGTGCAATCTGTCAGGAAATAATTATATATTGTGTATGAATCATAAAAAAACATATAATAAAAATCTCGAATGAAAAAGTAATTATTTAAACTATACGTAAATGAGTTCTTGATTAAAAAGAATTACCAATAAAATAAAGAAGCAAACATGACGCATGACCATATGTGAATTGAGCTCCAACATGTTTTAACCAGCATAGATGATCATTAGTGTTTTATTGTATCATTTCCCTACATAATAAATTTTGCAAAAGCATATTAAGAATTATATACAATTATCAGTAATGAAAATAATACAACCGTGAAAGATAAATATAAGGAATGAAAGAAATTAATTACAACAATTTGTATCACAATTAAATATCTCTCACACATGATCCCTTATTAAATAATTTAAAATCAATTAATTACGACCATATTAAACACCTACACAATTCTTACCAAAAACATACACACGTAAATTATGGAAATCTCACTCTCTCTTTGAAAAAATGAATATTATTTTTGAGAATTAAGGCTTCTAATTCTATTTAAGAACTTGCAATGAGTAATTAGCAATTGTAATATTTCTTTCTTTTTTATTGACCAAGACAATTTTTGAGAAAAACAAATAAGTCATGCCCGGAAGCAAGCAAATTACACACAAATTAACATGATCAATAGAGATTTTGTTTTTCCCTAAGGGGTCTTAAATTTCAGGAGTGATTATTAGAAATTTACGAGCAAAAAATTTGAATTGGAGTCAAAGAAAACACTTTTTTTTTCCCATATGAGCCATAGTTTAGTTTGCAAAACCTTAATTGTACGTGGACAATACAATGACAACATTGACGACGCTAGACGCCAATTGAAATTGTTATGAAGAAAGAAGAAGAAAAGAAGGGAAAAAAAAACGGTGTTAGCGGATGAGGTGTACGTAGATTAATATAAGAACTTTATTTTTTTCTTGGGAAAAACCAATGGAGTACGTTATTACTCACCTCTTAGTTCTCGCGCCACCATCATCCTACTACTAACCATGGCTTGCACGAGGGTTGATTAATTAATAACCGTTAAACAAGACAAACAAGAGGAGAAAAAAAAAACAGACAAATAATGAAATATAAATAGACGTAGTAGCGGGCGTAGGGGGAGGAGAGAAGCAACCAAGGAGAGAAAACCTGCAGGTAACAACCTCTTTAATGTCTTGATTTGGTAATTAAATCAATTAATGGAAGGTTATTTAGTATGCGTCTTCTGCCAAGTGAGGAAGATTGGAAATTTATTGCCCCATATTTCATATTTCTTTAAAAGTAATGTATCTTAATATTAAATTAAACTTCCATAATTACTCAAATTAACAAAAATAAGAAGAAAAAAAAAGTGCCCGGAGGTAAGAGCTATGTTTTTAAACTTTCACAATAATAAATAATATCTCATAATTACTCCTCCCTATTCATATGGCGCATTACACCTGAACACATCTCAAACTATGTCGCATGCGTAGAAATCATCGCCCAAGAGTAAGGTGGCCTGAACAAGCAAAAGTTACAGAGGCTCGAAGACCGAAGCCGAAGGGAGGGTCGAACCGGCCGGTGACACACCGATACGACTCGTTATTTTTTTCCCTGTACAAGAACACTGCTTGATCCGATAAAAACTTGGGATGTCCGGCGATTCGCCTAGAAACCCGATCATGTGTACAGAACCGAAACAGGGTCGACCACGAGCCACAGGCGTGCACGTAGGTTTCGGGAGTGCTACTCAGATAAATGATATTTAAAATATTAAAAATTAAAGATTTTTTTTCTCATGCTACGTAGCAGCCGTAGCATCAAGAACAGTAACACATTGTCCCTCAGGGGCACAGTTGGTTGGAGTCATCCGTCGGTATATGTTGTATTTGGATTCGATTCCTGCTGGCTGCTTGGGAGGGAGATTAATTTTCTCGTGTACTTATAAGTGAGCACCTCACCTGAGCGGGTGGGGCCACTATGGATTAGTCCTTGGAGCAAGCTACCAGGGCAGGTCCAGTGAAGAGGAGTCTGGTCGGTGAAGTGGTCATGTCAGGGCGCAAATTATCGGATCTCCATTGCTTGCAGCGAAGCTTACGATCTGATACAAGAGAATATCCCGTTTCTAAAAGAAAAAAAACAGTAACACATCATAGATTTTAAAGTTTGTAGTGAGCACGAGGGAGTGGGCTCTGAATTTGTCATCTTAGCTAGTAATGGGATTTGGGAGGTATTGTGTTTGGACTTCCATTCAAAGCCCTTTTCAAATTCTTCCAAGATTGATTACATGAAGCTTGATTTTGTCTATTGAGTTTTTTTCATGAAGTAAGGCTGTGATGCAAAGGTTAGAAGGGTGATGGGCAATAATCATATCCATATGCAGCTGGGTCATTATTGGGTTGATTTCAGTGTTGATAACATTGATACTGAGCTTTATTCAGAGCAACAACTGAACAAAACAAGTAGTCAATAGGCCTGAAAAAATCATTAAAAAAATTCAATCACCCATTAAACAAATATCATCCCGATAATATAAATATTATTTGTATTGGGATTTGATTCAAACGAACCAAATTCAAATATAGACATTTAATTCAATAAACATCCGTTAATATGAATTATAAACTTCTTTATATTTATAAGTATATACATATATTTTAATAGTTTAAACTGAGTTATGCAAACTTTATAAAATGAAAAAAATTATTCAATATAAGTAATTTTAGGATTAGTATCAATAAAAAATAAAAAAATATTAATTCAATGATAATGAAAATATTCCTGTGTAATTTGCTCTTATAAAATATACATAAATGAATTTAAATATCACTAACACGATTTTAAATGAGTTTTCCTTTATTTTATTTTTATAATAATAGTGCTACATATGAAATTATAAGTCAAGGTAATATTCAAATTCAATTTGAATTCGTCCGATAAAATTTTAAATTCAATTCAATCCAAACCTCCAAATTTGATTTAGAATTTCGATTTAAATACAAATATAGCCATATTCATTTCGAATTCAATCCATTTACGGGCCCACTTAACATCCAAACATTAACCTTAGCAATGCTTTCTTCGACTTTATAAATCAGATTGTCCAAAGAAAAGTAAAGAATTTAAGGCAAGAATATGGAAGGTAAGATAATGGATTCGAATATGGGTAATATTTATATTAGCATCAGCTGAAGAACAGGAAACTGTGTTTTGCTTCTTGGCCTTTCAGGATATCAAGGAATTTTTAAGAAAAATGCAAAAAACCGTTGTTGACAGACGAGAATCAACACATGATCCTCAATCACCATCAAAAAACGCTCGAAGTTGAGAAGAAGACGTAGAGGAGAAAAGGAGTCCTTGCCCTTTACCTCAGGATACCGCAATTAATGGTTAATAACTTGAAGATGAGAAACTCAGGATGCAACTAAAAATTGTATAAGCCGATGTACAACAAAAGAAATGTTAGGTCGAGAAAGTGTGAGAGAAGCTTGCCCACTATTGTTAGGTCGAGAAAGTGTGAGAGAAGCTTGCCCACTATTATAGTGGGTTGCATATAATTTGTAGGCCTTTATACTTGGAGGGTATCCAAGAAAGAGACAAACACGAGCTCTAGGCTAGAATTTTAAACAGTGAGCAGTCAGTGTAGACACAAAAGCCAAATACCCAAAAACATGGAAGAATGGCAGTAAGAATGCAATCTGACCAAACGGTTATTGGTAGTTTGGACTGAAAGAAAATAGAACGAGCAACATTGAAAAGGTATTTGTGTTTGCATTCAACCACTGAATTTTGCTAGAGCCTCTCCACATAAAAAATTAATGCAACACTCCATAAGCCTAGAATTTAGTGAAAGACAGTTTTGATGCATTGTCAAACCGAAATGTCTTAGTAGCATAAAATTGAGTTGAGATAAGCTAAAAGAATTGAGAAATGATAGTAAGCGCATTAAACTTGTGTTTTAGCAAACATAACCGTGTGAAACTGGTACAGTCATAAACCAAAGTAAAAAAATAACAATATCCTGTATAGGAAGTAGTTTGACATGGTCCTCAAACATCACAATGTACAAGGTCAAATGGAGAAACAAGACCGTTGTGTGACTCAAATGGGAGTCTCCTTTGTTTAGCCAAGGGACAGATATAGTAAGGCTTGAAACACTAAGAAAGCACATCTACACACTGAAGCTGAGCTTTCAAATGATTAAATCTTTTAAAAGACATGTCACGAAGGCGATAATGCCAAGTGGAGACAACCACTGCATTAATAAGCTTAGGAGAAGTAAATGAAAAATATTAAGCATTCATAATATAGAGACTTTATATCTTGTCACCATTGCCATTAATCTTCTTGGTGTAAGCATTTTGAATGAAGAAACTGTTATGAGAGAAATTCACCGCCATAGTTGAATGTGCAAGTAAGGTACTGACTGACAATAAGTTCAACTGGAACTGGGGAACGAACAAAACATCCTTAAGAACAATATCTATATGTAGCTTGATATAGCCAGCAAAATGGACCAAAATATGGGAATTGTTAGGTAGATGCACTGACGTGTTGGAAATAGAGTGAAATGATGTAAAGACACTGACTTTAAAACAAATGTGACTAGTTGCACTTATGTCAACAATCCAACACTGATTTGTTTTGAGAGACGAAGTCAAGGCTACAGAAAAACATACACCTACATGACAATCATCAAAGGATGTAGAAGGCTGCGTGGAAGCATTCAAATGGGTAGACAACAAAGACGTAAGTTGTTGATATTGAGTTCAACTCAAATTGTCAACAAAGTTTTCCATTGATCTAAATTGATGACCTCCAATAGAACAATCAGAATTACTGTCAAGAGTTGAAATTTGATGTGCCGCAACCTAAGTGTGATTATCTTTGGACTTGTGACCAGGCGAGTAGCTATGCAACTTATAACAACCATTAACAACATGCCCTTATAAGTTTACAATGTGTTCAATACATGCGATCTTGGTTGAATCATAGCCTCCTCGTCCAGATGAACCTGTCTTCACGACATAAGCAACTGATCCAATATGACTATTCAACCAAACAAAAGATAGAATTGGTGGAAGGCATAGGATCCATAAGGAGAATCTGACCTTGAACTTGTGAAAAAGATTCATCAAGGCCTATTAGGAAAGACATGGCATATTCCATATGATGATGATCAATGATATATTTTTTACACGCCCACATGTACACTTACTGCAAAAACATCTAGGTCTGTAATTGTTGATTTATTCTCAAATCGTTTTAAGCTTCATAAAGTATATGCTGACAGAAACTTGTTCCTGTCTACGATTTATCAACTCTCACTTAATTGGAAGAATTTTGGGACATTACATTGTTGAAATCGATCCTTCAAATCTAGCTATATCTCTCGAGCAAATGTCGTATAGATGATGCTAGTGGATATATCCTTCAAAACTAAATTCAAGATCCATGAGATGACTATGTCATTGTTGCGAGCCCAAAAATTCAACAAACTATGATTTGTGCTTCAAGGTTCAACAATGGAGCCATCAACAAACCCTAACTTATTTTTGATTGATAAGACCAGTAACATTGCATGACTCCAACTAGCATAAATTTGACATAAAGACCCTAGTCAAGATTGGGTGCATTACCTAAAACTATAGGCATCGCGCTAGAAGAACAAAGAATAAGGAAAGAGAATATGAAGAAAGGATAAACTTAACAAATTAATCTTGCTTGCTCTGTTACCATATTAAGGGTCGTGACAGTGAAGAACAAGGAACAAGAATGAAGGTGGTTGCTTGGTACCATATTAAGGCTATGTGACAATGAAGAACAAGGAACAAGAGTGAAGGAAGGTAAGTAAGATAGAGAGAAGAACAGAGGAACCATATTGGAAAAGAGGAACTGGAATTTATTATTGTTGTTTTCACCATTATTATTGAAGAATATAGAGAGAAGGTAGGCCATATCTATATGACCTACGCAGGCTATTTACTAAACTACCATTAATATATACCATAAAGTAACAAGAAATCAAGGACAAAATGATACTGATAATGAGATTATATTGTTATCTGTAATCAATACACAAATTAAATCGCATATGACCAAATACATTAAAGCCATCTTCTTCAATCTGTTCATTACATAAGACATGATCAAACAGCAGAATCAAAAGTTTTGTCAGGAGCCACCCTGTCACCCACATTTCATTCACGACATAACAAATCATCTTAGTTTCCAATACTGAAGTTCTAGTTGAACCATTATCCTTCGCCTTTATAACAAGCATATAGAGATTTGGCTGCTGCCTGCTGGTCATGGTTCCAGAATGTACATACAAGGGAGCAGCTTTCCTCAACCTTCAAGGCATTGACGAAGAAAAATCTAGCCCAAAATTGGACTGGTGCTGAGAAAAACAAATCAAGGAAAGATGAATAATTCTTGTCATCAATTCATCCCAAGAAATCAGTCAACAGAGAATACAATGTCACACCAGGAGGGAGGGAGGGAGAGAGAGAGAGAATTCCTTTATTAGTCCACTCCATGGTTCGAAGTCACGGTTGCGGACGCCATTGCATCATAGTTGCGGACGACTCGTCACATCTCGGACGAAATGCAACCTTAGGCATGAAATAATATTCAATTTAAAAAAAAAATCAAAAAAAAATCAAATCATCATATTAGCTTCATTAAACAAGCAAAATAAATAATTTAAATTGTATGTTATAACTTCAAACATAAAAAATAGGCGATAGAAGATTACTGTATCATTAAGTTTAACTTTTATTAATTTTTAAAATTTTAAGGAGCTATTAAATTTAAAAACATAGTATTAAAGAAGTTATTAAGATTGAAGATGTTCCTTAATAACTCTTTTAATAGTTCTATTAAACTTACTCCCTTTAAAATTATAATATTAAATTTTAAACAACTATTCTTAGCATTTAAATAAGATATAATAAATATAATAGATGTTAAACAAAGTAAAACAAGATTCTCAATAAAGCATAACAAAGTAATAATTATATTAAATATAATAAATTTAAAACATTTAATAAATCTATATAACTTAAAAATAAATAATCAATGCGAGAGAGATTTAAAATATAAATAAAAATAAAAATAACATATTTATAGGCTGCCGACACATAAATAAAAATAAAAATAACATAATCATATAAATTAATAACATGAGAAAAATAACACCGATTGTGCATCGATAGATTAATGACCTTTCTGCGTCGATTGTGCATGAGGCGTCAGCAGCACCAGTGAGTCGGCAGAGCATTTGATTGGCGAGGAAGAGGCAATTGGAAGCCAGCGTGCGTTAGTCGTCAACAACAGCTAACGAGTTGACAGATAACAGCGTCCAGCGATCGGCGAGGAAGAGATCAACGAGATTTCATTGCTTCTCGGCTGAGATCTCGAACGAGATTGACGAGATGATGAAGATTTACAAGATCTACATACCAGCACTGGATCTCGAATCAATACGCTCCGATACCGTGATAAATCGTCCGAGGTTCTGTGAACCATGGTCCACTCCTATCCTTTGTGTGTCATAAGTTTTTTTTTTAAGATATACACATTTAATTAATTGTTTGAATGCAAAATTAGGCTGCGGTGAGAGACTTTACGACAAACAAAAATCTGTGAATCTCAGCTGGCAACGCGTCTTCAGATTACTACTACTAAGAAAGATTACCACGGCAGCATCATTGCTCAACCCATTAAGAGAAGTCACATAGGGGTAATTGCAGCGGCAAAAGAGAGTATTTTGTTCTGACAGCAATTTTAATTTCTAGTTTAGTTCCAAGCTCAACAATCAGCTGGGGATGGACTGGACTTGCAGGAAGGCCATCTTCTTCTAGCAGGACTTTGTTGGAGTTGAAGCATGCCTCGCCAGAGAACAACAAGCTAGTGTAGGCGGTGATGGAGATGAGATGGCGGTATTGTGGGAATATTTTTTGAAATGGTGGTAGGTTAGGAAATGGATTAGGAAAGCAAAGCAAGGCAAACCGGGAAATATTTTCTTGATCAATTATAGCCAACAAGCCAAAAGGACATTACTTAGATCAGACATGACAAGACTAACCAACAGCAAGTTAAATCTTCTCCTTCACAAAGGTGACAAAACGAAAGAGATATAGAATAGATGTAAAAAAACAAAAAAATAAACAATAAACACAAAGCTGACCTGAGCAATCATGGGATCATTCAAAAAAAAATACCGCAATCTATATTAGTAAAAAAAGCACGGGGGTAGGAATATCCAGAAACAACAATACATGTGATGACCACCTAAGACTAAAGGAAGTAATGCCATAAGAAGAGGTATGCAAAAAATAGCAAAGACTAATATATAATTGATACTGGAGTTGAGAGCATTAGAGCATTAGAAGTTGACTAGCTAAAAATTCTAACAAATTTGATCACAAATTATACTCTAATTTATGTCTAGGCAACAAATTTTATTAAAAATCCAAATTTCAAGGCATTACTAGCCAAATTTATTTAAATTTAGCGCAATTTCACTAATGATATTTCGAAATTTGAAGTTTTAATAAAGTTTATAGTCAAATTTCAAGTACAATTTGTAACCAATATTATTCCGTGTATAAATTTGTTAAAACTTTTAGCTAGTCCAATGTAAATGTTAGGTAAAAGACATTATATTAAACTCACACCTGCAGGAAGCATTTGCTGGCCTGAGCAATAGCAATTCAAGAGCACTGCATTTCAAGTCTCTGGAAACGTCCTCCCTTCATCCTTTTCTTTGTAAGATCTGCTAATCTTACAAAGAAATTTTCCATTTCAAATTTTCCCAAAAGTTTCATCTTCTGAGCCAACTCCTCCAGTATATTGGGTTTCCCAGCTCTTGAGAAGTCAGCTACAAACCTGTGACAATCAAATTGGGGGGCATTCATTCCTTTCTTTATCATTTCCTCCAAATACTTACAAGCCTCTTCTGATCGCCCCTGCCCTATGAGCCCACCAATGAGGATATGATATGAATTATAATCAGGGCAACAACCCTTCTGAGCCATCTCCTCCCAAACTGCACACCCCAACTCATCATTTCTCGCCTGGAAATGTAACTTCATCATCATGTTGTAAGTGTGGATTGTTGGTTCAATACCACTCTGAACCATCTTCTTGTAGAGCCTAAACGCTTCATCTGGCATTTTATGATTAATCATTAATTTAATCAAGGAATTGTAGTTCCGTCCGTTGGGTGGGAAACCCTCATCTTTCATCTCCTTCAAAAACTCATACACCGTGTCCATTTGTTTCTGGTTCCCAAACCCTGTGATCAGGCATGTGTAAACTGCAGCATCTGGCTGGCAGCCATAGTCACGCATTTCATCTAGGTACATCATGGCTTCATCCATTTTTTTTTTCTTGCACAACTCCTTGATGATAATTTTGTAGGTGCGAGCATTTGGGGAGGGGCCTTTAGCCTTCATCACCAGAAGCAGCTTAATGGCCTCAGACTTTATTTGACACCTCAACAACCCTTCGAGCATTATGTTATGTGCAGCAATATCAGGCTTAAAACCAGCATCAACCATATCGTTCCATATCTTCCCCATCTCCATTAAATTTTTTACCCTGCACCACCCGCTGAGCAAAACGGAATAAGTCTGTATATCAGGTGAAAACCTATGCCGCAGCTTCACAAAAAGGGTTTGGGCTTCCTTGACAAGTTTTACCCTGCCAAGGTTATCCAGCAAAAAGTTGAAAGTTTCAACACTCGCTTTGAACTTATATCTCTCCATCAACTTAAAAATGCCAACAGCTTTTTTCCTCTGTTTCCCCGCTGCAAAGGATTGAATGGCAACTCTAAATGTCTCCAGCGTGAGAAGCCCTTTCTCACCCATCTCCTCGAGCAATACAACCATAGTTTCAAACTGCCTTGTCTCCCCAAGAATCGCCATCATGTTATTGTAAGTCCTGGAATTGTGAGAATACCCGGGCCTCTGAGCAGCCCAGTTGAAAAAACGAAAAGCTGGCTTCCTAGCGTGCCAAAATCGACCCAACACGTCAACAACCAGATCGTGCGACAAATTCACCCCACATTCATCTAGCACTGCTTCCATATTTCGATCCAGTGCAAACAACTCTCCAATGACTTTGCACACCCTATCAACCTCTTCTGGGTCTGCTCTAGACTGAATAACGACACCATCTTCACACTCGTCCTCATCATTACCGAAGCCACTGCCACTCTCGCCACTGTGCTCGCAGACCAACTCAGCATCAGAATCCAACTCGCCATTTGAAACAGAAGACAAACTCCTAAAATTCGAGGACCGAGACACACCCACTGCGTTCTCATGTGGACAATTGTTCATCGACAGCGAAATGAAACGCAAAACCCTGGGATTGAGACCCGAAAATTTCGGTACCCCAGGTAAAGACGAGCCATGAAAAACCCGAGCACTTGGAACTAGCAATGTCTTTCTTGGTTTGCGATGGGAATAACAATGAAGGACACGAGACAAGGGCGTAGACACATCACCTGGAGACCAGGTCGGACTACGTCGTCCGCGAATCCGTCCATGCCGGAGAATGGGCCGTCCGAGGTCGCGAGGGGCCGACGAGGGAGCGGAGCTGTGGTGTAGGATCTGGCCATGATGTTCTTCGGCGAAGAGTGTCCGGCGGGTTTGCGTCGCCGGAGAATTGAAACAGCGGCGGAGGAACGCCATTTAGTCTTGCGGATAGAAAATTTTCATTTATTAATAGTGCTCAGAGCAAGTGATGTTGTTTCTCAATCTTGTTGGCCTATTGTTATTAATCTTATTTTTTCGGTTAAATTGTGCCTGACATTTTTTCATAAATATTTGAAGTATCTGTAATTGAAGCCAGCCACATGTTGCTGGAATTAAGTGAAAGTTTTCATCACATTGAAGTTGAAAAAATCAGCATTAACTATCAATTCTCCTACTATAATTATTTGCTCATTTTCATCATTCTCTGAGGTCTAGAGAGTGGAGCCTATACTCCTACTATAATTATTTGGCTTTTTTTAACTCCTCTCTTGCTATAGCTGCCTAGTTCTATTTGCTATTGAATTTTATTATTTGTAATTATAATTCACAGTGGCAATTATTTATTTATTTATTTTTAATGTACTTATGTAGCAGGTGTGTGTATGTAAGTGATGGTGGTTCAAGGTATTATTTTTTTCATAGTTTTGTGTCAATACATCTCTCAGCGGTGAGGGAAAAAATATCGCCTGCAAAGTCACGTTATGATGCCTTTTTCTTGGCTTACGTCTCACTATCCTATTATCCTTACACCCTAATTCATCTTCAAAATCCAAGATAATTCCCGAATATTTCAATGAGTTGTTGAGGTGGGAAATTGAATCCCCAACCACCTTTAAACAAGTGCCTAACAAGTTTCCCGGACTGAAGTTCTAGTTGAACCATTATTATCCTTCGCCTCAATAGCCAGCAAATAGGGGATTTGGCTGCTGCCTGCTGGTAATGGTTCTAGAATGTACATACAAGGGAGCAGCTTTCCTCAACCTTCAAGGCATTGGCGAAGAAAAATCTAGCCCAAAATTGGACTGGTGCTGAGAAAAACAAATCAAGGAAAGATGAATAATTCCTGTCATCAATTCATCCCAAGAAACTCCTCATTCTTCAAAATCAGTCAGCAGAGAACACAACGTCACACCAGGAGAGAGGGAGAGAGAGAGAGGGGGGGGAGCAGATTCCTTTATTAGTCCACTCCTCCTGTCCTTTGTGTGTCATAAGTTCTTTTTTTTTTAAGATATACACATTTAATTAATTATTTGAATGCAAAATTAGGCTGCGGTGAGAGACTTTAGGATAAACAGAAATCCGTGAACCTCAGCTGGCAACGCGTCTTCGGATTACTACTGCTAAGAAAGATTGCCACGGTAGGGGGAATTGCAGCGGCAAAAGAGAGCATTTTGTTCTGACAGCAATTTTAATTTCTAGTTTAGTTCCAAGCTCAACAATCAGCTGGGGATGGATTTGCAGGAAGACCATCTTCTTCCAGCAGGACTCTGTTGGAGTTGAAGCATGCCTCGCCAGAGAACAACAGGCTAGTGTAGGCGGTGATGGAGATGAGATGGCGGTATTGTGGGAATATTTTTTGAAATGGTGGTAGGTTGGGAAATGGATTAGGAAAGCAAGGCAAGGCAAACCGGGAAATATTTTCTTGACCAATTATAGCCAACAAGCCAAAAGGACATTACTTAGATCAGACATGACAAGACCAACCAACAGCAAATTCAACCTTCTCCTTTACGAAACGAAAGAGATTGAATAGAAGAAGTAACAGGAAAAAAAACAATAAACAATAAACACATAGCTGACCTGAGCAATCATGGGATCATTCAAAATAAAAATAAAAATACCGCAATCTATATTAGTAAAAAAAGCACGGAGGTAGGAATGTCCAGAAACAACAATACATGTGATGACCACGAATGGCTAAACTAAGCAATGCAATAAGAAGAGCTACGCCAAAAGTAGCAAAGACTAATATATAATTGGGTCTGGAGTTGAGAGCATTAGAAGGTAAAAGACATTATACTAAACTCACACCTGCAGGAAGCAGTTGCTGGCCTGGGCAATAGCAATTCAAGAGCACTGCATTTCATGTCTGGAAACTTCCTCCATTCTTCGTAATATCCGCTGACCCTACAAAGGAATCTCTCATTTCATATTTCCTCAAAAGTTTCATCTTCCGAGCCAACTCCTCCAGTACATTGGGTTTCCCAGATCTTGAGGCGTCGGCTACAAACCTGTGACAATCAAATTGGGGGGCTTTCATTCCTTTCTTTACCATTTCCTCCAAATACTTACAAGCCTCTTCTGATCGCCCCTGCCTTATGAGCCCTCCAATGAGGATATGATATGAATTATCATCAGGGCAACAGCCCTTCCGAGCCATCTCCTCCCAAACTGCACACCCCAACTCATAATTTCTCACCTGGAAATATGACTTCAACATCATGTTGTACGTGTGGAGTGTTGGTTCAATACCACTCTGAACCATCTTCTTGTAGAGCCTAACCGCGTCATCTGGCATTTTACGATTAATCATTAATTTAATCAAGGAATTGTAGGTCAGTCCGTCAGGTGGGAAACCCTTATCTTTCATCTCCTTCAAAAACACATACACCTTGTCCATTTGTTTCTGGTTCCCAAACCCTGTGATCAGGCATGTGTAAACTGCAGCATCTGGCTGGCAGCCACATTCACGCATTTCATCTAGGTACATCATGGCTTCATTCATTTTGCTTTTCTTGCACAACTCCCTGATGACAATTGTGTAGGTGCGAGCATTCGGGGAGGGGCCTTTAGCCTTCATCTCCTCAATCAGCTTAATGGCATCAGGCTTCTTTTGACACCTCAACAACCCATCGAGCATTATGTGATGTGCAACAATATCAGGCTTAAAACCAGCATCAACCATATCGTTCCATATCTTCCCCATCTCCATTAAATTTTTTACCCTGCACCACCCGCTGAGCAAAACACAATAAGTCTGTATATCAGGTGAAAACCTATCCTGCAGCTTCTCAAAAAGGGTTTGGGCTTCCTTGACAAGTTTTGCCCTGCCAAGGTTATCCAGCAAAAAGTTGTAAGTTTCAACACTCGCTTTGAACTTATATCTCTCCATCAACTTAAAAATACCAACAGCTTTTTTCCCCTCTTTCGCCGCTGCAAAGGATTGAATGGCAACTCTAAATGTCTCCATCGTGAGGAGCCCTTTCTCACCCATCTCCTCGAGCAATAACACCATAGTTTCAAATTGCCTTGTCTTCCCAAGAATCGCCATCATCTTATCGCAAGTCCTGGAATTGTGAGAATACCCGGGCCTCTGAGCAGCCCACTTGAAAAAACGAAAAGCTGGCTTCCATGCGTGCCAAAATCGACCCAACACGTCAACAACCAGATCGTGCGACAAACTCACCCCACATTCATCTAGCACTGCCTCCATATTTCGATCCAGTGGAAACAACTCTCCGATGACTTTGCACACCCTATCAACCTCTTCTGGGTCTGCTATAGACTGAATAACGGCACCTTCTTCACACTCGTCCTCATCATTACCGAAGCCACTGCCACTCACACCACCGTGCTCGCAGACCAAATCAGCATCAGACTCTAACTCGCCATTTGAAACAGAAGACAAACTCCTAAAATTTGAGGACCGAGACACACCCACTGCGTTCTCATGTGGACTATTGTTCATCGACAGCGAAATGAAACGCAAAACCCTAGGATTGAGACCCGAAAATTTCGATACACCAGGTAAAGACGAGCCATGAAAAGACCGAGCACTTGGAACTAGCAATGTCTTTCTTGGGTTGCGATGGGAATAATAATGAAGGACACGAGACAAGGGCGTAGACACATCACCTAAAGACCAGGTCGGACTACGTCGTCCGCGAATCCGTCCATGTCGGAGAATGGGCCGTCCGAGGTCGTGAGGGGCCGACGAGGGAGCAGAGATGTGGTGTCGGATCTGGCCATGAAGTTCTTCGGCGAAGAGTGTCCGGCGGGTTTGCGTTACCGGAGAATTGAAACAGCGGCGGAGGAACGCCATTTTGTTCCGATCGAACTCTGGATCTGCTGTTACGCCATTTTAAGTATTTCGTAAAATGTAATAAAATTATGTTAATTAATATAATGATTTTATTTTTTTTATTTATACAAATTTATAACATAAATACATTAAACAATCCTATAAATTCTATCATTTGAAACTTAAATAACGTATTAAAGAATTTATTTACATTTATTTATTTTGTTTTTTTAAGAAAACAATAATATTTATATGAATATTTTATTATGTATACGAATGATTAATTGATAAAGAAATATTATAAAAAATATATATATTTATCTCGTGAGTTTGTTAATCTTATTTGAATTTTTTTATAATATTTTTATATTAATTTATTATAAAGTTTTCTGAAAGTATAAGTTTGATAATATTATTTTAAAAAATATAATTATTTTAAAAAATCATAAGCTTAAATAATTTAAATTATTTTATAAATAATATAAAAAATAGCCAAACATAACCATAATATTTTATTTTAAAATTAATGATCGGTAAAGTATTATTTGTAGATTAAAATACAGTCATAAAATAAATAGCTAAAAAATATAATAAAATAGGAATCACCAAACGGCACCCATAAACCATAATTCCAGTAAGCCGGGGATTCCCAGTTTCCCGCCCTTAGCAGCAGACCCACACCTGCGCCCCCCATTTCCCGCCAAACTCCATCGCCGTTCACGTTTCCCGCGAAATTGATTGCCTGTAAATTCCCTCACCACCATTTCCGTTTCCACGTTAACATTCGTCTCTCTCTCTCTCTCTCTCTCTCTCTCTCTCTCTCTCTACATTTCAATGGCTTCTCGGCGCCTCAGCAATGGTCGATCGCCTCTAGTCAACCAGCAACGTCAGATCACGTCATTCTTCTCCAAATCTCCATCAGCCTCAACCCCATCGCCTTCCCCCACTCTCTCCAAACAGAGAACCCTAAACCCTAACCCTAGCCCTAACCCCGATGCTTCTTCCCCTAACCCCAGCCCCACAACCCCATCCCCGACCCCATACAAACCGAAGAAGCCTCGCCTGCTCATAGCCCCTCTCCACTCTCCCTCCACCCCCGCTTCCATCCCACCCGTGGCATCGCCGATCGAGCCGAGGAAGGCTAAGTATGGGAACGAGGTTGTTTCCAAGCGGGTCAGGGTTTACTGGCCCCTGGACCAGTCCTGGTACGAAGGCCGAGTCGAATCGTTTGACGGAGCCTGCGGGAAGCATTTAGTGCGGTACGATGATTCGGAGGAGGAGGTGTTGGACCTCTCCAAGGAGAAGATAGAGTGGGTTGAGGAACCGGCCGTGGTTGAGGGTTTTCGTCGGTTGCGCCGTCATGCTTCTTCCGTTGTGGTGTCCGGAGAGGAAAATACGGAGGATGAGAGTGGGGGAAATGATTCTAGTGATGAGGATTGGGGAAAGAATGGGGATGAGGTAGAGGAGGATGTATCTGAGGACATGGATGTTGAGGCTGTTGACGATGAAGATGATGAATGTGGTGGCTCAAAGCCACTTCAGGACAATAAGGTAGATTCTAGAAAGAGAAAAATCACTGGAGCAATGTCGGGATTGATTAAGAAGAGCAAGACTATTGGGGGTGGGGCTGGGGCTGGGGCTGGGGATGGGGATAAGAGAGTGGTTAAGGAAGTAGGTGGCAGCAGTCTTTGTAGATTGTCTGAGCCTATTAATAGTGCTCAGAGTAAGTGATGTTGTTTCTCAATTTTGTTGGCCTATTGTTATTAATCTTATTTTTATGGTTAAATTGTGCCTGACGTTTTTCATTTTTTCAAAAATATTTAAAGTACCTGTTATTGAAGCAAGCCACATGTAGCTGGAATAAGTGAAAGTTATCATCACATTGAAGTTGAAAAAATCACCATTAACTATCAATTCTCCTAAATGATTATGCTCATTGTCATCATTCTTTGAGGTCTAGAGAGTGTAGGCTATATTCCTATTGTAATTATTTGGCTTTTTTTATCTCATCCGTTTGCTATACCTGCCTAGTTCTATTTTCTAATCATAAGCTATTGAAGTTTTATTATTTGTAATTATAATTCACGGTGGCAATTATTTATTTATTTTTAATGTACTTATGTAGCAGGTGTATTTATGTTACTGATGGTGCCTCAAGGAAGACTATTTTAGACTTTGTATTTATGCATTTAGTTTTTTTTTTCTATTCATACATTACAATGTATTATTTATTTCATAGTTTTGTGTCAATACATCTTAGCAGTGGTGGAAAAATATTAGCCCCCTAGCCCTTCCCTTCAAATGTTCTATTGGATTTAGATTTGAATATTTTTTTTTTTTGGCAGATTGTTTGACATCAAACAATTTTGAGAAGAGTTTAGCTGGTGATGCTGCAGAGAAATTTGGGTTGCGTGAAGCAGAGAAGCTGCACTTTCTTGGGAAGTATGTTTTTGTTACATGTGATGTTGGCAGTTCATTTCTGTTTTCCATAATGGCCTTTTGTGTAATTTTTTTTACTGCTAATGCCTTAACCACCCAGCTGATAATCTTGTAACATGTCATTCCATGTTGAAAACATCAGAGGAACAGTTACTTCATATGCGTTACAATACTTTTCATGCTGAGTTGGTCCTTTTCTGGTGCAGAGATCGTAGGGATGGTAAAAGAAGACGACCTGGAGATGAAAATTATGATCCAAAAACACTATATCTACCTCCTGATTTTTTAAAGAATCTGTCTGGTGGTCAGGTAACTTTTTAAAATAATATATGACAGGAAGGTTTTTACTTTGTTATGATTTTTTTTTTTTTTTGAAATTGCAATATTTGTTGATATGTAGAGACAATGGTGGGATTTTAAGTCAAAGCATATGGACAAGGTTTTATTTTTCAAGGTATTTATGTGGTTCTCATACCTTAAGTTAATATTGCCCAGATTTAATGCAAGTTGATACAATTTGTAGTAATGTGTATTTGTTATTCATTATTGCTGGAACAGATGGGCAAATTTTATGAGCTTTTTGAAATGGATGCACATGTAGGAGCAAGAGAACTCGATTTACAATATATGAAGGTAAGTTTACACATTGAACTGGTGGAAACATTTATGTTTAGTACTCTTGTTGTTTTGAAGTTATCATTTGTCAGTTTCTAATGCTTGAAGTCTGCTTTGACATTTAGGGGGATCAACCTCACTGTGGATTTCCAGAGAAGAACTTCTCAATGAATGTAGAGAAATTGGCTAGAAAGGTTGGCCTTTATAGTTATATGTATATTGTAGATGGTCCTATTTTATACAGAAGTGAAAAACCTTATGTTAAACTGCCTTGTCAGAACAGGGTTATCGAATTCTTGTTATAGAACAGACAGAAACGCCCGAGCAGCTTGAGATTCGGCGTAAAGAATGGGGTTCTAAAGATAAGGTCTTACTGGCATTGAT
Source organism: Taxillus chinensis (assembly GCA_023512835.1). Classification (NCBI taxonomy): domain Eukaryota; kingdom Viridiplantae; phylum Streptophyta; class Magnoliopsida; order Santalales; family Loranthaceae; genus Taxillus; species Taxillus chinensis. The sequence continues at coordinate 49,455,421 of CM042088.1, read as the reverse complement.
TTCTATAGCTTTTCTTGAGTGTTAGTTTTTGTTCGTGTGCTTCCTCAAATAGTTCTACTTTTATTGTTAGTTGAAGGCACTGTTTTTCTTTTTTGATGGTTAATTTTTACTTTTTTTCAAAAGCAATTGACATACTCTTTAAAATCTATTGGATGGATCATCTAATTCAATCTAATATCGACCCACTTTTTGAATGATTTTCTTGATTGATGAGTATGGATGAATTAACAGGCATCTGTGCAAGTGTTATGAGTATAATCTGAAGTTTTGCGACATCATTTTATTTTAATGCTCACTGCTCAATTATTTTGTGTTAGAAAAACAATATATATTAAGAAATGGTTAGGCTGACATATTTTTGGGTGTAATAGGTTGTGAAACGTGAAATATGTGCTGTAGTTACAAGAGGAACACTAACTGAAGGAGAGATGCTGTCTGCCAATCCTGATGCCTCTTATCTGATGGCAATTACTGAAAGCTGTTCACTCTCAGTAAATCAGAATGATGAAATAACTTTTGGCGTTTGTGTGGTTGATGTGGCAACAAATAGGATAATTCTTGGGCAGGTGCGTGTTTAGTATCTTGAGCCTACAAAAATATATTATATAATTGATTATTGATGGATCGAAGGTGTCTAAGTTCCTGATCCTAAATATATTATATGTAATTCTTGGAATGTGTTTTGTTTTTGTTTTGTAGGTGCATTTTTCCCCATTTATGTACTTTTTTTATGTATATGTTTTATCTGACTTGTTCTTTTCCCTAGTTTGGAGATGATTTAGAACGCAGTGCTTTGGCCTGCCTTTTGACTGCGCTAAGGCCAGTGGAAATTATAAAGCCTGCTAAAATGCTTACCTCTGAAACTGAAAGGGTGATACTGAGGCATACGAGAAGTCCTGTAGTGAATGAGCTTGTCCCACTCTTAGAATTCTGGAATGCAGAAAAGACAGTTTGTGAAATCAAGAAAATCTATAAGCAGGTTAATATGCCATCAGTTCATGAATCTTCAAATGGGCCATCAGTTCTTTGTCACAAAAAAGATAGCCTGGGTAGCCTGCCAGATATTTTGTCTGAGCTGGCTAGCGCTGGTGAGAGTGGAAACTGTGCCCTTTCAGCTCTTGGAGGCGCTTTATTTTATCTAAAACAAGCTTTTCTCGATGTGACATTACTTAAATTTGGAAAGTTTGAGTTACTTCCAAGCTCTGGCTTCAGTGATATTACTCAGAGTCAGAGACCATACATGGCTCTTGATGCAACTGCTTTGGAGAACCTTGAAATTTTTGAGAATAGCAGAAATGGAGACTCTTCTGGGTAATTTTGTAAGAAATGTCAATACTTAAATTTCTTGCTTCTTTTACTGCTTATAAGGTTATTTATTTTTCTATATAGGACCCTATATGCACATCTGAATCACTGCATGACAGCATTTGGGAAAAGATTGCTTAAGACATGGCTAGCAAGACCTTTATATAATTTGAAGTCAATTAAGGAGCGCCAAGATGCTGTAGCCAGTTTAAAGGTAAGTTCCACTTCAAATATTTGTTGAAGTATACCAAAGCCCCCTATTAATAATTTTATTTATTGTGGAGCTTAATAATGTTTTTGTCTTCATTGGTAATATTTGAAATCTGGAATCTGGTGCTGCTTTTGTTGATTGATAAAGTTATATTAAATGTGATTTTTAGGGAGTGAGTCTACCCATTGTACTAGAATTTCGAAGAGAGTTGTCTAGACTTTCTGATGTGGAGCGCTTATTTGCACGTCTCTTTGCAAGCAGGTAACGGCAGACTAGGGTTCTCTCATTTGCTTGACCCATTTATTGGAAACCTACTCCACAAAATAATTATGTTATTGATTTAAACTTTATGCAGTGAAGATAGCGGTCGGAATGCAAATAAAGTAGTTTTGTATGAGGATGCAGCAAAGAAACAGCTCCTGGAGTTTATAACAGCTCTACGTGGCTGTGAGATAATGGACCAAGCATGTTTCTCACTTCGGGCAGTCTTGGACCATACCAAATCTGACTTGCTACATTATTTGCTAACACCTGGTATTACTGGTTTTTTTATTCTTTATTTCAGTTGTTATTACATTAATTTTTTATGCATCTTATGTCGTTAATCATCCTCAGGAAAAGGTATTCCTGACATCCAGACAATTCTAAAGCATTTTAAGGATGCTTTTGATTGGGTGGAAGCTAGTAAATCTGGGCGTATAATACCTCATGATGGAGTTGATATGGAGTATGATTCTGCCTGTACGGCAGTGAAGGATATAGAGTCTAGTTTGAAAAAGCACTGTAAGGAACAGCGGAAGTTACTTGGAGATGCATCAGTGAGAACTTGTTAATTTGTCTTGTAGCGTGTAGTTTTTCTAAGGCTGTTATAATTTTGTCAACAGTCTTCCATTGCATTTTGTAGATCAATTATGTCACAGTTGGAAAAGAGGCATATCTTTTAGAAGTCCCCGAAAGTTTGCAGGGGAGCATTCCTCGGGATTATGAATTACGATCCTCCAAAAAGGTACATAGCTGCAACAAAAAATCTGAAGTGTCGCGAGACTTCTCAAAACATAATCATTTTGTACATGAGGATTGTCAAATGTGAGACTACTATTGATTTTGTTATTAAAAAAAAATCTACTGCATTGTTTTTGTTGTTAATGGTGATTTCAATATTTTTATGTGTCAAATCACAAATGACAGTTCAAATGTGTTATGGGTGAGGAATATCCTGAGAATTAAAAATGTGTTGCCTTTTTAAATACCGATTGTGAGGTTGTGGTCACTTAATTGACTTTGTTCCCCTTCGGCCTGGCTTGCATAGGGCTTCTTCAGGTACTGGAACCCAACTATTAAAAAGTTGTTAGGGGAGCTATCTCAAGCGGAATCCGAAAGAGAGTCAAAGTTGAAAAGCATTTTGCAGAGATTGATTGTACGCTTTTGTGAGCATCATGATAGGTGGAGAAAATTGGTTTCTGCAATTGCAGGCATGTTTTGGTTTGGTTTCTTTTAATTTGTGCGCACAGGTCCTATACACCCCTATTTGTTGGACTCCCGATCTCACTCTAAAGGGTGGTATGCATATTGACTATTAAACTTGCAGAACTGGATGTTTTGATCAGTTTAGCAATTGCAAGTGACTTCTATGAGGGGCCAGCATGCTGTCCGGTTATCTCTGGCTTATCAAGTTCAAATGAAATGCCATTTTGCAGAGCTAAAAGTCTAGGTCATCCTGTTCTTAGAAGTGATTCCTTAGGGAAGGGTACATTTGTACCCAATGACATTAGTATTGGTGGTTCAGGAGGCAGCTTTATCCTTCTGACTGGTCCCAACATGGGTGGGAAGTCAACCCTCCTTCGACAGATTTGCTTAGCTGTGATATTGGCTCAGGTTTGGATCCTGTTATTGTAAAAAATGTTGCTTTTGTTCTTTTATTTTGCTTTTGTTTTTAAGGCTTTACTTATGATGTCCCTACAGGTTGGAGCTGACGTCCCTGCAGAAAGATTTGAGCTTTCACCTGTGGACCGAATCTTTGTCCGAATGGGTGCAAAAGACCATATTATGGCTGGCCAGAGTACATTTTTAACAGAACTTTCAGAAACGGCTTGTATGCTGGTGAGTGCTGAAGCTTCATTGTAAACGCTTTAAGTAGAGTGCTCAGAATATATGTAGACGGGGAAACATGCATAGGCACTAAATCTTTTAGGTCTTGTCAATTGTGTATATTTTTGCCCCATGTGTTTTAGGGAATAAATTTTCCAGTACTTTTTAGCAATTGCGGGAAAATGTTTTCTCTTTTTTTGTGTTATTTATTACACCGGAGAAAATTAGTTAAGAGAAGGTGCTGTCCGTAGTCAAATGATAATTAAGCTTCTTTGTCTGGTAAATGACGTACAATTTTGAGGAGCAAAAATAGTTTTTTCCACTAGATAATGTTTTTTCCTCTGAAATGTTTTTCTCCTGATATACTTTTCAAATGGTCTCATTTTCTGATTGAGAACTATGCAGTCATGTCAAAGTAATGATTGTTTAATGCAGTCCTCAGCTACAACCAATTCACTGGTGGCATTAGATGAACTTGGACGTGGGACATCAACTTCAGATGGACAAGCCATTGCGTACGTGTCCCTTGTGAATATTTTTATTGGGTTCTTAACCCATACTTTCGATTTGCAGTTGCTCCAACTTTATTCTTTAAGGGTGCCACGACCTGATTTTACTCTGCAATATTTTTTTATTTTGTCAGGGAATCAGTTCTTGAGCATTTTGTCCACAAGGTACAGTGCCGAGGATTATTCTCAACCCACTATCACCGATTAGCAGCAAGCTATGAAAGAGATTCAAAGGTTGGCTACTGTTATGATTAAATACTCCCTCCGTCCCAAATAGCTGTACACATTTCCATTTTAGGTTTTTTTTTCCCTAATCTGTGTTTAAGATGGAAAACTGGACAATATTTATTGGAAAATGGAGTATTTATTTTTATTCATGGACACTGTTTAGAAAACATTAGTTGATCCTATAGATGTTCTATGTAAATTCAATATAGCTCTATTAATTAGTAACAAGCATGCCATATTTTTATAGCCTTCCTGAGTTTTAAAATTTCGAGAAAAATGTTACTTCAGTTCTTTCTTGTATCTGTACAGGTTTCCTTATGCCACATGGGATGCCAAGTTGGAAAAGGAGATGGAGCAGTGGACGAGGTTACTTTTCTATACAGTTTGACGCCTGGCGCGTGCCCTAAAAGCTATGGGGTAAATGTGGCCCGTCTTGCTGGTAGGTCTTTACTTTTTCCTAAAATTAAATTGTAGTGATTTTCACAATCTATCAATCAGCCTTCGGTCTTTCTATCAAACCAACGATGTCATCGCCCCACAACACAAGCCACTAGAATTCATGAAATGGATTCCTCAGAAACTCATTTATTTATTTATTTATTTATTTAGTCCTAGACGGTATTATCATTGTTTTTCCTTCCAAATAACCCAATTACTGTAAATATCTATTCCAGGGCTTCCTGAATCTGTACTTAAGACTGCTGTTGCTAAGTCCATAGAGTTCGAAGCTGCATATGGGAAGCACAAACAATCTGAGAATCCATTGCCCATTCAGGCTTGGGAAGAAGAAGAGACTAGGGCCTTCATCCAGAACTTTATTAGCATAGCTGCACAAATAAGTTGCCATCCTCCTGTGGACATGGGTACTGGCGTACTGACTGAACTGCAGCGTCGAGCAAGGACACTTTTGAGCAAAGCTTAGGCAATTGTACGTCCTTTATGCCTGATTTTGTTCTATTTTCTGCACACCTCTCAAGCTTTGACAGCTGAAAGGTTTCCTATGGCGGCAAAGCTGAGGTACTTGGTGGATTGTGTATTAACAGAATAGAGGTGGAACGCAGATGTAATAGGGCATATTTAGTCTTTAATAAAGAGTGTCCTATTCTTGTACATTGAAACAGCAAAATTCTGTTTATATTTCGATTTGTGCAAATCCTGAAATTACCAGTTTTGAGGTTAAATATGTAATACTAGTTTTGAGAGCAAGGGCACCGCTGACGTAACAATATTTGTTTTTTGGTTTTTGTTTTTTGCTTTTTGTTTTTTTTTTTGGCTTTGGTTTTACTTTTGTCGTAACTGTTTCCCGCCGCCTCGGGGCAACAGGCTGGATGGTTGTTGGATTGGGTAAGTCGCCAACTCACGTCCGCTGGTAGGATTTGTGAAGGAGCACCTCTAGGCTTCTGCCGTCACATCACATTGACCAAGTGTAATCCGGGTAGCTTTACGCTCCGTTAGATGTCTGGGATAAGGTGTGTCGGATAAGCATTCGTCTGCTTAACCTATTTTATTTTTTAAAATATTATTATTTTTAAATTTGTATCACTTGTAAATATTTAAAATTTTATTAAATTCATTATTTTTAAAAATAATACAATCAAATCAAATCAGATGAGTCTAAATATTTTATTTTGTTAATATTATAAAAACAAATTGTTATAATAAAAAAAATATAAATTATTTATTTTTCAAATGGAGCGAGAAAATTTCAAATTATATTATTATATTAGTTAATTCTTTAAATTATTAATTAATTATTATTATTAAATTTTATCATTTTTAATATCAATATAAATACTTTATTATCTTATTCAATACATTCCTGGAGATAATTTTAAAATAAAATAAAATATCATTTTAATGTTTTTTTAAAAAGAAAATAAGTATACTAAAATAAAATAAACAAATACCACAAAATGTCAAAATGGCTATGATATAATTGGATTGAAAATCAATGATTAGCCACTAACAGCTAAAATGATATAATTTTATTTACCCTAAATATATTGGGCTTCCTTTGTTAACCAGACAACCTTTCATTAAATGGGGAATAAAATATTGTCGCTATTGATATTTATTTATTTTTTTTAAAATATTTCATATTTTAAATATTTTTACTGTAAAAATAAAAATTACTTGTAAAGATTTGCCCGTTGCAGAATTTATTTTTAATATTTTTACCGTAAAGATATTCCTGTATAAATTACTCGTATATCTAACTTTTTTTTAAATGGTGTTGCTTTTGTCAAGACTCTCGTCCTCTAGCTTCAACTCATTCATCTAAAGCTAAATCTTGAGGATAGCGCCCATAGTCGGAATCATTTTCCTTAAAGAACAAAATAGTCGTACAAATCTAATACTATATTATTGGTCACTTTCACTTATATTGGATCACAACGACAGATGGACTGTTTTCAGTATTAATTTTTGGACTACTTCCAGGAAAAAAAAAATCATTGCAGGACTAGGAAAGTGTGTTTTACCAACCCACATGTTGCACTGTAAAGTGTAAACTGTCGTATTCATCATAATATCCCCAACGAAAAAAGGAAAACAAAATTATGGTTAAACTTTGTAGTAATGGGTAATTAATCGATTCTAAGGTAGATATTTTTATAACGCAGATGCGCAATAACAGAATACTAAAATATAAAATTTCTTTAAAAAAAAAAAAAAAAGAAAAGAAAAGAAAAGGAACAACCTGAACGATTATTTTACAAATTTTGATTTGAATAATCTCCTACCATAGACTTATATATATATGCAATCAAATTTAATTTAAATAAAGATTCAATGTATAATTGTTTAAACAGAATTGATCAAACAATGTTAGCTCCAAATTTGATTTGAATAATATTAATATCATCCGGCAGCCTTTGTCAACACCCTACTATCATTCCTCTATATAGAAATTATAGAGGAAACAATTCTCATTTCTCACTTTTACAGTCGATAAAATTTTAGATGCATGCCTGAAGGCATTATTATGCCAGGTGGCCACCATTTTTTTAAATAGTTTTTTGTTGTAATATATTTAATGATATCTTATTTAAATATTTATTTCTAATATGAACATAGGGTCATTATTGTTGGCGGCCACTAAACTTTGGACATTGTCAGAGACGGATTTGGTTGAACCGACTGTGGCCATGGCCCCTCATTTTGGAGAATAATCTTACCTGATACCCTTCAAAATGTTTTGTTTTTGTTTTTGATTTTTTAATTAAATAAAAATAAATTGTCTTCTAGGTTTTTCTTATGCTTTTGTTTTTTGACAATGCTGGGCTTTGAAATTGACCGACCGTGTACGTCCAAGCCTGCCCGAGGCAGTATACTGCATTTTTGGTGTCATATATAAATGTACGTATATATAGTATATGTATATATATATATATTAATTTGTTTTATTATGTACATTCACATGTGGCAATACAATTATACAAACAGACAAAGACAGTACGTAGTTGGCGCATGATGAGATATACTTTCTTCATATATATCGGTAATTAAATTTTCCTATGAAAGAGAGGTGTAAGTAAGGGTGTAACAAACGGTTATCGATCGCCGGTGGAATATGAGTCTCTTCATCGCCGGTAATTCACAGGCTAACACAGATTAGTCAGTCAGCTCCAATCCATCAGTCACTCATTGAACTACAGAGAGGTTGATTTAATTAAACAGGTCGATGGTACGTGCTGTCGCCCTTGACAACCCTCGCGCCGTCTCATTCATCAAAATCCGACACGTCATCATCGTAATTCTGTGGATATATATATATATATATATATATAAGCATGGTCTTATATATGCAGAGAACATTAATATATATATATTTCCAACCTGAATTATATGTATATATATGTGTATAAACTGTTTGAAATTATAATATTTATGTAAAGCTAGCAATAGCATGCATGAATTAAAATGCACTTGATCGAATTTGAGAATATGGAATGAAACAGAGAGGCAGGAGAAGAGGCCAACGTGATAGAGTAGTCGCCGTTTGAGGACGCTGTTGTGAATGGCTCTGATGATCCACACCAACGCGTACATGGGGAGGACAATCCCAGTAGCTTTTAATGCAAGCACCTGAAACACCCACCAGCTAGCCAACGTTAAAATATAATTAATTAATTTATTAAATCCTAATTAATAAACTGTATCGTTATCGTGTCTGTTCTGTTCATCACTTGCATTGAATCTGAATCTAAACGTACGCCTGCTTGAGTTGACACTTAACTGTAGTAACTGCGAACGGGTAACGATCTGTTTCGCCAACCGTGGCTCCCAACACGTGTTTAACAAGCAATAGCACTGTAATCTGCCACATCCATCACAACATAAGGAGAAGAGAAAACAAAAAAAAAATAATTAAACATATACAAAATAGGTTAGTATAATACAAATCAGATGTGAATAATAGAGTAGAGTGTACAGTGAAATAAAAGATAACATATATATATGTATATAAAGGAAAGCATGCAATAATTCTAAGAATGTACATGCCTTTATTGGGTTGAAGACCCTCAAATTCTAAAGTATATTCATTAATCTTGTTCTTAACATGATTTGCATCCCTATGGTCTATGATTTTAATATTATTAAAATAATATTAATAATCAAAACATTAGAAAAATGATAAAACAATTGCTTTATATATATATATATATATATATATATGTGCGAATTGAAAGCACCTTACCTTACGCGTGATAGACCTATGATCTATAAAATATAATTGAATTATTAAACAAAAAGTATATATATATATATATTAAATAGAACTTACAGCAAGCGCCGCTAAACGACAATAGGAGGCGCTCTTTTCAGCTGCAAGCGAGCACTCCGGGTGGCCTTCTTCACCCGATCTTGCCACCCTCTGCGACCTTCGGCCCACGCCTGCCCTGTTTTGTTTGTAGTCAACGAATGAAAGCGAAAAATAATAAATAATAAAATATAAAATATAAGAAGTTTTGAATAAATAAATAAATTATTAAAACATATATTATTTCTTTCTCAAAAGTATTTTATAAAAAACAAAAACAAAAACAAAAAAAACTCAAAATATGAAAGCAACGCGCTTATTAAAGCTAAGCTAGCAAGCTACCGTAAGCGCGGACGCAGTGCAATAACACCTATCAAAGCAACGCAACGCGCGCACATTGAAATTGAAACATTCAGCAGTAAAAGTAAAAAAGGGCACCGATTTGATTGTAAGACGCGCGGAAGTCTTATCGGGGCCCACGCGCCCCCTTATTTATTTATTTACTTATTATTTTAAGAAAAAAAATCTATTTATAGGTAAATTAGGCCGAAAATTCGTAAAGGTATAAATAAATTTTTAAAAAAAAATAATAATATCAATTCAATAATAATAAATATAATTAGCTACACAATCTATTTATTTAACAAATAATATATAGTATCCACCCACCGGATAATCACGGCTGCCTCTGGGAGCTGGGACTTGTTGGGCGGAGGTGCTGTATAACCAGGTCCATATTCCTATATAGACAGACAATGATCATTAAATTAAAAAGAAGAAAAATATAGGGGTCAAACTGCAACTTTCATCATCGCCCCCATATGCCATATATTTGTTTATTATTTATTATTATCGATTAATTTAAATAGATCCAAATTATGAACTCAAAATAGTATAAATGAACCATCCGGACAGCTTCCATATATTTCTAGGAATTGAATCAAGGGTGATCAATTTCAATAACTCTGATGAAATGAAAGGCTCAAGCCTCACATATAAATACATAATCGCGCCTCAAAACTCAAAACTAGATAAATAAATAAATAAATAAAAAAAAAAGCAGAGCCGCAGAGGCAGGGGGGGATTCAGGACAAGAGAGACACAAACAGAAGAGAACATAAGAGGGAAATCTGAAACCAAAATTAAATTTAAAAAAAACGAAGAACATAATTGAAACAAACCCACAAAAAAAAAAAAATCAACTCGTATGTTAGAGGGGACAAAAAAAAACATAAATTCAAACCTGGAGGCAAAGTTCGCAGGTGGTGTTGCCCTTCTCGTTGCACCACTTCTGTATGCAATCTCTATGGGCAAACTGAATCAACACAGAGAAGAGCACACAAAGACGGTCAATTTTCAGAAAAAAAAAATAATAAAAAACTGAAACTTGGTTACCAAAAACTGGTACTTCGTACGTTGCTTCACAATCGGACGCGCAAAACCTTCCCTCTCTCTCTCTCTCTGCTTAGGTGAGAAATAATTAAATTAATTACCATGATCGATCCAGAACAAGCACAAGGAGCCTCCAAGCACCTCTGTTCTTCTTCTTCTTCTTCTCCTTCGTGGCAAATCCTGCAGCGTGGAATCGCCAAACACGTTTCCAAATCCTCCACGCGTATCACCAAAGCCTCTCCCATCTCTCTGTTCCTTCGGATCTCTGCTTCTCTCAGTCGCGACTACGGTTTTACGGGTGGAAATTTAAATAGAATGGTGGGGTCTAAATTACAAAAATACCCTTTCTTGTTTGACGCTTGTCAGATAGATACATAATGCGGATTGAATAAATTTTTTGGATCTAAATTGAATTAGTAAATTTATCTAATTAATGTGTTTTTTTTAAATGTTATTTACTAGTATATAATTAACTAATTCAATCAAAAATCAAAATTATTAAACATTTTGCGTGGATGTTTAGCATGTTATGTACAACAGTACAAGGAAATAGAAGGTTGGATATGTAGGAATAAAATTTAAGCTAATAAAATTAACATATAAATATTTTAAAATGGTAATGAAAATAATTCATTAACTTAATTATTTAAAAAAAAGTTATAAATATATTCATGATATATATATATATATATATATTATTGTTTGTATACGAGCACATCTTCACAATCATACCACTGTCGTGTTTCGCAGTAAGTCATTGCAGTTGGAGAACTCCATCACGATGCCTCCTGGCTCCTCTAACTGTGTCTTGATCGACGAGTACGCACCTAGGCCTCCCACGTACCCATCGCCACCAATATAATGAGCCCATCTAGGAGCAACTTGCCATCCTATATATGCACCAGCTCATTGGAGGACCGATCCAACGCGGTCGCGTCCCTTGTCTCTCTCACCCCTGCGACAACATCAACTACGTACGTACGGGAAGCTCATTTGTGGATGAGCTGCTAAAGCTGGCCAATAAGAAAGACGTAACGACAAGAGAACGCAACCAGGGCGATCGGGCTCTACGTCGCGACGGTGAGGATTTCAGAACCATATCATTTTCATGGTTTGTATAATTTTAATATCAAAAATGTTAAAATGAGTAATTTTAGTGAAGGATAATGCTAGGCACAAGTGGGTAATTTTTGAATAATGTGGCAGTCTATTAATTTTTTGGAGAGAAAAAAAAAAGAAAAAGATTATATTCAATTCCTCATGATCACCTAAAGATGTCGCGAGTTGATTGTACAAATATTTATTCTTTAGTTAATTATATCATACATTAATCATAGAAAATTCTAATTCGATGGTGAGAGCATGCATATGGTGGAGATCGTGCAACCCAAATTTCAATAATTAGATGGATGAATATAAATGATTATAATATCAGAAGTTTCGAGTAATTAATTTTACTCTATTTAGGACAATTTGAATCCAAATGGTCATTTCTTTCCTGTCAAAAGTGAAAATAAAAATATATTTTATTTTATTTCCATGCATGTAGCTAATATGTTATTATTAATTTTAATTTTGACTCATGTACATGTTTTGACCTTTCCTTTATTTTAATTTTGATTCTAACTTCTGTATGTTTATTAAAAATTCATTTGATTCGAATTAAGTGATTAAAATTAATTTGATGATAATAAAAAGAATAATACTAATTGCAGTTTTTATTTTAGTATATTACGGGCCGTTTGTATTTTTATCAAAACAACATAATTTTGATTAAAAATTAATTAATCAAAATAACATCATTTAATATAAATGCAAAGGGTCTACAATGTAATCCTAAAATCACTCAAATTATCTACTAGCTTGTTGATTCAAATACATTAATAAGTTAATATTTAATATTACTGATATTTATATTTTGTATTAAATTTTTTTATTTATAATAATAGTTTATTTGATCAAACTCAGTTTTGTAATATTTTTTTCTTTGTTTGACATTATTATTGGTAAATAATGTGATGTCATTTTATTTTTAATTAAAATTAATTGTCCAGTGTCTTGATATTCTTATTAATTTATAAAAAAATTAAAGTACAAATCAATATAGACAGAAGATTGATATTAGTTTTATTTAAGTTGATTCTACATTGAGCTTAAATTCATTTAACCCCCGCGAGAAACTCCACTAATCTTGATCTCCACGGATAAATTTTCACCAATATTTATAATGAAAAAAAAACTTCTTCCCTTGAAAACATAGCTAAAAATAGTATGATTGTGAAATCCGGAAACAAACCTATTTATCGACTTCTTATTGACTTAACCATAAACTTAAAAGGAAAAGAAAAAACAAAAGACTATTCATAATGAAACTTCAAATCACGTGTCAACTTTAAGTCAGGACCAAAGTATTGTATTATTCAATTCACTTGGAATTTGAATAATTGGGTTTGGGTTTTTATTTGGGAAATTTTGAAATGCATAAATATATTATATGTGCACTCTAAAAACTACTGTTGAAATTATGGTGCCAGATGCACATATATATGCTGATATATTTGAGTCTTCTGTTTCATATAAATAGATCATCTTTCTTCTAATTTTTTTACCGTGAATTTGTTATGTGCTTGATGTTTGTGGTTTCCTTACTGCTGCATTCCAAGAAAGTTAGTACTATAAAATTGATGAACCTCTCTCCATATTGAATTGGAAGTACGGTTCACACATTTCAATATTCGAGATTATTAGGACATTCTTGTTTCTAGAAACTGAATCATATAATACAAACCTCGAATTTTAGTGATTAAAGTAATTAGCAGAAAAGGCAGGGGAGTTGTGAAAACTGAGTATCCATTAAATAAATGAATTATTAGTCAATTTGATTTTATTGCAAATATATGATTAGTCAATTTATATGATTAGTCAATTTGTCGTTAGTCATATAAAATTGATTTTATATGATTTGGGGGTTGTCAAAATGAGTATCTTCTTTCCGATATATGATTAGTCAATTTGTTGTTATTGAAGTTTAAACGAAGCCAAATTAATCATTTTGTTTCATGGTCATTATGCATACAAAAAGACATTTATCTCCTTTTGCATAATTGATATAAACAGTTGATGTCTTCACATTATTAAAAGAAGTACAACATTACGGGCGTTAGTATTTTTATTTTTATGTTTTGGTTTTATAATTTGAAAGTTTAAATTTAAAATTTAAAAAATAAATTTTATTTAGAAGGAAGGTATATTTAAAAAAATCGGATGACACAAAAATAGTTGAAAAAAATATATGATGAGCCCAAATAATAAATTACAGGTAATATTTTTTTTTGAAATAATAATAAATTGAGTCTAAAAATATTAAATTCCAATTTAAAAATAGCTGATTTTTTGAAAAAAGTTACTTTATTTAAATTGAATTTTGAATAAAATGACATTTTTTTTATAAAATAGGGATATGTTTCGAATGGATTTTAATTTTTATATTTTGTTAAAGTTTGTGTTTAATTATAATTTAAAAATAATTTATGTTTCATAGTAGAAGATTGAGTTTTAAAAAAGTATGTATTTTTCAAAAATTGAGTCCCTAAAAGTTTTAAAAAATAAAATAAAATATGTTGGACCCATGTAATAGTATAAAGGAAAAGGAAAAAAATATTTGAATTTTTTTTCAAAACTTAATTTAAATTTAAAAATAAAAAACAACTAGAATTGGTTTTTTTAAAAAGTACCAGCATGCCTCACAATTTTAAAAAATATTTTTTAAAATTTTATTAATTTAAAATTAAGATGAAGTCACATTAATACCATTATCATTGATTTCATTAAAATTAATTTAAATATAAATATTTGATAAAATATAATAAATGACACCATATGAATCTCATCGAATATTAAAATTATAACTTTAATATATAATATTTTTTTTCAAATTTTAAAAGTAACTACAACATCATCAAATCTTAAAATTGCAGCCCCTGCCTAAGCCTGTAAACGAGCCAACACAATTGACAGCTCGCTCAATTAAACTCGACTTGAATTTGATTTCGACACTATACAAGTTCGGCTCATTACTGTTCACGCTCAACTCGATTGCTGTACAAACTCAATTCGACTCGGTTATTGTATAAGCTCGGCTCAGCTCGGATTGTTTACAAATTTATTCAGCATATACCTTTAAATAAGTGATATACTCGACAGCTCACTCAATACCTGCTCGACTAAGCTTGACTCAATACTGTACAAGCTCGGCTCCCTCGGTTACTGTACAAGCTCGACTCGAACTCGACTAAATTCGCTAGACTCAACTCATTTACAGGCATACCTTCAACCCAAGTGTAAACCCACGCTGAGTCCCTCCCTCCTCGGCACCAATGCTGACTCCAACCAAGGGTGTTCTTGTTTAGATAAAGGAGAGCGATATTTTTTTTGTTAAAATAATAATAATAATAATAATAATATGTTATTATTTTAATAAATAAAATGAATAATTTAATGTTAGATTATAAATAAATAAATTTTAGATTTATGAGATAATAATAATTTATTATTTTAAAATTTGATCAAGTAAAACTTTGACAATGCTCTAAAATATTATTTTTAAATACTAATTTTTAATGCTTGATTATTTTATATTTTATTTTATTTTTTCATAATTAATTGAACGAGTATAACTCTTTTGTACTTCGTTCAATAATCTAATATGCGTTCTTATAATTAACCATTAATTATATAATCCGGTTATTTATAGCATACTCCAATGCGGCTTAACAATTACCAAACATATCATGGGTTTATTAAAACTCAAACATCGATTATTTGGTATTTAAACTTAATAAATTAATTTAGATAGTGATATCCGGTTGGGTTTTTAAAGCCAGAACGGAACGTTATTTACATTCAATATTCTATATAAACAAATTTAACTAAAAATTTAAAGGGGGCGCCAGGTGCCCTTAACAATTACCAAACATATCATGGGTACCAATTACACAGGATTCCGTCTTAAAGACAGAACAACGTTTTTACAGCAAAGCAGGGCCCACATATTCGAAAATCCCAGCACGTATGTATCATCGACGGGCTGTCAAATGCTGCGTTATATGCATTTAAATAAATAAATAAACTTTTTCCTCTAAATTAAAAGTACTGTTCACCGATCTCCAATAATCAACGGACTGGAGAGTTTTGGGGCCTACATCCAAAACAAGGCCCCACCCAAGTCGAGTAATTTGATGTGATATATGAAAAAACGCGCTTACATCACGAGATCAGGGGCTTAGCTGTAACTTGCTGGAATGCCTCCCGCTGCTTTCCATTCTCTTTCAAATGCATCACATTAAGCTTTATATATATATATATATATATATATATATATATATATATATATGTATGTATGTATAATTTTATTTAACTGTTACAATTAAATTAAAATTTATTTTTAACCGTTAAATTTTAATATAATAATGCAGATTAAATGTTTTCGCATCATGTCCTTTGTATAAAAAAAAAATAGTATAACTATATATATAAACGGATCTGAGGCCATCCGGCCATGGTTCCTTCTCAATTTGGTTTCAATCTTTTTACTCTACCCTAAGGTTCATTCATGCCCTGAGCATCCTAGATAGCAAGCCTTTTTATTTATTTATTTATTAATATATGTAATTATCATTATATTATTTTGTTTAAATTTTTAGAAATGCTTTTATAAACAGATCGAACCTTTTAGGCTTTATGCTTTGTAAATACCTGGCCCAAAGTTTAAAATAAGTCTCAGGCCTTAGTTTAGGTTCATATAAAATTTTAGATCAAAACCCAAATTGGACAGGGTTTTAACTATTTCTCCACATTTTGTTATTATTATTATTTTTTAAATAATATTTTTTCCTTTTTTTGGGAAAAATAAAATGACAATAATGATAAATAAAAAATGAGTAGACATTAAAGTATAATATATATTTCATCATATAATAAAAAATAACATATTTTTGTAATATATATTAAAAGGAGGAAAAAGTTTTTGCATATTAGAATTAAAAATATTCAATTTGAAAAATTTGTGGTTCAACTACAAACTATTATGATGTAGAAATTATGATTTCACTTATTATATATATATATATATATATATAATTAGTAATATAATTTACTATCTCATAATATTTGTGGTGAACATTATGATAATTGTAATAGTGATAAATAAATTATACGATTTTAAAAAGTTATGACTTTATTATAAGAGTATTCAGTTAGTTTTTTATATTTTTATATTATTATTTGTAACTTAGATAATATTAATTATAATTTCAAGTAATAATTTATAAACGTGAGTTACACGGTTTGTATTTCGGTCACTCTAGTCGAACTTCTTGGATTTGTCCATGTATACATAATACATGTATAACACATATACGATCCTCCATCATCACCTCGTCCTTTTCTTGGATATGAATGAAATGTTTATCTTTCCCCATATACTACAAGATTAATCCCGTACCTAGAATTCTTGTCCACCTTTTCTTCCATGATACAGAAAATTATGTAACTTTAGCAAATGACGAACGATATATATTAGCATATTGTATTGGATGGTTGTTAGAGGGACAACCTTTGAAAACGTAATTCTTGATTGTCTTGTGTTGTTTTATATTGTGTTTTTTATTTGGGTTAGGGTGGTGGTAAAAGATAACATTTGATTTGAGTTGTTCGCAAGTGAAGCCGTCAATGAACAGACGAGCATCAAACGGTTGGCCAATTGAAGCGAGCAAATTGATCATGACCGTTGAATTAGAGTCGATTAATAATAATAGCATCCACGTGTATAGTGAGGCTCTGAAAGACAATTAAAATAAGCTAACGCACTTGATCGACAAGCTAATACATGCCGGTCGTGGAATAGATGAGTGATTTTATGTAGTTCGGTAATGATGGGTTATCGCCTTCTAAGGTTCAATGTAGTGAGGTAATAGTATCAAATTTCATTATTGTTTAGTTATTTATTATTATTCATTTTGTTTGTATATGTTTAAGGTTCAACCACAAAAAAAATCCTAAATTGATGGCAGTCAAATGAATTTTGGTAGTTGATTAAAATAATGAAAAGAAGAAGAGGAAGAAGATAGCTTAGTTACACACTTTTCAATGACATTATCACTTATGTTTAACCTTTTGATATTTGGAGTTTTAATAACTATCTTTTTTAACCCCAATCTAAATAATTTACAATCATACGATATATGTAAATAGTAAATTTTGTTTGGACGTTAAGTAATTTTACCATCATATCTCACACAAAAAAGGACACACACGTCAAAGATCATATATATATATAAAATCTTCCATATGTGTATATATCTTTACTTCATTTGCTCACGTATGTAGAGATCTATATCTTATACACAATGGACATAGGGAATACGAATTTTAATGGAATTTGTATTTTCTTACATAATCAAAATTTTAAATATTATTTATAAAAAAATTTGGTGCCTACAAAATATTCATTACAAAATAGGCTTGAGCCCATAATAATGATGAATCTAGAACTATTAATGCTCTTAATGGTCAAACAATGAGCCTGGACGAAAAAAAGATGACATGTGTTGTGAATGTTTTTTGGTGCCTAATTTTGTTCTAGAACCATTGCATATTGCTTATTTTTCAGTCTTGATTCCAAATGTTAGAATACCATATAATTGGTGTTTGCACTTTGAATGATTTTACACTTTGGATTTGAATACCATATAATTCGTGTTTGCTTTGAACATTAGATAATTTGTGTTTTGAGATATTTATAATTCTATTAATTTGAACATCATATATACATATAATACACTTTTGTTTGGTATTATATATAGAACACAAAAGGTGATTGTTGGGTATTATTTAATACCCGTGTGTGTTTTAATATAATAGTGAGTATATATTTGATATATTACATGTCAAAGTCTAAAATCATACTTATATTTTCTAGTTGGTTGAAAGCAATATGTTTGGTATTTTGATACTTTGAGTGTATTGTTCCAGACACAAACTTAACAATTTTAAGATTTGTTTAGTGTGAGTTTTGTTTTTTTTATTCAGTTTTTT
Source organism: Taxillus chinensis (assembly GCA_023512835.1). Lineage (NCBI taxonomy): Eukaryota > Viridiplantae > Streptophyta > Magnoliopsida > Santalales > Loranthaceae > Taxillus > Taxillus chinensis. The sequence goes on along the minus strand of CM042088.1, from coordinate 49,436,832 downwards.
TTTTTAAATTTTACCGAGTTGAATTATAACTTAAAAAGAATTTGCATAAGAAGGAAAATATGTTTTAATATAGTATATTTTTAAAAATTGAGTTTCAAAAATATTTTAAAAAATAATATTTGGTTGATCAAAGTAATAAAATAAAGAAAAAATAAAATAGAAATTATTTACATTTCTTAATTGAATTAAATTTAAATTTAAAAATATAAAAGAGTTAGAAATAATTTTAAAAATAATTACAGAATTTATTATTTTTAAAAATATTTTTTAAATTTATATTATTATTAAATTAAAATAAATACACACCACCAGATCCAATGGAAGACAGTACACAAGTTTTAATGTTTACCGAACGTGCTTGTATAACTTTTGACAATTGTAATCTTTTTTGGGACTATCAAAAGTAAACTTTTGTGTGCCATTAATTAAATGTAAAGCTTCGTGTGTATGTATGTGTTGCAGGTGGGGGGTGGGGGTTCATTGGATTTGGATAAGGGCCGAACCTCTTTATGTGGCCCGCTCATCAAGTCGGGCTCACCGAACGAAAGCAATTGATTTGGACTCAAACATGGAGGATTGTAGCTACCATTTTCTAATATGCCAGAGGTTGAAGTCTTTTTCATGAGATACGTCTGAACGTTTTCTTGTTTTTTTTTTTTTTTGTAAAATAATATATTTATATAATTATATATATTTTTTTTGTAAAATAATTATATTTTTTATTTAATTATTGCAATACTATCAGGTAATAACGGATAAATATATATATTTAAATGAAATTGCGAGGTAGCTAAGCTAGTGGCCGGGTACTGACTTTCACGGCTAGCAGCGACACGTACACTTCTGAAAGACTTCAGTTGGCCGGATAGATATGCTATGGGCCGTGGGACACACGCCCCCGGACGGTCGCGTAGCTCAGAAGTACGTTTCGTGCGTATTTGGTGCTGCTCTAGTGGGCCCGTGGTCGGCTTACAATATTATTTTTAAATTGTTTTAAGATATTAATTTTCAAAATAAAATTATTTTTATGCTAATAGCATGAATTAAAAAGTTATTTTGATCTATATTTTTTAACGTTAATTTCTATCATTCAAAAATAATTTAAAATTTATTGAACTTATGTTTTTTTGTTTTTTTATTTTTAAAAATATTATTATTTTACTAAATATCACTTAACACAATTAACACAGTAATAAAATTTATATTTAAAAATTAACATGAAATAATAATTAATACAAAATATATTTAAAATTTAATTTTATTAAAATTTTAAATTATCATCAAACTAAATTTAATTAAATTTACCTTGATGTTAAAATTTTTAATTAAAATATAAATTTAGTTGTGGCTCATATTTTTTTATTTCATATATAAATTTATCAAAACATTTCAAATCATCAAAAGCGGTTGGATCAACTTTACGTCTGAGTTTCAGACAATTTCAACCGAGTCTCCTGATTACATACATGATACATGGACTTGGCGCGGCGTCTTAATTGACTCCATCCACGGAAGCGCTTTTGGGGTTGTATAGCTGAACTGTTCGGCGACTTCCGTTTCACGAATGGGTCATGGGTGTGCCTTACGACACCATCACCCAATGCCTCTGCCTGCCGGCATACCTAGTCACAGACCATCCTACACCATCGGATCAATTCCCGCAGCGAACGAGTGACCGTTAGATCAAATAAATATGCGGAACAATAACTAGAATTTGGTCAGACCATGATGATTTACACACAGTACAGTACGTACCAAAAGCCAATAAGTCCACCAATAATGACCCAATCACAGGACGGATCGGAGCGGTTTAACGAACGCATACATATCGTAGAAGCTAGGACTTAAACAGCCACACACCAAACGTATACCAGTTCCAACGAATTGAAATGCCACATTCATAGTCGTCATAGATATATGTTACCTATAATATAAGCTAAGAGCCTCCTGCATGTTAGCTAGTTTTTAGCTCCAGTACGTAATTTCACGCACGTACGTTTCTGATGCCTGCCTATAGCTAGTGCCTAGCTACTACCTAATGGGCAATTACATTGCTTACAAATTGCCTCCGTCTGAGGCCACGGGAAAAGTTGTTCTTCCGGATGGCACGGTGCGCGAATTCTCAGAACCCACACCCGCGGCACAGCTCATGTTAGAACACTCCAATCATGTGGTGGTGGAGTTGTCCGAGCCGGTGATAGCCGACAAGAGAGCGCCTCCACGCCCCCCGGCTCTGCCGGCCGACACCATGTTGGAGAAGGATAAGGTTTACGTAATGCTGCCGGTGAAGCGTGGGAAGCCAGTGGGGCTGTCGTCGCCTGAAGCTCGTCGAGCCGTTCTGAGGGCAAACCATTTTTTAAGGTCTGGGTATTCCTGGACTTCAAGATTTTTACCACCCTTGGCTCGGTCGTGTTGTGTGGCAGGTGTCGTGGTGGAGATGGAAAAGGTGAAGGAGAGGCAAGAGATTATGGGCCGGTCGAATTCCGAGGAGGAAGCGGCCGGTGGATTTGTGTTGGATGAAGGCCTTGAGTTTGAGTACTGCTGCAGCCGGAAGCTTTCAAGGAAAGGGTGGAAGCCTAGTTTAGATACAATAGAGGAGAAGCTTTTGGAGACAAAGCTCCCTCATTGGCTGTTCTAATTAACGTACGTCAGAAACATATATAGTTGTTTGTTGTTGTTTTTTCTCTTGTTGAAACTGAAGAACATATTTGCATGCATCTCTCTCTTCTACTTTTTTTTTTTTTTTTTTTTTGGATCTGATCGCGTCGCATTTGTTGCATGCATCTCTTTTTCCATGCATGCATGTTGTTACATTTACATATGAAGTTCCATTGGGATGATTTTTGTTTTTGTTTTTATTTAATTATTTATATTTAAATAATGCTTTCCCTCTTTTCATGTACGTGCAACAACTCCATTGATATTTGATATTAATTTAATAGTTTTAAAGTTCCACATAGATGATTTTTTTTCTTAGAAGAACGTAAAATATATTAGAAGCCAAAATGAGCACTCATATTCATGAGGCCCAACTAGTGAAATTAGCTCGTAAGTTACAAAAAAACAGAGTGGGCTTACACACGCTCAAAGTAAGCCGAAACAAATTAACACTATAGAATTGTTAGAAATTAATTAATACAATAATAATCTTAATTACTTGCACGTTTGAATTTATTTGATATAATGGCTTTTTAATTAGTATAGTATGAAACAGTTTGTAAGAGTTTAAGCTTTAAATGAACTAAACGTTTATTAATAAGTTCGTATTTGATTTGGTAAAGAATTATTTATGTTTGTTTATTAGGTAAAAATATTATTTCGTATGATATTTGTGAATATTTATTAAAATTATTCGTTAAAATTATTCATGAACCGATGATTAACAAATAAATTATTATTATAAAAGTTATTTTTATTAAATATAATTTAATAAATACAAACTTTAAAATTATTATTAAATAAAAACATATGTTATTTATTTATTATTATTACAATTACAATTATTATAATATTATTGAGAATTATATATAGTAATTGTTTAAAAATAGTAAACAATAATAACATAGCACAAAAGTTAAGTAATTATATTTTTTGAGACAAGTATATGGTTTGAATTCTTTTAGCGAATTTTTAGATTTTTACAAATGTGTTTGTGAATGCCATCATAAATTAATAATTCATGAATACCATAATAGACTTGTGTTCAATTCGATTTATTAGGAAATAATAATGAACATGTTAGAATCCCTTGTAATTTAACTCAATTTAGTTTGTTTAGAGCCCTATATGGATTTATTGGATTAGTGTTAGATGACTATAATTCAAACACTTTTATACAAGGTGAGCTATGTCTAGGGGTGAAACCAGAAGGTCACCCCAAGGGGGGTCAAAGCCTTCTCTTCTTTTTCCTTTGGCAATACTGAGTTTTTTTGAAGATGGGCAATTGTTTTCAATATAGAGTACAAATCTACTAGAAGATCACAACTCTTGCCTTCTCTTCTTTTTCCTTTGGCAATACTGAGTTTTTTTTTAGTATATAAAACCAGTGTGTAAGATGAAAATCATAGAAAAAAATGAGACATACAGTAGAAATTTTTAGGATGCAAGTATTTCTGCATCTCCTTGCTTAACTTTTGCTCATCATCAATTACAGATGTGCATTTCTATAGGAGCATCATTAACTTTAATTAACCACAAAGGGGCTAGTTTTGCCCCTGATTATGTCCATGCAATTGAACACACAAATGCAACATTAATAGATTTTGAAAATCTATACAAGAAAACAAAGGTGCACTTTTAATATTTATTTTTGAAAATTAATCAATCATAATAGATTTTGAATAATAGAATTCCAACAATTCTAACATGAATAACACTTTGTTGCCCACATAGATGAATTGGTCTATTTTAAAACTCCGGGAAAAGTCAAACGGGAAACTTAAACAATATTATCGTTGTACAAGTTGAATTAGGCGTCTTCCAACGTGCAAAATTTTACCGAGGCCTATATCCTACTTTCCTTGGGCCCACTCGTAAACGAATTACTTGCAGATCCACCAGGTGATTTGAAGGCTCTGATTAGCCCAAAAAAGGTCAATATTCACGTTATTTACATATTATTTCCAAATATCACCGTATTGGATTAGAATACTATTTGAATATTACAAATACAATAAATAGTATTTTTATAAACTCTGGTCATTAGACTCAAAACTCAAGCACATTTATGTTTGTAGTTTACGTAAGTTCTCACTGCTTGAGCCGGGTAAACTTATATATATATAAACATAAGTTGATGAAAATATCAAGTCAGTCAAGTGATGTGTGCACGCAACGGATATCTAATTCTTAGAATTAAATATATGGCTTTATTAATTGATATCTAATTCAAATTAAATGTACATGAATAGTATTTACTTTAATTAATTGGATTCAAGTAGTCAAATTTTAAAACTATTTTATTTAGGAGTAGTTATTTGATGACAAGGATAATATATAACACCCGAGTTTTTGCTCACGTGATGCGTGCACGCGACGGAGTGAGACTGAGAGAGACTTGTTCAACTGAATGAATGTTTTACAATATGCTTTATACATCTACCCTACACAAAGAGAATGTGCTAATTAATTAACTAACCACATGTCTAACAATCTATACATATACCACTCAATCAATGATCCTGATAACTGCTAATTAACTTGTAAATATATATATATATATATATATATATATATATATATATATATATATATATATATATAATAAGTTAATAACAAAAGCCGCCATATTGATATAGGCTGCTGCTGACATGACACCTGTCATTTTTGCTCGAGCTCTGGGGCTAGCTGCTGCAACCCTCATAAGCTTTACTACATATGATATAGCTTTCACACCGCATTTAGTCGTTTGGGCCTCCGCCCGTCTACACCAATGCCATGGATATATATAAACGTGAAGTTGTCCTGAAACACTGTTATCTATTTATCTTGTTCTTATCCTTTAATGTTTTTTCAACACACACATATATTACGCGTGTGTTAGTTTTAAAGAGTCATCCTTTTCGTCTTCTTATCATCACATTTTGTCTGCCTACCAGTACCAACAATAATGTGCGGACACAAACGATCGAACACGCAGTGACGCAGATGTGTCATAATTCTAAGTTGCTGGGCGAATATATATAGATAAGGAATATATATATATATATATATACACATATATATATATAGTAAATTATAGGTAATGAATCATATGGCAGTTTTAAAATTAATGAGGAGTGATATTCACACACTCATATTTTAAAATTTGTCGAAAAAAATAGACATATCAAAACACTGTTTTATTCTTTGTGATTAATACATCTGCCTCTTCCCCTTTTGTCCACTCGTTTACCCTCTAGCTAACAGTCTATCCCACGCTCCCATCCACGGCCAGTCAAAATCTCTCTTCCACGCAGCACCAATCTCAAGGTAGCTTCAATCTTCTTCTTCTTCTTCTTCTTCTTCCTCTAACACTTCTTCCTCCATCAAATCCCACGGCAGCAATTAGGTTTATTAGAATTTGTAATTCGTTTTTTCATTTCTTGGATAGATTGCATTGTTAAAGCATTTGTAGTTTCTGCGCGACATATCTGGTTATTTCTCGTTTGTTTGTATTGTGTTTGTTCTGAATTTATCTAACAAAATGTATACGTTCGATACACATATGACAAATAAATTATATATGTTTGTTCTTGAATGCACTTGAAGCGCCCTCACGAGAACTTTTTTGAAGGCTGGAATATTTTGTTAAAACTAAGAAAAGAAATACAAAAATGGCTCGCGGGCTTTTCGCGCCAAATCGGATAAAATGAGACTCATTTAAATTATATGAATTTGGTTAGAAGTATTAATGTATGAAAATTTATGTATATGCATTGCGTTGCGTTTACCCTAATTTAAATCCCACCACACCACACAACGCTAGTCTCACCCCCATTGCTTCTCCTCCCCCCACAGCGGCGCGACATCGCCTCCTCCCACAGCGGCACAACCTCCGCCTCGTGCCTCCATTTCCGTCCACGTACGGGTGTCCAGATAAAAAAAAACATGTCCGTTCCAATATTCTTGTTAGCTACTCTACTTAATTAACTTAAATCAAAAGGAGAATTTATCACAATACACTAAATCTAGCGTGTCATTCTAATTCTGTCATGTATTGATGGAAATTTGAAAATATATCATAATCCACGTCTGTTCTAGTTCTGCCTGTCCTAGGGGGGGCAAAATATAATGTATTGTAGAAGAATTGTTTTTGAAATTGAAATATCAAAAACGATTTATAGTATGATTTAAGTTTATATCCCATACATTGCTGATCAAATAGAAATTAAAAATTAAGAAAACAATTAAGAAAAAATGAAATTTTAACATATAATTACATAAAAAAATATCAATTTTGAGAAAGGAGATGATTTATGCCCAACAGGTATGAGTCATATTTAAAGAAAAGGAAGGATAGAAAATTATAGGATTAAGTGTTAGCCTACCACTCCTTTATACTGGTCTTGAAGAGGAAGGCTAAAGAATTGTATGAATCTTGCATCCAATTAAAGACGACTTGAAAAAATTTGTAAACCTCTAACTTACATCGAGAGTCTTTCTATCAAAATACGTTAAGTGATCAAATTATAAGGGACCAAATACAAAATCAAGAACAAAATTGAAGTTTATATACGAAATTTATAAACTAATAAACTTAATATAAGTAAAAACAAACCGCTATAAGAGAATGTATTAATTTAGTGATTGCAATATTAATGATTAATATTAAATGAACTGCCATAGTTAATGTTTACTATGTTAGTGATTAATTTATTTTTGGCATATTAGAGAATGTATTAATTTAGTAATGGTGTGATTTAAATGAACTGTCATATTAGTGTTTGCATATTAGTAATTAATTTATTTTTGGTATTTATTTACATTTTGATTGTATGAGTTTATAAAAATATTATTATCTTTTATATACAAATTTATGTTCTGCAAAATGGGAGGGACCATGGCCCCCACCGGTTCCCCCTAGATCCGATTCCAATTAGATTTTAAATATATATATATATATATATATATATATATATATATATATGATGAAATGAAATATGGCTTTTTATTTTTGTGTGTATAAATTTGATGGAATGAAATCTCACCAGATCTATCTATTAGTTAATTTGTTTCTACAATCTGTTTGAAACTTGATTATGTAAAATTTGACTATTAAATCAATATCTAGAACCTTCATTCATACTATAATTGCTATAGTTAATAGTGTGATCACTTGTTTGTTTGTTTTTTGTTTTGCATATACAGTTGTTATTATAGGCTTTGGTTAATTAGTGTTAGTTATCACTACTGTTATTTTTTTATTTATTGAGTTTGTTTATAGACTTAGTACTTCTTCGATCTACAACAATTGTCCACGTAAATAATAAATAAATTTACATATATGTGCTTAAAAGTCTATTGAAGCTTCTATACCATAGGCTATATATGCATAAAATGTTTATAATTACTGACCTACCTGCTAGTCAGTCTATTTTATATCCTTATCCTTCAACGACAAGCTCAAAGCACTAATGTACATGTGTTTTTGCCGATTGATGAAAGACTATAAAATTAACTTCCATATATATATATATATATATATATCTGCATTTTGTTCCTCAAATTAGATCCACTTCTTTAATGTATCTGTACGTAGGCTCTTGGCCTTTTTCTTTGCTTGGCTAGAGGCCAAAAATCTTAGCGGGGAGAGAAATCTTGAATAAATTAAGTAGTTTTCTTGAGCCTACGGTCGCATAGCAACCATCACAAGGAAAAGTAAAGACCTCCATGATTTATTGAAAGCCAAATAACGGACTAATAATGCCATAGCCATGTATTATTATCAGTCCATCGGCTGCTGGACATGAAACGAATTCGTTCATGAGTCAACATTATCAATATATTATTGGTGAGTTAGTGATGTGTCTATTCGTATACCATCTATATCGTTCAACAATACCCATCATTGATCGTTTTCAAAAAAAAAAAAAAAGAGCCCGACCTACCACCCCAACCCCTTCGCACAAACACAACCACCTCTGATTCAGACTAGCTCTCAACGTACCACAAAGTTTGAATCAATCACATAACCTGCCTTCTCCCTCTATTGACCACCACCACATCCTCTTCCGTCCTGATTACTCCTCCAGGCACTCTTGGTCACTCACTCTCTCCGCCTAGGCGCAAGAAGAAGATACCCCAACTGCATGTACGTCTAGCTAGCTAGCTAGCTAATTAGGAACATATTATTATCAAATATGTGCTTTCATCAAACCAATTTCAATCAAGCTCTAATGATCAGCACGAGAAGATGAAACCAGTTTCTAATTAAAAATACAACATCCAATAGAGTACTTAATAAAAATTAGAGGCTTTTAATAACACCAGCAGTACTATATAATATGTATATGGCGGGTAGATTACATATCCGGCCGGCCAGTAATGGCACTCCCGCCCTTAATTAAGTTCTGTAAATCAGATATCGGATCCACATCAAAGTCATGATCAGTGCAATCGTTTTTCGAGGGGAAAGAAATTAAAACTGGTTCAACAAAGTCTCTGCTGCGCGCATGGCTTTCTCGTAATTTGCGGGGCATCCAACGGTATTTGTATCTTGCAATTCACGGCGCAAGATTTTGTCCGATTTAATTTCCATTCTTCAGGGAACGGATAATATTATTCCGTCATATCTTGTTAGTTAGTTATGCATCGCCCGCCATATAAATGATAGAATTGCATAACTTCAAATTTAAGTATCAAATTTAATAAAGTAAAATGTCATGAAATCAAAGCAAAAAAGGAAAATCACATCTTTATTAGTATGAGATGAGGTCAGATCCCTTTGCCCTTTACTGGTATTGTAAACAAATTGATTCAAATTAAACAGTAAGTTGTTCAAGATCACTAAATTAATGTTTCATGATATATATTTCATTAGTATTAGCGAATAATTCATTAATATTTACAAACAGCTAATGACTACTAGTTTACAATTAGTGTTTATGAATAAACTGTACATATATATTCCTAAACATTATATTTTTACTTTATTTAATAACATATATATTTGTTTCTTTAATTGTTTGTAAACTAAAACACTTAATTATTCAAAACTTATAAATAAATTAATTCATTTGTTTGTGAACTCAAAAGATTATATGTTTGTTTGGCTATTTATGAATTAAAACACTAATTATTTAAAATTTATAAACAAACATGCTCGTTTGTTTGTTTGTGAACTCAATTGGTTTTTTGTTTATTCATTTATTTAATTATTTATGAATATTTATTCGTGAATAGTTATTTATGAACATCTATTTATAAATGTAATTATTGCTATCATCAAATATTATTCATAAATACATGTTTGCGAACATAAATGAGATAAAAATAACTTTGTTCGTGTTCATTTATTTGTCTTCATGTAAAAAAAAACTATTTATAAATAATATTTTTTTAAATGATCTTTTACCGAACCGAATGCAAATTTATTTGCAATTTGCAAATGTTTGATTCGTTTACAACTTTACTCTTTCATTAGGAAAAAATGATTACATTGATATATATAGTGATACTTTTTATCTGATTTTTTAAATATTAATTATTACTTAATTACCTATTCAATTTTTTCAAATTGTTTATTTAAAAATATATTTTAGCCCTTTATTTGAAAATAAAAGTTATAATGTGTCCAATTAAAGGCAAAAAGTAAATTATATTAACTTTAAATGTGCAAAAGAATTTGTCAAGTAATAATATTTAAAAAAATCATGAAAAAAGTTTCACAACGTGAATTTGTTTTGAAAAAGGGGACAGATGAGAGGACACCATAATTTGTTTGTAAAAAATTTGAGCATTTTTAACTACTTGATCTAAGAGTTTTCTCTCTTAATTTTTTAGTGATTTTTCTACTTGTGATTGTTGTTTTCAGTTGTGAGAGATTTTTCTTCTTGAGTTTTAAAAGACATTTTCTCCTATTGATCTTGAATTTCATTAATTGATTAATTTTAGATTGTATGAGTGATTTATAAACTCCTCCATCATAATTATTTTTGAATTTGATTATGGTGAAAATTATTGTTTTTCAACTGCTTTTTTAGGATATATATATATAGAGAGAGTTGAGTTAATTAAATCAGATATATCTTTTGTGTTTCATTATAACTTTTTAATCTTTTATTGATTATAGTTTTGACATATGTTGTTTTCGTTACAATAATATCATCCTCAATTAATACATTTTATTTCTAGCTAGGTTACTTTGAGCCCCTTATATCCTTTAAAGGTGGTTTGATAGTGTACATATGAATCAGTGGATCATATTACAACTTAAAAGTTGTTCAATAGATCGTACATGATAATATTACCTGCCGATGATATAATTATAAATTCAATTTAAATGGATAATAGATATAATCATTGTAGTTGAGCTAGAGATACATAAGTTTCTTTTGTTTTTTTGGTTCGAATATGACTGGACTGTTAATTAATAATATGTTAATTTGGATGAGAGGTATGAGTGACACGTGAATTTGAATTCACTTAAAACTTACAAATGTAAAATCTTTTTCAAATGTAATTTGTTGTAGTTGCTTTTAAAAAACACAGTAGGATGGAAGTGTAAAGTTATGTTTGAAAAGTTGTATTATCAATCACTATAATAGAATCGGTTGAAGACAGAGGGCAGTAGTTGCAGATGCCTAGGGAAGAGGATCCATTCAATACTCTGAGCAAAATGTGTTAAAAGAAAAGAAAATTCATGGGCCAATCCCAACTTCAGACATATATAATATAACCTGGATTTCAAAATATTGTTCTCGTATGTTCCTCTTGTCCCATACTCCCCAAATATATATACACACACATCTTTATTTATTTAGAGGGAACAATACTCTGCTTACCAAATCAATAAAAACGAATGGACATTTACCGAATCAATCAAAACAAATTGACACAATGGTCATGACAGCTGGAATATGAATAATGTACATTAAATGGATACTGTTCTTACTGGTATTCATTTGTGTATTGTGTTTGTTGATAAACATAGATGTATTTAGTATCCATTTGAACATGTAATTTATATGTATATATATATATATCCGCATTTGACATAAAAACAAGAGCTATCCACGATAACTGTTTGATCGGATCCGATTTAATCAAAATGGGATGATCCAAAGCGATTGAACCATATGTACATACATCCTCGGTATTGAAAATCCGTATGAGATGAGACTATTTCCCCCTGTTTGGACACCAAACCCAACCACACTAGAAGCCATATTGGTCTAACAAGTACGATCTATGAAAAAACCACTCTCCATATACTAAGTTCACGCACGCACGTAACCGTAGAGTACTGCTCCACGTTCCCACAATTAATAATTACTCATTACCACCTGGCTGGTGAAACAAACTCGTTAGTTATAAATTATCATGACTTCTGCAACACCCACAACACCCACCCGTCCCCAAAGGCCAACAGCAAAGAAAACCCAAAACCCGTTCTCTCCCATCTAATCGCTTCTCTCTGTCTATACATATATAGAGATTGTATATATATATATACATACGCACTAATAGCTTTCCACACACCAATTCATCAATTCAAGCTCACACTCCAACTCAACAATTTCTGAGGGAGCGAGCGTAAAATATGAATATTTCCCAAACTATGTCGCGTTTCGTCTTCGTCCTCCTTATCGTCCTCGGCGGCTACGGGGCGGCCGGAGGAGCCCAGCAGCCGTTCGCCTGCGACCCGAAATCTCCGGCCACGAGCGGATTTCCGTTCTGCCGGTCGGCGGCATCCATACCCGACAGGGTTCGGGACCTCATTGGTCGGCTGACGCTTCCGGAGAAGGTGGGGCTGCTGGTGAACAATGCCGGCGGCGTGCCGCGGCTGGGGATCAACGGCTACCAGTGGTGGTCGGAGGCGCTTCACGGCGTGTCCAATGTGGGTCCCGGCACCGAATTTGGCGGGGAATTTCCAGGTGCCACCAGCTTCCCTCAGGTCATCACCGCCGCTGCCTCCTTCAACGCCTCCCTGTGGGAGGCAATCGGACAGGTGACATTAATTTCTCTAGTACAATGTAGTTAACTGTGTGCGGATTAACGATCAACATTTAACTTTTCTTTTTTTAATATTTTTTATATACATTTGGGTGAGCTCGCGAAACCTTAAAAATTTGCGTGTTTATTCATCTTAGATAATAAAAAAAATGCTAAACATCTTCTTCCGAAATCAAAATAATAAATTAACAATCAATTATAAGAAATTCATTATGATGACTTGAACCAAAAAAAACAAAAAAAAACAAAAAAAACTACATATGTATCTCGTGAATGCATGTATTCAAACGAGGCTAGTATTATGGATGAATGTGCTAATAACATATAGCTCTCATTCGTAGAACCCTCGAAAGGGATAGGTTTGATTCAATGAACGGTCAACTTTATGTAAGAAAGGTGAAACTTGAAGATATTGGGTACAAGCAACGTTACAACTTTTCGTGCCACTAGACGACCTTTACGCCAGGAGGCAGGCGGCGAAACATTAAGCTATTATTGGAAACTTACCTATATATTATATCAACTCATTGCCTCAAGTGTTGATTGAAACACGCTCTGTCACACCAAGCTAATAAAACTCAATGTAAAACTATAGATATACTGTTTAGGACACATACAAGTGGTCTCGGTGGTTACTGTCTGTACTAGTAAATTAATAGATTTTGAGGCCTGTGATTGGAAACACGTCAGCACAAACAAAGCTATATATATATATATATATATGTGCACATATGGTTGGTGGGTTGGTGGCCATAAATAAATCATCCTTACTTTTCAATACACGCACATTTATTAAATCAAAGACGTGATGATCTAAAGTCATATATGATTGAATAGATCATCCCATCTTTTTTTCTTTTATCCGCGTGGGATGAGATCGAGTGTGAACACTCCAAAGCCTTGAATAACCAACAACAACTATGTATGGTCCAACAGTCATTCAACACTGACAGTAAAAACCACTCGTCTCCACCACCCGCATACACTCCGAAGTCCACGCTCGCACCAAACCGCAGTCTCCTCCTCCCCCCACGTAACCATAATTAATTAATTAATTACTTCATTATTACCATTTCTTATTATCTCTCAGATGGCTACTGAGGCCAACGAGTTTCCCTCAATATAAAAAATAAAAACAAATACTATAATTTAGTATTAAATCATAGTGACCGCAACGCCCATCATCCCCGATTTCGACCCCAAAGGCCAAAAACCCGAAACACCATTACGTGCCATCTATTCACAACCCTCTCTCTCTCTCTCTCTCTCTCTCTCTCTCTCTCTCTCTCTCTCTCTCAGATATATATGCACCGTACCACATGTACAGTACTAATTGATGATTGATCAAGTTCATAGTACAACTCATCGATTCCTCGGTAAAAGCTACGAAAATCTCCCAAGTTATGTCGCCTCCCGTCTTTCTCCTCCTTATCCTCCTCGGCGGCAACCGGCCGGCGGCCGAATCATCCATGCCTGCCGGAGGAACCCAGCCGCCGTTCGCCTGCGACCCGAAATCTCCGGCGACGAGAGGATTTCCGTTCTGCCGGACCGAAGCGCCTATAGTAGACAGGGTCCGGGACCTCATTGGTCGGATGAAGCTGCCGGAGAAGGTGGGGCTGCTGTCGAACGCTGCTGGCGGCGTGCCGCGGCTGGGGATCAACGGCTACCAGTGGTGGTCGGAGGCGCTTCACGGCGTGTCGGACGTGTGTCCAGGGACCAAATTCGGGGGGGAGTTTCCGGGCGCCACCAGCTTCCCTCAGGTCATCACCACCGCCGCCTCCTTCAACGCCTCCCTGTGGGAAGCGATAGGGCAGGTGAGATTTGTTTCTCTCCACTCTCCAGCTAGCTAGTGTACAGTAGCAGCGTACCAACAAACTAGCTGTGTGTGGACGGGAGGGGTCGCATTTAAGTTTTTTATTTTCTTTTAATTTATTACTCAAGGTTAGCTTGGTAACTTCACATCAAGCCCCTGTAAGTTTACTCCCATGCTTATCTGTTTTTAATTGAGGGTGTAGACTTGGTACACACCTCCGGAGTCCAGACCAGACAGCGACGGGAATAGTTTCGTAGCACACAAATTTAGGTAGGTTTTGTAAATAAATAAAAAAAAAAGCCCAAATAATTATATTTTATAAAATAACATGAAAAATAACAACTTACGTTTAATTTTAAACGATTCTCTGTCACACCATACTTTTTTATATAAAGAATCACATTTGTGCGGTGTGACTCATTGATGATTCAGTTGGTCGGTCATTCAAATGTACGTAGGCCCTGTTTTGGTGTACCGAGATCTCCTTATATTATATGAGGATGATGAGGAGTTGCACCCGTCACAGATATATTATATATGATTTATGGAAAAATTTATTTACAGTTAAGTTGAGAATTTTTTTTTATCGTTGAATTAACATGAATAATTTTTTTTTAAAATAATAATATTAATAAAAATCAAATAACACAAATTTAATTTTAAGCCGCCATTCTAGTACGTGCCTTTTGATTTGGCTTTAGAATTTAAATGCTGATTTGTATCAGAGATAGCTATAGTATGTGGGAAGGGTTAAAAAAAGTAAATGTCATGGCTTGAAGCGTAATATCTATAAGCTAGCATCTACGCGTTTCAATAAATAAATGAATAAATAAAATTATATTAGAAGCATCTATCTTTGCTTGAAGTTGTTTGGAATACCTGTCTTCAATTAGCGAAAACAATGGTGCTTAGCGTTTGCAATTTACCAAAAACAATGGCATCATCAACAGGCAATAATATAATTGCTGGATATATACTTTTTTCTCAAAATTATATTTTAGAGGAAAGGGTATGAGTAAATTCAATATTTATAAAAATTAATAAAAACAAATTATAATTAGTTAGTTCACTAAAATGTATACTTCAAGGGTGGTGTACAGCGTACTGGATAATTCCAGAAGTGTGCGGTGGTCATCCTCTTCGGGGCAGAAAGGATAAAGTTGACGGCTACCTTTGCCTACCTAGCTAATTCACCAGTACCACTAAACCAATTGACATGATAGCTACTAATTAGATGTTAACCTTTTATTACTGTAGAATATATTATATATGTTCGTAAGAAATTATGTACGCACAGCAGGTCCAGAATGTAGAATATATATAATTCCACTACACACAATAAACACACATACATCCCTCAATTTTCATGTGATTTGATGACAGAAAGCCGAAATCGGTACAGAAGCTTGAGTGATTTCTTTATGGCTACAAAGATGATTTATATATATAAATCGAATTCAGAAAAAAAAACAAGGGGGGCCAAAAAAAAAAGACAGTAAAAATGTTATCAACAGAAGACTTACCGATCGAGGGTGTGGTGCGCGCAGGTGGTGTCAGATGAAGCGAGGGCAATGTACAACAGAGGAGCCGCTGGTCTCACCTTCTGGAGCCCCAACGTCAACATATTCAGAGACCCAAGGTGGGGCCGGGGACAGGAGACTCCCGGTGAAGACCCCCACGTCGCCGGTAAGTACGCCGCCATGTACGTCAGGGGTCTCCAGGGCAACGACGCTAGCCGGTTGAAGGTCGCCGCCTGCTGCAAGCACTTCACCGCCTACGATCTCGACAACTGGAACGGCGTGGATCGCTTCCACTTCAACGCCCTGGTGAGTCAGTCGTCCAATCCCTATAATAATAATAATAATCAATTAATAATAATAATAATAAAGGAAAAAAAGAGCACCGTCCGATCCTACGTACTGATTTTTCACTTATTTGATTTGGTCGGTTGATGCCGACATGCTGTGGGTTTTCCTGTCCTGGGCGTGCCTTCAGGTTAGCAAACAAGACAGAGAAGACACGTTTGATGTGCCGTTCAGGACTTGCGTGAAAGAAGGAAACGTGGCTAGCGTGATGTGTTCTTACAACCAAGTTAACGGTGTCCCCACCTGCGCTGATCCTAATCTCCTCCGCAAAACAATCCGTGCCAAGTGGCACCTCAATGGGTATCCACCTTCATCATATATATATATATATATATATATATATATATATCTCCGTCGTCCTTCTATATATTAGCTTCCTTGGTTTGACTTGCATGATGTCCTTTTCTATGCACGTACCGTACGTACAGTTATATCGTATCCGACTGCGATTCCGTGGGCGTCTTCTACAACACCCAGCACTTCACTGCGACGCCGGAGGAAGCAGCCGCGGCCGCCATCAAAGCCGGCCTGGACTTGGACTGCGGACCTTTCTTGGGGGACCACACACAGGATGCCATAAACAAAGGAGCTTTGAGCGAGACCGACGTCGACGGCGCCCTGGGTAACACGCTCGCCGTCCAAATGCGCCTCGGGATGTTCGACGGAGAGCCATCGGCCCAGCCGTACGGGAAGCTTGGTGCAGCCGACGTGTGCACGCCGCCTCACCGCCAACTGGCTCTCGAAGCCGCGAGGCAAGGCATCGTTCTCCTTGAGAATCGCGGCCCCTCCTTGCCGCTCTCCGCCGCTCGACACCGCACCGTCGCTGTTGTTGGGCCCAATGCCAATGTCACTGTCACAATGATTGGCAACTATGCTGGTAATAATTATATATTTTCCTAATTTTTGGTTGAATCGATTTAATTAGATTTTTAGACAACAACACCCAAATTAATGGTTCATTGGAGTTTCGATTGCCCCCCCTGGCCGTCAGGTGTTGCATGCGGGTACACGACACCCCTTCAAGGCATAGGGAGATACGTGAGCGCTGTTTACGAACCTGGGTGCGCTGACGTGGCATGTGCTGACGACAGGCTGTTTGCTGGCGCCGTTGATGCGGCCAGCAAAGCGGACGCGACGATCCTGGTTATGGGTCTGGATCAGTCAATCGAGGCAGAGTTTGTGGACCGAGTTGGGCTCCTCCTACCAGGCCGGCAGCAGGACCTTGTGTCCAAGGTTGCCGCCGCCTCTAAAGGCCCAACTGTTCTGGTCCTAATGAGTGGAGGCCCAATTGACGTGTCCTTCGCTAAGGCCGGTGACTCCCGGGTCTCTGCTCTTCTTTGGGCCGGGTACCCGGGCCAAGAAGGAGGAACCGCCATTGCTGATGTCGTGTTTGGAACGACAAACCCAGGCACGCACGCTCGCTCGCATAAATAATAATAATATTGCTTTGGTTTTATTTTTATTTTTAATTTTAAAGGAAATTAGTTTTGGGTTATTAATTATGACGCAGGAGGCAGGCTTCCGATGACGTGGTACCCTCAGGGTTACCTCACCAACCTGCCGATGACGAACATGGCAATGCGCCCGGATTTGAAAACGGGTTATCCGGGTCGGACATACCGGTTCTACAATGGCCCGGTGGTGTACCCGTTCGGGCACGGGTTAAGCTACACGAGCTTCATCCACACCATAGCCGAAGCCCCTCCGGCCGTCGTCGTTCCCCTCCACGGCCACCGGACCGCCGGCAACGCCTCCTACTCCTCCGGACGCTCCGTGCGGGTCACGCGCGCGAGGTGCCGGGGGCTCTCGATCGGCATCCACGTGGACGTACGGAACGTGGGCGGTAAGGACGGGAGCGTGAGCCTTCTGGCGTTCTCGCGGCCGCCGGTGGGGAGGGACTGGGCCCCGCGGAAGCAGCTGGTGGCGTTTGAGAAGGTGAGTGTGGCGGCGCGTGGCCAGCAGAGGGTCAAAATCGGAATTCACGTCTGCAAGCAGCTGAGCGTGGTGGACAGATTGGGGGTGCGCCGGATCCCGATGGGTAATCATCGGATCCACATCGGGGATCTCCGCCACACGGTGGCCCTGCAGCCGTCGATTCTTGGGGTCATCAAGAGTTGAGCCTTCTGACGTATATGCCCTCGTATAACTTCTACTATGTCGATATTGCCCCCGCCTGCCGGTAGTAGTACATACTATATGCGTTGCGTCGTCCTTAGAGCCTGCGATTAAGAGGAAGGACGGTCACTGCTTTTTCAACCTGTGGAGTGACTAAAAAGTCCCCACCATTGTTTCGTTGATGATATTGTTGGCCATTGGGTGGCCGATCCCGGAATAAGTACATTTTTTAAATGGGAAAAATAATACAGAGAAGAAATAAGGTAAAAGGTGTTAATGATTCTTGTATTTGTATGTGATTGTACTCGGGGAAAAATATATATAGATTGGAAGTTTCAGAAATACAATTTTACATTGCATATAGAGCTGGTGGTTGAACATATATTGTATTTTATTCCGCATACAGACAGACACCAATGTCGAATATTTGAGTAACGTTTGAGCATGTCTTGTCAGCAAAAGAAAGAAAGTGGTTCAACAATGTTCCTGGAATAACGGTTGAGCATGTCTTAGGAACAATGTTTGTGGCTGTATTATCTACACGTCTCATGGGGATTTCGTCCGACCCCAGTTGTTATTGTATTGCTCATAAGTAGCATCCATCCACTAAACTATTATTGCATTTTCATTTGCTTTATGCGATAAGTATTATCTTTGTTGAGAAATGCATGGAGTTGTTTTGTATGTGTTTCTAATTGGATTTTAATTACGTAACTTTTTACTTTGTTGTAGTTAAAATATAAATTCTGACATTGTAAAATATATTTCGTTTAGTAAAATAAAATATTCTAAAAGGAATATATTTTTAAAGTTGAATTAGAAAATTTGAAAAAAGAAAAAAAATATAATGATCCAATTAATAAGGTAGAGTAAAGAATATATATATATATATATATATATATATATATATATAGAGAGAGAGAGAGAGAGAGAGAGAGAGAGAGAAATAGTTGAGAAGTTTATAATATATGCATAATATTGTACATATTTTGAGGGTCGGCCCTAGGATGGCCCTAAGCGGAATTTTAGAATGCGGCTCATCTAAACATCAATGTTCAATGTTTCATACAAAATGTTCAAATAAAGATTCAATCTTCAATGTTTAATATAAAATTTTCAAATCAATGTTAAATGTTCAAATCAAATCAACACTTTAATATTCAAAGGTAGTTCAATATTCAAATATTATTAAAGAAAAAATCTAAGTCATGTCGTGCGTTACTTGCGTTTAGCATTCTTAGAATTGTAAAAGGGCTGGGCGGGTGGATAGCTACTGCCTACTAGTCTGGAGCCGTCGATCTGTTGAGTCGAGGGTGAGGCGAAGATCCATTGTACCATATCAACTGATTCGGAGGGGGATAGATGGAGGGGTGATGTCGAGATGGACGACGGGGCCGACGAGGGGAGCCTCTGACAAAGAGCGCAGAGCAGAGCCAAACAAGAAGGAGGAGAGGAGAGGCACAACGTGACGGCAACGACGAGGCGGGATGTGCGAATGAGAGATGGAGGAATGCATTATTTTAATTTCTTTTTTTTTTTTCGGATGCAATGAGGCCTTAAAAATTGAGGAACTCATTCGGCCACCGTAAGCTATAAAAGCTTAGGGCTAGCCCTGTATTCTACAAAGCAAATTTGTTAATTAACATATGGTTCCATGTCTCATAATGTATAAAAATATTCATTTTAAGGCCTAGGAAATAGAAATGTTAAATGAATCTCTCAGTGAACTCTAAAATTGATCTGTTTGAATCACGGGTCCAAACAAGTTGGCCCATTTAGCCTGTGATCTGTGCCCATCGTCTCCTTCCCTTGTCCATCTAGTCCTCCTTTTCATGTCCGGTCTTCATCCTTATCCAAAGAGATCATCCGTTATCCTTGTTGATTTGCTGACCAACATCCCATCGATCCGCCAATTGTTGTCCTTGTAGTTGCAGAGTCATAGTTATCCTCAACGACCATATCACATCGTGCGTGAGTTAATTTCATTTTTTGTTTCATTGTTTTTGGTCGTAGTAACATTGGCATTGTCAAAATCTACATGACATGTTTGTAAAATTTTATTCACCGTACAAGTCACCTTTTTGCTACTCTCTTCACATGTTTTTTTAGTAGACATTCAATGATTGAATGATTTCTTTTACTAGTAGAAATTTAAGTGTATTAGGTAGAATTTATATTATTCTTAACGATTATCGGTTTATGACTAAAAGGAAATAAAAAATTAAATAAATAATGTTTGTTAATCTTGCTGTCAATTTTAAATTAAGTGTTTGCTAAAAAAAACAAACCACGATCCATATGCAAACAAAATCAGATCAATAAATTTTTAATCCATAAAAACTATAGGCTCACCCATTTAAGCCTGCTCCATAAACCATATCATACCAAAACAGTATTTTACACCATTACTGTAAAGGCAAAAAAGAACAAATGGACACCCGGAATTTATCATTAAAGGAATATAAATGGAAAAGCACGCACTTTTAAAAAGTGATGACAACACAAGGGTTCAGTTAAGAATTTTAGGCCATGACATTTAAAATCACGGCACTCGCTGAATGTTACAAATGGCGGTGAAACATTAAAATTTTCCGATCGGTTTGGATGCAGGGACTGTAGGTTTGGATATTAGGGAACCTACCATTTTTTGGTAAAATATTGATTATGAAGAAGCTTCTCTGTACCAATTGCTTCAGCGTTCTGCCATCAAACAATGTTGTTGTTCTCTCTCTCTCTCTCTCTCTCTCTCTCTCTCTCTCTCTATATATATATATATATATATATATATATATATATATATATATTAAAAAATGAAGCATTCAATGAAATCTGATACACTAGAACTCACAAAATGGACATCACCAGCGATTCCAAAATTTTGAAAATGCCAGACATTCCTCGTTTTTCATTTACAATTTTAAAAATAGTGGGCGAAGGAGAGAGCACAAGCTTTGTCTCACTCGAGGCAATCCTTGAAAGAGGCCGCCCGATAACAAGCTGGTGTCTCACGCACAGACCATCTCGACAGAGGCTATAAAAGACGGCGACTGACACAAATTAATCCTCCAGAGGCTTAACTCGGGGAAATCTAGAAAAGCTAATTACACAAAAGAACCTGCAGCTGCTCACTGAAAAGATCGCCTAGGGCTCCACGAACATCCATCTGAACAAAATCAAGTGGGCCTCAATAACAAACATGTATGCCTAAGAATAGGAGACCATAAAATTTACATGACGCCTTAAATTTATAACTGCACACAAAATAAAGTGGATGACAATGACTCACCGAAGAGAACGAAATAATTAAGATTAAATAGACAAATACATATCTTACCTATCTTTACTCCAGCAAAGAAATGTTGGTCCCATACGAACTGCCTAGATTGATATTTTTGGCTTGTTTTTTTAGTTGGTTTGTTTTTCAAACCATCAATCAAAATTAAATTTATTGAATAATCGTAAACTGAACTTTTTAATGTGAAAGAAACCCTTAAATGTTCGGATGGAAATTCTGTTGTCAAAGAATATATGATCTGAATCAACGAAGGAAACTATCTTAACAAAATATCATTAGAAAACAAGTGTTCGAGAAAGAAAAAGGGTAGAGCAAGGCATCCCAGCAAAACAGACCGGTGGACTTGCACCCCAATCAATTTGATAACACACCTGCCATTTACTTACGTTTTTCATTGTCAGTTCTTGAACAAGAAAACCCCAAAAGCTCTAGCGTCCAAGGGGAGAAGGGCAGAGACCTCTGGTGTCCCCTCTATTCACGTTCAAAAATTAGGACTTAATATAACTAGTCAATATGATTTTATCTTATTCAAAACTCCTCGCAAAAGAATGAAGCTACTTGCTTTTTTGGGTGCACGAATTGAGCACTTTTAATAACCATGCAAAGAATCAACTTCTATGCCTCTAAGAGCATTGGTATCAAGTTCGCCTAATACTTTTTTAAATTGAACATTTATAGACAAATATCAATCACAAATGACAATAAAATATCCTCGAAATTTATGTTTTAGTCAGGAACTTTACAATTTTTGAATTTCTATTAGATTGGTTCTCCAAATTTAATACCTTTAAAATTGTTATCCTTAAAATTTGATAAAAAGTATAATTTTTTTTATAACTCTAGAATATTTATATTCATAATCTTACATTGAATTGTCATTAAATTTATTGAATGTAAAGTAATTTTTCGAATTTGAAGAATTTCCTAACTTTACTGTAGCTCATAATTACACATTTTGATCTTCAGTGAATTCAATGTAACTTTATTTATTTTACATTCATCAAATTATACATTTAAATATGACGATTGTTAATTCAATGAAATGCTGGAATACTTCTTTCAAGTGTAGCATCAATATAAAATTTAAACTTTACTCTTGCAATTTTTACCACTTCCTAGGATATCTTGTAAATAAAGAAGATAAAAACATTTTAGAGGCTTTAGTCTTGTATATATATACTAGGATATGATATCTACCACTTCCAAGAGAGATGACAATGACGATGCTTTCATTGATGCACAAATTAAAAGTAATATTACGCACAGGTAGATTGTGCAGATAATCCGCACATGGACATCTTCATTATTATTTTTTAAAACTTTTTATTCATATCAATCCAATGACAAAGAGAACATTCATGCACGAATTATCTATATAACCTTTCTGCAAATAGACTTTTTCATAAATTATTAATGTTGACATCGATGATGATAAAAAATGTTAATCTAGTCACTTAAATATTGTTTTACATAATGTTTATGAATATTCAAAATTTGCCTTTTTCATGAGTTATATTGCTAATACATCTTTTGCAAATTATGAAACTAATTTTGAGGATAACTATACTTCAAGAGCATCCACATCAAGTTTGACTTCTCCAACAATTGAAAGTTTGTGGAATAATATGTATTAAAAAATTATAAAAAAAATATTTGAGAATAAATAATAAATTCCTAAATATAAAAATTTATTATTCACTCCTCCTTATACTATATTTTTAGGGAGTCTGATTTGCATTTTTTTACAAATCAATAAAAAGCATTCCTAAATTATAAGGAAACTTGAACCCTTATAATACACATGCATATAAGCATATGCACTACGAATTAGAGATCCCAAACTTGAACCCTTGCTCACAGCGGAACCCATGACAACGAGAACAGGCCTTGTGGCTGTGAAGTGTGAACCCTTGCCTCCTCATGAACCAGTGCCCAGCACCAGCAACCAGCCTCTTTCTAGAAGTTGAACCATATGCATGCATCCATCTCGAATTTGATCCCGCCACCATGCCTCTCTCCCTCACTCTTGAACCAGTAGCCCATCACTAGTCCCCATCACCCCCTTATGTAGACATTATTGTTTCCTCTTCTTTTAAATTTTGTATGAACTTCAGTGATAATCTGATTGTATTTTGTGCTAGCTATGTTTAGACTCGTGTTTTGTCAATAATATATTTTCTTGATTTTGTTTAATTTTGTGATATTATCGTATAATTATGTTTATATTTATTAATGTTAATTAGCAAATATAAAAACATATTTTTACCATCAATTGTAGCATATTTTAGAACCTTGGGCCACATTAAAATGCATTATTACGTCGGTAAATTTGAAGAAACCAAAAAATCAAATAGCTTATAATGCCAATAATTATAAAAGATATCTCATTCAATTTTGAAGTGATATAATATTCTAATACAGATGCATTGTATTACTCTAGGGACTGGTTTTTGTTCAATAAGGTAATGCCAATGTCTTAATAGAACTTTTTCTTACAGTTTGCGGTTGTGTGTGAAACCAGATTATTGTACTCCGGCATCATTGACCCATAATTGAAACCCAAATTTCAAAGTTCAATACCAACAAAAATTGCCAAGGAGAAAAGGCCTTACTACTGCTACATTGTAGCCTAGAAGTTTGGACAGCGATTTCAAGTCCTTTAAATAGATAATCTTTCCATCCTCAATTTTTCAATGGGCACAAAAGAAGAATTGGAAAATTATTAGATTCAACCCCTTAAATTAGAAATTGCCTTGCACAATCAGAAATGCTTAAACTCACAGTTATTCTACAACTATAGATAATGTGGGCAAAACAAAAACGCAAATCTTAGCATGCAAAATTCATATTGAAATGGAGAAGTACCTGGTCACAGCAAACGAGTTTAGTTATCGAAGGATAGAACTCCTTCAGGTGCCTTTTCAAAATCAGATTGTTCATGTAGCACATGCCTTGGAGTACCTATGACGTCAAAAATGTACATTAACTTTAAATCTTACGGCAATTAGAAGAAACTCGATAAGACATAATCGGAATCTCACCAGTAGTATTAAAACCATGCCAAACATGAATAATATCACCAGACAGAAGAACCAAAAATAATGACGATCAAGAGGCCACAGGAAGAAAACATCCATGCACATGTTTATTAGCTTCACTCTAAATTTATTATCCAACAATTTTGGACCTAAAATATAATTTCTAAATATTCCTTTTGTACAAATGAAGAGTGTATTATGCCCATCCATACAAACAAGTCACCGCAACAAACAACATAAGCTGAAAAAACAGGTTTTATACCATACTTACTATAGGCCCTAAGCATAGAAGAGTTTTTTTTTTTTTTTTTTTTTTTGCAACAAGACACACAATCATGGATCTTCAAAAATGTCAACATAACATATTCATACCTTAACAATGATGGGAGAGCGTAACTCAAGCACTCGATGAATTTCCATATTATTGGTCTCGCCAACACTAGCTTGGAGATCAGATGCCTCTCTTAGTATGTGTCCACAGAAGGAGACCAGTTTCTCTTCTGCTATTCTTTCTATTTTATCTTCTTTGTGATGATGCTCGATAGGATTCATGCCATTAAATCCGGAAGTTGACTTTTGTAGGATCTCCAGATAAATGTGAGTTCCTGCTAGTTCTTGACGTAGAAGATTCAAAGGTGGCCTGGCACAATATTTAATTAACCATTAAAAACAAGCTTCACATTTTCCAAGCTCCTGTGTACTGCGCTTCCCACAGCAGACAACAAAAAACATGAACACAAAATTCAGCCACTCAATCCATATGTTCATGGTACGGAGGCTTTCTGGGGAGTTCCCTTTTTTAAATAAAAATCTCTTTAAAACACTGAAGTGTTTTGGAGAGCTTGTTTTTATCAATTTCAACAGTTTGAGAGCATGTTTCTGTTAATAAAGAAAAAAAAAAAAGCTTCCCAACACCCTTTGAACCCACTACTTTCATATCTTGACACACTGGTGATTGCTAAAATCATGGATGAAACTTTTTCTAAAAAATAAAATAAAATATGGGTTGTATAAGCATTGATATATTAATATGCTAATCTTATGTAATATCATCATACAGACACATGAGAACTTGAGCTAACTTGCAATATGGGGGAGGAAATTTCACCATTTAATATGAAACATGAATTCAAGGAGCAAAGTTCACCATTTAATCTCAAACATGAAGTCTAGGGCACATCCATAGAGAGAAAACAACAATAATTAAAATAAAAAGGCATGTCTACCAGAAAAAAAAACATAAAGGTGCCATAATTCTAAAAATCAGTACCACTGTAATTGGTAAATTTACCAATTGGCGATTTGTTGGATTAACAGGCAATTAATCCCAAATTTTAAACATCCAGCAAGTGAGGCCACATTTTAAAAAAGAAAATACCTTTCACTTCAAGATTCCATCATATGAGTTTTATAGACATTCATGCTGTCTGTCCACAACTTTATATCTTAAGGGAACTTCTAGGAGCATACTAGGAGAGGCGTAATCATTATGCAAGCATGTATGTATACTAAAATGAGGGAATTTTAGTGTTTTAGCATATAACTGAATTGCCCTAGTTTTTTTATTACAAGTTTGCTTTTATGCAAGCATGTTCTCGCAGCAATTCAATACATAACATGTCACATTTGCTTGCTCATGCAAGTTAGAGATGCAGATAAAGAAATTAGAAATAGTCAAAGAGCATACCTTTCAGAAGGAATGCGATGCATTCGCATCCGAAGGCTTGTATATGAATTATATGAAGCAGCAAATTCTAGCATAGATAACACAATATCCATTATGGTAATCTTCTGAGGTGCATTCAGCTTACTCCAGTATTTTTTCTGCACATTTAAGAAATATTTTTCAGAGTAAAAAAGACTGATATTAATTCACTGCCACACATGCAAACATATCTGTGTACAGGTAAAAGACAATTACTTGAAGAAAAACAACATATCAAGTCCTTGGAAGAATACATGCCCATTCAATTCATTAAACCAGGGGATAATCCAACAAATTCATATTGGATAAGAACAATAGAAATAATATACAAATTAAGATGAACATTTTACCTGAATGCAATCAATGGCACCAAGGAGCAATAACTGAGTGATGCATTTACTCCTTGCAGTTCTTAATAGTGGATTCTCATCTTCGCCCTGGCTATGAGGTTCTGAAGCTTCAGGAACCTGTAATGCCTTTGATTGATTAAAAAAAAAACAGGAGTTTAAAATGTTACTAAACAGAGCCACATAAAGGAAATAATTTTATTACAATGGGACATCACAAAAAGAATACTACGAATAGTAATTGTCAAGATATCTATTTCAATATTAGATATGAATTCGTCATTTTCAGAAATAGATTTTTGAACTTTATTTACACGAAACATTAACTGAAAAAATAAAATCATGCACATAAGTCTGTTTGAAATTGTTGACTAAAAAGGAGTGATCTAACCCTGGAGGGGTGATCTGTCCATACAATAGAACGTACAGTACTGACAATATAATATTCCACTCAAATAGGAAGATCAATATAGTGAATCCTGACAAATAACCCAAAAACAAATCTTGCAAAGCACATTCTACATCACTATAGCGTAAGTCCACAGTTAGATGTGATAATACCTTGATCGGAGAAGATGGTACAGAAGCATCGGAGGAACGACCCTTAGATTTTGACGTAAGACTCCTGAGAAAGAGATTGTCCATCATATTTCCCATTAGTCTCTGACCTATTGATTGACTGTTGTGAAGGTTTACAGGTTCAGAACTTCTCTGAACTTTTCCTGACGGTGATGGTAGGCCTAAAACAAAATTAACATTTTCATAACCCAAGAAATAACATGTAGGAAGAAGATATCCCATTGAAAGATAATAATCTAATTAACGAAGCAGTTTATAAAGAAATAATGTCAAAATTCACTAGGCTTCAGTAGGGGTGTAAAATGGAACAGTAGTCCATGAACCGGAGCGGACCAACCAAATCTGTGCGAACAAAGACTGATCTACGAACCGGCATTTATTTTATTTTATTTATTTTTTTAAACATATAACTCATTCTCCCTAATATGTTAACACCTAGACCTTAAATTTATTAATTTTAAAATTAAAGTCTAGAAATATAAACATTTAAATATAATTTTAAAATTAAAAATTTTAAAATATTTAATAAAAATTAATTTGTCATATTTAAATAAATAAATAAATACGAATCAGTTCGTAGACCGGTCTGGTCGGCCCACCGACCAGACCGGACGAGTCCGTTTTACACCCTTAGATCTTTAGCTCTGTCCAAGTTCATACCTTGATCATTATTGTGACCCATCAAGACTGATGCATCTCGATTATGAGCATCATACTCAGTGCCATGTTTAGGAGATGCCCCCCTAGATATTTCTCCACTGTCAATAATGTTGTCTGCTATCTTAATGGGAGAAATGCCATCGGTATCAGTAGTTAAACGCATGTGGCTCTTTTGATCGTCAAAACCTAAAGTGTTGAGAAGCTCCAGAGGTTGTGTTGTGTATGCAGCATCTCTGGTGATAACAATAATTATTAATAGAAATGTAAATCCAGCATATACCAAAAATGTGGAGAAATTCACACCTTATGCTATTTAACAAGGTATCCCAGTCAGCCTCACCAAACTGGTGTCCTCCTACTTCTATTAGATGCACCAAAGCACCAAGAGAGATTGCTACAACTGACTGATCTGTCTTCTTTGCACAGTCCAATAGCAAACTCAGCAGTGGTGGTAGCATAAAACAAACCTCCTGTATGAAACAGTACAATAAAATGAAATTACAAAACATATAATTTTAAATCCATTTGCAGGAGTTGAATACCTGATGAATTTTTATATTACACAATGTGAGCAAAAAGTCAATTTAGCCACTATAATCTAGTTCTATCTACTCAGAAATCATTGAATCAACTATCCTCACAAAATTCCTAGAGAAAACATAGCTTATCACGTTTGGAAAGGCTTCTATTCATACGCTTAAACATAGGAAGTAAAACACATATTGATCAATGTTGAGAGGAACGCACACCAGATTCTCACAAGTTGTCAAGCCAACACATATTGAGCAGTTGGAATGCAGTGGCATATGTTGTCAAATATTTAGAGAATATTTGATTGATTGTGTAATTAGGTTAGAATATTTGATTGATGTGATTAGCGTGTAATTAGCATTGTTACTATTCTTAGATTTTACTCCTAATTTAGGCTATGGGTGAGTTGTATATATAATGGGTTATAATCTTCACATTATTATCAAGGAAAATAATTCATTCCTATCTCTTTTCTACTTGGTATCAGAGCCAAAACAACAAAAACCCTAGAGGAGCTCCTTGTCGCCGACTTGTTTTGGCGGTTGACCTATCCTCTCTGCCTTTTGCGTCAAAGAGGACTTCCCACAGCCTCTAGACGTCGCTGCTGACTGTCGTCACCACTGCTACTTCCTCCGACCGCCGCCGTCGCCGCCGTCGTATCTGGCTGCTGTCGTCACGATCGGATCCGCAACAACATAGCTTCACGCTGTGAAGTTACGTCTTTTTCAACTGTCGCTGCCTATCCCATGACTGTTGCCGCTGCCGACGTTGCCGCCCTCCCCGACCGTCGCTGTCGCCGTTGCAGCCGTCGCCGTCGCCGCTGCTACCAGCCACGATTGGATCGCAACAGCATAGTCGTCACGCTGTGGGATCCGTCACCACTGTTGCTGCCAGCCCTACATCCGTTGCCATCGCTGCCACCGCCGGCGACGCCGCTGCCGTCATCAGCTCTGCCACACGGGATCCATTCTGCCCTCCGTTCACGGTTCTATTTTTCTTGCGTGCAGTCCTGTTTTCCCATTCAAGTTTTCTTTTGAGGAACGATGAGTGAGCATAAAGAATCTATGATTGGCGAGAATAGGTTTCAGCCTCTTACTATTCAAGAGACTACTGCACCAATGTTTTGGAGATGCATATTGCAGGAAGAAAGAAAAAGGGATATATCACTGGGAGCAAGATGGCTCCTCCAACAAGTCATCCCGATTATGATGAATGGAAAGTTGATGATGCACTTGTTAAATCATGGCTTATCAATTCCATGACTCCTCATCTAATGTCACAGTTTGTGCAGTGTGGAACAGCTCAGGAAGTGTGGGATGCTGTGAAGCTGAGTTACCTCGACGCCTTTGACTCTTCTCAAGTATATAAACTAATGAAGAAGTCCTTTCAACTGCGTCAAGAAGGTCGTTCACTGACAGAATGTTATAATGAGCCAAACTCTTTTTTTATGGAGTTAGATTATTGACGACCAAATGATATGGAGTGTTCTTCTGATTCTGAAAAATACAGGAGGCGTATTGCCGAGGATCGAGTTTATGTGTTTCTTGCAGGTCTTGATCATAGCTTGGATCAAGTTAGTAGTCGTGTCCTTGCAACGACACCACTACCTTCCTTAGAAGAAGCATATTCCTTGGTGCGCCAAGGTGTATAGAGACAACAATGGGTATTGAGGATCGCTCCGAAAGCTCTGCACTTGCTATCCCCAAAAGCAACCCTCGGTCAACTTCCTCCACTAGTCCTCCCACTCGTCGCTGTACTCATTGCAATAGTACTACACATGTGGTGGACACTTGTTGGAAGAAACATGGTTATCCGGAATGATACAAGCTCAAACAAGCTGAGAGGAAGAACAACAAAAAATCATCTGCTATGGTTATTTCTGGCGGTTCTAATCTGTCTACATCGTATGAGCTCCCTTCTGACGGTGATTCTAATGTGGCGTTACTTTCCTCTACTAGCAACACTTGGATTATTGATTCAGGAGCAACTGATCATATGACTAGTAATGTCTCTCTAATTACTTCTCTTGTTTCCTCATCTATTAAATCTGTCTAGGTTGCTAACGAGACACCCATGTCTATTATTGGGGCTGGAAATGTCTCTCTTTCACCTACTCTTTCCATGTCTTCGGTTTTGCTTGCCCCTACTCTTTCTAATAACCTGCTCTCTATTAGCCAAATTACCAAACATCTAAATTGTTCTGTGACCTTTTATCCTACTTATTTTGTGTTTCAGGACAATCTCACAAAGATGATGATTGGCACTGGTAGAGAGAGAGGAGGATTGTACTATTGGGAGGAGGCACAGGCTTCAAACACCGAGTCTAGTCAAATATCAGGAGGAGGGAATAGGACATCTCAAAAGGAAAAGATACTCTTATGGCATTATCGTCTAGGACACTCTTCTTTTCCATACTTGGAGCGTTTATTCCCTCACTTATTTTCTCATATTTCTGTGTCTAGTTTGACATGTGAACAATGCATTTATGCTAAACATCACCGTGTGCCATTTAAAATTAGTTTTAATAAAAGTCCTACCCCTTTTTCATGCATTCATACCGATGTCTGGGGACCAATTTCTACTCCTTCTGTTTCAGGCCATAAATACTTTGTGTCTTTTATTGATGATTGCACTCGAGTCAGTTGGATATACTTGCTGAAATCAAAAAATGATATCATCAATATCATACCTCAGTTTTATCAAATGATACTTACCCAATTCCGCTCTACAGTTCAGGTTTTTCATTCTGATAATGGTCGAGAATTTGTGAATCAATCTCTAGCTACTTTCTTTCAAACACATGGTATCCTTCATCGCACTACATGTGTTCACACACCACAACAAAATGGCGTGGCGGAGCGTAAAAACCGTGACTTTCTTGAGGTGGCTCGGGCTTTGTGTTTTACTATGCACATTCTTAAGCGTTTTTGGGCTGATGCTGTTATGACCGTCGTATACCTTATTAATCGCATACCTTCTCGTATCATTGAGTATCAAACCCCTTTGGCAATGTTATCCCGATTCCACCACATTCCTTCAGCTCTTAACATCTGTTCTAAAGTCTTTGGCTGTGTGTGTTATGTCCATGTGCACAAACTCCATCGGAATAAACTTGATCCTCATGCTCTCAAATGTGTCTTCTTAGGCTACTCTAATTCTCAGAAGGGCTATCGTTGTTTTCATCCTCCTACGAGTAAATACTATGTGTCGATGGATGTTCAATTCTGTGACCACGTGTCTTATTTTTCTGGCCCTATTTCACTTGTTCCTCTTCCGGGGGAGATTCGTAGTAAGGAAGAAGAACAATTATGGATGGATGAAAAAATGATATGAATTTCACGGCAACATAAGGATGATCCAACACAAATAGAGTTTCCCACTCCTGCTCCCAATCAGGGGGAGTCTACTCCTAC
Source organism: Taxillus chinensis (assembly GCA_023512835.1). Taxonomy (NCBI): domain Eukaryota; kingdom Viridiplantae; phylum Streptophyta; class Magnoliopsida; order Santalales; family Loranthaceae; genus Taxillus; species Taxillus chinensis. The sequence continues at coordinate 49,404,817 of CM042088.1, read as the reverse complement.
TAACCCCAATGAAGGGAGATTTGTCGCTCCTCCCAATATCGAAAAGAGTAAAAGACCGGTGTTTGACAAGTATTATACAAGGAAAAATATTACTCTCAACTCCGATCCTCCTCTCACTACCATGCCAACGGATGATTCTTCGATGATTGACCAACTTCCCAATGAGGTAATTGTCCCATCTCCTATTGATTCCGATTCTACTGATACCTTGGTTCCTTTAGACAATGCAGTAAATCGGATATATCCTTTACGTGATCGAAGAGAGCTTGATAGATTTGATTTTTCTAAATCCTCCTTGAATGTTGCCTATCCTATTTCTGACTTTGTTTCTTATCACCGTTTGTCCAAATCTCACATATCTTTTGCTCTTCGGTTATCCTCTGTGCCTATTCCTACTCATTTTCAGGAAGCTCTTGATGAACCAAAATAAAAATCTGCTATGTTAGAAGAAATGAACGCCCTTGAGAAGAACATCACTTGGGAAATGGTTGAGTTACCCCAAGGTAAGAAGACAGTAGGATGCAAATGGGTATTTACAGTGAAGTATAAGTCAAACGGGATGGTTGAAAGATACAAAGCTAGATTGGTTGCCAAAGGATACACTCAGACATATGGCATAGACTATCAAGACACCTTTGCTCCTGTGGCTAAAATGAGTACAGTCAGAGTTATTATTTCTCTTGCAGCCAACCTTGATTGGTCATTACGCCAATTTGATGTTAAAAATGCTTTTCTCCATGGTAATTTGATGGAAGAGGTGTATATGGATCCTCCTCCTGGTTTTACACCAACAGAAGCAAAGGTATGCAAATTGAAAAAGACATTATATGGTTTGAAGCAGTCCCCGAGAGCCTAGTTTGGTCGTTTAAGTCACTCAATGCAAGCATATATTTTCAAACAAGCTTTGGCTGACCATACTCTTTTCTATAAACGGAGTGGTGATGATATTACTTTGCTTCTCGTTTATGTTGATGACATGATTGTTACAAGCAATAATCTTGCAGAGATAAAGAAACTTCATTGTTATTTAACAATTGAATTTGAGATAAAAGATTTGGGAGCCTTGAAATACTTCCTTGGAATTGAAGTATCCCGTTCTAAGCAAGGAATCTTTCTATCTCAACAGAAATATGTTCTGGACCTCCTTGCTGAGACTGAGAATTCGGCTTGTGCACCGGCTAACACTCTGATAAAGACCTTGCGCTATTCACGAGAAGCAGTATTGAAGACGAAGCCCGCTACGTGTCTTGCCTTGATGAACAAGTCTTTTGCTTCGTCTAGAAGTCTTTCTATATATTTACTTTTCTTATCGTATTAGAAGTCTTTTCTTTTTATTTACTTTCCTTTATTTAATTTGCATTAGTATTTCCTTTTTATTACTTTCCTTTATTTAATTAGGGTATTTTGGTATTTTACTTTAGTTTTCTAATTGTATTAGGTTTCCAATTCCTAGTTACTGGTTTGCCTATAAATAGGCCTTGCATTCAGATGTAATAAATCATTGAAGAGTGTTTTACCAATTATAAACTCTCATATTAGAGATTTATTCTTATTTCGGCTTTTCCAGTTTAATACTTGAATCGCTTGGGCTAGGGTTTGGGTAAATTTTGTTATCCATCTCTATCTCTAGATTGTTGTTGGATCCTAATCAAGGTCCTCAACAATTTGGTGCTTTCATTGAGAGATCCTAATCAAGATTTTTCATTGAGTTATCAATTTCATTGAGAGATCCTCATTAAGATTTCTCAATTTTATCTCGCGTTCTTCATCAGCAATGACGGAGGAGGCGGCAAGGACAAACAGGCAACGATTCGAAGCCCTGGAGAATTCCATGACAGAGCTTTCGACAACTTTAGCAAAGATGGTTCGATTCCAAGACAGAATCAATCAGAAAATTGATCAATTATTTGCATACAAGGGAAAAAATCCTATAAGATGCAGACGAACTCAAAGAGATGATCGTAGGTCACGACAAACTTCACAGGAGGTGAAAGATATTTCAAGCGTTGAAGATGAACCATGTTTTCAGAGCTCACAAGAATCACAACATGAGGCTGAGTTCCCATCTGGTGACTCATCTAAAGGGATTGGCGACCCAACTCTAACTTTAGAGTTCTTGATTCCTTTGATTTCCTCTACCGTGGTGAATGATGCCCAAGTCAAAGTCAACAAGGTCGTCACCATTGAAGAGTCTCTCAACAACATAATCTTTGTCCTTGATGATGTCCAGTTAGGCGATGCCCTCGACGCAAGGCACACCCAGTTTGTAATTGTTCCCAACAACGTGGCCTTCATAATTGGACTGACTGATGCTCAACCCTCCCAGGCCACGACTTTTTGTTATCACTCTTTGTCATCCCTATTTGCAAAAGTGTTCCACAAGCCAGAGATGTTGGTAGAACTCACAATAGATTCGAGATCTGTTTCGTTTCAGTTTTTGCAGGAGTCTAATTTTGTGATAGTGAGGCAGGAGATTCACACAAGAAAGGAAGTCAGAAAATTTATAAAGGATTATGGGTTTCTGGGATTAATGGGGCGCTCTACTTTAGATGTAGAACAGTTTCCCCAATTTTCCCTTGAGGACAAGAGAAATTTCGAAGGGTGGGGGAATGATAAAGACCTTGCGCTATTCACGAGAAGCAGTATTGAAGACGAAGCCCGCTACGTGTCTTGCCTTGATGAACAAGTCTTTTGCTTCGTCTAGAAGTCTTTCTATATATTTACTTTTCTTATCGTATTAGAAGTTTTTCCTTTTTATATACTTTCCTTTATTTAATTTGCATTAGTATTTCCTTTTTATTACTTCCCTTTATTTAATTAGGGTATTTTGATATTTTACTTTAATTTCCTAATTGTATTAGGTTTCCAATTCCTAGTTACTGGTTTGCCTATAAATAGGCCTTGCATTCAGATGTAATAAATCATTGAAGAGTGTTTTACCAATTATAAACTCTCATATTAGAGATTTATTCTTATTTCGGCTTTTCCAGTTTAATACTTGAATCGCTTGGGCTAGGGTTTGGGTAAATTCTGTTATCCATCTCTAGATTGTTGTTGGATCCTAATCAAGGTCCTCAACACACTCCTATTGAGGTGAATCATGGTCTATCCATCTATACTGATCAAGTTCCAACAAATAAGGAGAGATATCAAAAGTTGGTAGGAAAATTAATCTATTTGACTCACACTAGACCTGACATTTCGTATGCAGTCGGTGCTGTTAGTCAATTCATGCATAATCCGAGTGATCGACACATGGACGCTGTGAATCGTATTCTTGCATATTTGAAGTCTTTTCTAGGAAAAGGTATTCTCTTTTCAAAGCATGGACACCTCGACATTATGGGCTATACCGATTCAGACTTTGCTGGGTCCAAATTGGATAGAAAGTCTACTTCTTGATACGTGTCATATGTTGGTGGTAATTTGGTAACTTGGAGAAGCAAAAAACAGAATGTGGTGTCATTATCCAGTGCCGAAGCATAATATCGAGCCCTTCATCATGCTACTAAAGAGCTTACATGGTTACGTATTCTTCTACGTGATCTCGGTTATGAACCCAATAAGCCCATGATGCTCTTTTGTGACAATACTGCTGCTATTGAAATTGCTAATAATCCAGCATGATCGGACGAAGCACATTGAGCTTGACCGTAATTACATCAAATACAATCTTAATTCTGGACGGATAGAGGTTTCCTATATTAAGCGCGCGGATCAACTTGCTGATATCATGACGCATGGAGTTTCGGGTGTTTTATTTCACACATCTTTATCCAAGTTGGGCATGTGCGATATCTATGCACCAACTTGAGGGGGAGAGTTGGAATGCAGTGGTATGAGTTGTCAAATATTTAGAGAATATTTGATTGATTGTGTAATCAGGTTAGAATATTTTATAATATTTGATTGATATGATTAGCGTGTAATTAGCGTTGTTACTATTCTTAGATTTCACTCCTAATTTAGGCTATGTGTGAGTTGTATATATAATGGGTTGTAATCTTCACATTATTATCAAGGAAAATAATTCATTCCTAGCTCTTTTCTACTTGAGCAATGTTTTGTAGGATTCCATGGTGAAGAGCATTAAACGAAAGCCGGTAGGGTGGATAACCATGTGTCTCCACGGAAGGCCACCTAAAGATGTAAGAAGCACTTAGACAGCCACCCGGATCACTTAGATGAAGATACAAATGAAGATAGTCTTTGAGATGGCAAGTGATAGTAATGCAACCATGAGTGGTGAATAGTAAAACCACTTAGGGTGATTGTTGCATTTAGTATTACTTTGCATTTAGTATTACTTTGTTGAATAGTAACTACTTTTTTATTATGTTTAAAAAATATGTTTGTAACTTTAATTTATTGAATTATGCTATGTTTGTTATATTTTTGAGTGAGTACTTCATTATTTCTTGTAGAACACACTTGAGGGAGACGCTTAGCACTGCCTAACGCTTTTGAAATTTTGGGATGTTACTTAACAGTAGATTTGCTCAAGACAGGAAGGTAGAAGAGTTTGTGGGGTTTTATCCAAGGTTGTCAAAAGCATAGTACGTACTCGAGGCGCAAAGGGTCTCATATCGCTTTAAGTACAAAGGGCAAAAAAAAAGCTTGCTTCAATGAAGTGAAGAGCACTTTATAGAAGCAATAGATTTATTATTCTCAAATAATGAAGCCTTCATCAGCAGAATAACCGAGCAGAAGCAAGCAGATTTCAATATTGCAGATTGCAGATGCAGAAGCAAAGACAGAACAGAAGCAAGTAGACTGATAGAACAAAAGCAAACGGAGGCAGAATAGACATTCTAACAGTTCAGTCCAGATGCAGACAGCCGTAAGTGTCCAGATCCAGAAGCAGAATAAGAGGAGAGCAGAAGGAAGAAGCAAACTCACAAAGCAGAGCCAGCAACCAAGAGGCAGTAGAGTCCCAGCTGAGCAGAAGCAGCAACCAAGCCAGTAAGTCCCAACTGAAGTCAACTGATCAGAAGACCACAGCAGCAGTGGAAGGCGGGAGGAGAAACAGAGAGATCAGAAGCACACTGCAGACCAGGCGGGAATAGAAACAGAGAGATCAGAATCGCTCGGGAGCAGTCCAGAGTACAAAGAGGAAGACGGAAGTAGCAGCAGAGAGAAGAAAAACGAAAGTGGCAGATTGAGGCACGGAAAAAAAAATCCATAATTACTCCTCTCTAATTATTTTCTTTTTACTTTTTACTACAAAAGTCAATGGGCTTAATTTAGCCCAGCCCAGAACAAAAGTTGCAAAAGAGCGCTCACTTTGCGCTTTAAAGAAAGGTGCAAAAAGTGCCCTAAAGCGCACGCCTCACTGAAGGCACTGTGCTTTGACTGTTTTGAAGCACCAGAATTCCATAGTGCTACGCTTAAGTGAGCGCTTCGTCACTTTTGACAACCATAGTTTTGCAAGTTGTATAGGCATGTATTGAGGTTGGGCGGCAAGACACCGTGGTTGGAAAATATAGTATGTTCTTTGTTAGTACCTATTTCAAAGTGGCATCAGGGAGAAAACAAACCTTGCAAAACAGTGCACCAGGGGAGAGGCATATGGCAAGCTCAAGTCCTCTCAATGCTGGCTGGCTACTTGGGGGCAAGAACCGTAAACTAGACTAGCTTCAGAGAGATAATCCTGACAGCAACTATTCACTCTGCAAGATTGCAGGGGAGCAAATTTATGACCCCAAAAGCCTTTCCATACATTGTACTTGGGCTTTTCGAATTTGGAGTATGGTTTATGCTCTGTTTAGCTTTCAATGGGCCATCAAGGTAGTGTGAGATAGAAGATTGAGGCATGGAAAGGCTTTTGGGGTCTTAACCGGGCATACCGGTTTTGGAAAGCTATCCCTTCAGTTGTATTCTAGGCTCCATAGGAGTGAAGAAGCATCCATGAGCTATAATTTTAGATGTAGTGTGTTATGTTCTTGTTTCAGACACGTGATTTTAGACATCTCAACCAGTCAACCTCTTGTACTATGCAGTTTAACACCACCTTGTTGGTTAATAAAGTTTATTCTTTCAATAACAACTATATTTTTATATTATTGTCAAGTGTTCACTATTTATTTAAATTGTTATTAATATTTATTAATGTGACATACTATTGTATTGTACAGTACATATAAATATATATGATTGAAAAATGGCCCAAGACCAGCCTAGCCTGTCATGCTGGTCCCAAGGGGATCACTTCTCTAGATTAAAGACCAGCCAGTACATCTGTTCATGCCTAATATAAAGTATCAATAAAACGATTCTTGCAGGCCTTGAGCACTCCTGATTTGTTCAACACAAACAAGATGCATATGACAAACAACAATATCAGCGGCATACCTTGTAAAAAGTGTTGAAAAGGTTGCACAGCAACTGGAGTGAATGAACACTGGTTTCACGAAGATACTCATCACCTAATGAAATGAAGCTGTCTTTCCCAGCATGTCTCACATGATCAAAAATGGGAAACAAAACTCGATGGAATATGCTCTCCCAAAAGGATGAGGAGAACTTGCTGCCTCTCTCATTAAGTAAATCAAACAAAACCTCCAGGGCACAGCTTCTAACCTCTGCCCTTGGGTCCAGTGTAAGATCAGATAAACCAGCCAGCATTGGGAACCAATAATGCTCAGTAACATCAAAGTTAGCATCAACCGTAGCGTCAATAGGCTTCAAAGCCCCGCCAGGTATCAGACCCTAAAAATGACAACAATTAAGCATATTATTGAAATGTATTTCCTTGTAAAAAGTCATGGAATAAAAATCGAAGGAAAACTTCATTTACGGCACACATGTTGATCTAATCTATAACATGTACCATAAAAATTTATAATATTTTATTTTGAACAAACAAGGCAATTCACACGAATGAATATATACTGTATTTCAGCCTACTAGTGTGGTGGTGGAATGAGGAGGTGAAGCAGCAATCAGGTTGGGAGGCATTTCTATACAAGCTCAGCTCAGGGTATAGAAGATGTTTATATATTTAATTTAACAGATGTAGCAGGAATATAAAATATTCGTGCTACATCTCATAGAGCTGTTCAACACCAAAAATTGGTCAGACTGAGCTATATTATATATGCAATTATGGGCCTATGTGTGCTCATCAATTGGTAAATTCAGCATGAGTAGATGCTCTTCCTAAAGAGTTTCAGACTATCATAAACAACTTGGGCATATGAATCAATTATGGACCAACATGAAAAGGATGTTAGTTTTGGGGTAGTAGACATGTGCTGAGAAAGGCAAGGCGCTGGACTGCCCTCATGCCTGGGCACACAAGATAGTTGATAGATCTCTACAACATGATATGGTGTGCCAAATATAGGGTAAGGGTACACTAATACTGATAAATAAAAAAAACAAAATACATATAAATGCAAACTATTTCAACCATCAAAGGATTATTGGTCTCAAGCTATTAAAGTATGGAGTATTTATTGCTTATACCAAAATGCAACAATATCTAACCAGACAGGCTTGAAACAATTATTGCACAAGCTAGTCAATGAAAGCAGACAACACTATCATCTTTAACAAAGGCTACAAGAAGTTGGTAATAAATAAATTAGACAATTTCCATAAAAGAAAAATAAATTAAGCAACAAGTACTTGACTTACTACTTACTTTTAAGAGGCAAGGACAAAAATGATAGAGCAAACAAAATGAATACAGAACACAAAAAATGGATAAATTGTAAGTGAGGCTCTACAACATCCAAACCTCTGCAAGTCGGTCCTCGCAAATCCGTAAAAGAGCAATGGCCTTTAAACTTATGCGCGGTGAACTTTTATTATTTGCAAAACCAATGAGACAATTGACACAGTCCATAAAGCAATCTCCAACAACCTGATCAAAGTGCTCTAAAATGACTGTTGACAATTGAGAGTTAGACATATTGAGAATATAAAAATTAAAGCAGCAACAATAAACAATATGTTACAATCAGAAAATTAAGGGGAAGATGCCTACCTTGCTCAACATTTTCAAATGCACTTTCAACAATTGGCTCTAATTCATCATCTGCAGCAGCAGTAAAAACCATGAAGACACTTCGCCATCCAGATTTTATGCTTCCAACCTTAGATTTTATCATCTACAATTAACAGAGGCATCTATTAATATTCTATAAATCGCATTGATACTTGATACAACCAGGGGCTAAACCAATATAAGAAGAATAAAATAAACTAAAAAAAGTAAGGGACAAAATTGTATAAAGTTGACATACCTGAACGATACAGTCTACAATGAGGCTCCTTATTGATTCACTTCTACTGTTCCTCATTAGAACAACAAAAGGTTTCAATATATCATTCTGGAAAGTAAAACTGGCAAGCTCAGCACGCTCCAAATACTTCATGCCAAGTTGGCGAAGAGAATCAATTGCATACATAGCAATTTTCTCATCATGGTGACTCCCAGCATAAATAAAATGATTAGCCAGGACAGACCATATTCTAGCCCAGACCTGAAAAACGTATTAAATAATGAATAAATAGACTTGCTAGCATATGGGATATCATTGAGAACAAGTAGGCTTATTCTCAACAATAGACTTGCTAGCATATGGCTTATGAAGGATGATATCAAGAATAAGTACAATGAGAGTATACTCGTTATAATGAATTTTTGTGGTAATCTATGTACGAATCATCATACTGGCCTACTTTAAAAGGCACGGGTTGTCCAACTCTAGCTCACCCTCCTATATCAAGCATATATTTATTGGTGTTTATTTTTACACCAAATTCTAGCATATCAATTAGTTTCATTTAGTACTCCAAGAAAGATCAACTGTATAAATAGGGCGTTGTCCAATTGATGGAATCTGCAAGCATGTAAAGGCCAATCTTGGTGGTGAAACAGTGGAAGATATCAGAAAGGAGGTTTAAAAAATCTATGAGAAACACTTCAGAGAAAGTCAGAAACCTTTGACTAAATAACCCTTATTCATATGCCTCTCAGAGAGAGAGAGAGAGAGAGAGAGAGAAAAAGAGAGAGAGAAGTGCAAGCAGGAGGGTCTGGCGGCGTTTGATAATATGGCTTGGTTTGAATTGTGTGGGCACATTCTACCCATAGTGCATTACAAAAAGAGAATCTCTGGCCCACCTCTTATCCATTATTGTGAAAGTCTAAAAGAGTTTCCAAGTAGAATGGCTATAAAGGCAATGGGAGAAGTGATCAAATGTCATTTTACAAAATTAAAATACAGTTTTCATCATGTAAGCTTTTCCCCATGGAAGTCACAAAAATCAAATCAGTAGAAACATTGATGTTGCAAAACAGTTTACTAACTGTTACACTAAAACAAACAAAAAAACGGTGTCTGTTGGCCAGGCATATTTAATGAAGCATACAGTAAAACCAATTACATATTATAAAGCAACATATTACTCTACGCAAATGCGGATTTATAGGTTTTAAGAGATACAGAAAGCGGATTTATAGTTTTTAAGAGATACAGAAATTACCAAACGAATGCGTGCCATGTTATAATAGCTTATCTCAACAAGCTTCTGCAAGCTGAAAACACGAGCAGGACTTTGTTTTAGTTCTTCTGCTGATACACCACATAGATCGGTGAAAAACTGCACAATAGAATCACTAGGCAGTTTAACACTGTTCACAAATACTTGTTCGGATGGCTTCCCAGCCAAATCTTTTAGAGATTGAACTATAGCATCCCTCGAAATTTGGTTTGATGCATGCATGACCGTTGCCGCAATTGAAGGAGTTGACGTAATACATTCAAGGCGAGAAACACATTCTAGAACTGCATTCCAAGAGTCTTGAAGAGAATCAGTGTCTGAATCACATAAATCCAATAGAGTCCTCAGTGCTTCCACATTTTTACTACGCATTTGCTTTGGGGCATGCAAGAAAGTAAATCTGAATTCAAATAAACAAAAAAAAAAACATCAAGTCATGCTCAAGAATTTTTTTCCTGCTAATCGTAAGGATGCACGCACAAGTTTTGCTTATAAAATGGAACAAGGAACAAAATGAAAACTAAACCAAGAAAGCCATTTCAAACATGAGTGAAGGATTTTACCTGACCAGAGAAGTTAAAAACGCATAGCGCATGGTGTCCATTCCAAGAACATAAGTGATATGTATTAAAGCCCTGAATCCCTCCATGCAAAGAACAACCCTGGGTTTATTTTCTCCTTCTTCCATGGTGACAGAAAAGGTTGCAAGCAAAGGCCAGCCCACAGCTTCAATCATGGGACGGACAAGTTCAGTCTGCTTTGAAGTATAAAAAATTCCTCTTTTTGCCCCTCCATTGCGAAATATAGCCTGTGTTTGCCTAATAATAGCTTCGCCCTCAGATTTAGCATCAGTTGATGACTTTCTTTTTGGGAGAGCCAGGTTAAGAATAGTGACAAGCCGTCCTCTTTCTTCACCTTCTGTCTTCTGCCGGCTGTTTTTATCAATGCTAACTTTGTCATCTTTCATTTTTATCTCTTCATTGACGATGGAATCATAAATTTCCTCCAAGAGTTCTCTAGGAGCGTACTCTTCAGCATCATTCATGGCATTCATTAATATGAAATCAGATTTGGACATTTTAGGCCAAACCATTGGATTATGCGCATCAGTATTCAGCATAATAACTGCATATGCAAGAACATAAGCAGTGTCTGCATTTTTGAACAAAACGGGATTATCTGCACAATAACTGCAAGGGATACAACTGGTCAACGAACTGAATCCACACCAGATCATCATATAGCCATAAAATGTTCTCTTTAGCATCATACACCGCCAGACATCCGTTATTTATTTTATAGCTAAGGGCAAATCGTCATCAACGAGTAACAAAAAAATTTACCCCTGTATAAATAACACTCAGTATAAAAATGTTTTAGAAAAAGAGTTCCCAGCACAATAGCTACTGTTTATAGCCATCTTCCCAGCACAACCTATTCCTTCTTTTTTTTCGTTTTTTATTTTTTATTTATTTTTCCTGGGCATAAAATCTATCCCCTATAGGGCCTAGGAGTAAAATAAACCATATCCCAATTACAATCAAAGACAATATGAATATATGATCCACCTACAAATATTGCCCTATTCCTTTCACCTTCAAACCAAGCAAAAATAATGAAAAGATCAACAATCATCTTCTTTTCTTCTTTTTTGACTAGGTCTGTAAACTATTCTGTATTTGACTTAAGATGACTCTCCTCTAAGCCTATAAATCTGACTCAACTGCAACTGGCCCTTACCACAGAAGCTCAAACAAAGGAAAAAGGAAAGAAAAGAAAAGCTAGTATATATCTCATAGTACACAGTACAAGAACTGTGCAAAAAAATAGGTGAACAGAAAACTTAACATATCATCACTACCCCATGTCTGAAGATTACCGCAGAAAACAGCCAGGCAAGAAAATAAAATTGGAAGGCAATCCTAAATTTCTGATAGCGTTGCCAAAAAGTTGTTACAGTGCATCAAGTAGTACACATCTGTTACATAAAGAAATGGCAGTCAACTTTAAAATACCCCCATTTAAAAGTTTCCATATTATTGCCTTCAAGTAGTACACATCTATTACAGAAAGAAATGGCAGTCAACTTTAAAATACCCCCCATTTAAAAGTTTCCATATTATTGCCTTCCCTCCAACTCCATTTCTATAACATATGAATGATAGATATAAGAGATACCCCCGATTCCCAATTCTGGCAGTGTTAGCACCCTTCATGTAGGTATTTGCAAAGGCTTCCTTAATCAACAGATTCAAAGCCACTTCAAAGACTCTTCAATGGAGAATCCCCCACACCGACTTGGCAGGTTGGTTATGTAGTTAACACCTCCAATTTTAGGCAAAATTCGTTCCCCATTGACTCTATTCTATCAAATGTGAAACTATGCATTCCGCTTCGAAATCCCCATGTCCAAACATCACCTTCAATGTCATATTGATCATTGCTCCTCACAGTAAAAGCTTTTAATCAAATTAACTGTCTTGTCACTAATATTTGTATGCATTAACGTTAATCACACATTATATTTTAAAAAAAAAAAAAGGATTTTCCAGTATCACGTTTGACAGAAGCCAACAATGCATGCCAATTCAGAAAACTGCCACAGAATATGATCACCGATCAGGGAAAACCAAGCACAAGTATAAGAATTTAAAAAAATTACAATAGAAGAGCAAATTTCTCAATCAGTACAAAAATCTTTTGAGGCAAAAGAAAACACAATCACAATGCATACCGCTCAGCAAACTTTTCCATGATTCTATCTATCTTCTGAGCTTCCCCTGGCAGTCGGAATCCTCTAAGGAATTCACGGATTGCCTTATCAAATTTCATTCCAGAAAACTTCATGGAATCCACATAAGCATGCATTACAGCAAGAGGGAACTCTTCATGTTGCCCTAAGTAATCACCAATCATAGCCTGCATAATATATAAAATATAGATAAAAAAATTAATGCCATTTATAATCTGTTAAAGTTAACAAAAGAACTTGAAAGGTCACCTTATCCAAATTGGGAGCATTCCTCAGAAATTCAGCCACTGAAGCAGGTGAATTTTCCACCAACCTATTTGATATCAAGGACTCTACCCCCTTTCCTGGTCGCCTGTTAAACTGTAATTTTGATTGTAAATATCAATCCTTAGACCCATTTATAGCAGAATTTGAAGGAAGATAAATTAAATTAAGAAAACACATATTGACACCATGCAGCGCCTTGTTCAAAGAAAAATCACCACACAGGGTATTCCTCACATTTTCCATTAGCATCAGTTTCTAACATATAAATTTGAAATGTTAGGATCAGTTACCTCAGAGATAACAGCTTCCATAGTTGACTTGTGAGCCTTTGCCTTCTCAAAGTTACTGGTATCCTCCCCGCCTTTTACCTCAATGGATTCTCTAGTTGAGACCTCATCAAGAGAAGTAGTGTTATTACTCTCCTTGTCTAATTTTCTTTGCGACTTCTCCCAATCAACCAGGGATTTTAGAACATTTACAAGGCACTGCAAAAAGTTAAGAAAATTGACAAGAATATCTGCAATTATGATAGCAAAAAGACAAGACAACTGCACACAATTTAAAAAATGGACTGGTGAAGACCCATACCTGAAGTGATGAACCTTTAATTGATGTTGTCTGAGACAGAGCTACTGAATTTGAATCAGCATTTTGAGTTCCCTGAGCTAATTTTGAAAGTGTAGTCACCTAGAATGTTTTCAAGGCATATCAAGACCCTAAGCTGGAACCTAAAGTTATAAACAACCATATACCTAAAGTGATAGTTGGTGCTTCAGAAGCAAGATCTTCACATTTAACTAGCAACAAATGCATAAGATAAATGACAGCAAACAAATAATTTAGGTATTACTCTTACCATGCGCTCAAATAAGTTTGACGCCTCAAGATCACAATCATAGTTCACAAACACATCAACAAGCATCTGGGGGTCCTTGCAAACTTTTTCAAGCATTCTACAAAAGCAAATCTCATCATGTAAGTAAATTAACACAAAAAAATGAATATCACAGAATGAAATCCAATCCCTCAAGGCATAACCATGTATTAAACTAAAGTGTATTGTTGGTTGATACCATCATACAACAAGAAAAAGTGTAGTGTACCGCAAAACAGTCATTCTTAGGGCCAGGGGCTGATCTGACGCATCCAATGTTCGTAGGACTATCAAAGGGAAGAAAATTCCAATCTCACCCTGATAGTAGGAAAAGAACAAGGGCAAAATCAACCACATATGTCCAAAATGTAAAGGGCAAAATGCTATAAAACAATACGTACTTTAAGACTTTCCCTAAAACGGAGCAAAAGAACCGAGAATATTCCAGTTGCATGCTGTTCGGACAAGAAAGTAGAATTAAAAGCAAAACGAGCAGTCAGGCAGTTTCACATAACATCAGATGAAGAGTAGAACAATATCAGAAGCATACAAAAAAACCTGAAATACGACCACAGATTGAGAAACTGAGGCCCGCAACAGAGCATATGAGAGATATGCTTTCACTGAATCAATAAAATGGAAATTCTTTGTAAATGAGTGGCTAACTCCTTCCAATAAACCCTGCAAATCAATTATATCAGCTCATTGAATTTATGCTTATAAAAATAGAGATTAAAGAAGGTCAAATTCATCAGAAAACGGCTTCATGATATATGCCTTTAAACATTGCATATGTTATTGCATTTTTTAATCAGGAATTCAACTATACTAATATTATATTTCAAAGCAATCGACATGCAGGTAATCCATAGCATATCAATCAGCAGTCAGCTCATCAACATGAATAAAAAGACAACAACGTTTTTATTTTGTAATGTTGCTTTTAAAAAATATTTCAGTATTTAGTATATGTATAACATGATACTTACAAAAATTATTATGCAGAGATCTTCACACAAGTGTACAATCTATGTCTAGAATTGGTGTTTAGTTGTCAATAGAGGATATGAAGAGAGGGGAGAGAAGCCGCAAGAGAGATTATTTCTTTGGGATAGTATATATTGTGCGTTTCCAAGGGAATGAGTTCAATTAATGTTGCATGAACAGTAGCAACCTTTATTAAGTTGTTTTTCCTTTTTCTTCCCATAGGATAGGACAATGCCCTATCCCAATCACTCTCCATCTAACTATAACAAAATAATAATGATACATGAATTGTAAGCACTGAGGACAACACGCATTTCCTGCTCAAGATATATCTTGAGTTAGACCTTTTGCACACACCAAAACCCCCATCAAATTTCCAGTTTATCAGGTTAGCCCAATTTCATTAAAAACTCAAGCAGCAGCCATGACTGCCCCTGATTTGTGACAGCACCTGCTGAACAAAAGCATTCACAAAAGTACACTGAAAAAGTCATTGGGAAACCTGAAGAAGCTCAAGGGACAAAATTCTTGTCTTTGTTGTAAGTTCATCACTATCTTCCTTCATACTCATCTGCAGAGAGTAATTATATTACATAATATATAATAACTAAGAAAGATATAGACAACAATACTATGGTACAAAAATATTATGAAAGCCAAATTAACCTTGCAAAGGGTGCGAAATAGGAGTAGAGCATCATGTTGTGCGATGGTCATACTGTCGAGGTCAATTCCTCTGACAATTTATTGAAGAGTTCACATTCCAGCAATCCATGAAGGGGGCAATCAAACTTATCAATACACCAAGTTGATTAAGTGTACAGAAAAATTACAAAAGGAAAAAATATTATGCACGGCATCTCACGTTTAACACCATATCCATACCGTACTATCTTTTCACCATCTTCAATGTGCACAGCTTTGTCAAGAACAGCTTCTAAACCCTATTAAAAAAACAATTGTATTTTCTCATGACAACGACAAGCCACAATTACGACCCTTCATAACAGATATAGCAAAATCAAAAAACAAACACACTGATAGCAAAGAGTGGTCTTTGAGTAAACTAAAAAAGAACACCTTGATGTCGGCACCACCCACTAGATTCTGCAGTTCCTCCACAGATGCAAGAGATAAGTTTTTTACTTGATTTATTGAAAGTTCATCGCCTAGAGTTGTTGCTTTCTCATTTTCATCAGTTGAATAAGTTTCATGCACTTCTGAGACAGAACCACCCCCTGCAACAGTGTTCAAACAAGTAGCAGAACCAGATGTCTGAAGGCCCAGGGGCGTATCACCGCCTATCTGTTACACAACAAAACATCTTAAGTGCTTGTCTTGTACATACTACAGGCAACATAAAAACATTCAGGAATAGAATCACACCAAGTCAGTTTCCATTCGTCTAAATATGATGCTGATCATCTGGGTCAACATGGCCTTCGAAGTTGCCTGGTTAATAGGACTCTTGCTAAACATGCAAACTTCAAATCATGAGTTCAAATTGAAGTTGATGTCATTCTCAACCTAGTAAGAATAATTACCTATTGAGGGAAATATTGTAACATATTCTGATAACTCCGAGCAATGGTTCCCCATGAACTGCATATAGATCAACTGTCATAAGTAAAGGTTGTACCTGCCCAATTTGCTTGTACCTTTTTCTTTCTTTAATTTATTGTTTCTTTACTTATAAAAAAAAGTAAAGTAAAGACCACAAATTCACAGCGCAAAAACTATGAACAAACTATTTGTTGTCAAGAGACAAGCATCACTCAGCAAACCCAGAGCTTTCTAAAAGGGCAGCATCGCAAGATCTACTAAAACGATTCAAATTGTTCATTTGAAATTCACATACGTAATTTTACAAAACTGTAATGCTCATCACAAGGCCGCAACAAATTAGACACCCATGTCAAACATTTTAAAAAAATAGTTTATATGATGTATGGGGAAAGGTAGAATAGATAGTCTCACCATACAGCTTACATTGAGTATCTGATAAAATTCATTTTAACAGGAATGAATATTAAAAATACATAATGAATATCAATTTTTCACAAGTATTAGTGTGAATTTCTCTATTTTCAAAAAAAATTATAAACCCATTAAATTTACTAATCTTTCTATATTTCAATGTTTACAATATTTGGTGACAGTAAAATATAGGAATTAACTGTTTCATAGCATTAATTGTGTGTATTTACCTAGGTATGACTTCTAGCTGTTACATCTCAATCGTCCTGGATGCTGGATTGTTGACTCAGGAACTATCACATAATCGGTAACAGAAGTATACCATCGAGACTTGCCCTTACATCACAACCACCTATTCAACTAGCCAATGACTCTACCTATCATATGGCTAGCCTTGGATCCACCCAAATGTCCCTAATATCTATTTTATATGTTCTTTCTTTTCCTGAAAACCTATTATCCATTAGCCAACTAATCAAACAGTTATATTGCTTTGTTACCTTCACTCCAACTAACAGTGTTATTCAGGAACTAGGGACGAACAGGTTGATTGGCACTTCATATAAGGACAACAGTCTATATTGCCTAGAAATCTCACCTCCACGTGTAGCATAACTAAGTGCTCATAGTGCTAAGGAGGTACACTACCAGTTGGAGCATCCATCTCTCCCAGTGTGAAAGAAAATAAGACGTGAATTTCAATCTATTTTAGAGTTAGCTTGTAAGTCTTGCATCCAAGAAAAGTATGTTCGTGATTCTAATCCCCCAAAAGTCAACCATTGGCCTAATAATATCTTTGAGTTAGTGCATTCTGCTGTATGGGGTCTCTTTCGATTCCCTTTATCTCAAGTTTTTAATGTTTTATTAATTTTATGGATGACTGTGCAACTTGGGCTTTTGTTATTTAATTTTATCCTCTTGGCCTGCAGGCCTTCCAGCTAGTCCAAAGTTTTTTGCAAGCCGGGCCAGTTAAAATGAGGTCCGTTTAAATCGCGGGCCTTTACAGGCGACTTACTCGGCTTGGGATATTCCTGTAGTATATAAAGTGTGAAAGGTGTCAAAGCTGTCTTTTGGTGTATTTGGCAAGAGCGAAATGTCCATATTTTTAACTATAGAGAGCAATTTACTTTAGAGATCTCTCTTATCTTTTTTCGGGGTTTGAGGAAGTGGCTATATGCTTCGGTGGGTTAACTTTTTCTTTCATTTTTGATGTTTATCTTGACTGCTCATTTTGAGCTTGTGGTTTTTTCATTTTTTGCGAACTCCATGTGTACGCTACCCTCTGCACCACTCACCATGCCTTTACTACTCGTCTTGATGATTACATTGTTCTTAAAAGTGTGTTGAAAGCTTTGCACAATTCAAGGTAGTTTGGTGCTATAGGGATAAAGATCTCACATGTCATTCCTCTACAACCAATTAAGCTTATCCTCTCTCTCCTAGCAAAATTGGCTCATCCTAATGGCTCCCTGCCTCAAAGCTTAATTGGTTGCAAAAGGAAACTCTCAGTTCTATGGTATTAGTTATGGATAAACATTCTCTCTTATTGCCAAGATAGCATCATGGTTCAAAAAAACGGGCTAAGGCACTACCTTGCCTGTCTTGGCTCTAAGCTGCATGGAGGTATCACTTTGTAGCCCGCCTCCGCCGACACCCATCTCGTACAAGCGAGGCAGATTGAGGCGGCCCATTCTACTGCCTCAACCCGTATCCGAGACAAAGAGCCCACGACAAAGAACACTCGACTTGGTAAAATGTTAAATAGTAACCTAATTTGAACACTCGAAGACTCATTGTTGCATCAAAAACTCTCGTATCCTTTCTATTCCTCCGTCGTCGTCATCGAGCGATCAAAGAAGCATTGATGTATGACTACAGACTTAAATTAAAATTTCAAGACTTAAATTAAAATTTCAATGAGTGTGAGACTTCATTTGATGATTGTAGTATAATTTTATTATTTTAAAACTAAGTTTACTAATTTTATTTTATATATCTTTAAAAAAAATATTATTGATAGTTGAAGCGCCCGCTTTAACCGTACTAAGGTGCTCGCCTCGACATAAAGCATCAAATTCGTACCATACCACGTTCCTTATTTTTGAACCTTGGATGGATGTTGTTCATCACTGGACATTACATAATCTACACTAGTTAGTCGGTTAGATACTTAGATGTCAAGAATACGTTTCTCAATGGCATCCTTGAAAAAGAGGTTTATATGACTTTGCCACATGGGTTTGTAGTTTGTAGAAATTCCTACATAGTCTAAAACAATCTCCCCAAGTTTGGTTTAGGCATCTCTCCCAAGCACTTGGTCAATTAGCATGACAAGAAGCACTAATGATTAAAGACACTTACAAGAGAAGACTATCATCCTACTCGGTGGTGATGTCAATAATTTGATTATCACTGTGATGATGTCAAAAGGATTTTGACATTGAAAAAACTTTTTAGTGAGCAGTTTTAGATTACAGATCTAGTAAACTCAAGTACTTTCTAGGCATTAAGGTATCATAGCCTTATCCTTATTTGTCAATGAAAGTATGTTCTTGATATGCTTTCAAATCCGTTGACTCATGTATATCACTGCAACCAAGCTTGTTCTCAACAATGGATCACCCTTACATGATCTTGGAAAATATCACAGATTAATTGGAAAGCTAAACTATATAATAATTATTCAACGAGGCATTGCCAATTCAGGTTAAATTCAAATACTACACATTAGGGTGCAGTTATTTGAATCATTCAATACCTAAAGGCCAAAGGGATTTGCAGATAAAGGAATCATTTTTGCTGACCAGGGTGGTAATATACTCGTATTTTTTAACCACCATGCATATCATCAAGAATCAAGTATGAGTAAACCAAGCACATCGATGAGGATTATCATCTATAGGGAGATCATATATAGATAGTCTGGTTTAAGGCATAGTTTGCTATTGCACTTTATAGTTTTTTCAACTTAGGAATAATTTTTTCACAAAACAACAATGTCCTCCCCCTGTCTCACCAAAATTAAAAACAAAAAATAGAAACAAACATGATTCTCTTTTTACTTCGCGATAAATTTCACTTATTTATTTATTTCTATAAATAAAAAAATGGATAAAAGGATCATGCACATAACATGTAAGGATAGATTGAAGATGTACATAAAATATAATTTATTTAACAAATCAATATGGTTTGGATGAGGGGAGATCATAAATTGACCGTGCCAAACTCTTAGCTTAAGACATAGTTTGTTATTGAACTCTATAGTTTTAGGAAAAAAAAATCACTAAACAATATTGTCCTCCCCCTACCCCACCGAATACAAAAACAAAAAATAGAAGCAAACATGATTTTTTTTTTACTCAGCGTTAGATTTCACTTATTTGTTTGTTTCTATAAATAAAAAAAATTAGATCCGAGGGTCATGCACATATCATGCAAGGATAAGTTGAAAATGTACATAAAATATAATTCATTCAATATTTTTACATAGACAAATCAATGTGATTTTAATGAGGGGAGATCATAAATTGACCGTCCCAAACTCTTGGTTTTAGGCATAGTTTGCTATTGTCCTCTGTTTCAACTTTGGAATAAATTTTTCACTAAATAACATCCCCCCACACCAAACAAACAAACAAACTTCCTTTTTTTTACTCCAGGATAGGTTTCACTTTCTATAATTCAAAAAAAAAAAGCTCAGAGGAGCATGCACATATCATGTGCCACAATAACACTACACTTTTTGTAGATGAATTATGGCTTAATAAAAAATCAGACAAAACAAAACAAGCACTAAAAATGTTCCCTAGGCAATACCACAGCACTACTATTTCTGAACATGAGTAATGGCCTACTAAAAAACGAGTCAGAAATTTATAAATAGACTAAGTATATACCTCTGAACTTTGTCGATGATACAGCTGTAAGAAGAACCTTTAAGACTTGCAAAACAGTACTGCACAGCATGCCATCATGAATTATAGTGATTGATAATAAATAATCAAGTACACGAGATTGAAACAAAAAAAAAATTGGAGCACATGCCTATCAGGTGATGAATTATCGACACAACTGCAAACCATGTTTAAAATGCCGGCAAATAATGGGCCATTTCTACCACCATCTAGACCAGGATCACCCTCTAAATGATCATAAGCAATGAGTTTCTGCACACAGAGTTGGAAATAAGATAGCACTAAAAACATAATCATACCAGGAAATCATGAAACAATTACACAGCATATAGACATGAACACTAAAAAAACACGCACGACCCCTGGGTAATAATTGCAAGAAATTCCAGGACGTTGTGAAAAAATGATACCTCTCAATCAATAAAAAGCAAACATAGTGTTGAAGCAAACATAAATAATTAGAACCTAAGAGGAACAAAAGCCTCATCACAAATGGATACATATGGCACTTTGGTTCAAATTACGCAGCATATAAGATAAATATGTTTTTTTTCAATCTAAATAGAAGAAGGATGCACATGACATAAATATCTTCAAATTTCTTTTCATTGGAAAAATATATTCAAATTTTGATGCTTATTGTCAGAATAATATTATTTCAATACAAAATTGTTCATATAATATTATATTAAATAATATTTTTATAGG
Organism: Taxillus chinensis; assembly: GCA_023512835.1. Classification (NCBI taxonomy): domain Eukaryota; kingdom Viridiplantae; phylum Streptophyta; class Magnoliopsida; order Santalales; family Loranthaceae; genus Taxillus; species Taxillus chinensis. Next base: position 49,383,825 of record CM042088.1, on the reverse strand, counting down.
TAATAATAAAACAGAAATATGATTTAGATTTTTTTTAATTGTTCCTAATAATTTTTTTTAATAATATTAGGAAAGATGTGTTGAAGATATTATTCTCCAATTTGGAAATGCCAGAAATATGATTTAGATTACTAGCATATAACCCTTTATATTGTCTATGATTTTCATATCCTAGGAGTTTGAAATTTGTATATATGTTCTAATAAATAATTTATTGTATTAGTAGCCGCGATAACATTTTTATGTATTTTTCGTTTTGTATTTTGATTTCATCACTTGAAACCTTATTAAGGTTTGGATTTGAATCCTTATTTTGTGAATAATAATATTTAATAAGAAAGAAAATATATTTTAAAAAGTGTTTTTTAAAATCAAGAAAAAAAATAGAAAAAATAATAATAATAATAATAATAAAGTGTGTCACACAAAATATGATGTTGAATTTTAAAAAAACTGCAAAAAAAAAATATTTTAAAAAAATAGAAACGGGTCCACCCGTTTTTCAAATCACAGCTTCAATTCTGAATGTAAAAACACATATCAAATACCAATATATATATATATATATATATATATATATATATATATATATTGAGCCTGGGCTTTCACATTTCAAATCAAGGAATCGAGATTCAGGCCATATTTCTCTCATTTACAAAATGGTATCAAAGCTTAATATGAAAACGTAGGGCTTCCAAAAAGGCTTCTAATGCCACGGGTGGGACACCCAAGAGAGATCAAACTTGTTAGAATGTCAACAATGTGGGGGCAAGCAAATGTTCACGTTGGAACAGTTGCCTGCTAGTAAACAGTGTAAGCAGGCATGGACAATCGCTTGCAACAGTGAGAATTCTCTTTTATTGTTTTTGAGTGAGCAACGAACATGACTTAGTAATACTATGATTATTAACGATATAAAAAGTGTCGTGTACCCAAGTAGGTTAACACTTCTTTTTCCTCTCTTCGTTCTCTCTCATGGGCACACAACATTTTTTTAACAAAAAAAGGAAAAATTTATTAAATCCACAAATGAAGTGACACGTAACAAAAAAATACAACACACACTAGGAAAGCCAAGAAATTCACCACTTCCCAATCCTGGGCAATCCAAAAAAGAGTAACAGCTCTTAAGCCACTCGTTTTTTAAACCTAATTTTAGGTTGTTGAGCTTCTTTTACAACATACCCAAAGGTGTTGGCTTAGAGAGACCAAGTAATGTCTCAGTTTTTTGTTGATGCAACAATGGAACATAACAAAATTCAAACAGCGGCAATGTCAGTGATTCCAGTGAGGGTCTTGTCATTCTAATGAAACCTTCTGATGCAGATTTTCATTTAATTAACTTTGTAATTTTTCCACCACATTGGCGGTTTAATAAAAGTTCTTTCCAATCAATAAATAAATAAATCAGAAGCTCAGAATTTTAGAATTTGATAATCACTTTACAAGGTGTAGGTAGTAGTATTATGCAATCTTTGAACATGACCATTCATGCATGACATTGGCCTACTAAGTGCAAAATTGGTTTGAGGTTTTTAATAGTTTTTGCGAATTCCCTTACTAATGTTCGAAGTCAAGTTTCCAAATCTATTCAATGTTTGCACAATGACGACACAGAATATTTATCCTATTAATTTCCATCTTTTCTTACTGTGAAATAGTTCACCAGAGCTCTCGCCTTACTACACCTCAGCTAGGTGGTGTACAAAATGCATGAATTGACCATTGTTGGTTGCTCATGCACTCCTATTAAATGCAGATCCATATTCCAAAACATTTTTGGGCTGATAAAATTTTTAAATGCATGTTTATCTCATTAATTGTCTTTTCTCTATCATTCTCAATGAGAAAGTTTCATTCTATGTTTTATTTCCTACTAAATCTTTCTACCCTATATCACCTAAGATGTTTTAAACGCATCTTATCTATCTCATCAATTGTCTTCTTCATGTCATTCTCAAGGAGAAAGTTTCATCCTGTATCTTATTTCCAACTAAATCCTACTTACCCTATTTCACCAAAGAGTTTGGTTGTGTGTGCTTTATCTCATGCATGAACTCAAGTTTATAAGCTTTGAAACTAAGAGCCTGTTTGGTACCTCTTTTCGTTTTATGTTTTCAGAAACTATTTGTAAAAGTTGTTTTTGAAAACGGTAATTGGATAAACAATTTTTGTTTGGGGGGTATTTTATCCTAAAATTGTATTTTGTTTTTGGACGTCATCTGAAAGTCGCGCAGCATCTGTCCGGGCAGCAGAATTGGGGGGGGGGGGGGGTTGCTGCAGCCAGGGGAGGATGGGGGCAGCGGATCGGGTGACAGGAGGAAGTCGCAGCGGGCATGGAGGGCTGGGGGCGGCAGATCAGGCAACGTCGGGAAGTCGCAGCGAGCAGGGAGAGCAAGGGGCGGCAGATCAGGCGGCGGGGGGAAGTCGCCCGCAGAGGGGGGGGCCATCGCGCGTAGGGGGGTGAGGTCGCGTGCAAGGGGGCATGGTACTGGGGGCGGGAAGTCGGGCGACATCGTGCGCGGGGTGGCCATCGTGCTGGGCCTGGGTGAGGTTGCGCGCAGGGGGTGGGTGGGCGCGTCAGCGGGCGGCGTTGTGCGGCAGGCGATGGTGGCGGACTCACCGGAGAACACCTGGAAACTGAAAAAAAACAAATAGAAAACATCTTTTAGATGTTTTCGTTTTTTGGCATTTGAGAACAAATTGTTTTCAAAACCCAAGGGAAAAAACAGCTACCAAACAAGTAAAAGGAAGTGTTTTTTGCATTTAAATGCAGAAAACAAGAAACAGATGCAGGAACCAAACATAGCCTAAGTCTCTTCACAATGTCTTTCTAGGCCATACTTGCATCCAAAAGGTTATTGTTGTTTCTCCCAATTTAGGTCATTATATTGTCTCGGCTGACGTCACTCATCATGAGTCTTAGTCATATTTTACCAATGATGGCTCTCTAACTTCCTCCTTAGACAACATTTCAGTCTTTCCTCCATATTCTTGAGTCACTATCCACACTTTCTCTGTCTAGTTCTATCCATGAGCCATTACCCAAATACAACACCCCATCTATTGATGTGTCGTGTTATCATCACAAAACTCCATTGGATCCTCCAGCCTTAATCAATGTGACTTATGACTCCCAATATTCGTCTTTGGTTGCCCTACACCTTTGTTGCATTCATTGGTTCACTCTCCATCACCACTCATTGATTAACCAACTATTTCTTTTTTTATACGTAAGAAATTTTATTAAAATAGAATAAATGCAGACAAGAAATGAGAGCTAAATGAACATACAACAGGCTCAAAAAGAGCACCATGAATAATATCATAAATGAAAGAAAAGATAACCTTCTCAAAGCAAAAAGTCATTCCCTCAAACTCCGGGAAAAAATAAAAAAAAATTGAAAGAGGCGGCTCCCTATCGTCAAGGAATAAATCTATTTGTAGTCTCTAAAGTAGGATTGCATTGCAGACCCTTTGTATTTTTATTAAAATGACATCATTTTGATTAATAAATTTTTAATTAAAATTACGCCGTTTTTATAAAAATACAAAAGGCTTGTAATATAGTCTCTAAAATGAGGACTGCAAATAGCATTATTCATCTTCAAAAACATGAGCATTCCATTAACATCAAATACACCAAAAAAGACAATGATGAACAGCCCTCTACACCACCAAACGTCGTCCCATGCCCCCAAGCCACCACTCAAACAACCCATAAAAGGACGACAACATCACCCAGAAAAGGCCAAACAAGCCGATAATCATGTCCTAAAGCCCCCGAACATACGGACAATGAAGAAATAAATGATCCACATATTCTGCTAAAACCTTGCACATTAAACAATGACTAACAAGAATGAAACCCCAGTGTTGCATATTATCAGCAATAAGGATCTTATGAAGCACTACAGTCCAAGCAAAAAAGGCAACACGAGATGGAACGCACGACTTCTACACACTATGGCACCGAAACATCTCAAGCCAAGCAGGCGTCAAAAGAGAATAAATACTCTTAACCTGAAAACCACCCGCCTAATTGGGCTGCCAATAAAGCCTATCAGCCACCAACCTAGCTGGGGCAACCGAATATAATTGAGCAAAAAAAAAAGATAAAAAAGCCTCCAAATCCAATCTTGGGCGACCCGCAAAAAGAACACCTCCCACTGCATAGTAATCCCTTAAAGATAGTGAACGTCGGCCATGAAAGCATTAGGAGAGCAAACAATTTAATACAACTCCGAATAATCAAACTTCAGGGGAGATGATCCACATCACACATCATCTCAAAAGTGAATAGAAACACCATCCCCTTGTTCAAAAATAACAAACCGAGAGAAAGAATCCCATTGCGTCTGGATGAATTTTCATTAGCTCATACCATGCGGGCCACGAAGCATCAAAGAGACCCAACCCCCACTAGCAACACCATACTTCACCACAATCACCTCCCGCCAAAGGGCCCACCTCTCCGCCCAAAACCGCCACTATCACTTTTCAAATAAAGATACATTAAAGCGACACAACTTCTTGACAACCAACGCACCAAATGAGATTTTGACTTACCTACATCAGAACCTCAAAGGAAGTTTCTTTGGATCCTCTGGAGCCGAGAAGCCATAGCTATAAAAAGAGGGAACAAAAACAAATGACAAGTTGGAAATGGTGCACCTAACCAAAGTGAGACAATCCCACTTAGAGAAGTAAAAACGATGTCACCTAGCCAATCGACACTCCATCCTCTCAATAACCAGATTCTAAATAGTATAGGCTTTAAAAGGAACCCCTGAACGAAGAACCAAAAACAAGAGCGGCAAATGCATAGTCTAGCACCCCAAAATGTCAGTCAGCTCCCCCAAACAAGGCACATTCTCAACAAGAACCAATACCGATTTGCTGAGATTAATTATCAATGGACAAAGAGGGAGCGCAAGTGGAAAAGCTCCCCTAAATAATGTAACTTTCTAAACATTGTCATTTAATCCCAAACATTTTTGTTCCCTAAATTCATGATAATGATTGGACCATCCTAGTTCCTACCTTAGTAGTACTAGCAACAACACAATTTTTATCTCCAAGCCCATGTTCTTACACTCCATTACCATCTTCATGAACTAACTTCATGGGGGACAATATAGGAGATGAGTTTGTCATGGTGAACTCTAGCCCAAAGTGCCTAACCTTCTACCCAAAGAATACAATCAAAAGGGAATGTGAAATAATCTATTATTTTGCGTGCTAATATTATTTTGATAAAGCACAAACATAATCTAAAAGCTTTAGCCTTGGTGTGGCGTTGGAAATAATATAACATTAGATATTATTAGGTGAAATTTTATTTTTATAAGACAAATTTTTTCAGAAAAAAAAAAATCACCATGAAGAACAAAAATACAGCAATCAGCTCAAAATAAACAATCATTAACAACATCACAAATGAAAGAAAAACATAACTTGCCCGAAACATACATCCAATCCCCCAAACAATGCAAAAAAATAAAAGAAAGCAGTAATGTGAGAGAAATATGAGTAAATTATTAGAGATAAGGAAATTTAGTAGAAAATATTCTTGTATATGTGAGTTTCTTATTTGTAATCAAAAAACAAAGCATAAGCCCTATTACAAGTTTCCCTGACAGTATCTGAAAAGCTATGTACAGTGTAATTATCCCATGTAAATATATGAGAAGCAGAGTATACATACATGAACGCAATCCAAAGCAAGTTCTAGAACTTTCAAGTTCTTGGTCTCAAATGCAAGTTGAAGTGGATTCAGAACAAGCTCTGCACCAGCGCCTTCTAATACATGACCAGCATTTGATAACGCAACAGTCACACTCAAAGCTATGCCCAGTGGCCTATCAATATGTGCTGATTCCTCAGCTGTATCAGAAACCACTTGAGAAGGATCCATTCCATCCTTTGAAACTTCAACAGAAGTTTCAGCAGAACTATCAATGAAAAAAAATATCATAAAAAGATAAATCATTATAATCAAAAACAGCAAAAAGGTGGCAGAGAACTATCCATAAAAATTAACCATGCAGTGGTATCAGTTAAACATTCCATGGAAGACTAGAACTGTTAGTCTGCTGCCAACATACTAATTAACCATAGCACTAGAGCTCTTAAGCAGTGCAAGGAAAAAAATTTCTGCACTATCAATATTGAATCACAAAAAGGGAAAACATGAATATTGAAAACAAAATATAATTATCATCTTTGCGCACCAATTCTTTGGAAGAGCCATGGCAGAGTTTCAATTTCTATGATTTAATAATATTGTTAATTCATCACAACGGATAGGCATTCTCTAATGATACAGATAAAATTCCTTGTCACCTCATAATTGAGAGTAATTTGAGACATTATTTCTTAAGATAATTGAATTCTTGACAAGAGAGAAGTAGCATGTCTAAAATCTGCCAACAGACCTGCCAACTCCAGCCAAAGATGCCACATCATTTTTCTCACCGGAAAGTAATTGCTCATTGCCCTCTTTTGCACTATCTGCTACACAAAAAATCACAAGATAAATATAACAATAGTAGTATTAATAAATAATAACATGAGTACACAGCAAACATATAATGGTAGTGAATAATATTCATTTCTGGTCCAAATGATCTAAGTTATGAATCAAAGCCTACAATTCTGATTTTCAATCCAATCCACATACCTATCCCCCCCAATGATCCAAATCATTTAGGGGGAAATTGAATCGACTTCATATGATCTTAACAAAGATCATACATAATAAATAATAAATAATAAATAAATAAAGCCCAAAGTTAAGAAAGCTTAGCAGGATTGTACAGAGGTAGAAAGTGCATGCAGTTAGGGCGCATTTTATTATATTGAAATATAGAATAATCTATAAGCAATCATTATCGCCATATAACAATTTTTTTATATAAAAAAAATTAATAGTAGTAGTATCTGGGTGAACTGTTCATTTAAATTTCTAGAGTCCACCTTTTACACAACAAACAAACAGTGACAGAACTTCAATGATTACAATATAACAAAATCAATGGTGCAACTGAAAAGAGTTAACTGGCTGGTGGCTCCTGCATTTTTTATTTTATCTCTTCAAAAAATGGGGAACAATTCAAGATGCCTAACTACCCAAAAACTCCCCTCAGGGAGATGCTCTAGTGATGGATCATCGGATGAGCGGGGGCCAAATCATTATCAGCTACATGGCTCCATAGAATTCAATCATCCAAGGGGCGGCCTATTGGCCAAACACACAATCTATAGCCTGTCAATTGAACTGGGTTGAAAAGAAAAAACTATAGAACGCTACCATACTAAAATCCCAGATCCAGCTCAAGCATCTCAATGCACTCATAAACAGTCCCTATAATCATGTTGTGCTCCACTGCTCCTTAATTTCCAAATTTCTTTCACTTCAACAGCTCTAACCCAGTCATCTAAGATACCAGAAACTACTATACTTTTGGATTGTTTCGTAGCTCAATTTTAGAAGCCACGAGGACAATCGTACTGGATCTAGTGATATTTCGGACTAAATGGACACGTATTAAGCTGAGAATTAAGTTGCTGCAGAATAAAAGAACGAAAATGAACACAATGCAGGAGTCAGGGGATGGTGGATTCATCGATACTGACCCAAAAACGTTTGAATGGCCTTTTGTAGGTTGGCATGTTTTTTGGCAGAACACTCCTTGAGCATAGACTCGAACGCGCGGGTCACGAAACCTCCCGCAGCGCCCGCCATTTCTTACGATCTGCGTGTCTTGCTTCGACGACTAGCTCGTTTACGGAAACACGAGACCACAGCAGATGGGAAGAGCGTTCCTGCTTTTGATCTGCCTCTGGGGATTGTTCGGATAATGAATCGGATAACGCACGCTCCGAGGTGGGACGAGGACGACAGGGACGAAGGAGGAGGTACAGGAGGTCTGCAACTACGACGCGGCGGAGTCGCCTGCGAAATGGGAATTTACCTTCCGATTTATACGAGACAGTACAGCGCGTTGACATTTAATGCGTTCATGTTTCACCACCTTCGCAATCTTTCAGATCTGGACGCGATTTGGGCCCGCTATTTTTTTTTTTTTTAAGAAATACTCTTTGCTCGTGCGTTGTCGTTTTTGGCATAATTTGTTGGGGCATGTAATATTAGCCGATGACGCGCGCAACGATAACGATAAATACGACGACTCGGAGCATTGGAGTGTTTTCTGTTTTCGTTTTTAAAATGTAATAACTGTTTTCGGATATAAAAAATTAAAAATTGAAAACAAAATAAATTTATTTTCATTTTTTATGTCCTAAAGAATGAAAATAACATTTTATTGTTTTCAGTTTTATGTTTTTTATACTCGAAAATAGCTATCATATTTTGAAAACGAAAACAGAAAACAGGTGAAACAAACATGCCATCGGATATTCAAATACTCTGCTTATTTTATAAGCATAAATAAAAAAAGTTTCTTGGTAAATTTAAAAAAAATAATCATAAAAAAATTATTTTTTTATCCCAAAAAAAACGACTTAAGAATTATTTTTAGAACATATTTTTTTTCGAACAATTTAAATTTTTTAAAATATTATTTTTTTTGAAACAAAATAAACGATTTAAGAATTGGCATCTAGGGCTAGTAAGATGTCGAGGACAAATGTCATGAGGGGGTGAGGATGGGGAGAAGAGAAACAGAAGAGGTGACCGCATTTAAATACTTTTTTATAAAAAAATTATAATATAATTAAAATATATATTTTTATCTTTTAAATTTGTCAAATACTTATTACATGCTTTTAAATTTTAAAATACTTTTAGAATTATATTTTATCAAATACTTATCGGTTTATTTTTCCAGCATAACTAAAAGCAATTTCTTCTAAAAGTATAATATTACCAAACCAGGTCAATATATGTAATCAAATAATAATAGTAATAATACTCATCTTATTTGCTTATTTAAGGATTTTATAGATTTTAAAATTTTAAAATTTTTATGGGTATACAAAATTAATTTGCCTTTTAAATTTATATTTTAAAAAATATTTTAACAAATATTTAAAATTATAACATAAAATTGATATTATAGATGGTCACAATAAACAGATTAAAATTTTTATTTTAACAATATAACAATAATAATAACTTATCACTATCCATAAACCCAAACACTCCAAATTGTAGTATAGGTTGTCTCTTTAAGGAGTCGTAGAGCGGTAATTTCTGAAATATTAGATCACGCACGTTAGTTTCTTTATAGTAATATTTTCTCTATAATTTAATGATGAGTATTATAATTTTTGTAAAAATAAGTCTATATCGGATTCTCCAAAAAATAGTTTAATTGTAAAGATTCTATAACGATTCTATATATTTTGAACATATCACTATTCATCTCCAAGTATTTCTCCTAAAAAAATTAATATTTTTCTTACATATGTGCACTTTTGGTTAGTTATGGTAAATGGAAGATATGAAAAAAAATAGTAAATACAAATAAAATTATATAATTTTAAAAAATATAAATAGGAATACAAAATGAGATGTAAATAATAAACATAATATATAAAATAGTTTACTATTTATACCTTATAAGAGTGATAAATGATAAAACTTGATGTAAATACACTTAAAAGTCATTAGTTTGCTTATAAAGACATAAAACGGATTGGTTTAGTCTGTCGCGGGACAGGCCTAAATGGATCAATCAATTTAGGCCTAAATTTATGGTAGACTAGAAATAAATTGATCTTATCATGCCCCAAATTTTCAATCCGAGAAAACTAGTTAATAAATCCTCATACCCACACCTGAATTAACAAAGGGTTTGTTGTAACACCTAGAAGAATACCTTAGCACGTGTACTGTCCTCACGTGCCCATCATACACACCATACAAGTACACATTTTTATCCAATAGAAAACTCCTTTTATTTCAAATGAGTAATACGTTATCTATTTCTCCATCGAGGTTACAACTTTTATCCCAAGTTCATTACAACAAGCAACCAAACTAAAACAAAGAATGAAAAGAATCTCCAAGTGAGGGCTCCACCTCAACTAATCATCTTAGCTTTAGTAGGCATCTAAAAAAAATATGAATATAATAAGAGGAGTGAGTAATCACAACTCAGTAAGAATCATATCTCCCTAACCCATCCCAACTCATTTTTTATATGTAATGTGTAGACATGTGCTTTGTTTAGTGTATCGTATGTAAATATAATCATTTTATTAACTATATAGCCTCCTAGGCTCAACCCCGATCTCTTAGGCCTTCTTAAACAGGACCTCATAGGCACAACAGTGTTAGCTTCACTGGCTTTGAATCAAACCTAGCTTCATAAGTTATGCCTTACAAGCTTAAGCGAGCCTAGCCTCATAGGCACAACATCAACGTTATAAGCTCAACAAAATTTGGGCCTCACAAGAACAATCTAAATAAGCACACACAAGCATTTAAACAATTATAGCATCTCATGCACATCCTAAACATGTGAAAGCAATACAAATCATGCATGCATCAAAATAACAAAGTTAGACTTCTCAAGTCCCCTCAAACTTAGAGGCTCACAGCCTTAACCATAATGGGCCCACCACAAAAACTTGGGGGAAAACCATGAAGAAAGGACAAAGAAACTAGGAAAATAAGCTACTAGTCAATTGGAGACAAGAAATTCAATCCACCATAACTCAATCGACCAACCAGGTCGATCAAAACAACAAAACTCACTAGAATTCAAACCATGTCCTATTAGAAGCGACCAAAACATGGACCTTTAATCAACCACCACTTTCACTTGATCACACTGATTGATCAAACCTTAAAAACACATTATAATATCACCTAGTCAATCATACCCAGGTCATTTGAAGCATGTCCTTCGACACCCTAGTTTATTAAAATGCCAACACTCACTAGAGTTACTCTTGGTCAATTGAACTGGTTGACTAAACCAAATTTTTTAGTCGACTAAACTCTTCAATTGACCACCTCCACTGATTTTCTAATTCAGTCAACACTGTTGACTAAAACTTTGAGATTTTGGTTGCAACGCCCAAAATATGATTCCTCTAACCCCCAAATCACCTAAGCTCCCTATAACATATATTGTTTTAACCACAATCTATTAACCCTAACACATTTATAAACCAAAATCCATAACCTAATGTTCATATGGGTCATTCCACTCATATAAATCAAAATGTTATAATTTTGGGTAAAATCCTAAGTTAATCTCATCATAACGGCGACAAATTGGTTAGTATAAATGAGAAGATTGAATCATTACCTCGAATTTGGTTGGATTTGGTCTAAAATGTCAATTCATTCTTCTTTCATTTGTTTCTCTCTTTACACTGCTCTCTTTCTCTCTCCTCAGGAACACCATGTAGCAGCAGATTAGGGTTCATCCCTTTTCCCCCTATTTTTATATATTTTCTGCATTTAATTGACTAAAATACCAAAATACCATCTTGGGGCTTCGGCTCTGAATCAAACTCAATTATTATCAAAATATTTAATTTGTCAGGTATATTATCATATAGATATTCACATCCTTAAATGATGACTCATACATACGGTCACTCACCATTTCATAATAATCCCAAAATTGGCCTTTTAGGGCTCCGACTATAAATCAGATCGATTCACAGTCAAAATTCCTTATTCGATGCATACATTGTCATATTAATATTCATATTCTCAAATACTCATTCCATCACATGATTAAATCTCAAACCCCCAAACACAAGTTATCAAAGATCTGCCTCAGCTAGCCTACTTTTCCTAGGGGGTTATAACGCATCAAAGTGATCAAAGTGTTAAAACTTGTTCATAGTTTTAAAGATCCAAACATAATTGTAGAAAGATCATTAAAAATAGGCTAATTAGCTTATTTTCATTTAGTTTTCCCAATTACAATAAGAAGTTCAATTTGAGCAGACAAAGACACGAAGTTTAGTTTTAGGCAATACATTATAGTCACAACTAAAAGTCTTTTCACTTTCATGTGATAGTTTGAAGGAACTTAAAGGTCAAAAGCAATGTTAATGGCATCAGGGCCATGTAATAGTTTAAAAGAGCTTCAGCTCCTGCCATGACCCTTGCACTTGAGTTCTCCTTCACTTCTATTGCCTTAAGAATTAAACATTTTTTTAGTCTTATCCACTTCTTTACAATAACAAAATATAAGAATTTGAGGAAAGCATAAGAAAGGTTATGATATAGAAATTTAAAAACTATTTTCGTAAAAGAATGCATTCCAATAAAGAACTAGCACAACATTTGAAAGTGTAACCATAACCCACTTTAAGGAAAAACAACTTTGAAATAAGTTTTCAAAGCAAAACTATATATATATATATATATATATATGGATGTACATACAAACATATCATATTAAAGCCTTAACCTAACACTTTTATAATGATCAAACTTTGGTACATAACAACCTACATATCCACAAAAACTCATCAAGCCAAAGGGTGTGAAATGAAGACCAAAAATAAGACAATCTTAAAATAAGAGATCAATCTTTGCTCTAGAGTTTATATTTTTTTGTTGCAAATTAAGCGTAAGCTTAAAATAAAGATATTACATTTGATAACAAATGAAACACTATATTCATAAACTTATGATTTTTTCTTCAGATTGAAAACAAATATTTACTATAGTATAATAATTAAATATTTCAATAAATTTGCTTATATAGTGATATTTGGCATAAATTGTACTCAAAATCTATATCTTATTTACAAACCTTGTTAAAATTTCAAACTTCGATATACTAGCTAGCCAAATCTGATTACCCGATGTTTTGAAGTTTGGAATTTAATAAAGTTTTTAGCTAAGATATATATTTTGAGTCAAATATGTGACTAATATCACTCTATGTAGACAAATTTATTGAAGCCTTGAGATATTTCACTATTAATGTTCTTGCAAGCTATTTCTTTGATTGCAATGATAAATATTTGCAAAAGACAATCAAAGAAATATCATAAATAAAACTATTATTAACACTTGAAAGTAATATAACCATGATTTTATTAATTTACAATGAAATTTATATTATGAATAGAACTATACAAAGACGATGATAAAAAACCCTAACTGATATTGTTTTTTCTTTAAAAAATGCACACAACAAACTATTGGAAGCACTCACACATTTTTGAAGCTCTATTACTAGCATATAGAATATCTTTAAGCACATAAGGAGCACTTTATAACTTATTTTTCAACTTCTAAAAGACAAAAAGCAAATTTATTATTTATACATAAGCAAATCTTAGGTTTTAAGTATGAGAGCATTGCTTGTTTTTAATTCAAAATAAGTTTTCTCTCCTTTGCATTAATTGTATCTTTGACACATGCCTTTGCAGTTTCAAAAAGTTATAGGTTGTGTGTTTTCAATAAATGTTATAACTACTCGGCTTACCCAATCACAAGTAGCCGCATCTTGGTTATTGCTCTATGTTTCATGATAATTAATTATGAGCAATAAAACCTATCCGAGCAATGGAGTAAATCTAAACTTTGGTTTCTTAGTTCAAGCTTGGTGCTTCATTGAGCTAGGATATTTAGGTTGAGCTAGTGTCTTTTCTAAGATAGGATAGAACTCTTTCGAGTTTGTATTATAACTTTGAGATTAAATTTCCTTATGTTTAATTCTTATAGCTAAAAAGTAAAACTAAGCTTGGACAGCTAAAAATCTTATACATAATCAAAGTCATTCACATGAATTGTTTCCAAGTCATCTTATGAATTATTTCTCTACATTAACCTAATTATTGTAAAGGCACAAGAAGTCCCATAATTCTATAACATGTATACAGTTTAAATGAGTATTACATTATATTATTTTTATATACTTCTAGTAGATATACACATGAACAAATGACAATATAAAAATCACAAAATATAAGTTCAAGTATGAATGACCCAAAACACATGAATATTACTTATATCTAAACTAGATTAATAAAAATATTAAAGTACATTAAAGCAATATTTATTATTCAAATCGATGGTCTAATTTATATAATTTTTAGATTATTATTATTATTTTAAATGGTATATTTATTAGTTTTTAAAAATGATTGAAAAATATTAAATAGTTAAATATCTCACAAAAAATATGGGACCAAAATTAGGACATGAGAAAAATAAAAATAAAAATAAAAATACAAACCATGAGTCGTTGGTCTCCACTTAATTCTTTGCTTGACAAAATATGAAAAAGGAAAAGAATAAAAAAAGTAAAAAAAAGGTATAAAGAAAACACTTACAAGAAATATAAGTTGAAAATTAAGGGTGGTTGGTAAGACATGAAAAAAGAATGGAAAATTTTTATTATATATATATAATTAAAATATTTTTGTGCATTTTCTATAGGTTTTCATAGTAAAATACGTATGAAAAAATTTCACTAAATTTGAGATTTATTTCTGTGTACTGTACTTTTTTGGTACCTACCAAGTAAAATTTTTGTTGGTTCTTCACCAATTTTCCATATCGCTCTCACTTTTGGTAAGGGATGATTTATGATTTGTACTTCATAGCAGCTTTAAAGTACACTACTACTTATTCATTGTCGTGTCAAATGTTCTTCCACAATCTTCTTTATTTCTTTATTTCTTAGAGTGGGCTTGGCTATGGGAGTTCGTTGAATTTGGGATCTACATTTTTTCCCTCACCACCCTAATTCAGATTAACATGTGTGTATGCATATATATATATAAAATATTTTATAAGGTGATCTTTAACTAGGATTCCCTTTATTTAACGTTAAATTTTAATTAAAAAATATTCTACCTAATTAAAATTAGTTTAAACTCTGTCATATACTTTTTAATTATTATGGCATTATTTTTTAATTTTAAAATGATATAAATTATAATATTATGATTTTTTAAAACTGTACGTAATATTTATTAATTAATAATTGTTTAAAACTTATTACTTACTACTTACCAAAAATACTTTCACAACTTTTGTAAACATTAATATAATAAAATTAAAATTATTATTTGGAAAGAAAAAACTTAACACGTGCTTAAATAGCCTGTTATATATAAATAAAGTTATGATACTTAGATTTAAATAGATCTGGATCGTGCAATTCATTAATGCGAAATCTAGCGGTCTAAAATACAAACACAACTATATACTAATATACATATGACGCTAAAAAAAAATAAAATTGAAGGCATTTTAACCATAAAACCAGTTCGCCGATGTAGCATAATCCCTTAAAATTACTATATACCAATTTTAGAGGGTCCTCAAAAGTCAAATAATTAAGATTATGTTAATTTTTAGCAGCATCTAGGAGATGAATAATGCCATTACAGAAATTGGGTTGATTATACTTTCAACATTCAGTTTGAAAGGAAAGAAATATAAAAGATTAATTCAAAAAAAAAAATACAAAATTGCTTTCTCTTTCGGAAATTTAATAAGGAACACGATGTTAATATTTATATATTTTAAAAATAACATTGATGTAAAAATTAATAATTTGTTTTTTAAATTCTTTCCATTTTTTTTCTTTTCCTCCATTCCAAAAGCGATCCGCAGGCCATCCTCAGATTGACATTTAATTTATTTTTTTTAAAGAAGAAAGTGCTCCTTCACCATTTACTCGCACAAATTACGCACAATTTCCTTGGACCAAAGAAGTTAAAATTTACAAAGACTATATAGGAGGATACTCACAAGAAACAGCATGCCAGGGCCGCCCTTTGCTATTAATGACCAAAATTGGGGAGCAGAACTCATTTACAGAGCAACTATACATTTACAAACATCGCCGAGGTGCATTTACATTTACAGACATTCATTCTATTGATTTCCTTTTCTTTTATAATACAAAAATAATACATTTCACAGATTCTGCAAAAACATAGGCAGCTCTGAGTTTCCCAGCTGAACCTACGAAAGAAAAGATAATAAAATAGAGAATGAGAGAGTACCCTAAAGTAAAGGTTCAAGCGGTAAATATAAACATATAACAATAACGGTAAAAGTAATCCGATGATTGAACAACTAGCTTTCCCAAAACTACAAGGCAGATGGTATTCCATCCTATAAAGAAACTAAGTAATCATTGAGTGCAAAATTGTTGGATCATTATTTAAGGTGAAGCAGAGAGTTGGTGAGTGAAAAGAATGGAGACGAATGTACCATTCTCATTCATTCTTACAGTTGGTCTGTCTCCGCTCTTTTCACTCGCCAAGATATCCTCCCTAGATTCAGAACAATAACTAAAGGAATGATCACTACCCCAATGTTATTGTTAGAATACAATACTTAAGCTGAGACACCTCAATGCCAAGGAACCCATAGTCTGAAACCGACCATACAAGAACTCCTTGGATTAATTGGGGGCCATAAAACTTTTTTGACGAAGTAAAAACCTTCAGAATGAGTCAAAACAGTTCTAAATTACTAATTTTAGACAAATTAAATAATTAAAATAATAATGTGGTCCATACATGAGCAAGCCTGCTTTTATTGGTTAAGCAACATTACCAGACAAAGAGCACAGGCGAAATGATGACACATGCGTCTCTAACAAGATCAGCTTTTGACCTCAAAACCATTTATTTAAGAAAGCACTGAATTACGGTTGCTCAAATCAACTTGTGCTGCTGCCAAAGGTTGAACTTGGAGGAGGTGATGCCGAAACATGCTGTGAAGACCATTGGCTAACCCCTTTGGGAACAATGTCAGTGAGAACATCATCAGCAACGGGTGAATAAGGTCTTGTTACTTTCTTTTTCAGCAATTCCTGGACAAAAATGGAAACAATATCCATTAGTAGCAGGAAAAACCTTTTGAAAGGTAGACTATTCCTAAAAATATATGCGGGAACACATTAAGCAGAAGACATAAATAGGTGCAAAAGCAATCCAACAAAGATTATCAACTCAATCTGGACTAGATCACACCTATAAATTTCAGCAGAAGCTTTGCCTGGTGCTCTCCTACCATAATGAACATACACAAATTGGATCAGTTGGGACATAAAAAAACTCCAACCTTTGCCTGGTTTGTTCCATAAGTACTCATTGCTCGCTCAATCGAAGTATAAACCTCAAGAGCCTGATTAGATTCACGAATACACTTTACATAACGGACTTGATCCTTTAATTCTGCTGATCGTGTGTGCAAATAAAGAATAAGCAGGGATGGTGGTGCCTTGGGTTGATCTTTCTTTCCATGAGTCAATTCCATTGTCATGAGGCAATCCCATGAAACATCCCATAACACTGAGCATGGGTCCCTAGCTGGGCTGAACTTTCTTTGACCAATAATGTTCATGGGTTGCTGAAAATGATAAAAAGGGTGCCAGGGTTAGGTGAGTGTCATATACAACTAGTGCATAGAATGTGCTGCCTCAAACAGGATTGACTTACTTGCAACAGCATAACTCTTCGATGAGTTACTGCAAGGATTTTTCCTTTTGGGAGTAAAAAGTGATCCTCATAAGCATCTGACAATGCAAATTTACCGCGTACTTTAAATAGGTCAACCTGACCGAAAAATGAACCACATTCTGCTAACTGCAATATAACCTTCACGATAAAAATAAGGCACATTCAGAATCATTTCTGTTTTATATAAGAAAATGTTAGATTCAGAAAAAGCAAGAATGTTGCTTACATACACGAGAATAAGAAACTAGGAAAATGAGAATGCATTTAATTCTATTTCTATTCTATGTAACCTACCCCATCGGTTCTACTCTTTCAACAGAAGAACTAACATAGGCTAAAAGCTTGCTTCAAACACAGACTTTCAAACTGCAATTCACATGAAGTGATAATAGCATTAAAGTAAAACCATCACCTGTCCCTGAGCTTTGTACTCATCATATGGCCGAAGCAGATTATCACCACTAATTACTCGAGGAAGCCTCCTCCGGAGGAGCTGTTCTTCTGAAGTTATAGCAGATGCTATCTTCATTCTCACAGCATTAGCACCTTCTGTAGTTTTTGAGAGGAGATCCAATACCCCACTCACTGGTTGTGCAGCAGCACCAATTAACCCTTTTCCAACACCCTGAACAAAACCCTCCACACCAGAAGTTTTTGCACCTTCAAGAGGCTTGGTTAAAATTCCGGTAACTCCCCTGAATAGTCCTTTTGCCAGTGCTCCACCCCCCTCCCTAATAACATCGCTAAAGTCACCCACATTCTTGCTTTCCTGCCAACATAAGCATCAATAAAATAAAATAAACTTTGAAACATAGATATAGTATGTCTATCAAGGAATATCTCTGGTGTGCTATAGAATTGAAAACAGCATACAGCCAAGGCCTATGTAATGCATAAGGAAATCATACATCAGTTTTCCAAAACTACATGAATAAATAGAAAATATAAGTATTTCTCAAAAAAGAAGCATGTGGAGGAACCACAAGTCGTGTTAACACCATTTTTATCATTCAGGAGCATGTGACTGCCTTTAAACTAAAAATAGATAAATCAGAAGTCATAGAATAGATCCCCTATTGCAGTTTATATGACATTCTTAAGAACTTTTGGTTAAGTTTCACCTTTATAGAAAATATACCCACTACCATACTTTCTTCACGTTTTAATGGGAGAAAATACTTAAATGCATAGAATAAGAGCAACATATGAAGTTCACATGAAAACATTAATTAAATGAGATGTCTTCTGACATACCTGCCTCATCCTGCTCTGAATGAACTTCTTATCCATTGACAAAGCTGCTACACCTTTACTCATGTGTCCAAGTGCACTGCTTGCATTTCCCAGTATATCAACACCCGAAAGCAGTTGAAGAGGCTGGCCGAGAAGATCCTTTTGAATGCTGGTGACTGCATGATTAATGAGAGTACTCTGTCGCATGCACACGTTTTCATGAAATCTTTGATTTATCCTCACCTGATAAAAACATGTACAAACAATTTATTTACATTATCCTATTTTTTATCACCCTCTCCTGCTCCAACGGAAGTCTTAACATATCTGATTTTTCTGAAGCATTTGATCATTCTATTGTGCGCTTAGGAAAGGTACTAGAGCTCATAAACAAAGACCCAATTATCCTGTTTCTCATTAAGTTACATTAACTCACTTTTTCAAGAAAAATGATACGTGGATGATAAGCTGTAAATGTGCATCAGTGGTGAACAAAAAGCAGATCAAACCAATCATCACTATAAAGCAAAGTTGGTGGCAAAGCATTGATCACTTTTAAGTGAGGCTGGTGGTAAGAAGATTCACTCAGATGTATGTCATTGACTACAGTGAGACATTTGCACCAGTTGTAAAGAAGACCACTGTCAGAGTCATTTTATCTTGTGTAGTCAATCAAGGCTGGATTTTACAACTCAATGTAAAAAATGCTTTCTTTTATGGTAATTAGATGAGGACTTCTCCGCAAAGAAAGTCTATTAAAGAATACTTTCTACGGTCTCAACCAACCTCACAAGGTATGAAGCACTTACAGTTCTTCATAAGGAGTCCTTTAGGGGAATGTTTTGGCTATTCGGAGGGATCTTGAGTTACTCTAACGAGTCATGGAATGTGCAAGAGCTTCATGATCAGGTGAAGTACCTTTGCCTTAGCAATTTATTCCAGGAGTGGAAGGTAGACATTATTTGTCTGCAGGAGACTAAATTGGAGGACCTCGTGAAGCTTTTGTGGTGCGGTCGTTTGATAAATGGGCTCTTTCTTGGCTCTGTGAGGGCAGCAGGAGACATTTTGTTGATATGGGACAGCCGTGTTGTTCGCAAGCTGAATAATGTTGTGGGTCAGTTTTCGTTATCTTGCAAGTTTCAGTCTGTTGGAGACCATAGTGTGTGAATGTTTTCCAGGGTGTATGGTCCTCACATTGCAAGTGCTCGACATCTAATGTGGGATGAGCTTACTAGTTTGCACAGTTGGTGGGTGGTGCCATGGTGTATGGGGGGGAGGGGGGGGGAGGGGGTTTCAATGTGGTGCATTTTCCGTCTGAAAAGTCAAATTCTACGGGGTTTACTCCTTCGATGATTGGGTTTTCTGAGTTTATTGCTGCCTTGTGCTTGGTGGATCTTTCGGTGGTTGTGTGGTTTTACATTGTCCAATAACCACAAGTAGCCATCTTTTTCTTGGTTTAATCGGTTTTTGGTTTTGATGGATTGGGCTGAGCGATATGTGCATCTTCGTTAGTCGCGGCTCAATCAGTAGGATTCTGATCACTTATCGGTTCTCCTGGAGTGTGGTCCTTTGCCATCATGCCGTCATCCCTTCCAATTCAAGAACATGTGGCTATTAGCAGACGATTTTGTGGACTAGGTGCAATCTTGGTGGGAGTCCTATCGTGTGGAGGAAACTCTGAGTTACGTTCTTGCCTCAAAGTTGAAATTGTTGAAGGTAGACTTGAAACTGTGGAATAATATTGTTTTCGGACAGGTCAGTGTTCGGATGCACCCTTTGATGGCAGATTTGAGAGCTCCCGATGAGGTTGCTTTGATTCAGCCTTTATCAGAGGAGGAGATGGGGCATAGGGTTATTTTGGCCTTGTCGCTTGAGCAACCGCTTTTGATGGAGGAGATATCTTGGCGCTAGAAATCTTGATCCCTATGGCTTCGCAAGGGGGATAAGAACTCAGGTTCTTTCACTGCATGACTAACTCTCATAGAATGCCAACACCATTAGCAGGTTGCATAGTGATGGTATTGTCTCTTCGAGTTAGGAGGCTATTCAGGACCACGTTGTGGAGTTTTATGAGTCTCTTTTTCGGGAGGCTCGCTCCTGTCGTCTTCTTGATGGACTTTCTTATGATGTCCTTTCCTGGGCGGCTTGATCTTCCATTTGATGGGGAGGTAGTGTCCGTGGTTCGGGGATGTAAGGGGGATAAGGCCCCAGTCCAGATGGGTTTCCCTTGGCATTCTTTCAGCATTGTTAGGCTATTTTGCAGTGTGATGTCATGGGTGTGTGCAGAGTTTCAGGAGCATTGCCGTTTTGAGAGGAGCCTTAATGCGACTTTTGTGGCTCTCCTCCCAAAGAAGCTAGGGGCGGAGGACTTGAAACATTTTTAGCCTATTAGTTTGGTGCGGAGCATGTATAAAATTATTGCTAAAGTCCTCGCTAATCGGTTGAAGCTGATTTCTCCAGCTCAAAGTGCCTTTGTACTAGGTCGACAAATTTTGAATTTGGTTCTCATCGTGAGCAAGTGCCTCGATAGTCATATCAAGGCTGCTGTTCCGGGGGTGGTGTGTAAGCTTGACTTGGCGAAGGCTTACAATCACGTGCATTGGGGTTTCTCCTTTTATGTTCTTCAGCGTTGTGGCTTCTCAGCCAAGTGGCTGCAGTGAATCTCCTTTTGTATCTTCACTGCTCAATTTTTGGTCCTTTATGTTGTGCAAGGCAGATCAGGGGTATATTTTTCATTTGCGATGCATCCTTGTATGATTTGAGGCTTATAGATTAATCTCAGTAAATCCATTTTGGTTCTTGTTGATGAGATACCTTCTTTGGAGGTGCTGGTTGATATCTTAAGGTACTAGACTGCACAGCTCTCCCTCTTGTATTTGTAGTTTCTGTTGGGGACATCTTTTAAGACCTCCGCTATTTGGGAGCTAATTATTGAGCGGATAGAGTGTCGTTTAGCTGGATAAAAGCACATTTACCTCTTTAAGGGAGATCGGCTCACTTTAATTAGGAGGAATTTCCTTTGGAGATCCGAGGTTGGTGTGCCAAGGGTTCCTTTGGTTAGCTGGGAGACTGTGTCGTTCTCTTTCTCATGGCGCCTTAGCCATTAAGAAATTGTACCGTTTTAATATTGATCTTATGGGAAAATGGTTATGGCATTTTGGGGTGGAGCGGGGGGCTCTGTGGTGGGAGATTATTGCCGTTAAGTATGGGGTAGCGAGTGGGGGATAGATCTCATTGATGCCTTGCGGTTTTCACGACACGAGGTTGTGAAAATTCATCCACAAGGGGTGGGCCTCTTTCTCTCAGTTTGTGGTGTTCGAGTTTGGGGATAGTGCTTATATCCGTTTCTGGCATGATGTGTGGTATGGTAATTCTCCCTTTAAGCTTGTGCAATTTCGACTTGTGCGCTCTCCTGATGCTTTTGTGGAGAATGTTCATTGTCTTCGGGGTACTCATATGCAATGGGAGCGAGAGTACTACGTCCAGAGTTTTTACTCCGTGCTCACGCTTGCCCAAACTAAAAGCTTTCCTTGGTGGAGTGTTTGGAAGGTATGGGTGCTGTTCTGGGTAGCTTTCTTTGCTCGGAATGTCATCTTGGGTAAGATTTTGATTACCGATCATTTGTAGCATAGGAGTTTTGTCCTTGTTAGTAGGTGTTACATGTGTAAGGCTTTACTGGAGTCAGCGGACCTCTTTTCCTTTATTGTCCTTATGCTAGGGGGCCGTGGGATATGGTTCTGAGCCTCTTTGGCCTCTCGCGAGTGATTCTTCCATCTTTTCGCACGTTATTTGCTTGTTGGCTTGACAGTGTGTGGCGACGTTCGGAGGTGTAGCGGGCTACCTCTTATTGCATTCTTTGGAGTCTTTGGCAAGAGAGGAATGCACATGTGTTTAATGATTGGGAGAAGCCAACTGCTAAGTTATCTTGTATTTTTTTTTATGTTATTTAGGTGATTGGTTGCATGTTACAGGCGGTTTCCATTTTTCTTTCATTTGAGATGTTGTAAACGATTGTTCCTTTTGAGCTAGTTGTCTTAGTGTTGTAGTTTTATATTTCCTGCACTTCTTTTGTGCTATTTTCATCTAATAAATTTTTCTTACTTATAAACAAAAGAATCACAAAGATAATAAATAATTTGAGAAAAGGCCACAAAAATAAAGATTATGCAATTGTGAAAATGGTTATTGGGCCAACTAGAGATTTGTCCCTCTTCTGCCATTGCATCTCCATCCAAGACATCACCACTGGCACCATAGACCCCATGAAGGCCGACCTGGGAGGATGCCACGATCACCATCGTCACCTGCTCCTGCTCAACAATGCCTCCACTACTCGCTCGTGCTGTGATGATGCCTTTGCTACCCACTGCTCCTGCTACGACGACACTTATGCCACCTCCAACACAAGATTGAGATTTGTTGATTTGGAGAGAGAGAAGTGAGTCAAAAATTGGGAAGTAGCATTGATTAATCCTAGTTCCGTCCAATTTTGACAAATTCTAAATATACAGTAGGCTAGACCTTTCTTCCTCCTAAGGCATAAATATATGATTACAAATAATTTATGTTGAAGGGGTAAAACTGGAAAATAATTTATTAAGATATTCTAACATGAATATATTACTTATCATGAATTAATATATGCTGATCCTCATTCAATTCATTTGGAAGCAGTGCTTTGAATTTTTCAATATTTATAATATGATTTAGTAAAATGACTTGCTTATGTAGCATGTTTTGGCATTCTCAAATGTTGATTAGGTAGGTTCCTCAAATAATAGAAGATCTCTAACTCAAGTTATGCTATGTTTACCATATGAAATCTCATCACATGGTTGCTTTTCTAGCATTACAAAAGAATTTAGGACACTAGCTTATGGTATTTTTTGGAAAGGGACATTCGAAGAACAGGTTTGGCGAAGCCTAATCTGGTAGCATTTATCACTCTGTAAGAGTTCCTAAGCATTTATCACACGTAGATTCATTGAACGTGTAACCTAGTGAGAAGCAAATTAAATTATGAACTAAGCTCACATGCATTTAAAGTTCATCATTCATGGATTGTACTGTAGTGTCTTTTCACACTCAAAAAATAAATTCATGGGTTGGAGTTACTTTGCTGTGTGGGTATCAGTACATATATTGTTATTCAAAAATTAGTCAATAGAAAGGCTTAAGTTTTGACTTTTCTTAGTGATTTCTCGATTGAGTATATCAAGTGCAGGATCAACTGAGTATAAGTGCACCTGCCCAGAAACATCAAGTTTATACATACATGTGTTCTGCACCTACAAAATATAGTCATAAAACTTACTGGCATGTTTTCTGTATTGCCCAATGCAGTCATCAAGGATGACCAAAACCCAAGCACACCTCTTGGCCTTTGAGTTGGTGACATAGTCATCGACACTTTCAGTCGAACTTCAGAGATGTTAAGTACACTGATATGACAGTCATATTAGTTAAGAACTCTTTGGACTTGAGAATCCTTACTCTACATTTTATTATAGATTTTACATACCCGATTTGAATAATTGGATCAACTGAAACAGAAGTTGCTTGACCATCATATAATCTACTGAGATTGAGTTGCTGGATCATCTCATGAAGACGCCAGATAATTGGCTCATGAATATTTATCAGACAGGCAGAATTTTCAGGTCCCTGAAGGCCATCGAACAGTGAGGCACTTTCAATACGAATAGGATATTATTTCATGTGTAAAAGAATGATGATTTCATCAATGCTTACATGGAAACCAATATATGGATAGACGCAAAAATCTAGTGATCCATTTGACTGCATTGTAATGGAAAGTTTTAAGAAATAATCAGTTTCTCCCCCAACTCTCTGGGGCCTGAAGAGAACTGGCATTAGAGTAAGTGGTAGCTGATTGTCAACTTGTATTCCCCGGATTCTTAATTTGAACCTGCGGAGAAAAACAAAAGAACAAACAGACAAAAGAATGATGATTCCAAGCTTCCTAATACCAGTGAACATAACAACTGTATATGACAAATAATATAAAGCAGGGACGCTTCTGCAGTGATACCTTCTTTTATTCAGTTATTAATTTATTTATTATTATTTTTTAAAAGGTTGCTGCATAGGGTACATCAGCTTAGGCATGCTGAACCACGTGTGTTACTAAATCAAAGGAATCCTAACTTACCTGCTAATCCCAGATCCCAAACCAGTTGAATATGAAAGCATAAAATTTGGCACTGACAGATATAATATCTCCTCAGGCGTATGATCAATAACAGATAAGCCAAGCTCTGCAAGCTCAACAATCACATGGAATTCACAATTTGAAGAAGGCAGTGTCCGAAGATGTTGAGAATCATTTCTAGAACATTGTGAAACAGGCACGGGAAGCCTTCTACTCGTATTTGCAGGGTATTCATTCTCTGGCATCCAGTCACTGACCCTAACCACATTCATTTTTTCTTCTTTTATAATTGTAATACAAAGAGCTCTAGAAGACCCTTCAACCAGAAAGACAGGTTGATGATCAGAAATCTCATCAATATTGTACTTCTCTGATGTTGAAGGGTCAGATCCAGCGAGTAGAAGTTCTAGCAACCGTTGTCTTCCAAGGTCTTCCCAGAAAAATGCAGCAGCTGAATTAGGAAAAAGAGAATGCCAACATTCACTGGAACCATCTACTTGCCGGAAACAAATGGGCAAAAACATGGAGCGATTTTCAATCCTGGAATATCAAAATAATCAATATTTACAAAATAAATGACTGGAACTGAAATACAATAAAAGTCCAAAATACTTAAATCATATTTCAGAGTAGGTACTTTTACTTTCCAGATTCCTAAAATAATCAATATTTACAAAATTATATTAATTGCACTTGTTAAAGGAAGTGTGATTATGTTATCTAGACATAATATTGCAAAATAAACTAAATTTCAGGAGATATTTTTCCACATACAGAATATCTCACAATTAAAAGTACAAAGAACGAAAGTCGAAGTTTAAAGAGGCATATATGTGGTTACACTTTGACCTGTAAGGACTTGATAATGAATTTGGACGAAAGATTACTTCGTAGTGTGAGCTTTTTGTCCCAGTTCTTACTTCAACTCGGACTTGAATTTGGTCATTTCCAGTATCATTCTTCAAGGATATACACATTAAACCTTCAGTGCCTATACTGAAAGGCGTACTCCAATGGTATCCATTCAACCGCAACTGAAATACAGCACAAAATCGGTTCATCAGTTAAAGAACAAAAAGGCACAGAAGAATTAAATGCTTTACTTTCATGAGCAGGAAAAGTGGAATACATTCACCTTTAATAATTCGGATTTGGAGGAAGACTGCCATTCAAAAGTTTTTGGAGGATCAGTGGGATGAATCCATTCAACCAAATGAGTATCACACTGCTGCAGGCATATACTATAACCAACACGATTAATAAACAACGTTTGTGGCTGAAAATGAACAACCTGGAACAAGGAAAAATACAGTTGTCAGTGCACAATAATAATTACTATTAGGTATATATGCTTATTATTTGTAAATTGAACCCAGCGTCTAGCAAGAACATATCCATGCACTAACAGCCAAATATATAGTGCTCTCATTCTAAATAATATCAGAGTCATGCTACATTCAGACACATGCAGGTAAACCGCACAAGGACACCTTTAATCCCATTAGATTGATATTATTTTTTAATTTTTTTTATTCATATCAATCCAATAGCAAAAAAGATATTCATATACGAATTACCAACACAATATAACTGCAAATAAACTTCTTCGTAATATAATTTATTCTTTCTCTCATAACCATGAACATTGTATCAAAGCCACTTAAAAGAAAAAAACCAAAACTGCTCCCTTCTCTGTTGACCCAAGAACATGGTGAAACATCACCTGTTCCTCCCTTTACCTATGTCAGCACAACAAAATCCCGCCATGTTCCTCTCAATCATAATCACATCAGGCGATGGTGTGGGGGTAGGCCATTACAGGCTGCGTACTCTACAGTTTATAGGCTGGCTGCAGCCAATATCAGTTTTCTTGGGACGAAGCAGCATGGAATGTCAATTTAACAAGACATGTCAATGCTTGGGAAGTGGTACATTTATTGGCAGTCCTCAATAACATTGTTCTGGCAGGGACGGCTTTACATATATATGAGGGTGTGCACACCCTCACTTGAAAAATGTTGAAGGAATTATATATAGATATATATATTCTAAAAAAATTGTAAAGAATTCCCAAAGATGATTATGTATAATTATTTGTAATTATGGAATTCCTTAAATAAGATTATTTCTTAATCTAAATCTCCTAATTGTATCTATAAGTATATGTAATCTCTCATCTCACAATAATAAAATAATAAAAACTACTTTTTCTATATCCTTTTCTATTTCTAACTAAAAATAATTCCAAACAGACTCAAATAAAATTTTAAAACACCCTCAACTAATTTCCTATTGCATGCCGGTATATTCGTGTAAAGGGCCAATTCAATTGGAAAACGTTGAAGAGGTGCATCAATAGGGCATTTAGGAGTAGTTTTGCAATTCACAGTGAGTGGGGTGGGGGCTCTGTTCCATCATGTGATGGCTAGTGGTAGACTATCATTTAGCGAGCTAAAGTTAAATCTCATCTGGCTTTCTTTTCCTATGAGGCTTCATGTGAAAAGATTATTGTCGAAAGTTTATTTGAATCTGAATCATTAATGCGAGTGAACAGAAAGTCATCTCTTTGGTTCAACAATAGTCATTATGATGTATTTATTATTTGTAGTTATTATACTATCTCTTTGGTTCCTATACGCTGTATTCATGTGGTTGAGTTCCAAGGTGTTTAAATTCACTCTAGAGTTAATTGTTATAAGAAAAAGCTATCTATGCTAATGTAGATATGATGGTATTAATACTAATTATACCGTATTTCATAATATCCCGCTAATTATACAATATCTTTCTAATTATAGTAAGATATAATGTTTTTTAATAAGAAAAAATAGATTTTATTGAAAACCACTAAAAAAGTTGATATAATTATAAAAGCTAGTCAGTATTGAGCATATCAATATTATGAATAACAACAAATTGTAATATCCCTTAACAAATCCCACGGTTTCTCTTTCACCGACTAAATGTTACTCTCCCGATCTTCGAAATTTTGACAATTTTGCTTAATTGACAAATCCCAAGTCATAATTGCAGCCCCCAATTGACCCATTTGGACCCAAACAATATAAAAAATAGTCAGGTGAGTCAGGGAAAACCCATGCAAGGGAAAAGCCCACTTGTAAAGAAACAAAATCAAGTTGGAACCTTAATCCTCCAAATACCTTAACACCAGCCCTCACTAGTATTGTCCATAGAGCGCTACCAAGTTTGAACCCTGAAAAAGCGTTTAGGCGAGAACAAGCTGTTGAGAGTATTTAACTAATGAGGGCACACTTGTCCATTTTCTTTATTATTTATGTATGACAACAAAGGTGATATTGGCTACATCTAACAAGTCTCGATTATTTTTTAAAATACGATTATTTTTAAAAACTGTGAGCCCATATGAATTTATACTATTCATAAATACTTTTAAATTCATCGGACCCACTGTTTTAAAAAACAAACATATTTTTTAAAATAATATCATTATACCAAACAAGCCCATTGTAATTTTAGCATTTTGGCCTTATTATAAATAGGGAGCTTAGAGTCACATTAACTTAATCCATTCATCTACCAATCTCTCAACATGGTATCTATACCACAGATGAATTAAGACCCAACCCCAAATCTCTTCAACCTTTCTTCTCTTCTCCACACAGCTCTTCTTCTCTTCACCCGTCACCGCAATTCTTTCCCACCATCCTTCAAATTCACAATCAGGGCAGATTTAATGAGGTAATTCTCTGAATCTAGTGTCTGCCCTAAATCTCACCTCTATGAGATAACCTAAAACTTTGTGATAGGTGGTTCAAACTCTTTCGGTATTTTTTGGATTTTCTTTTTTGAGATTGTTTCTGCCTTGCCGCTGGCCTGTAATTTTTGTGTGTGAAGACCTAAGTACTGCAGTTTGTGGACCACTAGTTTTTTTCTAGGTTTTCAAAACCCAGGAATTTTTTTCCCCTTCCTTGGATCTAATTTAGAGGACTTTGATCCAGTTTTTGGCTTGGTCAGTTTTGAGATGAATTAATCATTAAGACACAGTGTCTGAGGATTCAAGTGTCATTAGTCCACCACCTACAGGAGATGGCCATACCGATTATATTATTCTTGCTACAATCTCTATGAAGCTTGATGACCCAAATTATTTGACAGTGTCGATCAGTATTCTTCACCATTGCAGGCTGTGGTCTTACAGGACATATCAAAGGTACCTCAGAGAAACTAAAGTGAACTCAGTGATGACCTGCTTGCAATATGAAGTTTTGAAATAATATGAAGCTTTGAAATAACTTCTCAGAACAAAGGAAAGTTCAGCGATACATTTAAGCTTCTTAATTTAAATTTGATGCCTATGCCCTGATCATTGAGAAAAAGTAATAAGACCAATGAAATGCAACATACAACTAAAGACTATGCATATAACAAAGAGAACGAAATAATAAAAGAATTAAACCTTTGTTCGGTCTGCTGTCATATTCAATGTGGCTGAGAGTTTGTAATAAGATCCATCAGAACTAAACGCCATCAGATCAACATGTTCCTACAAAAACAGGTGAAATTCCAATGAACTCGCAGGAGACAACTAATAAACGAACACGGGAGGAAAATAAAAGAAAAAAGCAAATACAAAAAAATGGCTGAGGTTTACATCTTTAGAGTAATTGATAAAATGCCTGCATCAAGACTTCTGATGCCAAGTGTTCTCAATCTAAAACACTAATCTCATTCTTCCACTTCCAATTTTTAATTAAGTTTCAAAATTTGTTTCTCCTACTGCCACTATCCATGGAATATTGAACATGATCTCTATTTCCCACAATGGTGAGTTTGAGAGACGAATAATGTTGAGATATATAATCCCATATGGGGAATTGTCAAAACTTGCAATGAATTAATAAGGTCTTGTGGTCACCCCAACCATTGCCAATTGATTTTGAGATGAAGCCTACGAATTTTAACAAATCAAATATTTGTAAAAGAATAAGGTTACAATTCACGAAAAGTTCATCAAATTGGTGTGAAGTTTTCTAAAATTAGACAACTTGCCCAAGTTCCTCTACTTGTCTTCCGATTTCATCTTGGATAAAATTTGATGGTTATGATTTAATAACAATTTAGCAAGTGTAGTCATTTCTCTGATAAAGAAGAAACAAAAAAAACAATGCAAAAGTAAATTAATCTCACAAGATTTATAAAAATGTCATATTTCACGGTTTATACCGAACTGTCACAATAGAGAACAAAATTAAGAAATATATACAATATAATGTGAATACAATTCAGATCTGTGTGAGTGTGTTGTTGGACGAAAAATTGAAGTTTTATTTATTCAAAATTACCTGTTTTTCCAACTCAAGAAGTGAAATCCCAGGACAGTACTTTTCAGAATGTTGTATTGCAACAGATATACCAACTCGTGGAGAAGGATATGCGTCAGTATGAGATGGAAATGGCACAATTCCTCTGAGCCCGGCATAGTCTTGCGGAGAAAGCATGCTAGGAGTTGGAGTTGTCTCGTCAATTTCTTCAAGCACTTTAATATTTTTTCTTGAGACAGAATATCTCCTGTCCATCGTCATCGTTGGACTTTTTAAACCTATTCTAGCAGATTTGACTGCCCTAGAGAGTGGAAGGTGATCTGGATCTGCAGTATCAAAAGCTTCCATCGCAACCACTCTATATGCTAGAGATAGGGGTGAATCATTGGCAATCCAATATGGAACAAAAAACCTTAAGGTTTTTGGGGCAGCAGTGGTTCCTCCCAGGTCACGTTCAATGCTTACACGCAACCTCCTGTAAATAGCATACAACCTCCAATATATATCTTTGAATAGTAATAACCACAAGAAAGCACAAACTTTTACTTTAAAGTAATAATATTATTATTGGATATATGTTCTTGCTTTCTTGACTCAGGTATCTTAAAAATCATAAAATAAATTTAAAAAGAAGAAATGAACAAAAAAAATTCAATCTTCCAAATCCTCACACAACACACTTCACACAATAACATCCATTCACTTAAATATTTTTCCTGGCATCTTAATTTGGCCATCATGGATTGTTACTTAAAAATTAAAATGCTATACATCATGAACATCTGAAGGGCAAGAGAAATATAAATTGTTGCTTAAACCTAAAAAAACAATGGTCCTCATTTCAAGGAGAAGAAACAAACTGATTGTCCTTTTCTCGATCTTTGTCAGTTGTCTTTTTATTGATCTTTGTTGCATTTTAACTCCGGAATAGGAGAGCCTAAAGATAAGACAAACACATACCTTTTGCTTCTCTGGTGAACCATCCAAAATGAGGAAACATGATCGTTAGATGAAAGGTCCAAAACAAGAACAGGGTCCTGCAAATATATATATATATATATATATGTGAAAACATGTGTAACAATTAGCTTTTAGTATTGTTCTAAAAGACTGACAGGACAGCCGTCCAGATGGATATGGCACCAATCCCATAGGAAACAAAGCATATTTTTTATTTTTTTACAGAAAAAACAGTCTAAATGGTTACCTAGACGGTGCCTAGACCATCCAAGGCAGTCTACTGTATTCTACAACCTTGACATTTATACAGGAGATGCATGAAACCAAAAATTTATACCTTTTCCAAAACCCAACCACCTTGAACAAACATGGTAAGGTAAATAGGTCTCAGCACATCTGCAGCATATATATGCACACTTTTCCCTGAAGAGATTATACCCTGCTGTCGCTCAACGAAAGTCCCCTCTTTAGTTTTCTCCCAGATAGTGAATTCTGCAGGGCAAGGAAGTCTGTTTTCCATCTTGAAAGGAGAGTGAATAGATATCTTCCAATCATATACAGGTGTGTTTATTTCTGTAGGAAGAACAGAACCATCTACGCCCATGCTAATCCAAAATTCCTTTCTTCCATTACTAGGGCAACAAAGCAAGAGTACATCCTTCTTCCCAAGTTCACTTAACTTGAACAAAGAATTTACCATTTTATCTCTCTGCTTCAAGTTATCTTGATTCATTGAGGGTTGGTCCTTTCCATACACATAACCAGAGCCAACAGTCACTGCATTACCCCATGAATATGGGGCTAGTGGGTAGTCTATATGAGGACGAACTTGCAAACATTGGTTGGACTTACTATGCAAACTTCTCCATGGTAATACAGTAGAAGATCTAGGACCTAGAGAGAAAACATTGTTCATGCAACCTGTTCCAGTTTCAGTATTTTCTTGTCTTGTACGAATCCAACGCCTTCGACGCACAGCATCAGATGCTGATTTTGTACATGAACTCGATGAAGACGGAGGCCACTTAAGGCTTTGGTAGTCAGGTCCATAAAACCAGCCATCAAAATCAACAAATGCAGGCTTATCAACTGTCCATGCTGACACCCATTTCCAATGAGGAGGAAGTTGTAATTCAGGAAAATCCTTCGAACGATGAAAATTAGTTAGTGTGTGAATAGCTGGCCATTGAAAATATAAAAGTTAAAGAAGAAGATACAACAGTCAAAGTACTAACCTTAGAGGAATAAGAAAAGTCTCTGGTGCTCCAATGGCCAGGCTCATTAGCACGGAAACCAAGCCAATTATTGCCCCATCCAGAAATGGGATGATATCGCTGATTTTCAAAAACCTCTTCCACGACAATGTTATGGCTGTCAGATTCTCTAGAGATCTTGCGATTAGCCAAGTTAATGTGACACACAGAAATATCCAAATCAATATCGGTTTCATTTACCACTGTAGCCAGACCTCTGATAACTGCATGTTTCTTGCCATTTTTCATAATGACCTCCATTGCTATAAAATCTCCTTCTAATTTTTT
Source organism: Taxillus chinensis (assembly GCA_023512835.1). Classification (NCBI taxonomy): domain Eukaryota; kingdom Viridiplantae; phylum Streptophyta; class Magnoliopsida; order Santalales; family Loranthaceae; genus Taxillus; species Taxillus chinensis. Next base: position 49,351,177 of record CM042088.1, on the reverse strand, counting down.
AGGGACAACTGACAGTGGAAGCAGCGACCGGAAACTTTCCCAATTCCCGTCTGGAGAAAGCCCAACTAAAAACCCAACATCTCTTTCAACATCACTGTGACCACCTGCCCTCTCTTGGAGGGTAGCTAATGTTTTCCTCTCAAAATAAGTAGTAGAGACTAACAGGTATCCAGAGTCATGCATGCCCTCGGCAATACAACTTTGAACTGGATTAACCTTTCCTCTTAGTGGATATGAAACAATATTCTGAATATTGACTTGTGGATGTAACATCCTAGCAGATGCTACCTTCTTCAGCATATTTACACCACATCCAATTGAAAAAGAAAATGCACCAACAACTTCACCTATAATCCAAAAGCATATATTTGAAAATATATCCATAAACCTTTAAGGCTGTTGAAACTATCACATTATTAGGGGAGATATTATTCTCTTCTTCATTATCAAAGGTTTTATCAAATATTCTAATATAATTATACAATCGATCAATATCATCGATAAGGAAAATTATTCATTCCTACGTCTTTACTTTTTTACTTTTTTATATGTAATTTAAACTCTAGTGCTAACAATATAGATGTAGGGGGCAGTGGTGAAAAACTAAACATTTTTGACTGTCTAATTGCAAAAAAATATTTCTTCGCGTTTTTTTCCAGACATTATATGTTTGACTCTAATTTGGAAACTATATTATCTTTTTACTACTTGACCAGATGTTCACTTGTCTAGTTAGTGTGCTAAGAGGTTCATGTTCCACCCAGAACCACACATGAACTACATGAGGTAAGCAGGTTCACGATCAAACTATGGAACATAACACAACCCACATATGCACGAAAACTCGGTAACCAAAGATCTTAGAAACCTGAAAATGCACATCAAATGTAAACTATATGCTATGCCAGCAACACAATTATTCTACATCCTAATTCAGAAGATCAAAGATCAACAAATTTTTGGGAAGGGAACATTCCATTCAACCATTAAATTTAATCAACTATCACATCAAGTCTAGAAGCTCATATTTGAAAAAGGCAAGCCAAGAATGGAAAACCAAAGAAAACCAAGAAAACAAAAAATGATACTAGTGAGACCTCACCCATGCCCGATGCCACCAATGGAGAATTGCTTTTAGGAAAGAAAGCAGTCTGCACGACACCACCAGTGGCTGACACTTCACATGAAGGTTAAGACTCCAATGTGGCCAAAACTCCCAAGCTCGAGACTCTGAATTCAGCCAAAACACACAACTAGCTGACATTTCCAGTGGTCAACCAGACGTCCAGAGCACTGAAACGTGCAGCATAGTCCTACTGTTCATTTTTAAAATTAGTTATTTCTAGTTATTTAAGGACATAGAGATCTTTGTATTAGGATTTTCTTCTGCAGATATTAAGGCCATTAGGGCTATGATTTTCAAATAATTTTGGACATTATAGAGAGGCATTGCAAAGGAGGGTTTCCTAGGGAGGAGGCTACTTGGGATGACAATTTGGGGGGGGGGGGGGGGGGTTGTTGTAGGTTTCTAGATTTCACCCTTGAAGACAAGAGTAGTCTTGAAGAACGGGGGAATGTTGAGACCTCACCCATGCTCTGCTCGACACCACCAGTGGCTTACACTTTACATGCAAGCTGAAACTCCCAAACTAAAGATCAAGACTCTTCAATAAGCCGAAACACAGCCAAAGCTCAATTGGCCAACATTCCTGTGGTTGGCACATAAGTGTGAACCAGACGACTAAAGCACCGAATCGTTCATCCTAGTCCTACTGTTCATTTTTTAAAATTAACTATTTAAAGTCAAAACGGTCTTTGTATTAGGGTTTCCATTGTTTAACCATTGTTTAATCCCTCTGCCTATATAAAGGCCATTAGGGCTATGATTTTAGAATGAACTTTGGACATTGAATAAACTGGACTCATTAAGGTTTCTTTTTATCAATCGGCTTTTCAATTTAATTATTTGAAATTGCTTGAACTAATTCTGTTATCTATCTCTAGATAATCGATTTCTTGGTCAATTCTGCGAGTAGATCGATTTAATTTATAAATTTTTTATTAGATCCTAATCAAAAAATCCTCAGAAACTACTCACCTGTAATGAATCACCAAACATATGCCATAGGTATTGAGGACATTTATGCAGAAGGTTACATGCTGAATTGTACTCTCATAGAAAGTCAGTGAAATTAAGACCAACATGAAACATAAATATTAACAGTAGCGACTCAAATACAAGCAAGTACTAAACATGCATCCAAGTAACACCTTTAGAGGCAGAAATGAATTTGAATATGTAATGTTCAATCATTAGGACACATGCCTCTGAAATAAGTACTAAGAAATTTAATGGAAATTTGTCATGCATACCTTTTCCTGCTTTTGCTGCAAGGTTTGTCACCTCTACTTCAAGAATAGCTTGCCCCTGTAATATATTTACAAAAAAGAATTCTTGGGCATTTATTTCACACTGACAAGCTTACATGGAGTATGTAAAACTTAATGAAACAATCAGGATTCCATTTCTCTTTCAGGGTTTAATTTCATGTGATGTGATGCCATTACTATCTCTACTAAAAAACCACGTGAGAACCGTTTGAACGCAAGGCAAGTGTTCGGGAAGGAGGTCAAATACGGAGTAAACTTATAGAATGAGTGGTGGGAGAGATGGGTCGTCTCAAGGGGTCAGGCTAAATAAAAGATGAAGCTGCAAAGGCGAACGCCGACTATGTTCTCTTCTTTCCCCCGTATGTTGGACTTGGCTGCTCCAATCTCTACTATCTCTACTAAAAAACCATGTGTTATGATGTGATGTGATGCCATTACTATCTCTACTAAAAAACCATGTGTTATGATGTATTACAATTTTATATGAGGACCTTTCATTCCATTGGCAGCCTCAAGCTGGGCAGATTCAGAATCCCTTTCTCCTCCCCATGCATGCAATGGAGAGGGAATTGTGTCAGGTTTGCAAAAACCATCCAGCTCAAGGAAGCCAGCAGACAGGAAAATATCCATGCTCGTGAGACAGAGACCATCCTATTTCCACATGGGCCACGCCAATACCCTTTCACTAGCCCTCTCTCTACAGCCTGTCATCGCAACAGTTGATCATTTTTCCTAGAGAGAGAGAGAGAGACATCCCTAAGACAATAGGTTTTGGGCACAAGCATCAAGATGATCAGATTTGGTCAAAAATGCTGGCACCAGTCCCTTGTCATTGCCCAAAAATTAGATTTCATCACTTCTTCTCTCTCGCTTGAATTTTTTTCCCCATCTACAGAAACTACCTCATCCCATGAGTCTCAGGACAGACATTCCATTTTCTTCGTTTAATAGATATTTTTTTGACCTCTCAAGAAAAAAGCAGCCATAATAAATATGAAGATTCATAAAATACCTTCCGAGGGACTTCAAAAATGAAAAGTTCATTCCATGTAACGCTGCCTTTATCTGAGTCATTATCTTTGAAAATGACAGGCTTACAACATTTTGTCCTTGCACTTTGAGGGAATAGCTTCTGCTGATCAGTTGCTTGACTATCAACAACAAGGCGCAGAGTACAAAAGAAGTTATGGCCATTACCATCATCAATAATAGTCAATCCCTGCAACAAATAAATATTAAAAAAAATAAAAACCTAATATATATATATATACATATATATATATATACACACACACATACGGTCTGAAGTTGTGCTTAAAGATAGTAGTGTTTATTGTAGAATACATCTAACAAGCATCACCACCTTGGCTTCAAATATATGTACAGTGACATAAAAACGTGCTTCCCGCGATGCATCCGCAACATTTAATCTGTCCGAAAAAGTTGGAGGAGGAATCCAAACAGAAGCAAAATTGTTCTCATGAACCAATTCAACTGCATTACCGCTTTGCTCCCCTTGCTTCACATAAATATCACACCCAAGTTTATTTTCTATTATGACAGTTCGAAACTCATCTACATCTAATGCAGAAAAGGTGGAATCATCACCATCTCCATAATGACTAGCAGAGTCCTGCACAGTTAACAGAACATTAGCACCTAAATAATCAGCTGATTGGGTAGAGTAACTTAACGTTTAAAATATGAATAAGAGGAGCAAACGCAATATACCATATTTAGCTTGGCAGCCTTCCCTTCAATTTCTCTCTGTTTTCTCCATGAAACAACTGTCTGTGTGAAGGTGTCCAGATTTGATGCACTGACATTTATATTTACAACACTGGTAGCCGCAATACGTAGTCTATTTCCAGCATTTGATTGAGGATTCTCGCTGTGATCATATGTTTCAAACCTTTTCGCAGGAAAACCAAACAATTAACAATTAACAAATGGCTTCACATCTAAACCATACAAATCAAAATTTTGAATGAACCAGAAAACAACGCAAAAAATACTTGAAGATTCCATCAAATGGCTCTACAAGTGGCTCCCATGCTTCCAGTTGTGTATTAAATGCTGATGCAGCAATAGATGAAATAAAGACAGCATTCATTGCCTCAAGACGGCCATGTGTGGCAAGCTTAATGTTAGTGATAGTCATGTCAAATAGCGGGGTCATCTGAAATATTACAATTTCAATTAAAGGTATGAAGTGCAAAGAGTTTCAGAAATACATTTATTTTATCGTATATGATTTCATACAAACTTTGTTCATACCATTCCACATAAGCTGTCTAGAACAGTCAGAGAGAAGCATCGCAGTTTCACCTCAGCAGTAACGTTCTCTTGGGTTTTTGGCTTCACATCATGGCCAATAGAGTAAGCCAAATGGTTTGATGGTTTTTTAAAGTCAGCACGTGCAAGAAAAGTGCAGGCCTATATAATGTACCCACAGGACAAATGAACTTCCACAAAAGCCGAGAACAATAAAACACTATTATTGGGATACTAGAGTGACATCAAATCAGTAGCCAATAGTTTTACCTGATTTTCAACTTTCCAAAGGCTCCAGCAACTAGATGTCTTTGAACCGGAAGACCTTGAAATGGGCATCCCAGGAATATTAGCTTGGTTAACAAGATCCATACGTGGGCAACAAAACATATCCATTGAAGGAGCTTCATCTATTTTAGAAACTATGCAACCCATTGAAGCATAACCAGGTGGAGCAACTGGATACCAGAAGAACGCTTCATCAAAGCCTTTTCCCATAATGTGGGCGACCTTAGTGAATTGCACAGGCTTTGCTGAAATTGCAGGGCTATCATCCTTAAAAAGTATACCTAAAGCAGGTGGTTCTAATCTGAGAAAGAGAAATATTACACTAATTAAAAATTATAAAGAATAACAAAAACTACAGCAAGGGAACATCGGAGAAACATAAATGCCTAACCCTTCAGTTATGCAATCACCAAGTATGGCATAACCAGGATGTTGTAGAGGCCGCCATATTGAGACTGCCCGGCGAATATCACTGCCTTTATCCCACCAAACTCTCTCAAAGTGGGGTGTTGACATGTAACAACTTGTTCCTCTAGAAATTGTTCTGATAATGTCCCATCCAGAATAATTTACACTCTCATTACCCCCATGCTGATTTCCAGGGATGTGCTCAACAGCTGGGTCAGAGGCAGCATGTCTAGGTGAAGAATGACACTGGTTAGAGTTCCCCAAAAGTATGTAACTCAGGTCACAAATTCTATCATTGGGCGGATATTCTTTTGAGGGATGAGCATAAAATGACCCAACAACATTTTCCAGACGCCAGATGCTAAATTCAGACAGGAACAGAGGATTTGAAGTGGCACTAAATATGCACTCCGAATATGTTGTGGATGTCACAAGATCAGAGCGTAAGCAATATACAATGTGATTCGGCGGTTCCTGGGTTCCCATATGTGCCACACATCCAAATGCAGAGTATCCAGGAGGTGGAACTGGCATCCAAATAGAGCAATCGGAATCACCATCACATAATTCCAGCATTTCAATGCTAGAGAACGAACCAATAAGTCTGAAACCTACAGGCTTTCGAACACGCCCATATGTATTGCTCACTGCCATTACAGCATGTGAAGGAGGAACAGCCCTGAGAATGCATGAAGAAGAGACAAAATTATTAAAAAATTAACAGAAAAGAAAAAAAAACTTAAAATCGTAATATATATACATACATATAATCAAGACAAATAAAAGAACACTATATTAATAAACACAACAATCATATGTAGTGAGCAAAGGAATGATGTCCAATACACTAATACAAACAAAAAAGTCAAAAATAAAAATAAAGAGCATATATATATACAGACACACACACATACAGACAGGATATCTTTTTATGAAACCTGATAAAAACAAGCAGTACATAAATTCTAAAAAGATTAACATATTATCGTGGACAAGATCTAGTTTCACCTTGATGTTACACAGTCTCCCAATATAACATAATTTGTAGGAGCTCGAGGTCTCCAAAATGTAAGCTTGTTAAAGGGCCCATTTTCTGCATAGAAACAGCTGCATTTTAGTCCAAATAAACCCAATTTCTAAATGCTAGAACATGGAAAATGAATCAAAATTAGTGACCAGAAAAAAGCACATTACAAGTGAACAAAGCTTTATAATAAAAGAGAGAAAACAAGATATTATCATTGAAGTTAAAAATATATATTATTTTAATGGTTACACAGTCCAAGCTAGAGTTAACCTAATAGATAATGGGCTAGGCCCACAAAATAACATAAATTTATATATTAATATATATAATAATATACAAATACATCAACTTGTTACAAAATACACTCCATTACATAATAGGGTGAAGAATAACACCCTTGAATCTTCGAATCTTCATACTATATTTAATTAACACAGTTATTTAGTTAACATAACATGAAATATATTGTTAATGAACTAACATGTATAACAAGCTCAACATGATAATTCCACACCAAAGATGACCCAAACATAGCGTCATCAAAATAATGAGTTACATAGATCTACAATAATCTGATGATTACACTCACCCAACAAAATACCAATCACTCTATATTGTCATCTCAACTATAATACAGAATGAGAATAAAGGTAAATAGTTCCATAAAAAGTGGCCGATTGACTTTTCCCAGGCATACATCAATGAACGTACCAGTATATTATAGTCCCCTTAGATGGTATTTTCTTATAGTAAAAAAGAATTTTAAAAAACATATCAAGCCAAAAACATAAATAAAAAACTCAGTACATACTAAAAACAATGACCCCCTTAGAATAAGGGATCAAAGTTCCCCCTTTAACTTTTGGAGATGACTCTGAACCCCCTTAAAATATTTTTTTCTCCTTATATTTCTTGCAATATAATGAAACTAAATATACACACACATACACACAATAGAGAAGATTTAAAAGAAAACTAAATATACATTAAATAATTACAAATATTTGAAAAATTAAATAATTAGACACTCACTCCAACACTTTCCCTCAAGTTAGTACATAGATATTACACATGCACAATCTCAATAAAGATGGGTGGAAAGAAACACTAAAAACTGCATGTGTTATCATATAAGCAAGTTAATCTGCACTCTTAATATAGGAAACCTCCATTGCACTAAAATTTCAATTATCCTTGATATAATTTCTGTCAAGTTCAACATGCATTGTTCAATCATGCTACACTAGATTATTACAAAAAAGCATTATCAATTTCCGAGGCCATAACAAAGATAATGCAAAAGAATACTTAGCCACACAACTTCTGTAGTAGCATGATGAAGAACCTAACATTCAGCTTCTTCATTAAATAAAGAAACCATTTTTTTTTTCAAACTTTTCCAAGTTACCAAATTACCACATAAGAATGTCACATATTTGGAAGTAGATTTTTTATCAAATTTGAATCTAGCAAAGTCAAAGTTAGTGTATCTCACAATGTCTAGGTGTCCATGCTTAGGAAACATAATACCATCACTTGGAAAAGACTTCAAATATGCCAGAATATGATTCACATTACCCATATGCCGATTACTCAGATTATGTATGAATTGACTGACAACACAAACTACATATGAAATATCAGGTCAAATGTAAGTTAAATAAATTAATTTTCCACTAACCTCTGATGTCTCTCCTTGTTCGCGGGAACCTAGTTGGATGAGATACTTAACATAGCTTACCTTAATTGGAATATTTGCAAGTTCGCAAGCTGAGTTACAGATTTTAGCTAGAAGGTCTAAAACATTCCTCCATTGATTGAGTAAAATTTCCTACTTGTATCAAAATACTTCAATGCTGATGAAGTATTCTAGAGTTCACAAGTCCATTTCAAACCCCATCATCAAGCAAGAATGAAATTTTTCTATCTCAAATATGTTATTATTTGTAACAATCATCTCATCAACAATAACAAAAAATAAGGTAATGTCATCACCAACTCATTTATAAAACAAAGTATGATCAATTAGGACCTTCTTAAAACCAAACACCTGCATTGAGTGGCTCAATCATCCAAGCCAAGCTCTACAAAAATGTTTCAAACAAAATAATACTTTCTTCAGCTTGTATACCAATGCCTCTTGGTATAAAACTCGAAAGAAAATCTATATACACCTCTTCCATCAAGTCACCATGAAGGAAACATTTTTCACATCAAACTGGCATAATAACCCTTCTAAGTTAATTATGAGAAAAAATAACTAAAAAAGTACTTATATTAGCCACATTAGGTAAAGTTTCTTAGTAATTAATCTCATACATCCAAGATTAATTGTTGACTGTTGAAGACTAGATTCATAACATTATTGGAAAAGACCACCAGATTAATAGCACCATTTATGAAGCATTGAATAGGTCCAATTAGTGCACCATTTATGGAGATTGAATAGGACCAATTAGAGCATTGTATAGTTCCTACGTGTATAGCATCTAGATAGTATATTGTATTTATTCATAGCATTTATAGTATTTATTCCTTTAAAAGTTTGTACATAGACAGGTTTATTTAAACTCTCAATTATACAAATAAAAAAAAGTAAAATCATATTTTCTCACATGGTATCAAAGCCAAATTATTACCAGCCTCTATTACTAGTAAATTATAGTTTCTGGTAATTATAGTTTCTGTATTTTTTTTTCAGCCTCTGTTACGAGTAAATTATTATGTCAAACAATACAGAAACTTCATCCACATCCTCAATTATCACCAAAGAGATGGGAAGGAATCCTCAACTCGGTGGGGAACTTCAGAACATTTAATCGGCATATAGACTGAACGGGAAGAACTACCTCAAATGGTCCCAGCTCATTCGGACCATTCTGAAAGGCAAAGGGAAGATTAGTCATCTTACAGGCATCCTTCGTCCACAATGGCGGCCAAACAAGGAGATAAATCTATCACTAAGTATGCCAACCAATTAAAATCTCTGTGATAGAAGCTTGATCACTATCGGATAATCAAGACCAAGTGTTTTGAAGATGCACCAATTCTAAAGAACCTTATTGAGCCAGATCGAGTCTAAAACTTCTTAGTTGGACTCAACCCTGAGTTTGATCAGGTGCGGATCCAAATCCTTGGCAAACAGCAAGTACCAAGTCTCAATGAAGTTGTAGCCCTTGTACATGGTGAGGAAAGTAGTAGGAATGCAATGCTTGAATCACCACATACGGATAGCTCTGTTTTGATGGCTCCAGTAACCGATAAACAAGAGGTTAAGGATGGCAAGGGTACTGCTATAAATAAAGGACATGTCCTAAAGTCTGAGAATAGGGTATCGATCTCACAAAAATCCCAAAATTGAGACCAATTGTGGTGTACATATTATAAGAAGGGGCGCCAAAGAAGAGAAAGATCTTGGAAACTTCACGGAAAACCTCCAAGCAGCGAGTGGGGTCAAAAGGAGAAACTGACAAGAAACAACGGCCAAGCTCATATTACCACAGTGCAACAAAAGGAAACCTGACCCCAAGTTCTTGATGATCTCAACTAGGGAGAACACGAGAAGTTAAGGTCTTTCTTTAGCACACTCAAGCAAATATCAGGAGCTTATTCCTTAGCATATTTAGGTAAGTTTTCAGTCTTTTTTGGATTAACATCCTTAGATAAACCCTTTGATACTTCTTGGGTTGTGGACTCCGGAGCCACAAACCATGTGATTATAGTTGGTATTGGAACTGTTCCTATTAGTCCACCACTAACCCTTGAAAATGTCTTTCATGTTCCAAAACTGACCACCAATCTTATTTCCATCCAAAAACTAAACCAAGAGTCGTCTGTCAAGTAATTTTTCACTCTAATTGCTGTAATTCTCAAAACAAACGCTCAAGAAAGATGATTGGTCATGCTAAAAAAAAAGGATGGACTCTATCACCTTGAAAGATCGAGTAAATCACACATTACTGGAAGCCAGGTGCCCAATACCCTTTTGAACTCATGTTTGTTATCCCATAAAGAACAAGTCTGGTTATATCATCGCCGGCTTGGTCACCCCTCCATTAAAACCATTGAGAGTATGTTCCCCTCTTTATATAAGAAAATCAAAATTGACAGTTTTCAGTGTGATATTTGTGAGTTTGCTAAGCATAAACGTGGATCTTTTCTTATTACTCACTCCAAAAGCCCTATTCCCATTCACCTTGTTCATAGCAATATTTGGGGACCTTCCTCTATTCCAAGTATCTCCGGGGCAGGTGGTTCATTTCCTTCATTGATAACTGTACACGAATTACCTGGCTACTTCTCCTCAAAAACAAATCAGATACTAGTATTGTCCTTCCAACATTCTTCTCCATGATAAAAAAATCAATTCAGAGTTAGTATCCAGCGATTCAGATCTCCTTGTATCTATACTCTTCAACAAAATGACATTACTGAAAGAAAAAATGGCCACCTTCTTGAATGTACCCGAGCTCTTATCATTCAGAAAAATATTCCAAAAGCGTTGTGGGGGGAAGCTGTCCTTACAACCATTCATCTTATTAACAGACTACCTTCGAGAGTCTTATGACTGCAAAGTTCGATTAGAGTTCTTTCCACATTCTATCCTAAGTTAAATCTTCAGCATAAAATGCCCCTAAAATCTTTGGATGTGTGGCCTTTGTTCATAATCATAGTCCCACTTGACGCAAACTTAATCCAAGAGCCTTGAAATGTGTCTGTGTTGTTATTCATCAACAAGAAAGGTTACAAGTGCTACCATCCTCTAATAAATTTTGTCTCTGTTGATATTACTTATCATGAGGACGCATCATATTTCACCACTCATCTGCAGGGGGAGACATCTCGAGAGGTAAAAGAAGATAAGAGGGGTGTTATACTCCTTGGACACCTATCTCTTTCACCTCTTGAACTTGAACCTAAGCCTACACCTCATCCTAGTCCTCCTGACCCTACACCTAACCCTAGTCCTCTTGAACCTACGCCTAACCCTAGTCCTCCAGAGTCTACATATAACATGAGTCCTTCTCCATACTCAGAACTCGAATGCCTAATTACCCAGCCTGCTCTTGATAATGGACGATTTGAAAAAGTTTTTTCAAGGCGGGTGGAGGATGTCCTTGACTTTATGCATTATCAAGACTCTGATCTGAGCCCTGCAAAAGAGGTAACACTCTCCACTCTTCCTTGATCGTTTATGCACCCTGACCTTGATGTTCCTACTGCTCCCAGAAAAAGCACTAGGGAGTGTATTGAATGCTCCCTTTATCCTCTATCTCGCTTTGAGTCCTTTGATAGATTTTCTACATCCCATAAAGCTTTCCTTGTTAGCTTAAACACCATTTCTATTCCTACCAATATACTTAAGGCTTCATCCAAAAAGGAATGAAAACAAGCTATGAATGTGAAAAATGAGGCACTATAGAAGAATAATACCCTAGGAATTCATGACTCTACCTAGAGGCAAGAAGCCTGTCGGATGTAAATGGGTGTATACTATGAAGTACAAAGCAGATGGTTCTAGAGAAAAATATAAGGCAAGGTTAGTTGCCAAAGGTCTCAAGCCTACGGAATTGATTATTTAGAGATATTTGCTCCAATTGCTAAGATGAACACAGTTAGACTTTTGCTATGCTTAGCTGCCAACTACATGGAAGTCCCACTTGGTTAAGGAAATAATCTACCCACTAATTCAATTGTAAATTGAAAAAGGCTCTGTATGGCCTTAAGGGTACACCAAGGAAAGGTATTCCTTTTAAACGACATGGGGGACTGAGTATTGAAGCCTACATAGACGCTGACTATGCAACATCAAGATACTGCACCTTCCTTGGTGGAAATTTAGTGACTTGGAAGAGCAAGAAAGTGGTAGCCCGATCAAGTCCTGAGGCAGAATTACAAGCAATGGCTCAGGGTATAAATGAACTCCTTTGGATCAAAATTGTTCTTAATGACATGAAAGTATAACTCCAAGAAACTTTATTGTGATAACAAATTTGCAATTAGCATTGCTCACAATCCAGTACAACATGATGGGACAAAGCATATTGAGATTGACAAACATTTTATCAAAGGAAAGTTAGAAAATGATTTGATATGCACACTTTATGTGCCTACACATAACCCGTTAGCAGATATGCTCACTAAAGGATTAAGTAAACAAATATTTCAGAATATTACATCCAAGCTAGGAATGGAAAATACCTATTCACCAGCTTGAGGGAGACTGTTGAAAACTAAATTCATAACATTATTGGCGAAAACCAGATTCATAGCACCATTTATGGAGAATTGAATAGGTCCAATTAGGACACCATTTATGGAGATTGAATATATTTCCTAGGTGTATTGTATCTAGACAGTGTATTGTATGTAGACAATGTATTGTATTTATTATATTTGTTCCTAGCATTTATTGTATTTATTTCTTTAAAAGCTTGTACAAAGACAAGTCTATTTAAACTCTAGATCGTATAAATGAAAAATAGTGAAATCATATTTTCTCACATCAACTAATCTTGCCTTATATCTTTAAACCAACTCATCTGACTTATATTTTACTGTAAACACTCATATGCATCCCACCGTTTTCTTAAATCATTTCCCAAGTAGGATTCTTCTAAGGAACTTTCATTTCTTCCACTACAACAGACTTTCATTTAGCTTCTTCAAGAACTTCCTGAAAATGATTAAGAATAGACACAAAAGACGACCGAAGGACAAAAGCATGGTCAAATTTATACATACAATAATAAAAGATAAAATCAGAACTAGGATAAACATTGTTAAAAGATGCTTTTAAAAATCCTAATCTATTAGGTTCTTTGTAGACATAAAGAGGGTACTTACGGCCTAAGGGATTGTCTAAACCCGTGGGATAAGAAGACAAAATATCATTTGAATTTCGAACTATAGGTGAAGAGTTAGTACCTCAATGGAAATTTGTGTTGCAAGGTCAATCCCAAAAGAATCTTCTAATTACATGATAGTGTCAGGACAATCAAAGTCTAGGGAAGCATTTCGTCTTGCACATTATTTATCAAACACCCAAGCTGGGCTCACATTATTAGAGAGACAATAAAGATATCTAAAAAAAAAAGAAAGATACCTAATCACAAAATTACTAATAATATTAACTTGGAGAGTACGAAGGTCAAATTTATCTCAATGGTATGAACATAGCACACATAACCAAAAACCTTAAAGTAAATATTAAGACTTAGATGCGTAGAAAAATAAAGGAATGTCAACAATAACATCACTTCTAGATTTTATCAAATATATCTAACTTACTCTACCACAATCATCAATAAAAGACACAAAATACCTATGTCCCAAAAGGGGCAAGTAAAAAAGAATTGAACTTTTATTGACACTGACTTTAAATGAAACATGATAATTTTTATCATAAATGCAACATTCACGCTTTAAACTAGAAGCAAAAATATTTTTCAATAATTGAGAAAATAATCATTTCGGATTGACAAAAGGGAAATGACGTAAATGAAAGTATTTTTTCTTTGTCAAATGTCTCATGCCTTATTTAGAATTCCTAACTAGGCACTAATTTCAATGATAATGATTCCTCCAGCAGTACAAATGTTTTTTCTCTATTAACACTAATCGTCATCTTTATGAGATTTTCCTCAAACATAGAATGAACAGAATAAAAAATTACAAAACAATTAAGACATTTGGTAATTTGACTAATAGAAAGAATGTCATTTGTGAGATTGGGAGCAAGTAAGACCAAAAACATGAAAAAAATAGAGAGAGCAAGATATTCTTAGCCCCAATAGTTGGCATAGGAGCCACATTAACAACCAAAACAGACTAGATAGGGGAAAACTTGAAAGAGGTAATTTGAGAGAACGTACTAGTTATATAATCAGTAGCTCCGGAATTGATAACCAATGTGTTACCAATAGAGGATAAAAAACAGTTATATAATGTAACCATTGGATGCCAACTCAATGAGAACAAAGAAATCACATACACCAAACTCCAAATAATCGATAGAGGCTGACCAAAGTGTTGACATGTGTCACACTCATGACCCCAAATAAGAGGCAAAAAAAAAAGGATGGATGTTGACCACCTGATGCCAAATAACACCAACAACAATTTGGTGATGTTGTAGCAGCAACTTTCGGAAGCGAAGGAAGCAACAATATCTGGAAATGGAGGTGATGATAGCAACAACAGTGACACTTGCGAGTGATAGCTGCGAGATGCCTGCTTCTACCAATAGCTAGTCAATCGATGGCATAGGGCGGCGTTGAACACACCACAAAACATCCAAAAAAGTGATTGCTACCTGCACACAACCTGTACCACTTGTCACTGAGATCCTTCCTACTCTAGCAATACCAAGAATGTATGAATCAAAGACAACACCACCTCGGACTTGAAGTTTGACCAAGAGAAGGAGCCTCCATGCAAAGGCAAATCCACTACGCTCATGCAGTTTAGGAGCTTCTTGAATGTAAGGGTGCTCGTCCTATAACGCCTATAAAGCACCATATTAAACTCGCCCCACAACACCCATGGGTGGAGTCACCTCAAACTTCCCAAAGTCCCACCACAACTCTGCTCTAGCAGCCCCTTCACCAAGCCCAAAAACCCCATGAAGAAGCAGATCCTGTCTTTCCTGCCCTTCCAAGAAAACAAAATAACTCTCTGGCCATGCCTCAGTAGGGTAGTGTAACCCCACAAACAGCAAATCAATGTCAACTTAATAACCTTCTCTTCAATCTCTTGCAAGCAGAACGACCACTGTCTACTGTTATTCAATCCCCCTATGTCCCAAGACACTATTTATAACGACATGACAAACTGTCCATCACTTGTACAAGGCCTCAAACGCTGCATTTGAGGCCTTGTACAACCATCATCTCCATTGGGGGAGATGATGGTTGTGGACTTAACGGTAGCCCCTACTAGAAGCTGCAGTGCCAAAAAAAACTAACTTACCGGTATTGTTGTAGACCTAGTACGAAAGCATGATCCTGTGTTGCCAATCTTGCTTGCCTGTTCTCCTTAGAAAGATCAAATCACGCCTCCACAAATGAAATCAGCTCGTCATTGCGTATCACAATAGAGATTTGGGGCGTCTTCCAAACTTCATAACTCGAAGGATATCCTCGTGCAAGCCTTCCATCATGACCTCGAAGCTCTTCCATTCAATCAAAAAAATCGTCCATGCAGGATTCATCTTCCCCATCAAAATAAAAACCCAACTCTAAACTAAAATCCAAGTCCCAAAAACTGAACACAAGTACAGAAAAAAGATCTAAGGACTTGGTCTTCAATTGATAATTCAAACTGAATATTTTTTAAATAATAATGACAAATAACACATAACACTGTTCATAGACCTTCTTTCCAAAAACTCTAATACAATGTAATAAAAGAGAGAAAATAAAATATTATTATAAAGGTGATGAAAAAGCAATATATACTTACACGATTTCTCTTTTAAAGGGAGAAAGCAAGCAAAATAGAAAAAGAAATACACAAAACGGTAGCTATTACCATAGTTGTCACGGCTGTCTAACAAGTTTCCCCTTTTACATAATTAACTAACATCCTTATTGCAATATAAATAATATTTACAGCTAATAAAGAATCTGTCATTTCAGTAATATAAATCTCATCCTTCCCACCGATTATACATATATGTACCCATTATTTTGATTACTTTAAAGTTTAACGTAACATATATGAACATATTAATATCTCCAACAACTTTGAGCAACAAAATTTGGAATTCTCATAAGTAAAGCTACAAGGACCTTTAGAGGACACCCAAACACGATCAAAGTTTGTACAAGGAGACAGTGGATTGTCATTTCCAAATTGCAATGCTGCTGCTACCTGGCTTTGCAGGTTAAGTACAAGAGACAAAGCACTCAAAGAGAGATGGATGCAGACATCAGTTAAAATCAAAGACATATTTGATTTGTCTTTGACAGAAGTATAACCCCCTAAAATATCCACCGGATCAAGAATTACAAGACCAGAACCAGCTTCTATATTCAGATCTTTCACAAGAGCACGGATCCAGGTATCATTTCCTTTTGATGCATACCTGTTCAACATGTAAACAAGAATGATAGTTTGTGTTAAATGCATTATACATAAATATTTAAATGGGTTCCAAGTCAATCCCAATGGTTGTCGAGATCACAAAAAATACAGCAGATAAAGCAAGGAAAATAAAGTACTTTCAACGACAGAAAAAATTATAAAGCACAATAAAAACTGTCATATCTAAATTTTGCATTAAGTTACTATACCAGTATTATCATAGCTAAGTTCATGTTAGTATATTTTTTTCTAAATGTGTTTACACTAAAAATAATAATAAAATGTGCAAGGATTTCCTGGAAAACCTAACTAAAACTAAAAAAAATAAAGATTGAACATTATATAACAAGAATACAAAAGGTAGCCCACTTCACCCTTCTGAATCTTGTCGAACTCAATTTTTCTACTTTCAGGGAAAATGAGGTGAGTTTACCAATTTAAAAAACGAAGGTTTGGAAGGGGCTAGTCATGCTCTTGATCCCTTTCTATCAAGGATGGCTATGTTTGCTTTTCAAAAGAAAGGAAACTACAGTCTTTACTGGTCTTGCAACTTTGCATCCCAACCCAAACAATTGTTTAGTAGAATAGTTATCGATCTTATCCACCAAACATTTTAAGTACATTGGCATAAATAAACACACAAAAAAAAATCATTGTGTACTCTACCCAGGCATCCATCAATCTCCCAAAAAGAACAATTGCCTGTCAAAACGAAATTATAAACAAAGACTTTAGGGAGCAATATCTAGTCATAAAACAAACAATAACTAGATTCTAAAACTTAACTAGAAAATTTCAAGCTCAACACAATAGTTACAGAAACACTATCCGAATTTTACAAACGTTAACTACCATCCATGAATGCAACCATGAGACAATTTTAAAAATAAAAAAAATACAAATGCCATATCTTACATGAAGCTTAGATCCATTTTTGCACAAAGAAGCTTTTCACCGTGTGAGGAGTCATCCAGAGAGGACTTCGTAATATCATAAAAGGTGAACTCAGGGGAAACTACCTACATGGTGCAGGACAAAACGAATCTATGAGCACAAGAAGAAACAACAATACAGCAGCACACGCTAATTTCTAAGGAAAAGATCATATAATGGCACTTTTACAAAGCATCGCCTTCACTAAAAATTAATAGAAAAAGAAAAAAAGAGTACAGTCAATTTCAGCAAAATTCGTGGAACCAAGAAGTGGAATATCATCAAATCGATTCGGCTGAACCACTACATCTGCATAGGTCTACGCTAGGCCATTAAAATCGTTGGTAGGCAATAAACTTGTTATAAAGAAACAACAACAATCAAGATCACTCCATGACAAAACAAGAAGATTTTCTCCACACAGCAACCATTTTAATCTTTATCGTACAAAGTACCATGACGAATCAAAACTATGAATTCCTTCTAGTGTTTGAGAACAAGGGGGGGGGGGGGGGGGGAGAGAGAGAGAGAGAGAGAGAGAGAGAGAATAGAGAACCAATAGATCAAGGTTAATGTACCAAGTAAAATAAGGACTATGATATAAAAAATAAAGGGACATCAGACATCTTTGGATACTCCAATGGTAAGCCTATTATGAAAGTTTGAAAATGGTAATGATGTTACAAGGCAATGATCCACATACTTTACAAGGCAAGAGCTAGCATGACCTGGGCTAATTTTCATGCATATAAGCGTTCAGAAAGAGAATGATCAACCAGTGTACCATGCATTATGTTGCTCATTACCGTGAGAAATGAAATATTTCATTCACTTAGATAATACCCAAGATGTACACATATATACATTTTAGATTGATCCTTGATTTTATAACAATTAACTCTAGTCACCTGCATTAATGTATAACACATACAAATACAAAAATTATATTATAAGTAAAAATAATAAATAGTATAATAACAATAGTCAACAAAACCGAAGATATAATTTTCTATTCACCCGCATTAATGAAGTAGACGTTTAAAAAACACTAGACTGCTTAACCCTTAGTAAGAATATCAATCAACTGATCATGAGTAAACACATTAGGTATACAAATCAAGTCATTATCCAATTTCTCTTAAATGAAGCGTCAATCGGGTTCAATATGCTTTGTTTGATCTTGTGCTGTATTGGACACCATGCCCCATTGGCCAAAATTCTACTTTTGAACTAGACCGTGCTACTAAAATTTACTTTTTACTCTCCAAGTTATCAAATTTCCACCGAGAAGGGTGTTGTACCCGATATCGATCTTTTGATAACAATTGATCCCGCATAATCACCATTTCTATAGGCCTCCATAACTAAACATCCATTCCGTTTAAACAAAATTCCCTTTCCTGGAGTCTCTTTGAAATATTATAACACCTGATAGGCATCCTGTAAGTGGACTTCTTTGGGTAATTCTAGCCCTGGTAATCAAAGGCAAAGGAGGAAGAAGAGTGGCAACCCAATATAACGGCTGCTAGGGTTCTTTAGGACAGATATTCAGCCTCCCAAACTTCCATACCTTATGGAGGAATCAATCGTGCAATCTTGGACAGAATCATAGTGAGAGAGCAGCAAAAGAGAAAACGCAAGGGGGTTGTGATGCCCTAGGGTTTGTGTTAGATTTGATTTAGTTCTCTCTCTTTGTAACCCTAAGGGCTCGTTTGGTACGCGGGGAAAGAAAGAAAAGGAATCAGATTACATTCTTTTTCCATGTTTGGTATGAAAATAAAGGAGGTAATAAAATTATCTTGGGAATCTTATACCCCCATACAAGGGGAAATTGATTACTCCCATCTCCCCTGGTTTAAAGGTTCCCTTGTCTAAGGGAACCTTGTTTTCTTTTTTTACCCTTTTATTTTTTTTATTTTTTTTCCTAAACATCTCTCTCCCCTCTCTCTCCCTGTCGCCCCGCATCCCCTCCCCTCCGCCGCCCTCCCCCACCGCCCTCCTCCCCCATGCCCAGATCCAGCCCCGCCTCCCCCTCTCCCGCCTGAAGTCGCCTCCCCCGCGCCCAGATCCGGCCCCCCCTCTGCGCGCGCAAGTCGCCTCCCCCGCGCACGGATCCAGCCCCGCCTCCCCCGTGCACCTCTCCCCCTCTCCCGCTGCAAGTCGCCTCCCTCGCGCCCAGATCCAGCCCCGCCTCCCCTTGTGCGCTCAAATCGGAAATCGCCCCCCCCCCCCCCCCCCCCGCGCTCCTCTCCCTTCTCCCGCCGCCTCCCCCCGCGCCTCCCTCCCTCCCCCCGCTGCTCCTCCCCCATTTTTTTTAAAATATTAATTTTTATTTAATAAATTTTAATAATTATAAGGATATTTTGGTAATTAATTTAATATATTACCTTACTTTGCTTTATATACCAAACATAGGCAAGGGAATTAAAATTTTCTTTCCTTTCCCATATAAATTCCATTCCTTGATTCCATTCCTCCCATTTTTATTCCTGCGTACCAAACGAGCTATAACCTCAAGCTTACTCTTGTAATTGTTTTGTACAATATTTATTTTTATAAATTGGTGCTTGAATTAATTGTATTGGTTATTTCTTGCTTATTCATTTATATGAATTCTTGTAGATTAATTGGAAGTGTAGTTTCTAAATGCTTGAATTAGAGTTGATCGCTTAATTCATGACCTTAAGATTAATTACTAAATCCCGAGAGGTGAAGTAATTAACCGAAACAACTGAATAACCTAATTAGGATAGGCTTAAGTTGTGAGAGCCCGAATCGCACCTAAGATGCCAAGCTAGAGTTAGTAATAAGCTAATTTGAAGCTCAAGAGAGTGATCAATGCATTAGAGAGTTGAATTTTTAACCATAACAACGTGCAAAATTCATATAGGGCATATTCAAAAAAAAAAAAGACCCATCGCCATCATCCAAACCTCATACCTGAGGTGCAAAGATATTAAAACACCTCTCATCACTAGCCATTACAAATCGCTCTGAACTATCTTCTATCTTTTGTGTTTTTTGTGCTAAAATTCAAACTCTATTCATTTTCCTTCGTCGTTTAAATAATAATAATGCAAAAAAGTATACCCAAAATTTTATGGCTCAACAAGGCATGTTTCATGATACTTCCAGTATCAATATTCCATCTCAAAATGGTATGGCCGAATGAAAGAACAGACATATGCTTGAAACTACTTGTGCCCTTTTATTTTAAATGAATGTTCCAAAATCCTTTTGGGATGATGCAATTTCTACCACATGTTTTTTAATTATTCATATACTCACATCAGTTCTTCATGGTAAGATCCCTTACAAAACTCTCTTTTCCCATAAGTTCATGTTTCCACTTGACCCTAGAATATTTGGTAGCACTTGTTTGTTCGTGATGTTTGTCCACATGTCACTAAATTAGATCATAAGTCCTTAAAGTGTGTTTTCCTTGAATATCTTCATCATCAAAAATGGTATCGTTGTTAAGTTTTTATTATCCTAGTCTTAACAAATACCTTATTTCCATTGACGTTATTCTTTTTGAAGACACTCTATTTTTTGTCTTTCCCTTCATCCCACACCTCAAGGGATGATGATGATTTATTGGTGCATTCTATCACACCTTGTTACGAGTCTAATTCCTCCTGCTACTCACAAGTATTCAATTACTGAAGTGTACTCCAGGCGCCAACCTCTTGATTCATGTTCGGTACCCCCTTCGTCCTCCGATCCCATCCCAAGTGATGATTTTCCTATTGCCTCACACAAAGGTAAACGTATTTACATTTTTCTAATTTCATCTTTTGTTTCTTACAATTGTTTGTTTTCTTCAATTTCTTTTGTTGCCACTCTCGATTTTACCAGTGGACACAAAACTGTTCGTGAAAGCCTCACTGACCTTGGTTGGCACCAAGCAATACTCGACGAAATGTAGGCTTTAGATGAAAATGAAACTTGGGACTTATAGTTCATTTGACTTAAAGAAAACAAGCTATTAGCTGCAAATGGGTGTTCGCAATTAAAGTTAATCCTAATGGACCAATTACTCAGTTGAAGGCCCGTTTTGTTGCTAAGGCTATGCTCAAACATATGGTGTGGACTATTTTGATACTTTTTCTCCTATTGCCAAATTGACATTTATTCGCTTGTTTATTTCTATGGCCGTTACTCACCATTAGCCTTTGCATCAACAAGATATTAAAAATGATTCTCTTCATGGTAATCTCCACGAATAGATGTATAAGAAGCAACTTGGGCTTGTTTGTCGTCTTCGAAAATCTTTATATAGTTTGAAACGAAATCCCCGTGCTTGATTTTAAAAATTTTAGATAGACCATTGAAACATGGGGCATAATTAGGAGCAAGATTGTTATTAATTAAGATATTGTTATGTGTAAATGATATTGTTATTATTAGAAGTGATACTTTAGTTATCTTCACACTAAGAACAAGGAGTTACTCAAGCATTTCTTAGGTGTTGAAGTTACAAGGAGTAGACGTTGTATCTTTCTCTCTCAGAAGAAATATGACCTCGATTTATTAAATGGGACAAAAAAATTAGAATAATTAGTGAAATTAAAGTAATTAGTGAGATTAGAGTGATTAGTGAATATTATTATTAATTAAGATTGATATCCAAATAACTACATTATTGTAAATAATTTCATCTTCTTGTATATATACCTAGCCAGGTATTATACAAAGTGAATATCATCTTATATTTGTATCATACTCCATGCCGGAAACTCTCGTGTCTTGGTTTGGGGTAAAGAAACTAGCCCAATGGATCTTGTTTCTAACACATTGATTAATATATTTCAGCCCTGAATCAAGAAAGACATTCCAGCTGTCCCCTACACTGAAATGGTATCCAAAAAGCAAGAGGGCATACGGCCGCAGGCTTTTTCCCAAGGTCACACAACCAAAAAAAATATCTTGCTCTTAATATAGATATCAGTACCGGTTCATAAATTTAACTGAAATTGGCCTTGCAGAGCTGACTACACCTGTTTCTGTGAAAAATCCACAGAACGAGCCCAAATTGGCCTGGACCCAATCTAAAACACAATTGAAACAGTCCAAATTATTCCAGTTCATGGGCTGGGCCTAACCTGACTGCCGTGCACCCCTAATTATGGTCAGAAAGTGAATGAGAACCACAAGCTTGATGAGGGAAGCAAATTAATTTTCACGTTGTCACGTTAAAACATGTAGTGTAACCATCGAAAAGAAAGAGTATATTAAACAAATAGGCACAATCAATTAATTATCAAACATGTGGTGTAACCATCGCAAAGAAAGAGCATATTAAACGAACATTTTTTTGTTTTCTCCTGTCAACCTGTACAGGAAGCCATCAAATACAAGCTAGGCCAAAAATATGTATAACACCTGAGGCTAATCACTGTAACACCAAAAAATGTTGGAGGAAAACAATAAAGGAAAAGGACATATTAATGAAAAAGGTACATTTAAAGAAACATAAATATTAAGACACATACCTGAGCTTCAAAATTGAAGCTTGGTATCTTACTTGAATCCTCTTGAGCATCCATAGAACCAAGTGATATGCCTGATGGCTCATCTGTGCACTGTTGGCTACTTTTTTCATTACCGAAAGCAGATCTGTCCATCAACGATATGTCAACACCATCTTCAAATGAGACAGAATAGCTGCTACCAATACTCAGGTACGTATACTTCCTTAACAGGGAACCATTCTGAAATGCACAGCAACAAATTTCAACAAGATCTTGCATGCAATGAATACCGATTACAGCAACATATATCAGTATCCAAAATAAAGATATGCTTATATTGCATTACAATCTGAATGACGCTAATAAGGTATGTATAACAAAAAAACTATTCAATCAATCGTGCTATTTTTCTGTTGCAATTTTATATGTTCATTTCATAAATCCCTTTGCCATCACAAGGGTTTATATGGAAAGAAAAAATGAATATGGAAATAAAAAAAAATGCTAGAACTATATTAGAGAAGCTCAAGTACCTGAATTTTCACATTTACAAAACGAAGCCTCTTACCGCGCCCAATAAAAATAATAGGTCGAGATCTTGGTGTATGTTCTTTTGAATCCATTTCATCACTTAAGTATAGAGTATTTCCACAGCCATCATAGGTATATTCACAAACTCCAAAACAATCTGCCACCAGCTGTCTATCAGGTGAAAGTTGCACAACACCATCTGTCTGTTTGTAAATAGGTTCTGACAGAATTATGCTCTTCTGATTAATTAAGGGATCATTTTTAGGATCCATAGCCTCCTCTCTGCCAGTTATAGTTCCCAATGCTGGAACAAAAAATTCACCCACAGCAAGAAGGAAGTCTGGCACAACTAGAATGCGAGGCTGCTGAATGCGAACCACACATGATTTGGATGAAATTCGCCATCTGTAATCCATCAAAAACATAGTTGAGTTTTGAAGGTCTATGTCACCAGTAGCACGTGAGCTTGTCCTCACAAGCCCACTTCTATGTGAAGGAAAAGGAATACTTCCAGTAAAAGCATGTTTGGAATCATCAGTGGAGGACCCAAGCATGAGGCGCATTTCTGGTTTAGTATTAGGGCGAATGTCAATTACAGAAAACTTTGGAATGGTAACATAGAGATCTGTTTCAGATAATGAAGTCATCCGGTATGAAACCCAAAGTCCTTCTAGCTGTGAAAAATGAAAGCAAGAAACGGTGGTTAATCCACTAACAAGATATATTTATTCATTAATTTGTAATGAGAAATGCCATAAAGAGATATGTAATAAACTGCACTGTGTACACCATCCAAAAGCCGAAAGTCTCAGACATAAACTAAGAAACCAACTGCTACAGATTTATTATTTTATATTTACATTTAATTTTATTAGTAAGATGTTAGGAGACTGACTTTCACAAACACAGCTTGTAACCTAAAATGTACATATACACACACAAACAACACACGTATCTATATACACACTGTAAGAGATAAAATTTCTCTCGAGTCACATATAAGTCGAGCACTTTTTTGTTGATGGCCAACCCTATTTTGGCAACAAGGATTTGATCAAGTGTCGATCTGCCATCTTTTGTGTGCTATGAAGCTTCCAAGAGGAGATACAATTTCTCCATATATTTTTGCTTTCTTCTACAAACAAAAGGTTTGGCAAGTTCAACTCTAACCTGCACAATAGCTAACTTGGCAAACAAAAAATTTACAGCAATAAACACAAACAGCTAAGATCAAGTCAGCCGGCAGATGAGAGGATGCATTGCAAGCTTATTTGAGCAACAATAATTTTCTTATCTCTGGGACTAGAGCCAGCACCCATCCTCGTGAACATGACAGCAAGTGTTACAGAATCATTACAAACTAAAAAACGTATCATCTGTGAGAACAATTAATTTGACAAAACTAAACTGAAAACAAAAAACGATACTCACAGCAAGTTGAGCCAAAGGTGACTTTTCATGAACACCATTACATAATTCTAGCAGAGCATAATTCACTTTGACAGCCAAGATAGTAACATTGCGGGAAAGAAATGTTTGACTATTCATGTTGACCTTGTCAACCAGTAACCGCATAGTATCTTTAGAACCATGTGCACTACCACGGAAGCTTACTGGAAGCCTCGGTAGCTCATATAAGTTCATGTATACACAATCCAAAATCACACTATATTCTTTATCAGACATCAATCCATGCAGCAACCCCACCTGTTCAAAATATTAACAAGAAATATCAGGCAACTATCAAAGGGAAAGAATTGACAGCAATAATGTTCTTTATTATGATGTAATGGGTACATATATAAAGTAAAAAGGTAATCCTAAGGCCTAGGAACTTACTAACATTAACTGCTTCTAACACTCCGAATCAAATTGAAGCTTGAAGCTTCAACATAAGTTAACTTACAAAATTTACTGCATTAAACAATACAAATCATACTAAACTAATTTTCATATTGTTTGAAATTGATATATAAATATAATTCTTGGTTGAGCTTCCCACTATCAATAACTTTCTCCTCTACAAAAGACTCATAACTTGGATTCATCCCAACATAGCCTCACTACTATTGTTTGGTAATGTTTGTTGTTTGAACGGATGTGACGTGAAGGCACATCACAAAACAACTAGCACGGGATGAGTAGTTTAGAATATTACACCGGCACATGCATATACTCGGCAAGTAAAGTTGAAAGTTTTGGTTTAATTATGATGTGTTGTAATTATATGTCACCTACTAAGTATTCATGTTCCCCAATGTTATCTTGTTTTTAGGTAATAGCATGAACTAGCTAATTGATACCACAATCTTTGCCTTAGTTGATCTAATGTCTTAAATGATAAATGTGTTGGTTTATTTAATTTTTGGACATGAACCAATGCCAATTATGATGAATTGGTATATGAAATTTTAATGAATGGTTAATGATGGTTGTCAAAATTTTATTGGTTTTCATTTCATTGAAAACTAATCTCTTAACCTTTCACGTACATATGTTGAAGTAAGGCCGTAAATAAACCAAACATTCATAAACAAGCTCGTGTTCGGTTAAGTAAAAGATTCTTTATGTTTATTCGTTAAGAAATAGTATCGTTCATGAACAGTTCGCGAATATCATTGTTATATTTACGAATATGTTCGCGAACATTCACGAAAATTCGTAAATATCATTTGTATTTGTGAAATTATTGTAAATGAAAAATTAACAAATCAATTATTATGTATAAAAGTTATTTTATTAAATATAATTTAATAAGTATATACTTTAATATTATTATTAAATAAAAAATATATATTTTTGACTTATTTGTTTATTATTTATGAACAATATATAGTAATTATTTAAATATATTAAACAAAGTAACACAGCCAAAAGTTAATTAATTATGATTTTTTTATAAGCTTATGATATAAACTTTTATGATTTTATAATTGTGTTCATAAACGTTCGTAAACAAGATTATGAACACATGTTCGTGAACCATTCATAAACAACAGAATAATATTTGTGAAATGTTC
This sequence comes from Taxillus chinensis, assembly GCA_023512835.1. NCBI lineage: Eukaryota > Viridiplantae > Streptophyta > Magnoliopsida > Santalales > Loranthaceae > Taxillus > Taxillus chinensis. The sequence continues at coordinate 49,324,745 of CM042088.1, read as the reverse complement.
GTGAACATCATAGTTTAAGGCTCGTGTTCCATTCAGTTCGTTAATAAATAGTAATAAACACGTTTGAACACCTTACTAATCGGCTCGGCTCGATTCGTCTATAACCCTAGTTGGAAGTCACATTTCTGATTTCAAGCTTCTGAAAACAACACGTGACAATTGACATGAAGTAATTGCAGATGCAAAGTGGAAGTAGGCAGAGGAAACGTAGGCCATGAAGAAAACAAGATCTCACTAGTCTTCCTCCAAAGAAGAAACTTGTTGGCTATAAGGGGGTCTTTGTCAATCAAGCATAAAAACGATAGGAGAATAGACAAGGGTTCACACAATCATACGGCATTCATTACAAGGAGACATTTGCTCCTATTGCTAAACTCAACACAGTTCAGATTCTGTTGTCATCTGTCATGAATTTTGGACGGGAACTCCAATAACTTGATGTCCTACATGGAAAGCTTGATTAGGAAGTGTATATGAGACCCCACTAGGATTCTCTTCTAATGAGACTCAAGAAAAAGTTTTGTAAGTTAAAAGAGCTTTGTATGAGTTGAAACAGTCTCCCATGGCATGGTACTAAGAACTATTGAATATCATTGGTGCAGCATTCAGCAGCTTCCTTCCAGACCTCATAACAAGTTTGAAATGAACAAAAATAGCAACATAACAAATGGATCAATGGAACTCCATAGTATACTATACAGTTGACCATTAAACTGATCCCAGTTGGGTTGACATAATATGGGAAAAACAATTGGGGATTCTAGGCATTTGATGGAGTTTTCCGGGCAGCAGCTAAGGTTACTGAGAATTTTTTTCACGGGGCAGCAGCAAGGGTTTACAGGATTTTCTCCTTTTGGAGGTGCGATCTAGAGAGAAGACAAAACATGACGGTGATTCCGTCGTTGCTGGAAGAGAAACACAACTGCTGGGGGCTATGTAGCAGAAAAAGATACACAGGACGGCTAGGGTTTACTCACTAGATGATCTGATATCACGCGAGAGTGAGAGGATAGGAGAAAACTCAATGTGTACAAATCCTAATGTACATTGCACATATATAGACATATACATTGTGGGCCCATTATGAGTAGGGCCTAGTCGGGTTAATTACAATAAGCTACTCAATACAAGATAACTAATATTCTAACACCACCTAAAATGGACCAACTCAAAGATCGAAGTTATCTCCATGCTATACAAAAAAAACGTCACTTTCACGAAGTGATCTCCTTCTGCAAAAAACTATCATTCTATAACAAAAACACGACACTTTCAAATAGCTAAAAGGGTGTCATTGAAGGCTCATTGGGCTCGATCTCCAAAGAACCTATCTGCAACGGGCTCTGAATAACATTCCAACTAACTAAATGGAGCTTGAAGACCACATCCCTCTAACCTTAAAGGAATCTTCGCAGAATACCTTCTGCAATTTGGCTGCCAACCTCAGGATATGAAAGAGACAGACAGTATATCCAAAATTGTAGCGTTAATTCATTATGTTCTGATAGTTGTGCTTGATGAGCATATTTTTTAAAAACATATATTTTCACATATGTTTCGAATTGGTAATATTTATGATGTATTTGTACCTATACTTATTAAAATAACTTTAAAAATAATAGAGTACTAATTAATCCCTAATTCATACCCTTACCTACCGGCACTTGCTCCAGCTATGCGTGTATGTCATATGGGGCTCTCTCTCTCTCTCTCTCTCTCTCTCATACACAGAAAGAGAGTTTCCCTAATCCCACTCTTTTTGGTCATATTTCATTGGTTCAAATTCCATGACAGTTGAAGGTGCGTGAGGCCTCCCATCTAAAAGTAAACATTTCATGAGAATCAGTAATCATGCATACTATTTCATGCTATTTTAATCCATGAAAATAATTGGGAAAAAAAAAAGGAAAGCAAACGCCATCCGCCCAATTTGAGCTTACCACCCCTTCCCCCATTATCAAAATTCACACTCTAGAGAGAGAGAAATCAACTACATGAACCCCAAATAGCTGCATGGACTGATCTACCGTGTCAGAACATTTTATACTATATGCATTTTAGTATACAATAATATTGATTGCTTGTAAACAAAAATTACCACAAGCGGTTATATGCATTGCTTGTAAACAAAATTTACCATTAGCGTTTATATGCATGGCTTGTAAACAAAATTTACCTTCACTTCAATGGATAATGTAGGAACTTTTCTAAAAACATCTCTCAGACTGCGCCGCACATATACATCAAACCCTTGGCCTTCCCGAATCAAAGGTTCACCAACAAAACCATCAACTCCAACAGCCATGTTAATTCCAAAAATCTGTGAATGTTTTAGGTTACATACAGCACTATACTGAACAGAGCAAACATCAAGCTCCAAAATAGTAATAAAATTATACCTCAGCATGAAGAACATCAACATGAACAGCAGAGGGATCTTTCTCAGGGAAACCATACCAATGAAATTCATTTGTCACCCTTAGTTGGCTGAGATCGAGTTGAATGGAACTGTAGACCCAACAAAGAGAAAAGAAATTTAACTCGATTCAGCATCTAAAGCACCAAATAGGAAACATTTATCAGTAAACAAAGAAGCATAAACCATGAGCGGTAGATTCCACCAAAAATATAATATATCAATCAGGATGAAGAAACTGAAGCATAACTTAGGGAGCTACAACATAGAATATCATAAGAAAACCCAAATACAATACCACAGGACATGAAACGGTGTTGAAAGGAAAGAAAGGGATCACGCTGAAAACTCAAACAAAGCATGAAAAAACTGCGTTTAAGCAATATGTGATCAATCCCATGTCAGGCCAAATCATTATGCTGGAGAAAATGTGATGAATTTCATTGTTATGATGGAGGTGCCATGTTGGACCTCATTCAATTTTCCAATGAAAACACTTATTTTTGTGGATCCGTGTCATTTTGTATATATAGTAAGTGGCAAGTTGGGTCGTCATTTAGTTAGACATAGCCCCATACAATTCCTATATATGCACGTCCTTCTAACAATTGAATTGAATATAATTATTATTCGAAATAATTAGAGGATATCATAACAAGGTAAACTTTGGTCGTGGCCAGAATTTGGCCATCGCCAGAACATCTCCAGCCACCATCATTGGAATCCTCTTCCCATCAAAAGTTTATATCTTCCCTCAGAATTGTCATATGGTCACCCATTCACTTTGCATCTAAGAAACGGCACAGAATATATCAAAGCCTCCATGGGAATTTTTCATCATCCGATTACAGATGTGAGACTAACATTGGGCGTGGTTTGAATTTTGCATTTATTGCCATCATCCTTCTGGAACTGGCCCTTGGAATCAAGTCACTGGTCACCAGAATTCACTGCTGCCGGCTGGAAACTACTCTTGTTGCTGCTCTAACACCGGCCTTGGGCTTTTAGGTTTGTCAGATTAATTCATTCAACTGTTTCTAGTCAGTAGTGTTGCTGCTTGACCTTTCATCATTTTGGAATAGGGGAAAAATTAGTGGATCATCAGCCCCATTATTACATTCCGTTCTGGATTCCCCATTTGTAGGTCAATTTGGTCAACTTAATTGGACTAATTATCCATCTTGGTCCGAGACTCTTGGTAAGTTTCTTTTGGCTACAAATAATTATAAAAATCTTGAAAAGGAAAGCTAGATGGGAAAGATTCAACAGCCCTATCAAAACAAGTAGCTGTTGATGTTCCTATATGTACTCTAATGAAAGGGAGTATGCAGAACATTCTTTTCCTCTTCAACTTGGATGTTTGACTTCCACAGATCATTATTCCAACTCATTGATTCTGCGTTTGCGGATTAGTCTGCAGACTCATTGATTCCTAGGCCCATATGACCATTTGTTAGTTCTCATTATGCTCTATCGAGTCTTCCATTTCATCATGAAACAAGTTAGTTCGGAAAACACCATCATGTCTTTCCCCCTTATGTGAGTTGTGTAACGAAACCATTTGAGTTAGTCCACTCCATATCTGGAATTCTTATCATGTGTCTGTGTGGTATCTAGTATTTTGTTACTTTCATAGACAACCATACTCATAATGAAAATTTTCATTTATTTCCTACTTTTTATCATAAGGTACTCAATTATGATGTATCAATTAAGTGTTTGTGTACCGACAATGGTCATGACTACTTCTCTATATCTCAATCACGTTGCATTATCTACTAAAGTTCTTGTGCTTACACCACTCGACAAACAGGAGTTACAGAGCATATGAATTATCATTCATTCAATGTTAACCGTTGCCAATGATACAAATATCACGGGTGATTGTGTAAGAGTTTATCAAAACGTACACGACTTTAAACTTGAAAGCAATGATTTGTTATTTATATATTTCTTAAAGGCAATAGTTATCAATATGAACCGATATGGTTTAGAATTTTTGACAAAGGTTGACATTATTAATAGAGGGCAGAGCAAAGGAGTTGCGGGACGTGACCTAGGAGTGGAAAAGCAAGATAGAAGCTTTAACTCAGACATAGAACAGACTAATCCTTCAACACTGACTCAAAAGGTCCATCGAGCAGGCTCGTCCACAATTCAGCAGATGAGCCACCATACCCATGGGAGAGGTGTGGGGCATCCATAATAATCCAATGAATCTCAATTCGGAAGCCTTCTCCATCTTGGAACCACTCAAATTAACCCAAGATATCAAAGATCCCATAAAATCTATGTCCTGAAACCATTCAACCCAGATAGCAACCAAAAGATGCTTGAACGTGTTACATGGAACCAAGATTGCCCTGACCCTCTTTCCCAATCAAGAAACCATCGTGCGCTGATTTTAATTTTATGCTGCAATTGTTGGCAAACAAAATCACTCTAAAACCAAGAGTCAAACAAAGTTGTGGATTGTGAAGAAGAAAGAAGTTTGAGGATGTGTTTCAGAGTCAAATATCAGAAAGTATTTTGTACTTATCAGAACATGGCGTTTTGATAAGCAAGTCCAAAGATTAAAGGGAGTCTGAGCTTTTGGAGTCAGCAGAACCAAGTCAGAAGAACTAGACAACAAAAGTTCAGAATTAACAGCAGTCAGTAGAACTGTATAAGTACCACTCCAATGATTCAGAGGACCAGCAAAACAGGCGTACAACTCCAAATTTGTAACCGACCATGACTCAGGAGTCTGAAGTTTTGTCAGCAGAACTCTGAAGTTGTATCAGAAGATATGCAAGAAGAATTCATCCAAAGTTCAGAGTTCACAAAAAGTGCTAGCAGAAGTTACTGTTAGCAGAACTCGTTTGCAGTATGAGTCAGAAGACGCTGCCATCAGTAGATCAAGCACTCCAAAGATTAAAACCAGTCAACTCCGAAGAATGAAAATTGTTGTCAGAAATTCCGCAAATGTGTAACACAACTTTTCATTTAAAGCAAACGAGAAGACAAAGTTATCAACAATTTGTTGTGAAGTTCACAGGTGCTATTTTAAAAGCAAACAACAAGATCAATGGCTGAGTTTAAAAAAGGATCCTATATGTTGGTTAATTAAATCCTAAGCAAAATAAAGAGAGGAAGACGATGCAGAGTCAAAGTGTGTGGCTGAATGCTAGGTCTCTTTATTTCAGAAGCGAGAATTTGTGCTAAATATTTTGTTCAGGTTACTTGAGTGGAACTGAACAAATCACCACATTATTAGCATATAACAATAAAAAAAATCTACAAAAAAACAAAAATGACAGAAAAGACAGCATGAATATATTTTCAAAAATGACATTCAAAATCACTACAAAATAAATGTACTGTAGCAGCCACAAAGTCTAAATCGGCCAGTTAAGCAGCCAATGACAATAATATTGCACGGAACAACTTACTCTTTGCTCAATGAATGTCTAGGGATGATGATTATTGGAGTATCCAATGACAGGTCCAATTTCAGCGCAGATGCTCCATCAATCTCATATTTCTGAATCCACCACTCAAAATCCCCAACTTTATCAACAAGTTTAATTGCTTCTTCAGTATGGGGAGTGGCAAGTTCCATGAAGTATGCCATTATCTGAAGAAAGGTGCATATTCATTTGCAATTCAAAATTAAAAAAAGGGCACAAATTTCTGCAAGAAACCATATACGCAGCAGCATAAAAAGACAACTTAGAGCAGCAACGAGCCAGGAGCAATCATCCAGCTTAAACATGTAAACAAGCAATATACCAATGCTAGGGCTATTCTCGCTAAAAAACAAAGTGAGCCAGATTTACCTCCAGAATAAACCTATAAAGGAACACAATACGAACAGCAGAAAGCCGACCACTCAAGCTATAATCATATCCTTCATAGTCATCATCGTCAACACTGTATGAATTGAATTTGAACTGTGTAGAAAATAGTGGGACTTAACACTACAGGTGAAAAATAAAATTGTAAACAATACTATAGCTGCTTTCCAATTCCACAAACATACTTTGATAAGGGATTCAACTCCTGGGTTGCGGATATCAAATAACCAACCCCAACAATGATCTGTTCCAAGAGAGAGATCAGATAGCCTGAAATTTCCTAGTGTGCCTTCAATGGAAAGAGAACTTGGATGAACCTTCGTCCAAAAAATATATATATATATATAACATCAGACAATAGATCAAAAAAGGATAACATGAAACAAAAAGTAACCAGAACAAATCTAAATATAACTTAATAAATGCTTTAAAAATTCAAAAAAAAAACAAGCAAAAAATTAATGATTAAAAATCAAAACTTGAATAACTGCAAATACAAAATCCCCACAATATTAAGAAAGTACCCTACAAGAAGCAAAAGCACTACCATAATACTGAGTTGGAATGACTTGTTAATAATTATAATTAGTTGTATTAATTACCTGAATATTTGTATATATATTTAAGTTACCCGATTAGAGTTCTTACTTAAATTAGATCTTCCCAATGCTGTATATATAAGATTCTATTTTCTTAGTAAAATATGAGAAAGAACTTTTGTTCTTACATTCATTTCTTCTTTACATTTGCCCTAACCCGTATGAGAACTGCTGGCTGCCACCTCCATGCAAAAGCCTTCATTCTACTCTCCTTTTGTGTAACGGACATTCTCTCTCCCCTTCTCAATTCTATGTCAACTAGAACCTTAACCGTCAGCCACAAACCATTGCCATCGCCATTGTCACATGCACTATCCCAAAGTGTCGCGCGCTTAAATCGCAACCACAAGAGCCTTGATTCGTGATCAAGGATAGCAGCACCCTTGTGAACCATCATCACTGTCATACCACCACAAGGATTGGCCATCAACACTGTCGGCACGCCACCACAAGTCGACAGCCTTTGTCCAAATCCACAACCTTGCTCAATCAATACTTCTATCCAAGTCGACAGCCTCGATTGCTCGATCCATTTGAATCCTTATCGCAACTAAGTTGTCACTGCTGCAGAACAGCTATCGCAGGTAATCACCAATCGCCAAAATAGTCTATGATCGCAACTTGTCACCAATCATTGCAACAACTTCATATTTTGCGACCTTTGTGCATGTTGTTTATTGGGGTGTGATGCAAATTATCAAGTCGTATATGGAGTTCCTTTACTCAAACATTTCACCTTCATAAATTTGAAAATAGTGACAAGGTTCGGATGGCTAAACCAAGAAAAGTTCTCAATCTTCTGCTTCTTATATGATACAAAGCAAAATACTTGATATACTGAATACAATGTATGAGTACAAATTTATAGACAAGAAAAAAACCTTTTATGGAAATATATAATTAGGATATCAAACAATCAATCCCAATTATATCATATCCCTAATTTTCATAAATTACTAATTATAGAATTTTATAATCCGACTAATGAAATATTGCAATCTCACTAATTACGGTAATCTAATAATTCTCTCCCTCAAGTTGGAGCATATATATTAATCAAGCCCAACTCGTTACAAAGATAAGTCACTCGAACCCTGTTTAGAGCTTTGGTGAATATATCACCTATTTATTCTCTAGTCTACACATATCCTGTGGAAATTAATCTAAGTTGAATTTTCTCGCAGACGAAATGACAATCATTTTCAATATGCTTAGTTCTCTCATAAAACACGAAATTTTAGGCAATATGAAGTACAGCCTGCTTATCACACCACAACTTTGCTTGTACAGAAATTTTAAGACCAATTTCATTTAGGACATGAAAGATTTACATTATCTCTCACACAGACTGTGCCATAGCCCTATATTCTGACTCGGCACTAGATCATGATACAATATTTTGTTTCTTGCTCTTCCATGAGATCAAATTTTCTCCAACAAAAACACAATAACCTGTAATAGATCTTCTATCCACTGGACAACTTGCCCAATCTACATCTGAAAAACATTCAATCTATGTGTGTCTATGATTTGTGTACAAGAGACCATGCTCAGGTGCTCCTCTTAAGTAACACAGAATTTACTCCAATGTCACTCAATGATCAATTGTTGGAGATGACTTGAATTTGACAAACAACACACACTGAATAGGCAATATCTGGACGAGTGAAAGTAAGATAATTTAACTTCCCAACAAACCTTCAATATCTTTTAAGTTTGTCAAATAGTGTCCTCTCTCTTGTGAGATGCTTATTTGGAGTCATTAGAGCACTATAAGGTTTCACTCCCAATTTTTCTGTCTCAGTTAAAAAATCCAGGACATTTCCTCTGAGAGAGAAAGATACCACGTTTACTCCTTGTAACCTCAACACCTAAGAAATATTTAAGCCATCTCAAGAGATGAAATACCCAAAATATCACTGCCGATGATAACAATATCATCCACATATACCACTAAAAGGATGAGACCAATGGTTGAGTACTAGAACAATGAATGGTCTCATCCTCTTTGAAGACGAGGATATCCACGAAAAACACACTTCAAGAAGGTGTTTGTTCTTTCGTTCGGCCACACCATTTTGAGATAGAGTATCGACACAGGAAGTTTTACGAAGCATGCCATGTTGAGTTATAAAATTTTGAAACAATAATTGGATATACTCTTTGGCATTATCACTGCGAAAACGACAAATGGAAACATTAAATTGAGTTTGAATTTTAGCACAGAAAGCACTAAAGATATAAAACAGTTCATAGCTATTTATCATTAAATACAACCAGTGACACAAGAATAATCATCCACAAAGGTAACAAAGTACTTAAATTCAGGTTGAGATATAATAGGATAAGAATTTCAAACATCAAAATGAACTAATTCAAAAAGAACACTAGCACATTTATTGATTCACGGATTGGAACTAAGGTGATGGTATTTGGCATACTGACGTGACTCATAATTTAAAGAAGACACATTACTAAACCGTGGACAAAGCTTCTTAAGCACGGGAAGTGACGGATACCCAACTTACAATGTTCTTTGAAGGGAGATGTAACACCAGAGCAAGCAACAGACGGAGTGAGTGAGGTATCAAGGGCGTAGAGGCCTCCAAATTCATGTCCTTTACCAATAATATTTTTCGTCTTAAGATCTTAAAATAAGCAATGTAAGACTGATGATAATGGTAGTAGAGGGGTTGGCGTAATTGTGCCAGTCCCTCGAACACAAGATGATGTCCCATCAGCTAAGGTAACTGTACATCAAGAGGCATGATACTGCTAATTAAAAACATACTAGAATTACATGTCATATGATGTGTGGCACCAGAATCAATGATCCACTTGGAAGATAAGGAAAAATGACACTTATTTGAATACCTGAATCAGTAATAACAGTAACCGAAGGAGATGAAGACTTTAGTGATTCTTGACACTTGAAAAACTTGGTAAAATCATTTGGAAAGATACAAACTGTCGTTTATGCATCCATAACTCTAAAACCAAGACAAAGTGCATTTACGTTACAGCACACTTAGCATAATCGATCGCTAACAAAAACAGAGAGCAATCGCAAAGGCAACATCACAAAGACAACTAAGGCAGCGTCCGGCCAAGAATATAGCAATCAACATAATATTAATAATGGAATCGAAGAGACTGCAGTTGAAGCTGAGACAACACAAAGCAGCGATGTAAGTCGTCGGGGACATCGATGATGGTGGAACTAAAAGTCGTAGACAACTAGTGTCGAAAGCATCGATGATAGACAAACTGACAAAGTCGAATTCCTAGGTGGACAAAATCGAAGTCGCATAGGGATTTCAAAGAACATAGGGATGAAGGCATCGATGTTGAAACTCGAAGTTGTTGTCAGGTAGAAACGGAGTCGTCGATGTCGGGCGGAGACAAAGGTGACGATGGTGGATTAAATAGAAGTCGGACAAAGACGAAGGCAGAGGTGTCATCAGACAGGGCCATCGTTGATGATATCAAAGAACTTCAATGTTGTCGATCATGGGCGAACAGAAAGGTCTGTGTTGGCCTCGAGCATGGACGGTCAAGATGCAGGGATGTCGACATCGAACCTCTGTTCTTCGACGAGGACGAAGATATCGATCCTTGTGGGCAACGATAACGTCAACGTTGGCAAAGTTGCAAATCGTCGATTGTATGAATATAAATTTGTATACACGAAAGAAACCCATCTATGGAAACATATAATTAAGATATCAAACAATCAATCTCAATTATACCATATCCCTAATTTTCATAAATTACTACTTACAAAATATTGCAATCTCACTAATGAAATATTGCAATCTCATTAATTATGGTAATCTAATAACGTTATATGACTCGGAGGAGATTCTAAATTGAATTTACTTTCCCCTACCGAAAATACTTACGCTATTGATTCTGGAGTCATTGGCCATATAATTAATAATTTCTCTCTAATTATATCTCTCAGGTTTTCACCGGTTACGTTTGTTCAAGTTGCTAATGGACTCCTATGTCAATGTCTCACTCATTACTTTTCCAGGTCTTCAGCCTTACTTGCTCCTCACCAATCTAATAATCTTCTCCCTATTAATCAAATTATCAAACATCTCCATTGTCTTATAACTTTTTATTCTACTCATTACATGTTTAATAACAATCTCACGAAGATGAAGATTGGCGATAAGAGAGAGAGAGTGTGTGTGTGTGAAGGAAGCAAAAGCACTGAAATATGAGCCTTGTAAAGTAAACCAAGGAATGAAACAATTGCCCAATAAAAATACTTTTATGCATTATTATTTAGGGCATTTCTCATTTACCTATTAAAATATTTATTTCCTTAATCATTTTTCAATATCCATATTTCTAGTTTAAATTATAAAAAATGCATTTATGCTAAAAATAAGTGTGTTTCTTTTAAAATCAATGTCAATGAAAGTCCAATTTCTTTTTCTTGTGTTCACACTGATGTTTACGATCCATTTTTAATTCATATTTCAAGACATGAATTTTTTCTTATTATTGTATAAGTTTAATATATTTGATGAAATAAAAAACTATGTTAATGTCATTTTCAAAAAATTGTCAACTAGTTTCGTACCCCAACTCAGGTGTTTCATTCTAACAAAGGTCATGAGTTTATGAACCAATCTATAGCTAATTTTTTTTAAACAACATGAAAACTTCCATCAGACAACATGTGTCCGCATATCACATTATAATAGCATAGCATAATGTAAAATCAATATCTCCTTGAGGTGGCTCAGTCTTTCATGCTTTACTATGAAAATTCCTATATGTTTTTGGGTTTATGCCACGACAATTGCTTATCTTATTAATTGAGTGGCCTATCATGTCATTGACGATCAAACCCTTTTAAGGATGTTATCACGCTTTCACCATATCCCATGAACTCTTAACATATATCCGGAGATTTTTAGTTGTGTTATGACTCCATATGATAGCTGGATAAGTGAGAATGAGAACTCATCAGCTCATAACTTTCGATGCACCTAATCCTTTGATAGTTAAATCAAGTGAGAATGAGAGCCCAGCTCATAGGATTGAAAAATACCAAACAAAACAGTACTCTCGACTTTAATCCTCCTCTTGACGATGCTACCATTCCATGAAACGAATCTTCTGGAATTAACCAAACTACATAAATTCCCACCGAGGTACTCATCTCTTCACCACCTACGGTTTCCAATTCAAACAGTATCAATGACTCTAACCCTATAGATTTAAACAATCCTATGACCCAAAGATATCCTCTTCGTGACCGTAAAGAGCCTCATAAATTGATGTTTTAAAATCATCTTCTAATATTGTTTATCCTATTTCAAACTTTCTCCCTTATCAATGTCTGTCTAAATCTCACCTTGTTTTTGCTCTTTAATCTTCTTCTGTGTCTATTTTGAATCATTTTCAAGAAACTCTTAAAGATCCCAAATGAAAGTATGCAACGGTAGAGAAAATGAAAATCCTTCAAAAAATTTCACCTGGAAAATGATCGAGCTATCTTTGAATAAAAGACATTGGGATGTAAATGAATATTTAAAATAAAACACAAGTCAAATGGGACAATTGAGAGATAATGCTAAATTAGTTGCCAAAGGATATACTTATACATAAATCCATCAAATTATCACGAACGAAAGCATTTTTCACATTAAAATGTCGTAATGACCAATTATTGGAAGAGATGTATATGAATCCTACACCGGGTTTTACACCAAACAAAGCAAAGTAATGCAAGTTGAAAAAGACAATATATAGTTTAACACAAACAGCAAAATCTTAGTTTGGTCAAATGAGTTGATTGAATGAGTTGCTCAATGCAGGCATATGATTTCAGGCAGGCTTTGACTGATCACATTCTGTTTTATAAAAGTAATGGTAAAGATATTACTTGGCTTATTGTTTATATTAATGACATTATTGTTACCGATAACAAAATAATTGAAATAGAAAAACTTCAATGAAAGAGTTTGAAATGAAAGGCTTCGAGACTCTAAAATACTTCCATAACATTGAAGTATCCTGATCCAAGCAATGAATTTTTCTAGACCACCTAGCTGAAACTAGTAACTCAGCTTGCAAACCTCTAGATACTCCTATTGAGGTAAACCATGGACTAACCATCCATCCCGATCAGTTTTCAATGAACAAAGCGTACGAAATTGATTTGAAATTGATCAGTTACCTGATCAGTTTGAAATTAATTTGATTCACATAACACCTGACATTCACATACGGTTAATGTTATCATGGTTCGAAAAAACGGGCTAAGGCGCCACCTCGCCTGCCTCGGTGTCAAAGCGTCCGAAGGTGCCGCCCCAAATGTCATACTAGCCTCTGCCCACCTCATACAAGTGAGGCAGCCAGAGACGGTCCATTTAAGCGCCTCATCCATGGTAATTCGCTAACCTAACGTTACGCCATCCTATATCGCCTCACCTCACGCCTCGCATCAAAGAGTCGAAGCAGTAGCGTCTACATCGTCGTCGTTGTTCACTCATCGTAACAGTATCGTCGTCCCACCTGCGGCCCCGTCCAGCATCGTCATCCCGTCCAACGTCATCGATTTGAGGAGCGCCATCGCACCGTCCAACATCATTGATCTGAAGAGTGTACTGAGGTGCCCGCCTCAGCGTATGGCATCAAATATGTACCATACCGCATTCCATAATTTTGACATGATGGGCACCATATCCGACACACGTTTAGCATCCATATTTCACAAGATAGGAACCGAGACAGAGAGCACAACTAAGGCAGGGTCAAAGTCGAATAAAACAACCAACAGTAGCAATGTCCAAGTGTGAGCCGTCGAGGATTTCAATGATGGTGGAACTCGAAGTCGTAGGCGACTAAGCCTTTAATGGTGGACAAAGTCGAAGTCGTACGTGGATGAAGTCGAAGTATTGCAAGTACAAAGGCTTCGATGTTGAAACTTAAAGCCATTGTCGGGTATAAACGGGGTTGTCGATGTCGAACGGAGTCGAAAGTGACGATGGTGGATGAAAGCGACGAAGTCATAGGCGACGATGGTAGACGAAGTTGAAGTCGGGTAAAGACGAAGGTGTCGAAGCTAGCAGAGGTACTGTTAGACAGGGTCATCGTCGACGATGTCAAAGAAAACGAAGACGTCGAGCACGGGCGTCATTGTCGTTTGGCAGAGTCATCGAGGTTTGCGTTGGACAAAGATGCTGCATTCGAAGTCGACTTCAAGCAGGGACATTGTGGTAAAGGCACAAGGACGTCTTCGAAGAACAGAGGCTTGACGATTAGGACAAAGATGTCATAGAAAGAACATGAACCTAGCTTTGATATCATGATACAAAACAAATATCTTTGACTATATTAAATACAATGTATGATTACATATTTATAAAAAAGAAAAAACCATCTATGAAATATATAATTAGGATATCAATCATAATCATCTTAATTATATCATATCCCTAATTCCCACAAATTACTAATTAAAAAATATTAGAATCCCACTAAATCTCGCTAATTATTCTATTACAATCTAACAACATAAACCATATTCTCCAATCAAAGGTAAAACATTTTCTTAGCATGGATAGCTAGACATCATAGGAGACACTGACTTCGATTTTGTCGGATCTAAATTGAACAAAAAGTCAATTTCCACATGTGTCATTTCTAGGTGAAAATTTGGAGTTTGACATATGTTTCCTTGTCTAATGCAAAAATTTAATATCGGGCTATTCATCATTCTATTACAAAGTTCATGTGGCTTTTTTTTACCTTTATTATGATCCTCAAATGACGATGCTTTTACCATCAAAATAACTAATAACCTAATAAAAATATGATCGAACCAAACATGTTAAACCCAAGAAAAATTACATCAAAAACAATCTAAATTCTGAAGTAATAAAAGTTTCCTATATCAAAAGAGCATGTCATGATATGATACTTATGCAAATTCTAGTGTTTCTCTTCACATCTTTATTCAAGTTGAATATATGTGATATATATATGTACCAACTTGAGGGAAAAATTGGAATAGTTGTCGATAATTGCAATTAACGGTATTAATTACCTAAATATTTGTGTATATATTTAAGTTACCTAATTAGAATTTTTTAACTAAATTAGGTATTTCCAATGATATATATATATATATATATATATATATATATATATATATCTGATTGTATTCTCCTAGTAAATATATAAGAAAAAAAACTTTTGCTCCTACATTTTCTCTTCTCTACTTACTACTTCAACTACATTTAGCAATTAAATTAACCTATTTCCATGGGAACTATGTTGACCACAATCAGACATCCAGAATCCCAAAATTATCACACTAACAAACCCAAAATACATTAAAATATCTGCGAAACTGCCCAAAAATAAAACTAAATCATTCACTCATTGAATATACCCGATAAATAATTTTTTGGATTTTAGCTGCCCAAAAGCAAATTAAATCATCCACCCATTGAAATCCTCAAATCCGTGAAGAAAAAAAATACAAAGGGAAAAAGAAACATTAATGCTAATGCACCCCTAATGAGAATATAAGTAGTAACAAAACACAGGAATGTAATTGCTTCATGAAATTATCATAGATATAACTTCTTACATTGGCATCTGCACACAATTGCAGGTGCCCAAATTATTTTATCAGCAAGGCACAAACGTTTTGGTAGGGCAATAAATAGAACATAAAATAACACTAGTCTAAAAGCAGCAAAAAAAATAATCCCATACCTTAAGATCCAAAAGAAAACTTTCTTGCACAAACATAGCAAGCCGAGAACCATCTTCCTTATTGAGAGAAACAGTGACACTGTCAACATTCATGCTTAGAAGAAATACTACACGGGCTTTACCAAAACCCAATAACCCTTTAACAAAAGCAAGTCCAGTTTCTTCAGTCTTTTCATTGCAAAGTGAAGATTGATCATCTAAGCTTTCTGTCATATTTGTGCCACTTAATTTGGAGTTCATGGAGCTTATATCTAAGCCAAAACCGATTAAAGCAACAACAGTCGGACGGTTGCAAAACAATTCCAGCTTGGACATGCGAATACTCATCTAAAAGGTTTCAACAAGGACAATCAGCTAAACAATTAAAGGAATATGGGACCATGGGTCCAAAATTATATAAAAGATTATATTTCAATTCAATTGACATTAGAAATTATAGACCTGCGACTGCTACGTTGGGGAAAAAATGACTTTAAACTCAACAATGTTGTCAAATTAACATACTGCCCCATTGGCCCCTGTGAGGGCGGTCCACTGGTCCGCAGCCCCCACTTTAAGTGGGTGATCCTGCGTTCAATCCATAGGAACCCAGCAGAGGGAGTGTGGTGTATGGCGATGTGAGGGGTTTAGGTAGGAGGAGTTGGGGGGTTGGGTTTTAAGAAAAAAAACTGCCACGTTTGTTACTGGTATTTGTCCTAAAATCATTTATTTCAGGAAGATCAGCCGTTCTCAACATAATTTAACCCCATGATCACTTATTAATACGATGAATGAAATTCACAACCTAACTTGGCAGGAAACAACAATGAAATTAGTTTTTTAAGGTTGAGAAAAAATTAACAATTTTATTTAAGGCATTTAACACAAGTGAAAACTAGAGGAACGAATCACAAAGCGCATGTTTTCATACCTCTGTATCTATACCAACATAATCAGGTGAACCGGGGTTCTTTGTTGAGAAAATAACTGACACAAAATCAGACTTATCAATGTCCTGTGCCTCATAAAATATATCACCACAAATGCCTTTGCCTTTAGTCATATCAGTTTCAAGGGGAAAAACATCAGCACAACCAACACCAGCAGACTCCATATCATTCACTGCCCTCATGCACTGAGCCATATCTACAAGCAGTGACGGCAAGCCAGGATCAGTTAGAGATGCAAAATCTTGCAAAGCATCCTTGAAGATATCATCCTCTTCTGGAACTACCGCAGATGCTTCCATATCCTGAGCATCAAGCATATGAGAGGAAATATTTAAGGAAGTATTCTTTTGCACAGAATATGCCAAGTACTGTGGATTTGAAGATAGAGAGCCTTGAAGTTCATCAATAATGTCTAAAGAGTGAAGCTTCATTTTAACAGTGAGATCACTTTCCAAACAAACAATATGCACCTGTAAAACAAACAACCATGTTTAGCACTAAAAGGTATGCATATATGGAACAAATCACCAGAAACTAGAATATCATGCACGCCCAGAATTACAAAATATATATTCCAGAAATTGACACACTCCTTTTTCACTACTAAAACTAACGCCATATAAATTAATTTATCGCCAGACAGTGAATAACAATAAATACAAAAAATGAAAAACAACCATTCATTCATTTCCCTTCCAAGTTGCACGACCAAACAAAAAGAACCAATGCTCCATCACTTATCAGAGCTCAGAGAACGGTCCATTAAAACTTAGACATAGTACAAAAATGTAAAACTTCTACAAATAATGACAACCTCTGACCCTTCATTTATAGGACAAGTTGTTCCAATTACCATCACTGCAAGTGAGACTTGGTTTTGGCAGGAGGGGACTTTCATTTAAAAAAACATTTCCAGGGCAATGTGCTTGGAGCTGTAACAGAGTCGGCAATGAAAATGGGCTTCAGGATGGTGACCATGGATCTGTGGATTGTGCTCTTACAAAAGGGAAAAAGTTGGGCAGCAAATGATGCAGTGACTCAAGACGGTTTCAATCGAGATGCTATTGCTACAAGTACAAATGCCTCAGACCTTGCAGTAGATTCCAGCAGCAATGTGCTGGGGAATTTTAAAGAAGTAAAGTGATCATTTATTTAGAAACCGCATCTGATTAAAGGGACTGGGTGCTGTAGGCCATGAAAGAAGACATCCTATTTTGGGCCAGAATGAGGCCTGGATTGTACTTTTAGATTTATTTTATGTGGGAGCGTTGAACATCCCTCTTGTTTAAGTTTTAATGCGAGCTCTGGCTTGTGGAAAAGTTTTCTGATATCAAGACAAGGAGACTCCATGGTTCATCTCATTGTGCTGCTGTTAATAAATTAACCCTTTCTCAATACAAGAACTAGAAGACAAAAATGACCGAGAAATGCGAGTATTACACAAATGTTAGGTAAATTTTTCCAAGTAAATTCAAAGCTGCAATGATCTGGAGGGGCAGTGAATGATATTAATGAATTTAAATCAAAGCACCCAGTACGAAGCTAGTTAAAAATCAGACGAGAAGTTACCGAGATTAACTTCCCAAGCATTAGTTTGTACTAACCATTTCCAAGTTTATAAGTTGCTCTAACATCTTTTCTTTAAGATAAAAGGCCAAAAAAAAAATTGCAATCATTGCTTTGCCTTCAACAAACATTTAATAAATTTACAATTCAGAACACAAAGTGGAGAAAGTAGCGAATTAAACTCCTACAATACATTTAGGGCATCTCAAAGTCAGCTTCCAATTAAAACACAAAAGATTTTATTTAAATAAATTTACAAAAAAGTGGTAGTAATACTGTTACTTTATGTTATCTGTAGTCACTTTTCTACTCATTACAAGAAAGGAAGAACACGAGAAGATTTGTCATTGGATATGATGATGAGAATGGAAATTGGAAGCAGCACCAGGGCCTTGTAAGTATAACGAAGAAAATGCTATTCACAATTACCCAAGGCCAGAAATTATTTTTATTACTAACAAGAAAAACATATTACACAAACCTTCGCCCCACCAGCAACAACTTCAACTATTAGTGTCTCTTCATGCTTTTCTTGCAATTCATCTATGACCTGCCAATTTAGATGAACCACAATGATATGCAACCAAATCAAATTCAAATAATTGATATAAAAACAGCCAAACCATTTACGGCAAATTGGAGCAGAAAGAACTTTCTCATGGAATGAATGCATGATATGGTAATCCACATTGACATCAGACCTTTCCATAAATTAGTAACTTTGTTTCCACCACTGCTCCATTAATAACAACGTCAGCTGTTTTTAACTGTCTGGCCTCAGGTTCATCAAACTCAGGGCAAACATCAGGTGATTCTCCTAGTACATCTACTGACGGAGGTGCCTTCAAGGAAATCAAATTTAAAAAAAAAAACATAAACAAAAATGAGTATGACTATAATGAGAAACAAAACATCCAGGCGCCCAGGTGGGGCAGCAGAGCAAGGCAATAAAAAGGAGAAGTGGTAGTGTAAGAAATACAGAAGCTCGATATAAGGCCTTTGTCAGCCCTTTCAACCATCTAGCCTCCTCATCTTCATTCGGGAACTCTACAACCAACGTAGTAGAAGATTCCAGAGCCTGGGAAAATCAAAGATATTACTTGCACAAACCAAAAGAAATAAGAACAGCTCCACAAAATATTCAGATAGAAAGCAAGAGGCATGGCCTTTTCATAGTTGCTTGAAGCAAAAAGATATTCAGATAGAAAGCATAACAAAAAAAACCAATAAAACAACCCATCATACAGTCCGAAAATAGTAAGAGAACACATTTTCCGCTTTCAGTCAGCTGCATTTGGTTCTTGAAGGTAATCCTGTTGTTTACCTTAAGGTCGTTAGGTTGCTACCAACAGCAGAACACACTGCAACTTTTTTCATCAAAATGTTACTAACGTAGTGAAACCACTTAATTTTTGTCAAGTTTGAATGTAAACACTGGCACAAATTATTCGATATTAAAACAGTTTTGTTGACCATTGGCTTTCTTTGCTTGGGAGGTGGTTAGAGGCCAGATTCTTACTTTTGACAAACTTCAGATGAGGGGGGACCCAGTGCTTAGTAGATGCCCATCGTGCAAGCAAATGGGGGAACAGATGGACCATCTTCTCCTACATTGTAGCTCGACAAATCACCTTTGGAGCATTGCACATGCATGGCTGGGTGTTGCCTGGGTACAACAGGTAAGAATGAGTCTTGAACTGGTGGCTGGGCAAGGGATGAAGGTAATAGGACAGGCCAAAGACCTCATTACCGTGATTCTGACAGCAGACCATTGGGTCACTTTGAAGGAGTGCAATTGTCGGGTTTTGGAGGAAATTAAGAGCAGGATTAAGCAAGTGAAAGGAGAGTTTTCGTATTTGATTTTAGATGTAACCTACTGCTGTAACCTACCCTCATATGATGGGACTTAATTCTCCAACCCTTTAATCTACTTCCATATTTTTGTCACCATCTTAGTGTTTCTAAATAAATTTATTTGATCACCATTTAAAAAATATATATATATTTTATTGAGTACAACCATGGATCATCCTCCAAGAGGGCAAAAAAACAAAAACCACTGTAGACTTGCACAGCACTCAAATCAAGATGAAGATCCATGAAACTCAACAGTATATTACTTCCAAAAAGTTTAAGAGTATGATAAAAAAAGACTACCAAAGAATTTCTCTGGCGGGGATTTGGATACCTTGTTTTCTTATACTTCGTGATTTACTGCCTTCATGTTGGCAAATCACATTTCATTTTTCTGATTAAAAAAAAAAACTTCCAAAGAACTTCAATTGATCCATTTTAGCATTCTATTTTAGGGTGGCGATGCATGCGTTTGCCTTAATATTTGCATTACATTATGTGTTTCATAGGTGGTTTGAAGAATCAATGTTCTGAAACGCATTAATAAATTTTGTTAGATAAACCATATAATGCGAATTAATAAACATTAAACATTAAAATATTATAAAATCACAAATTTAGCATACTATTGCAAGTTTATAATTCAAAAAACATAATTACAATATTTCACCAATTTTTAAAAACAGAAATAAAAATATTGAAATTTATTCTTTTCTTTCTACTCCTAACAATTTTATTGTTTTAATTAATAATCACACAACTCGCATACTTGGCGCAAGTCTTTGTTGTCGAAGATGGTTCATCAATGCAAATCAGAAGTCATCACTGTCACCATAATTCAATGCAAGTCCATTCACGTGCCAAAGCCACAGATCAGCACTAGTCGAGGTCACAGATCAGCAATGGTCGCACTCACTCAGACCGATGCTGATTGCCAATTTCATGTCGATTTTACTTCAGTTCTCTTCTTTAAAATTGTTGAACGGCACTACTCATCTGAATACATGAAGAAAAGGACTGGTCAGTCCTAGACCAGACTGGTCAATAAAAGTCAGGTCCTTGACCGATACATGTGTTAACCGGGCTGAGCTGGGATGCTCTTTTAACCCAAAGACGAGACTTTTCAGGACAAATATCTGAGCTAGTTCAGGCCCAAGCCAATCTTGGACCTTTATATTTCATTAACATAGTATTAAGAATTATAATATTTTATATAATATATCTATAGTATTATACAAAAACAACTAAATAGTAAAAAAAAATAAAGTCATCAAAAATAGCAAATATTGACCAGAATAACCAATACAACCGGTCCTAAGACTGGTCCCAAATAGTCTCACTCCCAGTCCTGGACCAATCCCAAGATGGAGGACGCCAACCCAGACTTTTATAACCACACCCCAACCATTGAAAAACTATCAAGTTGAGCTTTGATTGGTCAAATCTTTAATCAGGATTGTCCTAGAAACCAATTTCGTACTCATGTCCCCCTCCATCATCTAAAGGTCTAAAACTTTCAGCACGAAGACATGTCCTCATCCTGGAAAGGAGGCCAACTCTACTTGCTTTCACTTCCTCTCTAGTTCTTCTCCCTCCACAAGTTATTGGCTTCCTATCCAAGTGGACAATGCTCCAACCAAAAACCTTTTTTTTTTTTTGAAATGGCCAAAGCACTCCCTATTCCAAGTTTGCAAATAAGACCTAAGCAACCACAGCTTTTGAGATAGCACAACGCTCGCCCGCCACCTTAGTCCATCATCCCCACACTAGCTCCTCAAAGCTTGCACGCAACATCCACAGGTTCTAAAACAGAATAGAGTAGGAACATAACATACCTCATCCAACACAAGGCACAAATGGCAGTTTTAGACATTCCTGGCACCGCTCTAGACTCCATGCAGTACAAAACCTGCCCTAAAGCTAAAGCTTCACAAAACATTCAAACTAAATGCAAGCACTGAATTCCCAGACACCCTAACTCGTGAACTTTTAACTCACTGGTGTGCAAAACAATATTAAACACAACTGCTAATAGTTACTTAGAGCCCCACCTTTGTCAAACCTACCAAAAATCAGCCCACGATTCAATCTAAATAGGACCTTACTAAGACCCATTCACTCCAGCCCCTAAAAGACACACCCACCAACTCGTGGCAACATTATTCAAAATTTTACATATTCATAAAAACAAATCCTACAACTCACATATACTAAATCTTCCGCACAATTTTAGACATTTCTAACCAAAATGGAAAAATCATTTGAACTTTTTTTAAACTGAAGGACCACGATCAAGCCCAAATTGAGATGAGTCAAACCAAGCCTCGTCATTGGTTTCCACTTGCTCAAATAGGCTTTGGTTCAAGTCCCATAACAGGGAAGTCTGCATACTCCACTGAGATCGATCAGTACAACCCAAGTCAAAAACAGGAATTAGAAAATTATGATGTTTAATGAAAGAAGATCCTAAATCACAGTGTCAAGACATCTCATACTAAAAGTGAAGCCTCAACCATAAATATCAGCCAAAAATCACAACATACACTTATTAGACCAGTTCATAATTGATTGATTTCCAAACTATGCAAAAGAATGAAATAATAATAATGTAGGATCAAGTAATTGTCAAAAAGGCGAAAAACAACTCATGCTTTTCTGTGTTTGTTTGTGAGCTATAGATAATTGGGGGTTAAAAACCATCATGTCCAAAAAAACAATCTCATGCAAAATCAGCAAGGAAACCAACCTTTTGAATGTCCATTCCTCGGGAACCAAGAGCAACACAATACAGTGCACCACCAATATTGGTTGGAGGAACCACAAACACTTGTTTTCCAAACATGCTGCAGTGAATTTTATTTCAATTTTTTAGAATGACAAAAACCTTAACAATTCAGAAATAAGTTGTTCATATTAGAGTAAGAACTAAAAAATTGGGTAAGTAACCACACGCACACGCTCAGAGAGACAGAGAGAGAATACCTTGAGCATCGCTGATATTTCTGTGATTTTTCAGATTCCAACACATACAGATATGATCCAGAGAGCACAAGAAAACAAGGATGCCATGCAGCCATAGAATTTCCAATCCCCTGAACTCATAATACAAAACATAAGAATTAAGATGCTTCAAATCCATGGATAATAGTGATAAAAGAAAAACTCTCTTTACTATGGAAACTATACCCTCCAGACAAGTATTCTTGCTTCACTAGCTAGATCTGCAGGACTCCATGGAGCAAGCACAGATTGGGAGGTTTCCTGACTGGACTGAAGTCTGTCCTCCATCGTGCCATATAATATGCTTAACAATTCCATCATTCTGCAATACCTTGCCGGTGAAAAGTGAATGGCCAGATAGGGCACTTGAACAGAAACACGTGTTGATGGATAACTTGGATGAGGTACCTTGATCTTTGTTAAATAGACAGTAGCAACACTAAGTATCAACAGTAACAAAAATAGGCAGATCATACATTGTAGATCCATCAGATTCAGCCTAAAACTTTAGCAGTGCAAGAAAAGGAAAGGAGAATATACCTGATCAACAATAACGGCCATTCCACACTTATCGATGAGAGAATAGAACTTATCAGAATTTCCAAGTATTGGAGATGTAGCAAGTGGATTGTCATAACTTCCACTGGCCAAACTGCAGTTTTGACCATTAGAAGAACAATCGGTGAAGAAGGCTGCAATATCTCTCCCATAAATATAAAAACGTGAATATAGACCCTGCCTGTGTTCATCAAATTGACTTTCCTGCAATAATAATGCAAAATCTTCAGAAATGTCACATCTAAAAGCAAGAAGACCAAACAGAGAGAGAGAGAGAGAGAGAGAGATACCTTGGTGTGCAACGTAAAATGGCCAAAATCCAAAAGAAAATGACTCTCACACTTTAAAGACCCAAATGATCTCATAGGAACTCGAACTTTTGGTGCATCAAAATCAATATCAAGAGCAAATCTGTCATTGTCAGGGGAAAAAATTACTAACGAAAGAATATACAATTTCAATTAAAGAAACTGCTGGAGATATAAATATACTATTATATTCATTATGTTAATGTTAGAGGGCTTCGCCAATTTGTAGAAGAACCACAACAGGCGAAACTACAAGGTCTTTAAGAATGTTGCATACAGTGAAGGAATAGTTACGAGCCTTGTTGGCTAATCCAGTGTTTTGTAACATCCCTTGTAATGGCAACTGTTACAAATTTTTGAACGTTTATTGGATGTAAGTTTTTTCACTTTCTGGGTGGCTTTTAAAAAACACTACTTACTATCAAAGAAAAGAGGGCTTGGCCAATTAGGCTAAATATTATTTGGAGAGTGGAGCAAGTAACTTAATACCTAAAAAAATGTACTCGCTTGAAGGACTGTAAGTAAACCCAAACAACCCGACTACCAACCTGAGTCATCCCCCTTTTTGTGAAAACCAGCAAACCTGGCATTTTGACTCAATAAACCCGAATCACCTCAAAAAATAGGGACAAAATCGAATAAAGAGGACACCCAAACCGATTTAAACCAATTGGTATCTTACTGTATTTATTTTATTCTCACATAAATTATCAATGTGCAATTTTCTTAAGTATTTATATTATAGGAGATAATGCAATGTTGCTAAACTATCAATTGGAGACTTTGAATTTTATATTTTTCAGCTCTTATATAAGTTTAAGCTTCAGAAACATAACCATTCACATATTTAGTTTCCAATAATATAAAGGCGTGACCTATTCACGGCATAAAGTTTTCATATTTAAACTTTAAGTTAAACTATTATGAACCATTTAGGTTTTTAGGTTTTTAGGTTTTTTACTTAAAAATATATATATAATTTTTGTAAGTTTTTACACTTACACAAATAACCCAAAAATAACCAAACAGATATTAAACCAGACAATACCCAATTAAAACCAATCAGATACTTTGAATTCATGCTTGAGTGATAGAAATTGAAACCCGATCATTTGAGTTCAGGTTTCAGTGCCTATTACTCAAACCTTTCACACCTCGAAATCAGTATTGTATTGGGTCTTTTATTCAGCATAATAGTTTTACTGAGACATGAGATTGCATGAGGAAAATCAATTGCTAGAGCCAGCAAAGATGCCAATCCTTTTTCTTCATCTTTCTCTCCATTCAAAGGTCAGTCACAATATTATTCTTGTCACAAGAATCAGAGAAAGGTTTTGATTTCTCTACTTCGTTTCCCATCACTCCCATTTTGTCAGACATAACATATCCCCAACATTTCACTCCAATTCAATAGATGGAAAGTTCTATCACTTTTTTTATTGGTGCATTACAATATACCCTTAGGAAACTAAGGGTAATCACCCTTTATGGTAATTGTTGTCAAACAATTGGGAAAATTTTTATGGGTGTTGATTTACTCTTATTGGAGTCTGCCCTAGCTTTCTAGTCTCAATTTCCAGTGCTGTTGCTGGACTTTTTTATTAGTGACACCAACACAAAAACAAAAAAAGATGCTGAGGCATGTCACATGTGTGTCTGAAATCCTATGAGATGAAGAATTAAGTCAAGTTACATATTTCTTCTCCCTGTCTATCAGCCATAAAAAGTTCTTTTTGACCTGGTTATTCATCCTTACATAAACCTTTTTAACTAATCCCAGTATTTTCTAAAATTTTCAATAGCCTCCATCAAATCTGCGATTATTCCCAATTCGTCCTTCAAATCAAAATAATTCTAAAATTTTCTTTCAATTTTACTGAAATTTCCAATTTTGATTGTCTATTATTTGCATCTTCTAATACCTTCAAACCACTCATCTCAATATTTACTATGCCTCATGGTTGAGGGAAGAATTATAATTGATCAAGTTCTGTGAAATTCTTTGTGTTTTCAGTTTATTGATATAGGCTTGACAGAGCCACCATTCCTTTGTGGTATGTCTTGTTTGAAGTATATGCGCCATGTATATTCTCTTATCTTTAGACAAAGTAGAAGAGAGAAACATGGGATGGAAAAATCATGCAAAACGTCTCTTCTTGATCAAGAAGAAGAGCTTTGAATTTGTCATGGAACGTGATCGAAAGGACAAGTTCCAAGTCACAAAACTTTTTTTTTTTTTTGATAAGTAAAAAAAACAAAACTACTGCAGTTTTGTGACTAACGGTGGGTTTCAAAGGCGAGGAGGTCAATATGAAGGGGGATTCCTGTAAGTTCGATGCCCTGTGTTCAGAGTGTAGTTCAAAATAGAGCAAGTTGGTTGGTCTTTCATGGGTTTTGAAAATAGGGTGACAAACTTGTCTGCAGATAAAGAGGACTCAAGTGTAGCTCCATGTCCAAAACCAGCTATGAAAGGGACCTAGCCAGGGGTGGGGGAATCGAAGATGTTACCAAGCTCTATATTATGAGCAACATGGGGCTGGGAGTGCAGCAAGGTTGAAGAGGGGCCTTGTTGGAGATTAAATGGGGCTCAAGATAATTTCTTGGAATGTCCGATTCTAAACAGTGTACATAAACTGCAGTGATTGAGCCACTGTTTGGCAGTGAAAGGGGCAATTTGTTTTGCCTTTAAGAAACCAAGGTGTAGAAGTGATTAGAGTCAATAATTGCACTATAATTGTAATTAATGTTTCACATTTGTGTGTGAACTTAATTTAATTTATTACTTTCCTTGTGCAAATATTATTCATGGATTTTTTGAGTTTTTAGTGCAATTTTAAATTAAAATGTAATTTTCGAGAAGTATTATGATTATTTGGAATTACAATGATGATTACACATTTTAACTAATTTGATGCATCTTGCAAATGTTTTTCTCAATTCCAAATTTTCCACTTTTTAATTATTTTTATAGAATTAATATTGATTTTGGTGAATCTATATTATTAATTTAATTATTTAATTTTTAATATTAATTCTTGTGGGGCTAACAAGATCGAAATTGGGTAGGAGAGCTTTTCGATATATATATATATATATATATATATATATATATATATATATATATATGCTACAGCATATGAAGAAGAAAAAGAAAACAGTTTGGTAAATTCCTTCGATCATAGCCATTAAAACGCAGTAATTTAATCATAGTTGGGTGAAAAGAAGGCATGGCATGAATTAAAGAGCAAAGAGATTTTTGTGGGGCAATGAACGTGAAGAGAAGCACTCCATTCTCTGCATGCAGTGGAAATGAAAGAGAAAGAAAGCAAAAGAGTATGTAAATTGAAAAGTGACCTACAAGCTAAGGTCACTTGACTCGCTATACAGTCATCAAGTTCCATGTATGAAACCTCATCCACCTACCCGGATCTAAGTCCTCCCTCCCGTCAATCTCACCTTGCCATCGACACAACATCCACAACATCTTCCTTCCCATCGGGAGCAGCTATGCTTGTTCATTATCAGGAGATAAGTAGTATCCCAATCGATCCGGGTTGAGAGGTATGTCTCTCAATGCAGGTCTACGTCGAAGGTCTTCATAGATCGAAAGTCATCGCCGGTTACCTCTCTTCACAAGACATTGCTCTTCACAGTTGACAAGTCGTTGCAACCTACCATCGTTGACGTCAATCGGGTAAAGGTATTCGCAAATTGGATTAGAGGATGTCGTTGCCTGTCCCCCTATGGCATGCGTGTCACAAGGGAAGTGTGTCCCACCAGTAGGTAGTGTCCAATCCATATCTATGTCTTCCTTCCCGTCAATCTCACTTTGCCATCCACACCAACACTTCCTTCCCGTCAATCTTGCCATCGGGAGCCACAATGCCCTTGCTTGTTCATTCCCAAGGAGATAAGTAGTATCTCAATCGATGTTGGTTGTCCTAAACGAAGTTCGACATCAAAGATCATCGCAAATCGAAAGTCATCGCCGGTTATCCCTCTTCACAAGACACTGCTCTTCACAGCTGGCAGGTCATTGCAACCTGTCATGGTTGGCATCAATCAAGTAGAGGTATTCGCAGATTGGAGGATGTCCTTGATCGTCCCCCTATGGCGTCTGTGTCAAAGGGGGAGTGTGTCCCACAAGTAGGTAATGTCCCGCACATGTGAGATATTAAAATAAATTTCAATTTGCTTTTTACGTATCAAAACATGTTTAGGACATGTCAACATCCAAAGTGTGACCAATACTGATGCGCAAGTAGGTGTTGAGTATGTGCTTCTTGCTTTTTTCTATCAAAAAATGTTTACACAGAAACATCAACAAAATTGAACTTCTCCATTGATTTGAACTATTCAAAATTTAGGTAACACACAACATAGGTGCTCTCGCTAACTATGAGACTTTCTACTTCTTCCCCAAAAACCACTATGAAAACTACATTCTTTTTTACCACTTTCTTCCAACATTTGCATGACAAACTGTGAGTAACCATATAAGCTATATGTATGGTTATTGTTCATTTTTCCTGTAAAAGGAGGAACTACAATCTATGGAATAGTCTGTAATATCAATTTGTTAATGCTCCAATATCCAAATAAGTTAGTGGAATAGAAGAAACCAAAAAAAAACAGCGAAGTATAACATAGTAGCAATAGATAGTTTATGATGAAATGGAACCTGCTTTGTTCTTCTAATACCATCTGCAGTTGCTCTTGAGCTCGACGAGTCACTTTCTCAAATTTCATCTGTCCACAAATTAATAGAAAACATTAGCTTCCCAAGGAAAACGTTATCATTCAAACAAACAGAACAGTACCTGCAAAGCAGTTGCAGCTTCCAATGCAACAGTAGGGCTAACTGCATGACTCCTTTTCACAAACTCAACAAAGCGATCGTAAGTTTCCATTAGAACCTGTGAATTGAAATTTCAGGTATTAAAAAAATACCAAAAAACTATCCTGGAAATGCGTAACAAGCATTGAAAAATATACCGTAACGTGGCAAGGAGAAATTGTAGCTGAAAGTCGCCAATCTACATTCTCCCCAACAGGCATGCGCACAAAATTAGCAGTTAATGCATTTACTTTTTGCCCACTGCAGACACTCTGAAATAAATAATAAAAACTACGTATAAAAAACCCACACAAACACTGTTTGAGAGCACAAACAATGCAGGAATAAATATATGAACAAAATTAGATTTTAAAAACAAAATATGCTAGAATCACACTGGCTATCATAACGCTAGAATTTAGGAATCATTGGTTACGCCTCATTATCATGTGCACTGTTTAGTTTACATCTGGATTTTCTTTAATATATTTGCTACACGAAATCAAAACCAGGTATATATCAAGATCAATTATAGAGACCTTTCTTTAACGTATTTACCTTTCTCCAAGAAAAACTAAAACAAAACACACACATACACTAGAAAGTACAAACCTTTATGTAAACAAAACACGTGTTCTAACACAACATGAAATGAGATTGAAAAACATATGGACTAACTGCTATGCCATTCAGTACATCAAAAGCTTAACATATAAAAAGCCAAACCTCAGTTAGGGGACCTTCAGGAGAAGATAACCCATAAAATTTTAACAATACATCACAATGAATGCCTCGATTTTTAAACTTAGTGGACACGTGAAGTTTTTCAAATCTGCCACAAACAATTTCAGTCTGATTGATACTGATAATCCTGGCAGCAGCCTGGCCAATAGAAACATTAACCAAGAGTAGGATCATATTATGCATCTCCTTCCCTGAATGCAAATTCAACTCCTCATCAGGTTGGAAACTAAGAAGTTTATTGACAGCCTTCCATTCTTCCTTGGTTAATCTCTTTTCAATTTCTTGGGGTCCTTCCAAGTCATCTTCAATAGAGGAATCCTCGGAGGAGCCATGCCTAAGTTAAAAACAAAAATAAATAGAAGAAGTTGCAGTCACTGGCATATCAAATCATGAAACAGGAAAAAGCACAAAATGAAACCAACCAGCTAAATGAAAACCAACTTCTCCTTCTATGCCTCTGTCGTTCAGATGCTTCTTTTGATCTTACGGATTCAACTTTTGCATGAGCAAGTAACCTGATCACACCAAATGTAAAAAGTCCAGTTCACTAAAATAAACTGAGTTCAAGCAGCAGAATACTTTATCAACTCAATAAGTCAAAATACTAATTTGCATACAAAAACATAATTAAGCAATGAAGAAAATATCAACTGATGGATTAATATAAAAAATTACTCGAGATGAATTAATCATGAGCAACAAATGCAAACTAACAATGGTACATTAGCCTTCCACCCATGTCCCATAACCTTTCATAAATTTGTAGAACCCACTATGTCTATCTTGCTAACCTTCGGTCCTTTTTTTGGATACTAGAAAACAAGCTAATGACGCGTAATAAACAGTAACAACAAAATTATCACCACAACAAAAACATAAACAAGTCAACATTGGGCTTCACCGCAGCAACCAAATCAATTGGAGTCTAACTCTAAACCTAGACCATTTAACCAAACCGAAACTGCTATCGAACCTCCAAAATTGGTGACTGAAAATTCACAACGTTTATGCCCAAAAGACCAAACAAGACACCGATTTATTTCCACTGAAGCTACTTGTCCGACTAATTTTGCTTAATAACACAATACTATCAGTCACTAAACAGTCTGTACACCTGTTCTATGAACTTTCCACCAATCCTCAAAGGCAAGTCAAAATAAATAAATAAATGAACAAAAATTAATACCCTTCTCTGCTTTCCAACCTGCTTCACATCTGAGCATTGCCCAGGACTGAATAAAAGTGTTAATCATGGAACTATATTAGAACTTTTCTCCAATAGAATTGCATTGTAATTGTCCTTACCTACAGTTAACAGATAGTCCTATGAACAGGGAAAAATCAGTGCGGACTGCTCCTTCAGTATTAAAAATAAACAAAGAGCTCGTGCATAATAGTTTATTAGCGGAAAATCAATTTTGAAGTGAAGCTTCAAAATGTTCTACGCACAGCACGCGCACAACGACAGGCGCTTTGAAGGCGATCCGGTGGTCGCAACGGAGTCTCAACTTCCTCGCGCGGTATCCACGTTGAATCCAAGACTTTTGAAGTGAAGCCTCTCGGCCGGTCGATTCGCATCGTGGAGCGTAGCCGGACGTGGATAAGTGCCATCTCGCTCAGTCAGGTCATGGCATCCTGGCGGAGATGGTTAGCCTTCCTCTTGCCCAGTTTGAGGTCCACTTGAACTGGCTCGACGGCAGTGCAATTGGAATGGTTGTTTCCTCTTGTTCTATGCCGTCAGTCCTTCCAAATCTAAGGAGGCACTATTCATCCCTGCTGGCCGCAAAGATTTTAGGTGGTCTAGTCTTCATACCTTGATTAACAAGGGGCTTGATGGACAACAAAGTGGTGTCACTGTGGCAGAGGTCCCGAGATCCCCCTCTGGGCACGACACATGACTCTTGACCCATCCATGATGTGGTTTCTAGGATCATTGACGTTGGACACGAGGCAACCCGCAACATCGACACTGGCACGAATATCACCTTGTCCATTCGGGTGACGCTCGTTGTTGGGGATCAAGGCAAATGGTCCGTGGTAAACGCGTGTGTGGTTCCAAGCTAGCCGGCCAAGTCTAGCGCATCGCTTCAGGCGTTTCCTCCTGCAGTGGGGAAGATGGGGATGGAAGGAGCAAGTGCTGTGGGGAATGTTTCCCTGGGTAGCTATGACCAGTATGGGGATGGTGGCGTTCCTTTTTTGGAGGCAGGGCAAGATGGGCTTGACGAGTGCGATGGTAGCGTTGCCTAGGGAGGATCAATTGGGTGGCCTGGCCATTCAGCCTTTGGTAGTCACTAGTCCTCTTGTTGATGCTCTCGATGGGCAGCGATGTGTCACTGCTTGT
The DNA here is from genome assembly GCA_023512835.1 of Taxillus chinensis. NCBI lineage: Eukaryota > Viridiplantae > Streptophyta > Magnoliopsida > Santalales > Loranthaceae > Taxillus > Taxillus chinensis. The sequence continues at coordinate 49,293,009 of CM042088.1, read as the reverse complement.
ATCTTTGATCTGGAGGAGTCGGAATAGATCTTACGGAAGGTTTTTGGGGTAAGTTATGAGAGGTTTAAACTCACTACTTCTGATTTGTCGCAGAATATCAAATCAGAGATCTGCCCGAAAGGTTGCTGCTCGCTTTCTTAACAGCCTGAGAGCACAAGGTCTAGAGATGTGCGAGAGCTTAAAAAGCTTGTCCCTTTCGTTAATTATAATGTCGGGATTTCTCGGACTTCTAGTTTGGGGCAGATGACTGGTTTGGTTTTTGGAAGGGACCTTGCGTTAGCCAAATGAGTTTGTACCTCTTGTCGTGAAATGTGCAAGGGCTCTGTGATCGGGAGACTAAGCTAAAGAATGTGTCAACGAATGTCGTAAAGCTTATGTGGCAACGTCGTTTTGGGGATAGGCTATTTTTTGGATCTTTAGAGGTGTGAATGTTCTCAGGGGTGTGTGGTCCTTAACTTGCCAGTGATAGGCATCTGTTATGGGATGAGCATTCTAATTTGCATTGTTGGTCGAAGGTGTTGTGGTGTCTCGGGGGGGATCATGCGCTTCCCTGCTGTGCAAATGGATTTGACAGGGTTTATTCCTTCAATGATTGGGTTCTCTGTGTTTCTTGATGCTTTGGACTTGATTGATCTTTCGCTAAGTGGTGGGGTGTTCGCATGGCCTCATAACCACGTGGTGTCGTCCTTCTCGGCTTGGATCTCCACGTTCTTTAATTATATGGCTCTTCCCGGATCTCCTTTGCTAATGGTGTTAGATTCAGGCGTGTTTCGTTTTTCTTCCTTTTGTGATGTTTCTGGTCGTTCCTTTTGAACTTATTCTTGTACTATTTATTCTTGCGCAATCCTTATATGTTGCTTTTTTCTAATAACCTAATAACTTGATTTTTTTCATACCACCAATCAAGGATTTTGATAAATAATAAACAGAAAAATTGTTCTAAAAAATCAAATTTTAATTATCAAATAATCATTATTGAGTAGGTAAACGGGAGGAATTCTTAGGAAAGGAACTAGCATTTAAAAAAAAAAGATTAACTGGCATGTAGTTCGTTAATCAGAAAGCCTTCAGCATGGGACCAATTCCTCACCGGTCCACTATTTTTCGCTTTTTAAAAAGACTGCCACATAAAAAAGGCAATATTTTTTGAATTTTTTTATAAGTAAAATTTTATTAAAAAATCAAGTACACAAAAAGTGCACAAGGAAAGAAAAGACAACTAAGGAGCACAAATAAGATCAAACCAAGTTCAACCCAGCTCAAAAAGAACAAACAGAAATAACATCAAAAAGACAAGAAAGACGAAAACATCCAAACTCGGCCATACAATCCAAAAGATACCTGAAAAAACAAAGCTTAAACGCATCCGTGCTGCACTTACAATCCCGAAAAAGACGAACATTCCACTCTCACTAGAGACATCGATGATGCAGTGAGGAATAACCCTCCAAACCTTAGATTTCCTGCCCCCCGCCCCCACCAAAAAGAGCCCATGAACACTGTGAAGCATCATCCAAGATAGGCCAAAAAGCCCCAGGACAAAGCCCCAAAAAAGATGAGCAACTGAGCAATAAAGGAGAATGTGATCCACTAACTCCCTGACTGATACATGTAGCACTAACTAATAACCAACATCCCACCCTTATAGCAATAAAAATCCTCCCCAAAACTGTCGTCCAAGCAAAGAAATCCATCCGAGAAGAAACTAGTGCCTTCCAAACACTCTTCCAGCGAAAGCACCCCGAAAGATCAAGCAACCGAGTAAAATAAAAAGACTGCACACGAAAGCCCTGAACCCTATCAGGACGCCAGCATAAATAGTCCGAACAGTCGCGGTGAAAGGTAACAGAACACAACACTCCAAAAAAAAAACCCTCCAATTCTCAGTCTTGCGCTAGCCGAGAAAAGGTAACCTCCCACTACACCTCTGAACCATGATCCAAGTAAAAATCAACCACAAAGCCCTCACAAGTACTGACAATGCAGAATAACTCAAGCTAAGTTAACTTTAACGAAACCTCCACTAGGCATCCTCCCAGAAGCGGATGAAAGAGTTATCACCCAACTCAAAAGCCACAAAAGAAGCAAAGGGCCTCCATAGAGAATATACCTCCAAAGACCCATGCCATGAGGCCCTCTGGGGTTTATTATTAAATAAATAAATAAAATAAATAAATACATAAAACACAATGGTTAAAAAAAAATTAAACTAATGTGTGGAAAATATTTTTAGAATATAAATATAATGTTTTAAAAATAATATTCGAATACTTGATTTAAACATCTAAAAAAACCAATCTTTTTCAAAGGCCTCTATATAAACACTAATTGGCAATGACCGTGAGATCACAATAATTAATTGCAAAATCAAATAATTCCTAAAAGGGGTAAACAATATGGGATAACGTAAAACACACATGCCAACTTTGATACCATGTAGACTTTCATCCTAAAACCAATTGATAATAAATGAGGTGATCATATTAATTGCAAAGTCAAACAATTACCGATGTGGGACTACAAATCCCTACACTAAGCTCCACCAAATTATAGAGGATGTTAAAGTTTATTGTTTGCAAAATACAAATTTTATAAACCAATGACAACAAATAAATCTACTTACCTCCACAAAAGAATGACTTTTGGATCTAGATCTTGTTCAATTTCCCTAATTTGCAAACAATTCACATCTGGCATCCGTTGCAAAGAACCAGCATACAATTTGACATAACGTCGGCGAAGCTGACAAAGGTGCCGAATTTGATCCCACGACAATCGATAACTATAACAGTAAGCAAGTCAAATATAAATATAAATATCACAAATCATTCATATTAAATCCAGAAATACATTAGAGAAAACATGCTCATTGCAGATAATATAAATAAAGAAATCAATAGCAAGAATCAATTTCAAATAAAGAAGATTAAAAACAAACAAATTGATATTACCATATTTTCCTCTGCTGCAACACAGCTTGCTTTGCATAATGCCACCATAATTTACAATCTTCAGAAACTGGCACCATAGGTCTTAAATGAGAAATCTCAACATATGTCTTATATCTTGATACAGCCTCCAAAAGCTTTATCCAATCGTGATACTGAGCCTGCAACAAACCACAAAAAATCCCAAAAAAAATATGAATAAATAAAAAACAAAGGTAAATTGTCAATTGATTCTAATACTATATTTTATATTCATTTTGGAAATGGTTAATAGGCACATTTACCAAAAGATCAGAGTGGACAACAGAGCTGAAGAAATTACATAATGTTCTCAACACAAACAAGTCAATGCGAGAAACCAATATAAGGAAACTTTAGAGCTTAAAATTTATCACCTCTGTTATTGTCAAAGAAACATCACTAAGGACAAGAGAAGCCATCTCAAATGGTATCTCAGGGTCATTTCTTTCTTGTTTTCCAAGACGATGATATTTAAGGACTCCATTGATAGGAGACACAAGGTAGTTGCGATTTGAAGCCCATGTAGACACCACCTCATTGTTTGTTGCAGGTTCATTAATACCAACTTCAAATATCTGTCAGCATGAGAGGAAAATAAAAGGTTCCAGCTAATATTATGAGACAAATCAGCCAACCCAAACCATATTAAACTAATTTTAAAACTAATATATTAGAGCAGCAGACCATTTAAGAACAAACCTCAATCCATTCCTTGGGGTTGAGATCTCTCCATTCGTTATTTATCTTCCATGGAGGACTCTTGGAATCATGGTACATAGCAAGCCTCTCAAGTTGCAATGACTAAACAAAATTAAAAAGCAATTCAGCTCAATTGACTGCTCAAACCATGATAGCAAATAAGAAAAGAAATCATCATCAGACTAAGCTCAATATAAATCTTAGTGCTATGACATACTGCGAATATGAAATTACTAAAAATTGCATAACTCAAGAATTTGGTGATATTATATGGAAAGTTAAAACAAATCAAAAGAACCATCAAACAAATCTACAAAAGCGATAAAACAAATCTAGATTCACACTTTAATTCAATGGAAGTGACTGCAGAAGTTAATGAAATTAAACCATCAAAAGAACCATAAATATAATAAAAATAGCAAGAGAGTCATAACCCCCAAATAAAGACAACAGAAAAAGAAGCCTTCAAATGTTCATTCTATTCTATGTGACTTTTACCTTTCTTTCATCACTCATAATGCACTACATATCAACTACTGACCTAGACCTGAAGGTCACCACAGCTACATCGTATACTCAAAGTTCATTACAGCTCCAGTCAACAAATTATTACCAAGACCACTCGGTCATTACAACTTTCATTACTCAAGTGCACAACCTGGTTAATGAATTATCACCTTGCCAAGGGTTCTTCTCTAAGACAATAAGCAAATTTTTCTACAGAGCACGTTTATAGAATTTTTTGGGTTCGCAACAGCACACCACAGAACAGTATTAATAGTCGAAATCAACATGGCTCGCCGTGGCAAGCATGACGCTCCATCCATGCAAACTCCACACTTGCCATGGCTTCGCTACATCAGAAAAACAAAGAGCTTATTACCCATTTAACGCTGCAGCAACCAAATCTACTCAGTGTGGTGTTTTTGTTCTGGACAACTTTGGAGTTTTGTTTTTACAGCCTGCAGCACAGTGTGGGTTTCACGGGGATCAAGTGGAAGCAGAGATTGAGGCTTAGAATGGGGTAAGGGGTAGTAGAAGGACAAATTTGTTTGATCACACTATTCCCTTGGCTGCTTTTTCTGTGCTTTGGAAGGAGAGGAATTGTCTGGCTTTTGAGAGGAAGCATGGGATCCAACTTGTGAAGGAATTGTGGGCTGTGTTCATTGATGTAGCATATTGTTGTAATTTCCGTTGCCATTTATTTCTCTTGTACATCATCTTTGTCACCTCCGTGTGCTCTTAAAGTATTTTTTCACTGATAAAAAAAGTGGTCGTCCTTTGGTAATCTTTTATAGGTGCTGCAACAGCACTGAATGCGCATCGCAGCAGGATAAGCCTTCTTCGCCATACTTCCAACATTTTTATTTTGAAGTACCCACGAACCAATAAAATGGATAAGGATAAAGTAAAAGGATTTGATTTCAATGGTTAGGGTCAACTAATAAATGAAAAATTACAAACAGATTTCGGATATCTTTATTCTTCAGTTCTTCATTTCATAGTGTCAACAAATATAGGATGTGATATAAAATCTTTCACAGGCAGACCTTGACCCCTGTTAGTTTGAGGTCATATCTAAGATTTATAGCTTGCCTCAATTTGATACTGCTCTCACAGCCCACACCCAAATAGTGCTTTAGCCTTTAGCCCTAATGTATTTTATGTCCGATAATAAGTTTTATTATTCTTTTTTGTTTTTTTGTTTTTTTTTGATAAGTAATAAGTTCTATTCTTCTGTGCTTTCCTGGGAGTCAATAACTATTCATAACACCAAGAGTTCAACCCAATGCTTTAAATCTGCCCTAGTTGGCCTTGATTTGACATAAGAAGAATATTGATTTTTCCCAAATAATCATATTTGATTCCATACAAAATTTATTCTATCGTATTAGCCTGTAGTCCCCTTGCAAAACATTCATTATTGGGTAGCCATACACTTCAAATGTTTCTAGATATTCATAATGTGTTATCTAATGTTAGGTAACATTAGCAAGGTGGGATATGACCTCCATATACTGTGCAGGGACTATGCTGGCGTAGAGCTTGGAGTTCCAGAGATGAACTTGTAATTTGATTTACTAATGTGATACGCTGCATTTACTTCGATGCTGGTTTGGTCTCATCAGGCTCCTTCAATCTTTGCCACTGTGCACTGCCCGTGATAAGGCTAACGCAGTGAATCAGACTGAATTTCTTGTGTGATTGGGAATTTTGGTGAGCTCCTGCATCAGTGCCAGAGTCTTGGTGATTGAAATTTTTTATATTACTTTTTTTTTGGCTGGGTTTGAGAGAATTGGAAAACTTTGGCAATGGGATTTTTTTCGGTTTGTTTTGATGAGAAAGATGAAATTGGGATTTATTTATTTTTTTGGCATGTGTAGTATATATATATATATATGATTCCAATATAATTTATTTGTTAGGGTAAAATTGAAAAATTATCTCTTTCAAATGTTCTTAAATAATTGTAAACAAACCGTTTAAAAATTAATATTCATATTCAGCGACACAGTCATATAATTACTATTCGTATTCAAATTATTACTTAGAATTTCAATGAAACATACACAATATTAGCCAAAATTGCACCACAATCTTAACAAGAAAGTAATGTGATTTTGAATACCCTAAAATGGAACTTCATAGCATAAACACCAAATATGCTTCCATTGACCAAATAAAATGATGCCATAAATTAACACATAACCATACTAAGATTATTAGATTTAGATCAAACCTTTCGAAGTCTATCAACTGCCGCACTGGTATCAAAGGTTTCGTTTCCCTCCTCATCCATCGTAACAGCTGCAAGCTTAGCTAAAGTAACACCCACAGAAAAGGCATTACCTGGATTACTGTAAGCCAATACAGTTGTCATCAAAATTAGCAACAAAAAAAAAACTGCGCAACTAATAAACAATTAATCAGTATAAAATCTTATATCATTGTGTGGGAAAAAATGCCCACAAACCTGACAGAGTCTTCATATCTAATATGAACATTGCTAATGGATATCTTAAGATTCCCGATAATTGTAGAAATTAAAGAACCCAACCATGAATTTTCAGAAGGTGACTGCAAAAAATAGTAATCATTTATCAAGTCATCAGATTAATGATACTATTAATTTTCATACATTCAAATTAGTAAAAGCTCCAGGAAATTTTATCAAATGATATTAAATTACTCAAATCTAATATGATTAGATAGGCAATATCTGCTAAATAATAGATGGGAAATAGATCAATCTCACATCTCAATGCACAAAAATATTAATCCCACTTGCATAACTATGAAAGAAATCCAGTTTTTACATCTCAGCCTCAGTCATGTTTTTTATATCTACGAACATCACAAAAAATTATATATTTACTACAAAGGGCACTCTTCAATCACTGCAAACATAATAATGTGAAGGCAATAAATACTCTCCCATGACATTGTTTACGGAATAGAATAAAAATGGAAAAGAATCTGTATTCCATGAGAATACAATCTGCAATGAATAGCAACTCCTCTGTTTGGTTAGTATCTTTGAGTAGGATGGGAATGTCTTCTTTTCTTTTTCTTTTTTTGGCTGATAACCAATTGGTACAAAATATTAAAGAATAATGACAAAATAACAAAAATGCCCTTTACACGTCTCAATCCCAAAAATATGACATGGACGGTAATATTGTTATATTGTTTTACTTTTCAGTTTATTATAATAAAGAGTTAATCCTGCAAATTATAGAATTGCCAAAGCAGGGGATAGCTTTGGCATTAGCTATATTACTGGATGGAAAGAAATGGCAATTTCAAGAATTGTGATTTTTTACTTGAATAATGCCAATCAAATGAAGGAATAAATGTGAAATAGAACTCGCAACCAGGTGTGTTAAGAATTTAAACCATACATTTCCTGACTTTGACTTTGTTATTGCTTCAAGGGTTGCCGATTCTGCTTCCTGTAACAAATTACAAAACATGATTTTTGCATGATAAATAACATTAACGAACCCAAAGGCAAAATTTCCACTTAAACTACAAAAACAATTGTTATATTTTTCTTAAAAGATAATTGTCACAATACAATACACAAAATACTCCACCAGAGAATTCAATAACAAAAACAAGGTACTGCTTGCATGCCATTTTTTGGATGGTGGATAAGTAATAATAATATAGGATTTAAGGAAGCTTTGCTTAGATTAAATAATCACTAAATAATGAAAGTACAGGATAATAATAGATTTGATGATAGAAAAGACAACAATTTCGAACCTCGATTTGCTGAAGTTTGGCCTCAAAAAGTTTTTCCCTGTCTTCTTGCTATAATTTATTGTGGAAAAAGAAAAGAAAAAACACCAAAAAAGGATGTCATTTCAAGCTAACACTAATAAGTCCCAGAATCACAAGGTGCATTTCATACCTTAAGAGTCCTCCCATTAAGAACAGGATGAGCAAGAACAAAAACACGATCGATAAGAACAATCACAGGCTCGTTACCCAGACTTTTCCAGGGAACCTAAAATTATTTAAAAGTACAAATCACGGTAAAAGCACATCAGATAACCCAAAAAATCATATATTGATTTAACAAGTTGATACCAAAATAACACATTAAGATTATAAAAGTTGATTTCATTATAATTCAATAGTGTCAAAAATCAACTGAAATTTAAAACAACTGCCAGCTTAATTAAATTAAACATGAATAATTATAAATGTGCTAAAGAAATGATAATCTAGGAAAAGCAGTACATATTTCATTTCTGCCAAGCTGAAATGACTTGCAAAGCGCATTCTTTTTTTAAAATGTGGGAGAAGGAGAGAAAAATAGTGGAGACGAAGAAAAGGTGTTAGGGTACACAACACTTACTATATAATCAATACATCAAGTCATAGTCCATCCCACAAGAAAAAAAAAATCCTTGTCGCAACAGGCAATAGTTCTAACATGAGGTGCTCACTTACTGTGCCAAAACTCATACCAAACAGGCCCTTAGTTGTAAGACTAGCACTATGAAAGGGTCTAACATGAGTTTTAGAAATTTGAATTCATACAGTAAATAGATAACCAAAAATAATCAATTATATCTTTTATTAAGCCAACTAAACCTTGAGCCTTGAGATCATTATAATAGTTTAAATCACAAGTCATTTATTTTCCCTTCACAAACAACAGAAAGTGTAATTCTATCAGTAACTTTCCCCATGAAACCCTATCTACCGCTGTGTACATTTAAAATAGGGTTTATAAATTTCTAATTTTGAAGGAGACAACTCGATCACCTTTTTACTTTAAAAAAAATGGGAAAGGAGAACCAATACCTGGCTAGGATGTACATGAAAATAAGTAAATACCTTGATTGTTATTGTACCAATGAAGCCAGCCTTGACTGTGACAGGAAGTTTGAGTGAATTCAAAGCCTCTGCCTTTAATTTCAAATCTTTGAGAACAACATCGCCTATGAGAGAAATAAACCTTTAGAAAGCTATATTTCCATGAACTAACACCCCAAAAAAAAGGCTCATTAAAAACATTATCAGCACAAACCACGAATCAACATCACTGTTCCAAATGAAATTATTGCCAAATTTAACAATGCTAAGTCAATAATATAACACAAATAATGGACAATAAAAACATCATGTGTCTGAAGATTATCTGACGCCTCGGTGCAAATGGTAAGTCTAGGTCATGGATATTGGAGATGTAGGGAAGAACTTAAGACATGATGTTGAAGGACCATCCAACGAACATAACTTACAGTTTAGTTCCCTGTAGGTAACTTCAAACCTTTGGGACTAAAAGAATTGATGTTATGGCCTTATAAAATGTCACACAATGCTCTTACAGTAGCACTGCACTGCGGTTATCACAAGCCAACGCCGCAGTTTTAGGTCTACCATCATCCTTCTCATAAGAGTTTAATTATATCATTTCAAGTAGCTAAGATTAACACATCATTAAAGTCAGATCACTATCATGGTGGAGAAAAAAGAGCTACTCAAGCTGAATGATTACATTGCAAACAACAAGTAGACAAATGCACCTACCCTTCCAAACACTTATTCTTAGAGCCTCTGTTGAAAGTCCGTGAACATATTCACCCAGATACTTCCGCAGCACATACAAAACCTGCAAGAAGTGTCAACAAACTCTTTATCTGCAGGTGAAAGAAACTTTTGACGTTAAAGTGTCGACAGACTCATCTGCTCATTCTTTGTTGGTAAACACTAAAGAAACACTGTTATCTAAAACACGCACGCACACGCATTTAAAACAAAAACAAAACAAAAAACAAAAAACGCTCACGTTTTCGACATCCAATCTATCAACCTTCTATTCTATGCATTCGCACATACGCGTGCGTGCGTGTGTGTGTATGTATATGCACAAGCAAAAGGTACAGGGTGTTGCAATTAGTTTGATTGTGTATATATGTATGTGTATGCATGAGCAAAAACATCACATTTCGCAGGCAAGGAAACGAAAATGAATAGCGTGATGGTTAGGAGTGTTACGTGAGCTTCGAACATGGCGATGAATGAAACCCTTGGTGTTTTGGTGCCTGTGATCCGAACCTACTCGCCGGCGCCGTTGGGCTCTGCGAGTTGAATCATTGATCGATTCTATTGTTTCTGGGTGTTAGGTTCTTGGTTCTTAGGTTTTTGATGGGAACTGATGGGGGAGGGGACAGATTTGGGGGGGCCTTCGCGGTGTCTGTGCCTGTGCTGATGATGGCCTCCTGTACCGATACGTGATCTGTGCTATTGCGATTACGCTGCTTGCCGTGTGACGCCTCCTCGTCTTTACGAAGCGACACCTGGACCTCTCCCTCCTGTTGCGTTGAAATTTTTGTTTTGTTCTTGAATTTATTTATATATATATATAATATGTGTATTGACCACCTTCGATTACGTTATTTTTATTTTTATAATATTGAATGAGCCAATTACTACACGCTATTGACCTTCCAACTCTGCTGAGGATGGACAGCCTTTCTCGCCTCACGGCCAACGGGATTGCAGCGTGACATGTTAAAATCAGGTGATTTGGACTAACTAATTAATTGGCTCCATAGTCCATATCGATTTGAAACACAAATTAAAAGAATGTGTTCATGTAATTAATATTCTAATAATATTATATTAAGAATTTTGACATTTTATAATATAGTATTTTTATTTATTTAGACAAAAAAACAAACAAACAAAGGAAGGCTCAATTCCGTGTCTGCCTGTCTATCTCAACTGTGCTCCTTTTTCTCTTTGTATTTAACGATTAATAAGGATATGGTGTCGTTTGCTAGAATCGTCGACGTCATGACATTTTTTTTTTTCTCAATATCCACCGCTGCACGTCTCACTCCATATTTCTCCAGCTCGTGAAATAAAAACCAATTTGAGGCCTTTGTAAGCTCGATCAAACTTAAAGTCACCAAATGTATACTTTTTGTTTCTATACCTTATCAGTTATCTCCTAGCTTAATATGTTGATATGTAAAAAATCCCAGCTATTATAACAAAAAAAACTATATTTTTTCATCTCACGACAAGCTGACCGAGCTATTGCAACTTTTTATTTATGTTGGGAATTCATGGGTTATTTACCATGAATAAGGTAAGACACCATCGGGTATCAGTGGGATCGGATTAAAACCGCTATTTCAATGTGAAATTCCTTAAAATATTAAAAAAAAAATTGGACAGAACAAGTCGGTCAATACTCATGACTGTTTCATTATTTTTTTGGAATGAGTAAAACTTATCGGAGGAGAAGCAAATTACGTCAGAATTATCACTCATATACCTGGTTACACATGTCCTACATTTGAAATTTAAATTTGTAAAGAAAGAGGAGAAAAATGAAAAACTAGCGATTCAAATAATTAATTAACCAATCTATTTCTTTTAAAAAAAACAGCAAATCCATAGAGCAAAAGGCTTTTCAAAATGTTAGAAGTGCTCTTGAATTCATATTTATAATGAACTAACAACATGTGTTGGTACTTGATAATGTAATATAATTGAAATAAATTTATTTTTATTTTCACATTTAAGAGACTCCACGGATATCTTGGGTCAGTTTGATAATGCTTTTTAGAGTCTCCTTCTACCTATAAGATAATGCAAAAAAAGTAAAAAAAAATATTTGGTAAATATAAAAAAATTACTTATAAAAAGTTTCTATTTTTTTATAAAAAAACTAAAGCAATTCAAGAGTTATTTTTAGAATCTGTTTTGTTGAGAATAATTTTTAAAAATTTAAATATCAATATTATCTCTACCATCTTTAATCAATCCTCAAAGCGTAATACAAAGGGGGTGTGGGGCATCTTTCACCATCTAGACACAAAAGGGGAGCAAATTGGAGGGGGGCGGAGCGTTTGCTTTTTTAAAATTATAATTAAATAAAATAAAAATATTTGTATCTTTTTTATATTCACAATACATTTGTTTTGAATTTATCAAATACTTATCAACTGTTTTTAAAAATTAAAATACTTTTAAAATTATATTTTACCAAACACTCACATGTTTATTTTCACAATAACTTCTTTTTCCAACACAGCTAAAAATAACTTATTATAAAAGTATAACATTATCAAATTGGACTTCTCTCTCTCTCATCATTTCCATCCATAAGGTAATTAATTTGACAATCCTACCTTTTATTTATCCACCCGTCTGACCATGTCCCAAAGCAAGTTGTCTGCATCCATGGGGGTGTGACGATAGCGCCGCGTAGGGGAGGTAACCGCAATGCGATGCAATATGGGCATGTGCTAGGCCTTATGTGACAATGCAACGCAACTAGGGTTGAGATGACGATAGGAATACAACACAAACATTGGTATAATAGGTGACGATGACGCAACGCGACGTGTTTTTGGGTTTTGGGGTGACAATGCCTTGCTAGGCTTAGGGTAAAGAAATTTAAACGGAATAGATTTGTAATTTTTAAAATAATACTCCATATATAATATTGTATACCAATCATAAAAAAGATAGTGCATTATTCTAATTTTATTTCATTTTTATCTTAATTTAATTCTTCCTAATTTTATTGTTCTCGTACGACATTTAAAAGCAAGCCTATTTGATAATTGATATGATGTATTGTTTTTGAAAATATAATTTGTTTAAACAGTAGGCCCAATAAAATTAAAATTATTTATGAGTAGTGAAAATTTAGACATACAGCTTCTAAAAAACGCATCATTGTCTTACGATGAAGCCTCACGTTATTTGCCTTTTTGTATTTTCGTTTGTTTTTTTGTTTTAACTTTTGTTTGTTTATTTGTGTGTTTTCCCTTTGTTTATTTTGTTGGACATAGAAAAAACATGAAAAGATTATGGGGGAGAGAAAGAAAATAGCTATGGAATAAAATGACAAAAATAGGAAAATATAATAACAAAATTGAGTTTAAAAAAATGTTTAGAGCCATTTGGTTAAAAATAAAACAAATACAACATTTAAATTAACCGGTTAAATTTATTTGCTTCAAAAACTTAAAAAAAAATAACACGTAGATTATGGCAAAACAAAAATTAATATAAAAATGCCATGTTAAAACAGCAACGAGGTCGAAGCATCCAACAATAAGATGAATATAAAAACTATGAGCATGGTTGGCAGTATAATTCAAAAATTAACTTTTGTTTTTAATATAGAAAATAATTAATTTTATGCTTGGTGATTGATTTTTTTTTTCAAAAATAAGTTGTTTTCAAATATAAAAATTAAAACATATTTTAAATGTTTTTATTTTTTGTTTGTCATTACGTCCCCCTCCATGGTCAGTCCAACCATGCCTCCTCCCCTCACCCCTGTGTTGACAACTCCCTTAACAGTCTTGCAACCCAAATTTGTTTTCTAAAATTTATTTTCAATTTTACATAAGATAACCTCCAGATAAATAAAAATTACCCAATTTGTTAGAAAACAGTTTTTAAATACAATTTATAATAACATTTAAAAAAAATAGAAAAACCAAAAACAACACTAAACATACCATATGTTTCCTTCAAATTAGTTCAAACAAAAAAACTTCAAACCTTTTTTTAAAATAACAATATCTATCTCCTTACAAATTTCTCTCCACTTGCAATAAAAGCAAATAACTAAATCAATTAACGCGTAAGCGATCTTAATAGTAAAGTAGTCAAACCTATTCGCGACTAATTATTAACAAACTTGAACTAAACATGAAGCTTAAACTATGACACGCACATACTTGTTTAGAAATATTTATGAATACACTTATTTAAGAACAAATGGTTAATAAAAGAAATCATAAAGATCTACTTGTAAAATTAAAACCATAAACTTGTCTTCAAATAATGCAATGACTTAACATTAATGATATGTAATATGTTTAATATATATAATTAAGTAAAAATAATTTTTACATATAATAATTAATTTGTTAACCATTTATTCACAAACTATGAATTTATTCATAAACATTCACAAACATAATAATCATGTTAATAAATAATATTATTGCTAGAGGAACAAATATAAACAAGTATTTATCATATCAATCTCAAAAATACTGATGAACCGTATGATTATACAAATAGTGATATATGTCAAAACTCGTGTGATATTAATAAAAACTATAACGATTACAACCATTGCAAAACATTCACAAACCTTTTTGTTGTATATATTTCCTTTTTGTGCAAGTATCCGCATACGGTTGAGTTGATTGCATTATATTGAAATAATAAATTGGTGAGACTCGACCCGTAATTTAGTCAGAAAGACTCGTACGTAACAGTCACCCGCCCTTCAGAATTCCCATTTCGGGGGATCCGATCCACTGGTGTTTTGCTCCGGTGAACGGCGATTCCGTTAGATCGGCCTTCCGATCTTCCCCGGTGTGAGGTGAGCCTTTCGCCTTCTCTTCTGCTGTGAGCTTCTCAGTTCCTCGGCCCGTGGTTCACCTTCAGCTTCGAGAGCTTCAAATTTAGGTCATTTGCTTCCGGGAAACCTCATCTACTGCTTCGTCTTTCCCTGCCCAGAAGATATCCTTCTGCAGGCACCTCTCATTTCTCATTTCCAATCTATATCTTTTATGGATTCGTAAATGCTTCATTTTAGTCACTCCATATGATATTGTTTCTTGGATTATTTTCTAAGCCGGCAATGTTTGTTTCCATGTTGTTTGTTTTACGTGATTTCATTTCTCTTGTTATTGTCTCTTAATTAATACTTATAATTAGATTCTAGCCTTTTTGTCGTTGCCCATGTATGAAGAATTTAAATTTCACTGTTACTGCGAGCCTGTGATGAGGATTGTTGAATTGAGTATGATACTAAAACTGCAATACAGCTTATTTACCTACACATAATAAAAAAGTAAAGGAAGAAAAAGGAGCCTTAATAATGCCGAACTGTCGTAGGACAGTTCCATATGGGACTGCAGGCTCCAAATGAAGGATGCATTGTAGAAGTTTAATATAAATATGCAAGAAAAAGGAGAAGAAGAATGCAGGATAAAAGTGAGTAGTACGTTTCATGGGCATGGGGCTATCTCAGCCTGGGCTTCATGTCCTGCATCTTGCAATATTCTTATGGGAAGTTTGGTGAGTTCAGCTATTGAATGGGCCTTGTTTGGTTAATGTTATCTTATACTTATTAATAGCTGAGGTTGCTTGTTATGCTTTATACATGTGATCTTTAAAGCATGCTACATGGTTGAATGCCTGACTTTTAAATTTTAATGTGTCCTATTTTTTTGTTAAGAAAAATACAGTAAAGTATGTTTTTTATTAGTGAAATTTAGTTGCATGTTTTTGAGGTTTAGTTGTGTGATGTCCAGTGGTTTTGACTCTACTGATGTATTTTTTATTATTGTGGTGCTGCCTGACCATCCATAAATGTTGGCCTATTTCATAGATCATGATTTATCAAGTTTGTAATTATTTTGACAAAACAAGTGATTTCAACCCAAATCACCCCAAGCTTAAAGTTAAAATGGTTGCCTCTGGGTTTTATCTTAGAATTATGGGATTGCTGATTATGTTGCTTGTGTCATCATTAGAAAATGTTGTAGTCGCGAAAGTAAAAGATAAAAAAAAACCATGTTATTGTTGTTGCTCGCTGCCCTTTTTCCCTTCTTGAACTACAACTCCGGCCTAGTGTTTTCCTTAGCGTAATCCCTTCACTTGTAAACCATCCATTGTTGATAAAGACCCCATCCCTGCCTTGTGTTTGTCTTATTGTTAGCAAGTGTAACAGCTGGGAGATTTGGGCAGTTCCAGTCCAATAAGTTTTGCAAGAGTTGTGGCTTTTATAGTAGCTTGGGAGGCTTGGGATATTCCTAGGGAGGCAGCTAGCTGGGAGCTATGGCTGTTGCGGCATTGGAGAAGGCAAGGCTCCAACTTCGTCAGTGATGCATTATACACTGCTCGTATGTAAGTCATCAACCATGAAGGAAATAATAACTGTTTGATATGTAATTTGTAGAGCTTTTAAATTTAGGATTGTTGGCTCACTTTCTTTGTTTAGACTAATTGGCTCATTTTCTCTCAGCCAAAATTATTATCATTTGCTCTCAGCTGAATTATTATCATTTTATTATGGTCATGTAATTTAATTCAAAGGTCTCGAAGGAGATGGAAGAACTCAACCCATTGACTTGTTCAGGAAAATACAACTTTATTCCAACTGCTAGTTTAAGTTGCTTAGTGTTGGTGCCGACATGCATAAATTGGAATTCAATAGAAATGTCTGTGGCTGCTTACTGTAGTGTATCCAATACTAGTGTTCATTTATGCTTCTACTGTATAAATTGGAATAAATTCAATCAAAAGGTCAACCCCACTCACTACATATCTTCGAAACACCACATATCAGTAGGGTCACCCTTAGCACAATACCATTTTATGGCATAATTCATAATGCTATTACACTACATGTTCTGATGTTGAACCATAAACAACAAGAATATTAACAAAAACAAAGTGTTTTTAACTTTTCATATAAAAACAAAATATTTACATATAGCTCCGAGGGCATTATTATAACATCCTATACAAACAATATTTTATAAATTCAAATACTACCGTGCTCACAATCTCGTGTGCTAATAATTGTCAAAATGTTCACTAGATGCTTTACTTCAAACTGGTTCGTTCTCCACATCAGCAATCCAAGTCGGCCAATACGTGTCTGATTAATACCGTATATGCACACACATACACACACAAGTAAATTGCTATATATACAAGCGTCGTGTGCAAACACCCTAATGTGACGTGTGCAAACAACGCACGCGTGGCTATATATATATATATATTCCATTTTCATAATTTCATTTGACAAAGAATGAAAAGAAAATACACTGGTGCAAAACTACTGGGCTCACAATTATGCGAAATGCGATGCGATTGCCCTTTTGGAGCCGTCAACCTTCATGTGGCCCTTGTGGGCCCAAACCTCCGTTACGTCATGATTATGAACCGTGACATAACATAATTAACTCCATGTCATTCAGGCCTAAATAATGTAACTCAACAGTAATTACCTGCATTTAAGCAACAACAAAAAAAAAAAAAAACTTGTGAACGGCTGATGATGGGTCGGGTACAATTACAACAGCAAAGTTGACTTTCAGGGCGCTTGCATGCGTTGCCTACGACGCACGAACAAGTCATCATCATCTCACGGGTCATGACTTTAAGGATGCAGTTACGCCTGGATGCCTGGTTTTGTCAATGCCCCTAATTAAAGAGTAGCCGTCACTATAGAATATGTATATATATATATAGTCCTTCTATTGTACAAACCAGTACACGGTTTTAAATTTGCATTGGTTCACATTTGAATTTTATTTAATGTAGCTATGCTAAATTATTGCACTTGAATAAAATTTTAATTTTAATCTTTAAATTATATCATCATCCTTCATCATATGAAAGTAATCACCTTAAAATTTCCGTAGCTAATATATATATATATATATATATATCCAATCATATGAATGAGTTTTCGTCCAAACTCGACGCGATTGTTTCACTTTTTTTGAAAAAAATTGTTATTTAATGAAGTTCCAAAAACTGAAAAGTTTTACTTTAAGAGATGCCACAATCATATTCACGTAAATTTGTTACCTCTTCACGTCACAAGTAACACCACGTCAAAAAGAAAGAGAGAGAGAGAGAGAGAGAAGTGACGCTAATTATTAGTCAATTCGATTTTAAAAAGTTCGAGAATTATATACAAAAAATTGCTATTTATTAATAAGTGATTTTTTTAAAGTTCTTATTAAAAAAATTATCACGAATTTTAAAATTATTATTTAAAATACATCTGCAAATAATTATGAGATTGGAAAGATAATTTATAAAAGAAAAAGAAAAAGAATACGATTATTATTCATCCGTCTAATGAATCAGTATCCTGCTGTAAAATAGCAGCCTGTTATTCCAAAATAATATCGTATTGGTATGCATCCTTTAACAAAACTTTTAAAATGATATTGTTTTGCTACTGTACAACAACAGAGAATTTTTGCACTTGTTTAATGTAGTCTCGTCCAGAATAGCCTTATATATATAGGCTTTACAAAATAATGGAAATCTATTTTTACTCTTAATATATTTAATTAAAATGAAAATTTTAAAAACAAAATAAACAAATACAAAAGCTTATCGGTAAAGAAAACTTATCCAATGGTTTCATTTCATACGAATTAATATTCATGCTGGTGTATTATAATTTAACATGTAATATATAAAAAATATCATCTACCAAAAGAAGATGCTAACATGTAGATAATTGGATTTTTATTCCAAATAGGGACTCAAAACTTATAATGCATAATTGACAATACGTAACTGTAGAGATAGGTGATGATATAATTGCGAAAGCGAAGTGAGCCCCCGCAATAAATAATGGCTTCTCATGAAATTGTACCCTCCAAATCCCCGACGGGGGACTTTTGTGTCCTTGATTGCAGGGCTGCAACTCATGCAAGCTAGCTGCATGCAGCCTGTTGTGGACCATCTCAGTCCCCCGATAATGCCACCAAAAATTAATTGAAATTTGTCCACCCATGCAAAACAAAAGCAAAAGCAAGCACCTTTGATCAAACGATTTAAATTATGTTTTTACTTTAAGTGTAGTAGATATTAAATATCGTAGTTATTTGATTAATTATGATTAAATCATAGCAATCACACCGAGTGTGTGTGTTTTACGTACTAAGTAATTACTCGAAAAAAAGAGTGAGATTGATGTATTTATTTTATTATCATTTTTATGGTTTATTTCAAAAATTAAATATTTACACAATTGTATGGAATCTCAAACTATTAACACTAGCCTTACACTTCTATTAAGTATCAAGGACTACTACATGAACAACCAAGTAGAGAGTATCATGGCAGTGACACAATGTTGGCTCCTAAATTCCATATGTTTAGGAAGCAAATCTAGAAAGTTTAATGGGAGATATAAATTGTGTAACCCATATTTAAAAAATATTATTTAAAATTACGATTAGTATTATCTAATGAAAGCATAAAAAGTTCATTAAATACTCATATAACCAAGTTACATAATGAAATAGCTAACTATTTTAATATTAAATTTATATATAGAGAGAGAGCAATATTAGTTACGAGTTGTAATCAAAATTTATATTTTGAATATAAACTTTATTACAATTTTAAACTTCGAATTTTAAAATTTATTAGCAAAGTATGGCTAATTTTGATTAGCTGATAATTTGAAATTTAAAATTTTAATGAAATTATAATCAATATATATTTTAAGTATAATTTATGAATAATATGATTCCTTGTATATAAATTTATTACAATATTTAGCTATTACACTATTAATGATTTTAACTCGTAAACACTTTGAGACAATAAATCATATTACTAATTATAATTATATATTTTTAAAAGAAAGAGAGAGGCAGAGAGAAGTGATCATGGCTGTAGTCTGCTCTCCATAAATACGTAACTGCATAGTCTTGATGAGTTGCACAAAATCAAGTACGTTAAGGAGTGTCATGTGAGTGCATGTGTGTGTGTATATATATATATATATATAGGTGACATATAACTTATTAATTATGAGATGATGTTTAATGGTGTATGAAATGATCACTCTAGTGTTTATATAGAGGAGGAAGACCTTGAGGGGACATTGAACAAAAATATGGCGTTTTTTTAGACTTGTATAGTTGACCCCACCATCCACAACACGATATCCTTGTGTTCATAATTAGACGTAGGTAGGGAATATTCTCAACATAAATAAGAAGTGGGAGCAATGAGGGCTTAGACATTTTATATATTTAGAGGTATAACATATAGATTAAGGAAGGCGATACACTCAGTTAAAAATTAAGTTAAATTTATTCATTGAAATGCATAACTCTGTTGGAGAAGTGTTACAAAAAATTTCAGCATGTGATGATGCCCAAACAAAGAACTATACCTCCGACCCTACCCACTTCAAAAGCGATAAACCATAAAGATTGACTTAAAGCTTGATGCACAACCATTGCATAAGTCCACTACTGTATGGTTATACTTATACCCTACGTAATTACAGGCAAATTTTGTTAGATTATTGAATGAAAAATTAAATAGGTTAATACCTTTTCATGGAAAGACACATCATTACCAAAAGATATGTCCATTAGGGTATTACCTTTTCATGTAAAGGTACATCATTACTAATAGGCATGTCATTTGGAGCGTTATCTTTCATGAAAAGATACACCATTACCAATAGGTGTGTCCTTAAAGGATTATTTTTAAATGAATAGGTACACCTTTTACTAAGAAGTATATCCTTTAGGATGAAAAGCCATCAATGATAACTCTTAGGCATACCTTTTACCAAGTAATATGTCCTTTAAGATGAAAAGTTATCAATGATAACTCTTAGGGTCATTGTCAAGGGTCATGTAGGAATCTATAAATAGGCCATTCTATCATTCATCAAATCAATAAATTCTTTCCTTTCCTCCAAGTTAGTACTATCCATATATACAAAGAGAGAAATATTGTCTTCGGTTATTGTAATTATAGATTGCAGTGCTTGCTTCTATAATTGAAGAATCAAATTATCCTGAGAGGCAACTGCCATTTACAACCTTATGCACCAG
Source organism: Taxillus chinensis (assembly GCA_023512835.1). Taxonomy (NCBI): domain Eukaryota; kingdom Viridiplantae; phylum Streptophyta; class Magnoliopsida; order Santalales; family Loranthaceae; genus Taxillus; species Taxillus chinensis. The sequence continues at coordinate 49,272,206 of CM042088.1, read as the reverse complement.
TGGAGGGGCAGATTTTGTCTTAAGGAAATAGTGTCAAACACTAGATTTGATTCAACATTTCAGTTAATTTGATTCTAGAATTTACTTGTAAGTATTTAATTCTTTAGAATTTTATTTTATATATTTTCAGATTTAGTTTGTATTCTTGTGTTTAGTTTTTAAATCAGCATAAACTATTATAATATCCTACAAATTTAAGTACTCCATGTCAAAACACGCTAAATTATTAGTTTACCAAAAACAAGAAACTAAAATGAGAGGATTCGATGCGAACTGGTCATATTATCAATACTAGAACGAGTATTGATAAAGTTTACGTGATAAAGTTTTTTTTTCTTTTTTCTTTTCGTGACATAATCAATACTAGAACGAGTTAAATGAGGTTTAGGAGGGGGGGAAATAGTGGAGTGTAGGACCCCCCCTTACATGTCTTCATATGCTTGCTGGAGTATGGAATGAATGGATTCCTTTCCTTCGCCACAGTTATTCTTTTGACACTTTGCTCTGCAAAAGTCATAGTGGAATACAAATTAATTTTGGTAAAGGACACACACACACACATATCACACAAAGTAATAGTCACTTTAACTAGGCTCGCTCTGATTGGTTGGGAATGACATTTGTCAAAAATTGTTGGCCTTCGTAGGCTCTAGGCTGCTATTAATGACTGATATATATATATATATATATATATATATATAAAATATATATATATAAATATAAGATATCATCATGAATAGGATGTGGCCTGCCTCTTGGTTTAAAAAAACAAAAGTTCATATAAACAGTAACAACAACATTATTATTGGTGCGTACCAGGCTAAATAAAAACTAATTAACGGACTTGTTGAATGGACTTGAGTGGGAGAGTGGGATGGTTCTGCCCTGTGGCCCGTGGACCTCTCCCTGAACTGAAGGACGTAAAAAAACAGAAGATGGATAGTAAAATAACTAAAATTAGAAATAAAATTTATAAATAACAAAACGTAGAGGTTTTTTTAAAATAACTACAATTTAGAATAAAATTTGATGCAGCATCAATTTTTGTTGAAGTTTAAAGAATAAATTAGAAAAGATCTTAGTACTTCTTTGCGTTAAGAATAATATGGAGAGCTTGGATCAAATGCCTTTAAAACATAGACAATGATTTAATTGAACTCACGTTAATTGGAAGTCAATGACTGCAATGTTTCAGATGTTACTTTTAGTTTTGATTTCATCAACTGAAATAAATTTATTTATTTTATTTAATTGTAGGTACCTTTCAACTCATTTTGTCTGTAGTATATTTTTGTTTTTTTATCATGATTTAAGAAATCAGTTATTAAATTTGCGCACTTATAATGCTTCCTCGATGTCTGGGCTTCAACATTTTACTTGGTATTTGATTTTTTTAACCTTTCATCGTTTTAGCAATAATAATAAATGTTAAAATTACAGCGGAGGTTAAATTGTTGAGTATGATAGCATCATTACTTAATGAGAAATAATATATGCAATTAATTTATGATATTATTATAAAATTATTATGGATGATATTGGAATGAATTTAGATCACATAATTGATTTAAACCCGTTTCAAATATTTGGGTTAGTAATGAGTGTGACAAGTTAAAATAGAATGCTCAATATTCGTAATTGTCCCATTGTCTTTTTAGGAGGGAAAAAAACTGCTCAAATTGGACTAGAATTATCATAAAGTTTATAGTTGGCAGGGACAATTGTGATTTATTCATATTTTTTCTATCACTTTGATAATTATTCACCAATGAAATTAAACAACCTTATAATACATAACATTGTACTTATTTAATTAACTGGGGTTAAATTGTAAAGTTTGGTAACATCATCATTTGCTGAGTATCATTACTTGACTCATTTCATGTCCGTTCTTGAATTTTACTGTTTGGTTGATGACAAAAAAAGTCCACCATAATGAAGGAGTTTGATGTGTGGTTACTGTAGCAAATGCAACCAAAGTAACTCGAAAATCAAAATAAATATAAAAATCACAACAGGATTTTTTAAATCTAAATAAAATATGAAAATCATTATTGCTAGTTATTTAACTTTTTTTCTGAAAAATCAAAATTTCAAAAAATCATAAAATAAATTATTCATGGCAAACCTACAGTGTTGCTAAGTGCTAACGTTGTGTCCCAGCCCATATTAATTAATTGGATAGCGAGCAGATCTAAATACTTGCCAAATTTAAATTATACGGCACTCTAATAAATAAATTGAATAATGGGAAAGGGTGACAAAGTAATTAAATTATAAAATGCTAGGCTGTTATAGATGAATTGAACGTTTGCAAAATCTTCAATCACTATTTGTCAATATTTTGACTTTCCTCGTTTATGTACCCAAACATGACCATACCATGTTATCAGAGAGAGTGTGTGTATGACAAATATGTAATAAAATATATGTGAAGGAATATTCACACCAGTCAAAAGAATAACTATATTTACTTTTCATATGAAATAATTTAATTATTTTATAATAATAATAATAATAATATAGTTAAAAAATATTTAAATATCAATATCATATTCAAAAAATAATATTCAAACATAAATATTCAAAATATAAATTATTTTGAATATAAATTAAATATTCAACTATTAATTAAAATATAAATTAAATATTCATTTATTATTTTTTAAATATTATATTATTGTTCGTGTGCCTTTTTCAAACAAATGGTAATTAAAATAGAATAAATAACTTGTTTAAAAAATATTTAAAAATATAAATTTATTACTTGAAAAATAATATTTAAAATTTTAATTTATATCCTAACATCATTAAAAGTAAATATTTTATAATAATATTTTTGTATTTTCATATAGAAAGGGAACAATAATAAAGAAAGAGAACGCCTGTGAAAATAAAGAAAATAAAAAGTCTAACGACAGAATACTAGAATAAGATTAAAGAACCATTAACACTTTAGAAAGAGCTAATTAAAAACCATGGCGTGACATTTTAATTTGAAAATAAATGTAATTGTTCGAATAAATAAACAAATAAATTATGACCAAAAATACCAATACATACAAAGTCAAACCCAATAAATGACAGTCAATACTCCACCTTTGTGAATTTTCTCACCAACATCTTTGTAAAAGAGTAGGGTTCACCCCAAGTCATTCTCGCAAATTGTCACCTTGACGCTGGTTTTAAGATTTTCCCACCGAGATCTATTTGAGCTTATAATATTAAACATATGTTTGAAATAAATAATATTTTCTTTATAGATATATGTAGACAAATGTTAGTTTATCATTAACTTATTGTACCGTATTTAGAGCATTCACATCAATTTTGACATTTTCATTCATATTTTGGAGTTGAATAGTAAAAAATTTACTTATTTTTAATTAAAAACATCAAATATTTCGTTCTATATCTCTATCTATATTTATTATTTAATTTATTTTATATTACTTCTCTATCATCCTTTCATTTATTATAACAAATCAAAAAGTTACAAGTTTAATATATATATATTAAAAATTATAGGGGAATCATTTAAAGATGAATAATAAATATTTAAATATAGAGATTTACTGTTCATTTCCTATTCCTATACTCTATTTTAGGAAACCTGATGTAAATGAGTTTTTGATAGTTTTGTATATTTTTTCTCTAAATTATAAGAAAAGTTAGATTATATGAAGCTTAGTGGAAATGCTCTTATATTAATTTGTATGAGTGATAGCGAGAATGTGTTAGTGTTTTATTTTTTTTATATGATTTAAGCTAAAGAGAAGTATAACTAGTTTAAATGAAATTAAGTGACACGAGCTGAAACACGTAAAGGTAAATCTCAAATAGCTTTAATTTAAAGTTCATAATTAGTTATTTGAGTATGATTTAAATAAATCCAAGATGGATTCTAATCATCAATAGCCATTGATTTACACAAATAATGAAATAAATGAAATAATTTACTGTTCATGGCTACTGTATATAAAAACAACTAAGTGGGCGAACCGATCGATGTTCAATTATAACCACTCAAAAATTCAAGTCTTGAAATGAATTGACACGGTCATAAATCATAAATTAAATTGTCTTTCCGCATTCCAAGAGGTTAATAATAATGGAGTCTGTGAGTTAAATAGTGAGACATAAATACTTACTGTTTACAGGTAATAATAAGGTAAGAAGATATAAGTATATTATTATTTCTGATGCGTACGGGTATTTTATGAAATATTATTATATGTAATTCTAGCACGTAAATATTATCTAATGTGACGGACGGTATATAATTGTCAGTATATCATTCAATCACAATCACTTGTGTGCTGTCATATCTATCAGTCGATAATTCAAGAAACTTACATGAATTGCATTCTTTCGCAAGGAAACGAGGATGAATTTTGGGAGAAAAATGTGTGAAAAGATAATGGATAGAAAATTTGATTGGTTAGTTGAGGTGAAAAAAATGGAAAAAATATATTTTATAATTTGATTGGAAGTATAAAAAAAATTAAAAATTAAAAATAATTTGAAAAATAATAATTTAACTTAATGTGTTAAATAATACAAAAGTTATTAAAGAATAAATTAAACAAAGTAGATTTTTCATACTTTTCACAGTAAATTATTATGGATTACATTTGACTTTTTTCAATAGCAATTTTCTCCGATTCTACTAATTTTTCCTAGCAATCAAGCTCATGACAAATCCATTTCTATCTCTTTTCCATACAAAATCCGTCTTTCCACCCACCTGCCAAGCAGAGCAGAGCGCAAGACTTTCCCTTAAAAAACTAAAATGAATCTATCTATTCAATTGTTCCAAGCAACAACTCTTGAATCCATTTACGGGGCAGTCATTCCTACCTATCTCAATTTTCAAGTTTCCTATTGGCTCTTCCAATTCATGTGCACTCATTAATCATTGTGGGTGAAATGAAAAAAGCAAAGCCGGTAAAAAGCAAAGCTCGATTCTTGTGCCTTACGAGAAAGGTTGGCTTTTCCCTTACAAGTCACAATATAATATATACACACATGCCATTGTGGGTGAACATTTGGTATTTACCCAAAGAGTCAGAGACGACCCCCATTGCTTCCTTCCTTCCATCCATCCTTCCAAGGACCACTACCAACCACATCCCCTCCCCAGCACTAATTACCAAGGCCCCAATATCGGAGAACGGATTAATTGCCCTTTCCTCTCTACCCACTAAAGCGTGGTGTTTTTTTTTTTTTTTTTTGATTTTTTTTTGATTTTTTGATTTTTTGGGCTGCACTCAATCAATCCCCGAAAGTGCAAACAACCAGATGCCCGCAATTTTATAGGTACCAAAATAATGGCTCGCCCGATGAAAAGCTTTGCATCCACACTGTCTGTCACACACTTTCAGCAAATGTACAAAATTTAAAGGCGAGGAGGAATTGATGGGACCTTCAATGCAGGTGGTACAGGGGTTCCATCCTCGATAATAATAATTATTTATTTAAAAAATAAATAAAAGTTTCGCCAATTTTATGGCGACGTGGAAGATCAACGTGGGTGTTGGAAATAAATAAGTTGAGGATAGCCTCCTTTAATACGCTACATCACTCCGGTCCTCTTTTATGGCTTTTGTGGCAAATTATTAGCTGGCCATGGAATAATAGCCTTTTATTTATCTATCTATTTTGTTTTTTGTTTTTTGTTTTTCAAATTTGTGTTCTTTAAAATTGTTGTTGTTGTTGTTGTTGTTGTTGTTTTTTTTTGGGGGGTTTGAGGGTCTGACTGGTTGTTGGCACAGAAATTGAACCCGAGGACCCGTGATGCGAAACGGGGAGTAGCCGGTGAAGGGAGGGGGTGAGGGAGAGTAGCCGGTGGGTCCAAATTTGTAATATATTAATTTAAAAAAAAAATGGGGAAGGGAGAAGGGAGGGGCCGGAAGCCTAATCTACAGATGGAATTAAAGAGGGTGGGGATGGTGTCTTGTGCGTGAAGAGAGCTGGTCTGAGTGGTGCCAGCGATGACATTGAAGGATCAAAGTTTCTCTCGGAGGTCAAACCTGGCATATTTCATTTCGTTTCTGCATTTTTTTTTGGTCTCTCTCTCTCTCTCTCTCTGCCTTTGATTTAAATCTCTCCACATTCGCTCGCAAGCCTTATTCGTCTTCAATCCTCTGCGCTCTCTCTCTCTCTCTCTCTCGCTCGCATTCACACTCTCTGTCACCATTTATATGTGTGAGGCGATTTGTGGGAAAGAGAATAGATGTGTTGTTATTGATGTGGATGTTGATGATTTAGGGCCTCCGCAATCGCAACAATGGCGTCAGTGGCTTCTCTGTCTCTCCCCGAAAGAAAGCATTGGTGGCTTCGGAACAGCAAGGTCTGTGTGTGCGTGTGCGTGTGTGATGTTTTCTGGAACAATAATCAAAATAGTCTCCGTGTGTCGCGTTCAAATGTGCTATTATAATATGAGATTCTGACGTTGTTGGTGTTTCCTATGCGTTTGATTTGGGGTGTCCAGATCGTGGAGAAATACATCAAGGACGCGCGGGCCCTAATTGCCACAAACGAGCAGGGCGACATTGCCTCCGCCATCAACCTCCTGGACGCGGCGCTGGCGCTCTCGCCGCGGGTGGAGCAGGCGCTGGAGCTCAAGGCACGTTCGCTCCTCCTCCTCCGGCGATTCAGGGATGTCGCCGACATGCTTCAGGATTACATCCCCAGCCTCCGGGTGGCTTCCGATGACCCCGCGTCACCTTCCTCTTCTTCCCTCTCCGACAACAACAGCAGCACCACGACTCACAACAGCAACACCAACAACTCGTCCAGAGAGAGCGTGAAGCTCCTGCCCAACTCGTCCGTTGACTCTGTAGCGGATCGGGACTCCTTCAAATGCTTCTCTGTTTCTGACCTCAAGAAGAAGGTCATGTCCACCCTCTGCAAAACCTGCGACAAAGAAGGCCAATGGAGGTATAAAAAAAGGCCACACACACACACACACACACAAAAGAAAAGAAAAAAAAAAAAAGCACCCCGGCCGTAATTATTGAATATGAAAGTTTGCTGTTTAAGTTATTTGTTATTTTGTATTAGCTTCCATTAACTGAATTAATTTGCAATTTGTTAATCGCAATAACAACTAACCGATTCAGGTGGGGGGTTGTCAATTGTGTGTGTGCACAAATCACAATCACAGGTACTTGGTTCTGGGTCAAGCTTGTGTTCAACTGGGGCTAATGGAGGACGCCATGGTACTGCTCCAGACCGGGAAGCGGCTGGCCAACGCGGCGCTTCGCCAAGAGAGCATATGCAGGTCCGACGACGGCTTCTCCTCCGCCACCTTCGGATGCTCCGGCGGGGATCCCTCCGCCGGTCCCCTGGACGCGTCCGACTCCGCCGAGAGCGTCGCGCGGCTCCTCGCCCACATCAAGCTCCTACTCCGTCGCCGCGCGGCTGCGTTGGCAGCCCTCGAGGGTGGGCTCCACTCCGAGGCCATCCGACACTTCACGAAGATCGTCGACGGCCGCCGCGGCGCGCCGCAGGGGTTCCTCGCCGAGTGCTACACGCACCGCGCCGCGGCCTACAGGGCCGCCGGGCGGATGGCGGAGTCCATCGCGGATTGCAATCGGACCCTGGCGTTGGAGCCGTCCTGCATCGGAGCCCTCAGCACACGGGCCTCCCTCCTCGAAGCCATCCGATGCCTCCCCGATTGCCTACACGACCTGGAACACTTGAAGCTTCTCTACAACTCCGTTTTGCGGGACCGAAAGCTCCCTGGCCCCGCCTGGAAGCGCCACGACGTGACGTACAGGGAAATCCCAGGCAAGCTGTGTGTCCTGACAGCTAAGATTCAGGAACTCAAGAAGAGGGTGGCGGGCGGTGACACTGGGAATGTGGACTACTACGCCCTCATCGGTCTGCGCCGGGGCTGCTCTAGGTCGGAGTTGGAGAGGGCTCATTTGTTGCTCTGTTTGCGGCACAAGCCGGAGAAGGCGATGAGCTTCCTGGACCGCTGCGATTTTTCCGACGAACGCGACCGCGACACCGTGAAGGATAGAGCAAAGATGTCCGCTCTGTTGCTCTACAGGTTGATCCAGAAGGGGTATTCCAGCGTGATGGTTTCTGTCATGGAAGAAGAAGCCGCGGAGAGGCAGAGGAAGAACGCGGCGGCCGCCCTGCAGGCGGCGCATGCCACAATTCAACCTCCTCCTTCCACAGAAACCAAATCCGATTCGAATCCGATCCGTTCTTCGCCGACGACGGCGGCGAAAAACCAAAAGGCGGCGGTGATGGCTTCTGCCAATGCGGCGTCGGCGTTCCAAGGGGTGTTCTGCCGCGACATTGCCGTGGTAAGCAACCTGCTTTCGCGCCAAGCTGCTTTCAATCGCCCATTGCCGGTGAAGTACGAGGCGCTGAGCTGCTGATTCGGCGGCCCGGGAATTAAACATTCGGTCAATTGTCGGCGTTGATCTGTTGATTGTATCAAAAAAAAAAAAAAAAGGTGGGATTTCACGGCTCCCGGAAATTTCGCCGCTGGTAGGATTCATCTACAATCTATCTGCTGGTTGGTTCATGTACAGAGTACCCAATTTTAAAATTTTCTTTTCTATTTGGACTTAGGCGGGCTTAGAATGTGATGTTCTCTCTCTCAGTCTCTCTCTATCTCCAGTTCTCATTTTCACTCCCATTTGTCTTCTTCTGCTTATAAATAAAGTTTTATTTATTTTTGATTGAAGGCTGCTTTCGTCTTCATGGGACAGATGTTATTAATAATAATAATGCACTAAAGTGAGTTTGTCGGAACTGAAATCGACATTTTGCGTGTTACCCACTCCCTCCCACCTCATCCCTTCCCTTCACTGTGTTACAGCCTTGACCAGCAACTTTACGGAAGTAATTGACCCAAAAATATTTATATATTTAAATTAGTCACAAAAAAAAAATACATATATAAAGGGAAAATAAAAACCTTGGTGGGTCTTGTCTCGTGAGTGAATCTGGTTACTTGTGTTCAGTAACGTGTGAAGTGGTTTAAAAGGGCAAAAACAGAGGGGGAAAAAGAACAGGAGAGATCAATATTTTTGCGGGTTGAAGGCAGCTATTACTAAAATAGTTGTTTTTTTATTGAATATTTTAAAAAATAATAATAAATCAGGCAGTTTTCTATTTGTACCATACTTTTTTATTTATTTAAAATTGTTTTATCTTTTTGTGGGTAGAGGACAAGGAACTCACTCTTTTTGTTCTTTCGGTTTTATTTGTTATTATTTTTATATAAGTTAAGGATTCTTTATTCAGTCTTTTTCGGGGCTATCTAAATCTAAATCTAAATCCTAGAGCGGCTAGTTTTCACATCAGTACCCAGCCGCATGTAAATCTAACAAGTTTAACCCACGATTCACCTCAACTGCCAAAAAAAAAAAAAAAAACCTGCCGTCTGGTCTGGACTGGAGTACCCGAAAACCATACGGGTAGGGGACGACAATTTTTAACTTTTATGCTACTCTTTTATTCACGGAAAACCATGGTAATGAGAGGGCACAGGCAATGAGTACTCTGCCAGTGGCTTTTGGCGCCTACAAACTTTTTTAAGTGCCTCCGTGTTTTATCTGCCAACTGTAAGTAGGGATGCCAATTCACATGTTGGGACCGGAGTGGATTACTTCGCCCCGTCTACAGTAAATTCGGGTCGGATTGTACTATGGTATTTCTAAATTAATATATAATAAATAAAAAAATTTGTGCATACATACAAACACACACACATATATATATATTTGTAAGTGGTTTAGATAATAAAGTGGAAAAATAAAAAAATAAAAAATAAAAAATAAAATTGATCTTACGTATAATTGAATATAAATTTTAAAACCAAAAAAGCATCTGAAAATATATTTTTTAAAAACCTACTTTATTTAAGTCAGATTTGAAATAAAATAGTATTTTATTTCAAAAAAAAAAAAACAGATGCATTAAAGGTACTTTGTTGTAGGGTGCTACCCGTCATAGCGGGGGCGAAGTCTACCTATTACCATACCCCGCCTCCGCCTAAGCGGGTAAAAAAAAAATTAAAACCGTACCCTGCCCCATGTGTAGGCAGGGGCGGGGTAAGCGGGAGGAGACTTCATCCTCCCGTACCCCGCTACCGACTTTTATTAATTTCTATCTTAAGACAATCTTGCCTTTTAGAGGCTCCACGAAGCAGTTGATAGAAATAATTCGGGTCCTATCAGAGGCTGAATCAACCTATTATCGCATCCTGTCCTCGCTTAGGCAGTAGATTAAATTTTAAGATTGTATCTCGCTCTATATATAGGCGTGATAGAATATACTGTTCTTTAATGTGTCTGCGAATGATGTTCGATTTGTCCATATCTTATTATCGCTTTTTATTGGATATGTCCATATCAATAATTTTGGCTTAAATCAAATTTTTACACCGTTTTAACCAAAAAATTATTAAAAATAATTTAATTTTACAATAATAAATATCATTCAAAAATATCAAAAATCATAAATAATAGTTAAATAACAATATTTAAAATATTATAAAATTATAAGTAAATATTATTAAAATTAGGCGGGGCAGGGGCGGGATACCCCGCTACCTATTATCACTCTCCGTCCCCGTCTGGGGCGGGGTGTCAAGTTTAAAAACCGCTTCCCGCTCTTGCTTGGGAGGGATATCCCGCCCCGCATAGCGGGGGCGGAGCGAATAGCGGGTTTGTCGACTTGATTCTATTAAATGTACTGAAAATAAAATGTACTTTGGGCTTGTTTTAAATTATGTTAAAGTTTGTTTTTGAAATTTGATACTATATTGTAGAGATAAAATGCATTTTAGTTTATGTATTCTATTTTTTTGAATTATATTAAAGTTTATGTTAAATTATAATTTAAAAATAATTTTCTTAGTGAATGTATTTTAAAAAGAAAATTATTTTAAAACAAAAAAATTGTTTTTTTTTCAAAACTACTAAATCTGTTTTCATGAGATAACTTAATGTATCATGCAATCTCATATTTGATGGAAGTATTACTTTCAAATATTGAGAGTATCATGGGATATGGGTGGGGAAGTTTTTAGTCAAGCAGAGTGAGTTGTATTATAACTAAAATAAAAAAAAATTATTTTAAAAAAATTACTAAAGCACGCTAAGACTATTGCCATTCATTAATGATATAGTTGTAATAATCTGTTTTTTTTATCGAGCCTTTCATGAGTTACCACTTTCCAAAACCAACTAAAAACATTGTCATTTTTTTTCTTAAAATTTATACATTTTTTCAATTGTTCATTTACAGATTTGCGCCATTTGCCAGCCGGAAAATGATGACAGAAATGGGATTAATCAAAATTAAATATTCAAGAAAATTATTTAAAAATACTTTTTATAATATTTATAATCTTTTATCCTAAATAATAGAAAGCAATTTTGGAAGGGATATGCTTTAGTTTTTTTTCTTCTGCTTAAAAACTGTTTCAAAAATTTAGTTCTCGAATAATTGTTGAAAAAATAAATAAAACTGCCCCAGTTATTTTTTCCATTGGTGTTATTAGGCTATGAACTATTTTTAATTTCTATATATAAAAAAAACGTTCTCCTACTTTTAATATTGATTTAATGATAACTACCTATTATGTATTGGCCAATGGCCATTAAATGACATATCCTTTATATATGACAGAAATTCGTAAAGTTTAAAGAGGGTTGTTGGCATCGGATGCTATTTTCAAATTTAACATTCACTGCCCTTTATGACTCCGCTCGCCCGGTCATGATATTAAATAAAGACCGTCAAACGGTTATCCAAATTGCATTAAGTGAGTAATGACAAAGAGGCCAGTAGATAGCGGGTGATTTGAATCTATTTCGGATGAGTTTGGGTTGGGGCAAGGTGGGACTAATGAGTACAGTGAGTCAGAAATTTGTTAACGTTCAGTCGGGGCGAAGGCAAAAAAAAAAAAGAGGCTCAAATTCGGTTAAAATTGTTATTCTTAAGTAAAAAGGCACGAAGTTCAGCCATAAGTAAGGTCTTAAATGAATACCAATAATAAATCACCGATTTCATGTTCGTTTCATAAATAGCTTGTGAACACTCATTTACTAACAGTTATAAATATACAAACATATATTTTATTGTTTTCATGAACTCAATATTTTCATTCGTTTAATTGTTCAAAAACTAAAATACCTAAATATCTAAAATTTATCAACTAATTAACTGTAAAATCACCATGAATTTTTACAGGCATGATATATATTACATAAATATTTAATTTAATGATCAAAATTTAAAATAAATATTAATAAGTACCAAAATAGCCGAGATCGGCATGATGGTGATCTCAATCAGCGAATCTAAAATCATTGGGAATCAAATTAAAACACATTAGAGATCATTAAAAATTAGTGAAGAACTTCCTAATTAACTAATCCAAAAAAGTGGTACTAGATCATTTCGTCTTAGAGTCTTTTTAATATCATTCTTTTCCTCTGATATGTGATTAATAGTTGAAGAGTTATATCGTGATTAAAGACATGGGTGTGGATTGTTTCGTTGAGCACGTGATAGTTTTATTATATACTTGCAGTGACATTATTTATTATATGATTATAAGTGATTATATCTCATCACTTAGTTTGTTTTGTCGCTCTCTTTTATTATGCGGTCATAGTTTTCTTGAATGAATCTATAATTTTTATGGTATCTAAATGGTTGGTAATATCCTACTTTAAGGTTGTCTATGGCCTTCTACTTCATCATGTTCTTGATCCTAATCTATTATTTTGTGGCTACTTAAGCTTGTAAATTGTAATTGGAGATCTTAAAGGAGCATTGCTAGACACATGCAATGCATGATGGAGAGGATAATGTGAAAGCTTTGTTTCATCGAGGCCGGATACTTACATTGATTAGATTATTGACAATAATGAGTTCATTAGTATATCATCAAAGACTTTCGTAAATCGTTATATGCTACAATGAAGTTCATCATTGAAAATGACAAAGGTATAAAATATATTTCTCAATTTTCAACTTTAATAAAGAAATAAATTAAGTAAAAAATGAAAACACATGGGCCCAAATCTTCTTAATTTGATTTGGTTTTACAAAAAAAGGGTGAAAAACAAATAAAATAGAACTAATAGCAATCACATATTTTATTTCTAAACTCTTTACATACCATGTGGCAACAATAGGTGGGTATTGTTCATGGGGTAACTATATGCGTAGTTAATAAATGGTTGATTGTGATTCTCTTACCTATAATTTTAATTTATTTTCATTTTCATCATCAACAACGATGAGATTAGAATATTTTATTATCATTTTCATGCGTTTAAGAAATGTATGTGATCATTGATATTTTGTTGTGTAATTTTTAGTGTTTTATATACTTTTAAATAATTATGACATTTTAACATATTTAAAATCTGTACATACCAATTTTTTACTTTTTATTATTATTTTACATGAATAGTTGTATTGTGTTTTTATCAATATGTAAATAATTTCTTATTTCTGTAATATTTTATTATTTTATTCTTAACTTTATTATTCGTTAAAATAATTTAATTTGATTAAAAAATGTTATGAAATTAAATGTTTCTATGCCCAAACTCATATCAAATAGTTAGATAAAATAATATTTAATTTTTATTAATTAGTTAATTAAACGACTTATTGTTACGTAGATATCATATAATTACATAAAATAAATTATATTTAATTTATTATTTTTGTTACTTTGTATTAAAAATTAATATTGAAATTAAATGACTTATGGATATTTCTGAACTTGAAAAATATTAATTATATTTAAATTAATATCTATTGTATCGGGATGGAGCAACGCCAGTCTGAGGGCAAAAGGGTCATAATGGTGGGGTTTAGTGAATGCGCGATGAAGCACCAGCACGTGCTGTTTGAATGTTGGGAACTTTGGAAATAAAAAAGTGACGAAGTCGGGGCCAGATGTGAACCTGTCAGTGACTGCACCACATGGAATCATATGCTGTCTCAATCGCATGGAAAATAAATAAAGAAATTAATTGATTAAAAAAAAAGGAGAAGAAGAGAACTTTTTTTAGTGCAAGAATATAAGTATGGATTCATATTTTCGTGATTTTACATGCGTGGTTCAGGAATATAATTGAGCAGTTCACTCTTTGAATGCGTGCTTTCTAAGTAGTTTAGCAAAGAAGATTCTTAAATAGCGTTAAATTATATATATATATATATATATATATATATAAGTATTGGTTGATTTTAATGCATTATAAGTTGTTCATCTCAATTGTGAAACCCCAAATGTGTGTTCATAAATCGAATTCATTCCTCCAAAATCATATCTACAACATTGAAATTAAAGTTACAATATTTTTCTATTTTAGAATTATGGAAGTGTTTGATCCTATTTTGCTTGAAAATTGGAATTTTTTTCTTTTTAAATTGACATAAAATGAAATGCCATGAACATACTTGCTGTGGCTATAAAATTATTTTTTTTAAAATAATAAAAGTATCATATTTTATATTAATAATTTTTTCAACAATTTATATTAACTATTTACTAATTAAAATATTTTAAAACTTTTATTATTATTCTTTTAAACCAAGAAATAATTGTAGTGAGAGAAAAACAAATAGGAAAGTAAATATGATGAAAATATATATAATTTTTTAAAAAATAAATAGTAATTACTATTAAATTACATTTAAATAATTACTATTTATTTTATTAAAACTTTGATTTGAGTCTGGAAAAATATAGTTTTAATTATTTTTATTAAACTAACTTTGAAAACTAACAAAAAAAATAAATATAAAAAATCTACAGTGAATACTTTAATTAAGTACAAAACACGATAGATTATGAAACGTTAATTTTCAATTCCCCACTTAAGTTACTAACCAAAGAGAGAGAGCCATATATGCTATATTTATTGAAAATTGAAGGAATTGTTTATTGAACCTTGTGTAGGGATTTTTGGATGTTGGTATTATTGTCGTGTTGTATATGATACCCAACAACCTCTTCTCGATCCAAATGCTTTTATATGTTTTTACCATAGAGTTATTATATTAAAAAATAATTAGGATACTGGATATATCCACTTCATCAAGCTTCAATTTTGAGCGAAGTGAATAGGATTTCACACGGGATTGTTGAACATCAAGTGGCCAATTTTAGGGAACTATTTATGTTTCACCGATCATCAAAGAATGTAGCACATTCATACTTCCCCCACCAATTGGCTCCTTTTGTAACATGCAGTTGTAACTTGTTGTACAGAGAAAGAGTAAAGTCCTAATGGGACCGTCCGACTAGTGTAAAAATAAATATATGTTCCAACACTTTGAAATAAACAACACAATTGCTATTTAGGGCGTTTAGTTGACCAAACTATCATTATTTGCCCAAATGTTTTATGAGTTGGATTTGATTGAAACAATAAGAGACCTCTTATCATTTGAAGTGAAGCTTGCTACCTCAAATTTTAAGGAGATCTCGAGTTTTATTGTGTTCATCTTTGAGATTAGGGCCTCCATTGTAATGTTTCTTTGGATTTCAACTCTCTTGAGAAGTTCTATGCTTGAAATGAATTGTTCATTTTTTTTTTTAAGGAAACCTTAAGGAACTATGAGTAATAATATAATGTCAAATTAATTCATACATATCTAATAAAAATGTAATCACAACTATTGAATTTATGAAGACATTCAAAAGGAAAATTTAATTATGTGATTGTGATGATGCCACTTCACATAATTAGTTTGACCTGAATTAACCTAACTTTGTAATATTGCCTTGGAACTATACTAGCTCATCTGCTTCTATGTTTCTCAAGTGCTTAGTTTTTCTTTGGGATTTACTCATAAGCTAGGAGGGAGATTTTGAAACCCAACAGAAACTTGGATCTTCGACCAAGCAGAATAAACTTGCTATCAAGCTTGTTTATGATTACTAATGACCTCACAGGTCCACCAGCCAACGTTCAAGCGGTCTAGAAACAACACCAACCCGCCAAAGATATCTTTTGTTGCTTTGTCGGTGCCAAGTATAGACTTCTAACTGTCTATAGAGATGAGTTTCTTGCTAGAGGAGACAGAGAATTTCATTTCAATGGAAAATTAATTCATTTAAGGACATCTGGGGATGCTTGCTTCGCACTCTCTCACTATTATCATTTCAATGGAAAGTATCGCAGGAACTCTGCACTTGTTGCTTGTATCTACTCTACTTACATTGGACAAAAGTTGCATATTTTTGAGGCTGAGCCCTGTGGAGTATAATATAGTCGACAAAATTAATTTTCATATTTTCAGATACCCACTTGGTGCGTTCTTGATGTGACTTTCTGAATATACCCATGTAGCTATCATTATGGATTTTCCCATATCATTTTGCTTTGTAGTCTATGGATTAACTCGTGTAGTTACGTACCCCATTATATATATATATATATATACACACACTTTTTTTTCAAACCAACGAAAAAGACAACAATAATATCTCAGACGTGTTATTTACGTATCGCTGATAGGTGACCAGACTAGCACTTCGATCAGTGTCCCTTCGGGATTCAGGCCATGTTTCGTTCGAGTTCAAAGGCCCAACAATCAACAGAGCCCACATAAAGTAACAGAAACCGCATAAAAACCCTCTTTCTCGTAAGTTATGCGATTTATTTTTACAAAAAAAACCTAGGGCTATTGCAAACATGATCTTGCACGTTACAAGTAAAGATGCACGCACTTCAGTCAATAAAACTGGAGCGCAGGTTGATCTCCCTATAAACTATCAAAGCACATAAATGGATGGGCTTCCACTAAATCGCTTCTTTGTCAGCTTTACCAACATATTCACTGTGTATTTACAGTGAAAGTGGGACAAGATACAACAGTGAAACCCATTGAACCCACAAGGTAATGCATAAGTTTACTAAACCTATATATATAATTTACGGAGAGAAGAACACTTGGTCGTCAACAGAGAGGGAGGAAGCTAAGTCTATGGTCTACTTTCGCTGCAGGTTGGACACAACCAGTCCTCCACGGGAACGACTTCCAGTGGGGGATAACAGCAGTCAATGTGAGTACCGATTCCGCACCCGACAGACCCACTCTCGTTCCCACAAATCAGCATCACTTCACCCCTATCACAAGAGCCACAGACTTCGCAAGAAAGATCGCCACTGCCACAATCATCTACTGGTGTCAAGTTTCCAAGAATCTCTTCTGATAGGAGTACCAAGTTGGAAAGTGACTTCTCTGCCCAAGCATTAGTGTTATATAGAACATGCTTATCCAGAGGGTATCCGGGCTTGCAAACATACTCAACCAAATAATCGGCACTGACGCATGGTATTTCATGACTCAAGAACTCTTGGACCCACATGTCAGCTCGTGGCATACCAGGGCATACAATGGCAAAGTCCACTCCAGTTTTGAGGAACCGAGTGAAAGGGGGAGAAGTTGCTAGAATGCTCCCATCTCCAGCCTTTATAGCACGCTTCAGAGTATCCTGGTCAATGATCCCAGTAGACGTTCTCAGACGATATTTTAAAGTTAATACAGAGAAAGAATTGTAATGAACTGGCTTTTATGAAAAATAAGAAAACAAAAGTGCATTTTATGTGTGTGAGAGAAAAGTATTTATTTAAAAGTGACAGGAGAATAGGCTAAGTAGTCTTAGAAAATGAACATACTAAAGGGGGTGCAATGCATTCTCCATATATGACAATGCGCATTCCATACAACGCTCCATGGCCTGTTTTCTCTCTCAAGAGGCGCCACTTTCTTGGTGCTTCCAAATTGATAGCACCATCTTCATTAAGGCCATTCTTGTGCCATTCATAAGGTTCTTCTGGCAAGAACTTTCCTTCCCGACTACTACTAGCCAAGTAATCGGTCTTTAAAATCCACCTGAATTTAGAGCGAGATCAATAAAAGCATCCACTGAGTAACGAGCAAAGAGTCCTTAATAGCCAGTAGGTACCTATGGCCCATAAGCAAAAGGGCTCATATTATTTATTCCTTCCAATATCACATTAATGACAGATGACATTCTGGAAAACCCAATCAAGTTTTATGTCAACTTCAGTTGTGTATGTGGGTGCTTAAAGTTAAAAGGAAAAAGTTAAGGAAGATCCAACTTGCATGTCAGAGACTCCTCTCCAAAAAGCAGATGCAAAGACTAGATAAGAACATTGCAAGGTACACTTAGATCTCGCTTTTGCAATTCCAATGACAAAATACCAAAGAGGTTAACTACTGGCGTGGAAGCTACTAATGATGTTAGAGGTTTTTTACCTTCCTGATGCTGCAGCAGCAAAAAACTTTTCTGTTCTTCGAATCGGTTCAGGAGCAATGAAGTGAGTTGCCTGGTATGACCAGTGATGAGAATCGCGGCAGAACCTCCCCTTCAATGATTTAATAACCTGCTGGAACTCCTTCCTCTGTAATCTATGCCCACTCAATATGAAACACACAGGTTCGGTTTTACTTCTTTTTGAAACCAGTCCTTGCTCTAAATCAGTATCCACCTTCCCAGCCTTCTGATAAGTCTTTGTAACCCTGCTATCTTTGCCATCAACTTTTGCAGCACATTGTTTGGATTGACTCCTTTTTTGACTTCCGTCAGCAACTGGTTTGTTTTCCTTTTCCATTTTCATGTTGCTATCCATTTTACTCCCTGGTGAATTGCTAATCTTAGTCATACTTGTTGGTTGTGACACTCGTTTCTCTGCCATCTCCACCTTAGGACAAGCTTTTTCCTTGGTTAGGCCAAAAGGATGTCTTTGGGCCTTGATCTTTTGCCTTTTGAACGTATCTGCTTTCAACACTGACTCAATCAACACATGCCCCTTGCTGCAGACTACCGTCTCAGGTTCTGCCTCATTTTCAACTGCATTTGAGGCCATATTATCACAATGCACACCAAGGATATCAGCTTTGGTTTTATTTGAAATGCCTCGCACCCATTCTAGTTTCTCTTGCATCATTACATCCACTTTAGGCATGGCTTCAGCTTCATGATTAACGTCATTCACAATATCAACTTCATCCTTGTGCTCTGGAGCCTCTGCTTCTTCATCCATGGAATCAGTTTTAGCATCCTGATCTTTTTCTTTCCTAATCTCCCGAAGTGATTCTGCATTAACGACTGAATCGTTCATGGGGGACTTGCAGCTTTTAGATGACTTCGCATGGTCTGCCCTCTCTTCCACGCTAGTTTTAGAATTGGCAACATCTCTTTGGTAGGAAGTTTTGTTCAAGTAGAGGGAACCTTTTTGATTGGCGGTGCTGCTTGGGCTTACCTTAGGTCTGGAACTCAACTTCTTGCTAGCAACCATACTCCTTTTAGATGATTTAGGTTTGGAGTTACCATTGCCCTTTTCCTGTATGTCAAGGTCAGTGTGACCCAAAGAATTCTCAGTCTCTGCTGCTTTCATATTGGGAGATCCCTCAACACCTTTGCAGTTAGGCTCGCTCCATGTTTTGGTAATGTCCATAGCAGAACCCTCAGTGTGAGGCTTGCGGGCATAGACGGGCTTCTTTAATCTACCATAATGTTTAAGAGAATCCTTGGTCTTGGCATTTTCATCTTCAGCAGTTCCTGAACTCATGGTTTTGGACAATGGCATGCAGGTTATCTGTAAATCGTCATCATTCGCCACAGAATTTGTGGCTAAAACATTTGCAGGAGAGCTAGGCACCGAATGAATATCTGTATCAGTTGAATGTCCATTTTTTATCAAAGAAGATTGCTTATCTGCTTCAAATGGAGCTTTTAGCGGAGAGCCAGTTTCTAGTACTCGTTTTCTATTACACATTGATGGGCTCCCTGAAACACCTGGCAGGAAATCATGACCCATCTTGGGTGATTTTGAGCTTGAACAAGAAATGTCTACCTTTCTCTTTTGAGGCAACAAACTACTAAAGCCTTCTTCACATGATAAATTGGTTCCTTTTGGAGGATTTATGGAAGAAGCCATACCAATTGCATTCTCCTCCCATACACTGTGCACACCCAAAAGAGATGTAGAGTGATATGCTTCGCAGTGGGATGCTGATGCAGCTTCTAACCCTTGTTTCCTACTACTTACTGATGGACTCCTCAAAGCACCTGGCTGTAAATCAAGACATGCCTTGGGTGATTTGGAAGGTGATTTAAAGCCTGAACAAAAAATTTCTGTCTTTTTCTTTTGAAACAGTGAATCACTAAATCCATCTTCACATGATAAATTTGCTCCTTTTAGAGTGCTTATGGAAGAACCTGCACCAACCACATTCTCCTCTCTTGCATTGTCATCACCTAAATGAGCTTTAGGTGAGTGGCATGCTTCACTGTGGGATGTTCCATCTAAGCAAATTGGAAGGTTGGACTTCCCTGGGGTTTTTCTTAAATAACTTAAAGCACTGGAATTTCCCCCAGACTGAATGCACATGTCAGCACTGGTAGAAATGGATGCCATACCATTTCGTACTCTATTAGAAACTGGAGTTTCTGATAGCTTACCAGAATTATCATTACCAAAAGCAACAGTATCATGATCACTGCATAGCTGAAGTTTTTTCTTGTCAACAGCATTTAAGCATGAGGCTTGATCAGAAGTGCTGTTGTTAGCAGTAGTTAATAAAACGTCCTGCCCGTGGTCAACAATTGAGAAACCTCTAGCTGCATCTGGTGATGCTCTTCCAACTGACAATGGCAATTCAGGAGCACTAGACATTTTCCCTTTGAAATGACATGGACTACCATTATTTAGTCTTCCAGCAAGATTTTCCGTACCAGCATCTTCTGCTTCTTCTTCAGAATCTTTAGCTTCAACCTCCATGATCTCCAAATCATAGCCACTGTTTTTGAAGAAAATTGGAGGCAGTTTAGAAAAAGAAATGCCTCACAAAATGGCATAATATTAATTCTGCTTATTTGTAAAATTAAACAACTTAGTCAGAGAGAGATAGCAATCCCCACCTCGTGTTATAGTTAGCCTCTGGAACAATCTCCCAAGCCCTTAAACTGCAAAAGAAAACAAGAAATTAGCGAATGAAGATGCCCAATAGCTGAAGTTCAAATTTCACTATTTTATATTTCAATGTTACATGCCACTGTAAAAACCAATGATACTTCAACAGTATTGCAGTGGGATACTTTTCTGTTACCTACAGTTGCATTTTTTCAATACATTTCCAAAAAAATAATTTTACAATAGTGAGCATACCAATCTTCAAGCCACTGATGATTCACAAGATTTATCTTCTTCATTTTCTTTGCAAGCTCATACTTTTCTCCTGCAAAAAGTGACAAACACCCAAGAAAAATGTTAGACAACATGGTGGTAGGATGCAGAGAAACTTTTGTTCAGCGACTCCAAAGTGATTTGTGTGATACTCAAACCAACTAACATGAATAATAATGCAATTTGAATCTAGAGGCACTTGTGTATTACAAAAACAAGCACCGAGAAACGTTGAAATAAAAAGGTTGAAAGTAGTGAACAGACGTGATATTTAGAACCTGTTAATTTTCCAACCTTACAAACCAGACAAAGAATTGCTCATTGCTCATAACTCATAACTCAAAACTCCGGTTCCATGCCTCATTTGTAAAGTGAGGGAAAATGTGTTGTTGACATCATGTGTAAATAGTTTATTGAGAAGACGTGCACAGTGAAGAGGAAATGCATGCCTAATTAGTTTGTATCTACACGTGATATAAAAAGAAACCTCACCCTCGAATTTGTAGCATATCAGATGTGTAACTTTATTTGCCACCAAAGGCTTGGAGAATTGGGCACCCATGAGGCCAACCATTGTCTGGCGGGTAAAAACATAACAATGTCGTAAGCCACTAAGTTCTTAAGGCAACACCCTTATTTCTACTGTTAGCATAACAAGAGACAAAATATTTCAAAATCGTATACACCAATATAAATAAATAAATAAAAAAGCACGAGTACCATAATGTCATCACGATCCTGTCGCTGGTACCCGGTCAAGCAAATGACAAGGGATTTGGCACCAGGAATTCCATTTAGATCTTTTAAAGGCTGATACATAATCTGTAAGACAGCACGCACATATAGTTTCTTTCTAACAAAAAAAAAAGAGTTGTTCTTTCCAAAATGACAGGCAATACTAAAATTACTCACTATGTGCAAAGGCATGTGCAGTGGAACTTACCGAACTAGAATCAACAAGCATCCCAGTATCAGAACTATGATAAACCCATAGACTCGTAACAAGGGTTTTGCCATCCCTCCGAGCCGCAACACATACAGGATCATCCTGCGCAATCCAACAAAATACCCATTTGAAATCACACGGGAAGCCCTAATTCCTGAAATTAAGAGCAATTAAGGAAGTAGCTCTAATTCCTAAACTCACATGAACAAGCGCGTCGACGATCACATGAGTGCAATCTTGACAGTATTGGCCAGCGTCGACTCCGCCGCCGTCCACCAGCTTGGATCGAACCTACACTCAAAATCAAAGCTAAATCAACAGCAGCAGCAGCAGCAACAACAACACACCGCGTTTGTTAACATGTTCGGCACACAGCAAAAAGAACGAGGAACATGTACAGATTGAAAACCTCGTGTTCGGTTTCGGTGAGAGGATTGAAGCCCAGGAGGACAAAACGGACGCCGCGAAACGCGGTGGAATGTGGCTCTTCGTCGAACATTGGGATTGGATCGGAATTGACGTAAAACAAATAAGATCGACGAAGGTGTAAACGATGAACGACAGGTTAGCTCTGGCCTCTGCGGAGGATGGTGAAGAAGAAGGGTGCGTGTCAGTGTGTCTGTAGCGCCATATGAAACTTCCCGAGGAAGCACGGAGAAATAAAAATGAAAATGTTTCGTTTTAAACCAAATTAAATAAAAAGGGAAAATGGGGGGAGACTTTTAAATTTTTGCGATCGTAATTTGAGTTTTGGACACTGGCGGGAGCGGAGGGAACCCAAAATCTGCGTCGTCCCGTGCGGGGGTGTACGCGCTACAGTAGAGACGTCGGCCTTTTCGATTGCTTGAGCGCGTGCCTCGTCGTTTGACGTTTATATGGCGCCGTTTAAATTTCACGTGGTACGCCTAAGTTAGTGCGGAAAAAAGGTATTTTTAAAAAAAATAATTATTTTAAAAAATAATTATTGAAAATTTATCTGAACATAACATTTTTAAAAGCAGTCATAGTAATAGTATGAATATATAATGGAGCTTTGATTATTTTTAAAATAATAAAATTACATAAACTTATAATTATTAAATTTAAGAATTTGATTTTTAAAACGGTTGTATTTCATATCTGTTTTTTAAAAAATTATTCTACCTCTTTTATATCTTTAAATTTAAATTTAATTCTGTTGTAAAATTCAAATAATTTTTTAAACTTTTTTTATTTTTACATTTTATCTATTTTAGTACTTGTGTCCACCCGTTATTTTTAAGATTTTTATGACACATTGTATTAAAATAAATATATATATATATATATAATATTTTAAAACATATTCTTCGTGTCAAACATAAAAAAATTCCAAAATACAATTCAACATAAACTAAATTTAAATTTGTACCAAATATGAACTTAATGCATAGCAGGAGAATGCTTTTGATTCAAATCTGACTGAGTCGTTTTGTTTTTAAAATATTACATATTTAATATTATTTAATCAATACAACAATTAGACATTCAAATTGTAATATAGTGATTAATTATAACTAAACTAGTTATTTATGTAATAAAATTAGTATATTAAATATACAAATAATGTACTGAAAACATCTCCAATAGCTCTAGTAATATTTTATTAATTAAAGCAATAAATAGTTACACTAATATAGTTTTAGTTAATACTATCTCCACTAGTGCATTTAGCTATTTATTTATAATTTTATTTTCCCAAATAACCTTTCAAAACCTAAACATATCCTAACGCAACCTCTTTTTCCTTTTCACAATTTCTTCCTCTTTCATCGAGATGGAAAAAACCATCAAGCATCAACAACGTTTATACATTAATGTCTTTAGCCATTGTTGTTGATGAGCAAACGGGCAGAGGAGGACGAAGGGCGACCGGGAACTTTGTTTCACAACCTTGCAATGAGGATGGGGGCAAATCCTGCAACCGAGGGATATGCGGCGACAGAGAGACAATGTAGCGGGGAGGCTCTGTTCAACCTTGCAGTGGGTGGGGCAGATCCAGCGACATCTCACGGGCTTGCGGGGAGGATGAAGGGCAACCGATGGCAGATCCGACGACAGGAAGGAGCGACAAGGGAAAGAGACAGCGGGATGATCTGGCAACAGGGGGCAGCACAAAAAAGGGTGGGTGACATGGGATTGCTGAAGGATAGAAAGAGAAGGAGGATACTTTAGGTTATTAAATTAATTGGAGGGTGATTAATATGTTTTGTTAGCTAAAAGCTATAATTTTATGTAAATGTACCTAAAATTATAACTAAAATTATATTTAACTAATAACATAGCTAATTTATTAAAGCAAATAATTAGCTAAATACAACTTACGCATATAATTAGGCTATTTGAGATACTTTAACTAATTTTAATAATGATAAAAACATTAAATAATGAGATGGGTTGTGAGTTAAACAATTACTTTGAAATTATGAAAGCCAACATAAAATTAATTAAAACTCTTATTTTTTGAAATAAGCACCAAGTATGAGCATTGTACGGTGTTAACTTTTTCTCACATATATAATTGTAGTATTAAACTTATATATGGTAAAACACATATTTGTACTTTGGCTATGTTAATATGTGATCTAAATGGACTTTTTTTGTTGGTGACATTCTATTTCTACTCAATTTGTTAGTAAACTTTACAATTAACATTTGAGTTAGAACTTGCAGCGGTGAGACTTTTATCAATAAGACTCACAGTCAAAGTTAGAGGTAAACCCAAACGAAATGGATGACAAATGCATATATGCATATGAATAAACATACACGCAGGTAAGTCATGCCATTGATTGTTTTCATAAAAATTAAATAATTAATCAAAATTATTTTACTGAATTTTAATTGATTATATTCACCATATAATAAATCACAGGTCATGCCTATTGATTTTATTCGATTATTTTATTAAAATGTTTATATATATATATAACACTCTTATTTAAAGAAAACAGTTCAAACTAACTAACCCTTTTATCTACAACTTATTTGTAATACAATAACTTCCAAATGTGATTAACTTAAAAAATAAATTTACCATTTTCAAAAGAACCATATCGTATGGATCTTGAATATTACGCTATCCCATAGACATTTGGTGCAAAAATCAATTATTAAATTAATTAATCAGATGTAAAATTTCAGAATAATCTGGCGAGTTTTTTTAACGTAAACTTATTTTTAAAAATAAAAATAAAAAAAAAAAAAATAATTTATTTATTTGTTATGCGGTACGGATCTTTTGGTACGCGGCCGCCAACTCGCGCCCTTTTCAAAAGTGTGATGAGGCCTCGATCCAACAAAATATGGTCGGGACTTTAGTAGGCCAAATCATTAATGTCACATGTGATTAAAATTAATGATTTGGAAAGCTCGGCAGGACAGGAGAGCAAATGAGGGGACACTTGGTCCGTTAACTTTTACTAATTAATTCCTACGGTTAAAATAACAGACACCCAGAAACCTGGAAGACGACCATTTTGCCCATTGTTTGAATATTTAATGTATTTGAAATAGTGTGCATGCTAGTTTAACTCTTAACATTCTTACATATATGTAAGTATATGTAAGAAGTCGTCTTGTTGCCCTTCCAAGCCATCGAGGACCACTGCTGT
Organism: Taxillus chinensis; assembly: GCA_023512835.1. Taxonomy (NCBI): domain Eukaryota; kingdom Viridiplantae; phylum Streptophyta; class Magnoliopsida; order Santalales; family Loranthaceae; genus Taxillus; species Taxillus chinensis. The sequence goes on along the minus strand of CM042088.1, from coordinate 49,246,401 downwards.
CCATCTCTTTTGCTGTTGCGCCGTTTCCAAGACTTTATTGATGTGTTGTGCAAGGGTGACAATTTTATCCCGTCTCCATGTAAGTCGATTTGTTCAATCCCAACAAGTCATTGGATCCGACTCTAATCGGCCGTCCTCATTTGATATAATTAAATGAAATTAAATTATAAAATTTTAGATTGAATTTAGAATCCAATGCTGTCCTCATTGTCATTGGACATCACATTGGCCAAGAGTAATACAAACGGGCATTTTTGTCCAAAAAAAAAAAAGAGAAGGGGGGGGGGGAAAAAAAAAAGAGTGGGGGAGAGAGTTAGGGGATGAAAGGGGGGGGGAAAAAAGAATATTGGGGGGGAATAGGGGATAATTTAGTAGGGAGCGAAATTATTTAGTTATCATGCATCGTGTTTTAGGTGCTCTTGGTCAGTAATTTGATTAAATCTAAATCAAGATCCACTAAATATCTCTTTTGGCCTATGTATACATTTTTTAAAAAAATATTAAAATTATATAATTTTAATGTACAACAAAAAAGCTATCGGAGAATTCAAACCTCACCCGTAAAATAACTGTACGCATACTTATAGGGAAGCAATGTTTATTTCTTATATTTATTAAATTATATAAAAAAAAATCTTCTCTCTTTATTCAACATTTCACATAAATTTTACTTTTATTTTCATAAAAATCATATATATACTTGTAATGGATTCTAATAAATGAATGAGATAAAAAAATATGAATAAAAATTATAATTTAAAATAATATAAATATAAATAAAAATTAAATTATATGAAATTTTAAATCAAATATATTAAATATTAGTCATCCCTTAAAATATAAATAAACGTTCTTATATAAGCAAACATAAGTCTCATGAGCACACACAAACAAAGATGAAATAATTGAGTAAAAAAGAAAAGCAATCTATAGGTAAAAGCCAATGTGTGAAAAGACTATCAAGAGGTTTGACAAAACCCTCCGATTGCGCCATACCGCCTGGAGCTGAATCCAAGGCACAGAAAGAGCCCTTGCTTGTACGGCAAGAAGGCCTTCTTCTTCTTCATCATCATCTCCTCCGTCTGCGCTCGGCTGGCTGCGTAGTGCACTTCGTGCGCCGACGGTGTGACCCGCCGCCTAATGGAGACGCTGTTCGCCGGCCTCCGGCTGGGGGCGGCGAGGGCGACGCGTTCGCTCTTGCTCACGCTGTTATCAGCTGGTTGTGGTTCGTAGAAGGCAAAGCTGCTGGATGGAGACAGCTTCTTCTCCTCTTCCAACGAAACCGTGGGCAGCAACTTCGACTTGCTTTTGGTCCTCTCTTCGCTCCTGCTTCGGCGCTGCACGAGGCCTTTCAGGAAAACCCACTTTGAGCTCCGACCCGACGACGACGAAGAAGAAGACGAAGAGGTAGATCCGAAAGGCGTCGTTTCCATTGAAGCACTGTCGTCTCTGCTTTTGGCATTCGCATAATCACCACCACCGCGCCATTGAAAGCTTCTGGCAGGCCAGAGAGATCTGGATTTCCTCTGCCTGTTGCGTGACGTCGTCAGACCCGTCCCTCTCCTCGAACCATCTTCAACGTCCTCGTCTTCCGGATCTGACATGGACGACAACATCTGAGGCTTCTGCTGGGTCATCGGCCGGATCTGGCCGTTAAGGAACAGCTCGTCGGCGGAGCACATTGATCCGACGGTTTCGGACTCCTCCGTGGGTTCGAATTTGGAGAAGAATTCGAATGAGCCGGACCTAGACGTCTGAGGCGATGGAGATGGGTCACCGGAGGATGACCGGGAGGGCTTAGCCGTCGCCGCCTCGGAAGATAGCACGAAGTGCATTGGGCTCGCTGGCGCGCTGTGGAAGTAACCGGCCGGCTCCCGCCCAGGGCTGGAAGGAGCACTTGCGAAGGGAGTGGAGCACGCGCTGGCGAAGGCCTCGGGGCGGGGAGGAGGGCAAGGCATGGCCGAAGGCGTGGCTTTGAAACACCATTCAGAGCGACGAAGCGGAGGAGACGAAGCAGCTGCGGATTCGCATGCAGTGTGGAATAGAAGAGATATAGTAATAGACAGGGCAGTGGGAAATGAGTTCGAAGTATGAGAGCGACAAGACAGTTATGTTGTAGGCGTTGGGTAAGGGTATTATTATTATTATTATTATTATTATTATTATTATTATTATACAGTGCATCGGTTTCACAACGCCAAATCGCCAATGCGTTACACGATAAAACATTTACCATTTTTAAATTTCCAATGCCCCATGTTCATGCCTATTTTGCGGCTGACTGTGGGACAGTTGGCATGCCTGGGATGGAATGTGGCCAAGA